>JAMKCF010000018.1:1256473-1946473 GCA_023634235.1 Pisaster brevispinus
AACCATAACCGTTACCCCAAACATATTGCTAACTCTAGGCCTAACCAAAAGAATAATCACAAACCATGACCCTAATCCTGACCTAAACCTAACCCTTACGCTAAAAAGCCACCGACACAGAAACCCACACCAAAACCCTTACCCTTACCGTAACTCTAACCCTAACTCTAACCCTAATCCTAATCCTAATCCTAACCCTAACCATAACCCTTACCCCAAACATATCACTAACCCCAAGCATAACCCAAATATTAATCCCAAACCATGACCCTATTCCTAATCTAAACCTAACCATTACGCTAACCATAACCCTAACCCTAACTCTAGCCCAAACCCTAACCCTAACTCTAACCCTAACCCTAAACCTAACACTAACCCTAACCCTAACCCTAACCTACACTTAACCAAAACCCTAACCCTAAAAATATCGCGAAACCTAACCCAAGTCCCAACACTCCAAAGCCATAACCATAGTCCTGACCTAAACCTCACCCTAGCTGACTCTAACCCTTACCCTAACCCTAACCCTAACCCTAAACCTAAGCCTAACCCTAACCCTAAACCTAACACTAAACATACCCCTAATGCTAACCCTAACCCTAACCCTTATCATAACCCTAACTCTAATCCTAACTCTTTCCCTCACCCTAAACCTAACACTAACTTAGCCCTAACACAACCCTGACATAACCCTTACCTTAGACCTAACAATTACTCTAACTCTTACTCTAACTCTAACTCTAAGCCTAACCCCAACCCTAACCCTAACCCTAACCATAGCCCTAACCCTGACCCTAAGCCTAACCCTAACCCTAATCCTAACCCTAACCCTGATCCTAACACTAACCCTAACACTAACCCTAACCCTAACCCTATCCTTAAACCAAACCCTAATACTAACCCTAACCCTAACCTTAACCCTTATCATAACCCTAACTCTAACCCTAACTCTTCCCCTCACCCTAACCCTAACCCTAACCTAGCCCTAACATAACCCTTACATAACCCTAACCCTAACCCTAAATCTAACTCCAAATCTAACTCTAACTCTAACCCTAACCCCAACCCTAATCCAAACCCTAACCCTAACCCTAACCCTAATCCAAACCCTAACCCTAACCCACAACCCTAACCTGACCATGACCTAACCCTAACCCATCCCTTACACTAACCCTAACACTAACCCTAACCCAGCCCTAATTACAACCCTAACCCTAAACAAATCGCAAACCCTAAGCCTTGTACCAAAATTAATCCAAAACCAAAACCAAAACCTTATCCCTGACCTAAACCTAACCCTTACCCTAACCTTAACCCTACCCTAACCCTAACCCCAACCCTAACCCTAACCCTAACCCTAACCCTAACCCTAACCCTAACCCCAACCCTAACCCTAACCCTAACCCTAACCCTAACCCTAACCCTAACCCTAACCCTAACCCTAACCCTAACCCTAACCCTAACCCTAACCCTAACCCTAACCCTAACCCTAACCCAAACCCTAACCCTTACCCTAGCCCTAACCCCAACCCTAACCCTAAAGCTAACCCTAACATGTACCCACAACCCTAACCATAACCATGACCTAACCCTAACCTAACTTTAACAATAACCCTCACCCTAACCTCACCCTAGACCTAACCCCAACCCCAACCCAACCAAGTAAGCACACGTTTGTTGTGCTTAGCTAGTTTTTGTTTTTACTTAACAGCTCTATGGTCTTAAACAGTTCCAGCTATGTCTTTATCAATCATTCAAATACCTTACCGTTGAAATAAATCATAAAATTTGTGCCTTGTACTGAAAACGTTTGTATGGAGTTTCCATGCATTATCATAATCGCATATGTACACGTGCATTGTTATTGTGGTATTGCACTGACCAGTAATATTTTTTCCATCACGCGTCACTACATCCTGAACGAGAATAATTTGTTCAAGATCATCAGTCCATCCCAGAGGTCTTGGGTAGATAAGACCGGTGAGGCCGAGCAAAGTGAATCATGGCCATCGGTTTGTACACATCCAATTGCGAATCAGCCCGAATAAGAGGACAGATCAATGTGATTGGTTGGAATCGCAAAAGCCTTCGCTAAAAAATGTTTGTTCAAATTTAACTGACTATATTATGGGATACGGCACAGTATTTATGCTTAAATAATTACGTTCTGTCACTAAGGCCGTAATAGGGCGGTCTAGTTCACCGGCCCCTAGCTTTGGTTTTGCCAGCAGCAGAGTGTGGGTTCGAATCCCGGCCATGACACTTGGCCCTTGATAATTGCTTCGTAGAAAGTTGGGAAGGTGCTGCATTCTGCTCCACCAGCCAGGTTCCAAGTGAATGATACCCATGCCTATACATCCTGATACGAACTGAGAAGGGGGTAACCCTTTTTTCAGCCCCAAGAACAATGTACCCCTGGTGACAGTTGCTTTGTGTCGACAGACCTTCACCTTGAAGTAGCCATCTGGCCTTGTGTTAATAGACGATCTCTCATAAAACAGTAATAAAATAAAAAAATTCAAATTGCAGCTTTCGAATGAAAAAACACTCATCGATTCTGTTTTATTAATTCAGAATATAAATACGTTCAAAGGCAATATTACTCGACGATTCCATTAAAACCACAGGTAACACTTTTTTCGTGTAGTAAAAATCGGGTTGTTATGTTGCATTTTTCAACACCTTATAAACTTATTATTATTTTGAGCTATAAATTTTAAATACCTCCAAGGACACTAAGCACTGTAAAACATTAAGACCATTAACATATAGCATCAAATTATTGATAAACACAGTCAACAGTGTTTTTGCTTCCTTCTGGCATCAGTACGGTTGTGTACATTTAGTTGTGAATAATTTAATATTTATATAGACCTACATAATGAGGGTCAAAGTTGAAATCGTGGGCCTGGGCATGTGATGCCTACGGGAGACAATTTGCAATGCAGACAAAAACTGCTTTCTCAGACTTGAAATCAAGTCTAGGGGGTGTGATGGCCAATCTACAGAAGGCTCTTTGTGTTTTGCTTGGCTGATGCATAAATCATTGAGAGTCATGTATGCATGATTAGTCTGTTTCTTTAAATACTTTAGATAGGCCTAATTGGCGTAGTTTATGGCTATGAAAATCATATCATATTGTTGGGAAAGTAAAATTCTGCAGTGGAATTGTAGTAAAATAAATTTAACAAATCAAGAAAGAAAACACAAGAATAAGACTTCATGTCCGTTTCCGGTTACTTGCAAACAATTAAGAATTTCGCCCAACTGACGGTCATGTTATCATTTAACCTATGTAATGGTAGTACATATTCGGGCGCGATTAGCATTTTTTTTTTTTTTGGGGGGGGGTCTCTATGAGCATACTCGTCCACAGTTTTATTTTTGTTTTAATGTTATTTGTAACAAATTATTTGTATTGTATCAACATTGAAATTGTATCTATAACTAATTACTATGGCTAATTTTACTTCCAAGAACTTTGTATAAATATAATGTTAAAAGAAGATTTTGATGTCATAGACAAACACATCTTAGTTTAATTTTTTTTATTGTTTACAATACGCGCGAGATTTGCACAATCTATACAAACGCCGACCCTGCTGAAAGAACCACCAAAGGTTTAATTAACAATCATTTAATTTGTGACCTTAAAATTAAAAAAAGAAAAGAATTGTGTTGCTTTGTAAGCTCATCATGGATTAAAAATGTTACCTACTCACCCAATTTAAAGTAGGCCTACATACCAGCCTTTATCACACAAAGCATTAGATTCATGTCAAGAATAGGCCCCTTGCATTAGCCGCCATCGTTCAAGAAACGTAAACGCGTGAAAGGCTGCCATTGGCTGAGCGTCATGCGCAGCGCGTACACGCGGGCACTTTCCCATTGTTTGACATCAAAGATGGCAGCCAACAAGAAGGGGTCTATTGACATGCGTACTTATAATAGCAAGATTGATACCCATGTTAGATTCAATCTTAGCACTTTGCTAAATCGACTCCGCAATGCACTTTATTTTTCTGCCTATTTTTTAATTTATTTTTTACTTTTAAGAAGTTCCTTTTTCCTAACGCAAAAATATTGTTTCACGCCTGATGTGGGATGGTACATCATTACTACTTTAAAGAGGGACTCCAAGGTCAAATTCAGTTTTGTGATGCAATCATTTTCCATAAATAGAGTCCTCGTTAAAGTGTGGGAAATTTATAAGTTTCTAACCTCACTTTAAAATAGTAATGTCGCTTTATTTGACACTCTTGGTGTGGTCGCAAATAGATAGCGAAGAGAAACAAAATTAACATCTTAGAGTTTTAAAAGAACACCAATGTAAATTTTTATTTTGCAGAAATTAGTGTTATTTTAACACCCCTTCTTTCGTATCAATTTGTGACAACACCCGTGGTGTCAATTTTAAACACCCCAGTTTTTTGCGGTGCACCAGCTAATTCCATTTCTCAAATTCTTCAATGTAAACAGAATGTCAGAGTGATTTTTAATCGATTATTCAAATATTAACCTATATCAGACGTGCACGCTACCTTCAGCATAATTTAATATTTAACATTTGCAATCTATAGGCCTACCATCGTCTGCCGCCTACGCGAACACATTCAAATGCATTATGGTGTGCCTATTTTTAAACAACCCTTTCACAATAAATATATTATCAAGGCGATACGCTCATAAACTACAATTAGCTCAGCTTAGGTAGGGACATAGATTGGTTTTTGTCGATGTAACGCAGATTAATAGGCAGCAAACAGAAGGAAAGATACAATAAAAGTCACATGTGAAAGTTTCAGCCGTGTAATTAAAGGTATGTTTTCGTTCTTTTGCTTGCTTGTTTGTTTCCTTTTGTTTTGGGGTTTTCTCTTTTGTCGTTTTTTAAATTTTTCATTTTGCCCTGTTGGCCGCCCATAATAAATCAATACTTCAATTTATTAAAACGGTGTAGTATCTTGTCGCCTGGAAATGCATCGGAGTGCACAAGGTGACTCTTTTTGTAAAAAGGGGACACTGGTATACTCATTCTGTGAACGATAATAGCAAACGACATTTTATCAAATAAAGTAATCAATTTTTTTTTTATTAAAGTCGGGGTGTTTATTTTTGGTAATTACTCCCCAAATTAATGACCATAAAAACTTACTTAGTAAACAGCACTGGAGAGCTGCTGATATTATATAACATTGTAGAAACGACCCTCTTTGAAGTAATGTTGTTTTAGAGAAAGAGGCAATTTTTCACCCAAACATCATCTGAAAGCGCTCAATTCTATGCAACAAGGGTGTTTGTTTCTTTCATTATCTTGCAACTTCGATGACCATTTGAGCCTATATTTTCACAGGTTTGTTATTTTATTATTATATCTTTCTGGTAATGAAACCAAGGGACCCTCAAAAGCGACTAGCACTGTGACCCGTAGGCCTGAAGGTACCTGTGTAGAGAAGACGATGAAGAAATGTCAGTTTTAGATGTGGGAGGAAAACCCCAAGTAGGAAAAACCCACGCAGTCAGGTAGGGACTGAAAACCCAATCCACATCCAAGGCTCCGGCCCGGGATTCGAACCGGGGCCCCCAGAGGTGAAAGGCAGGGAAGGAAACCACTGAGCCAACCTGACTGCCCCATTTTATGCATGGGATACACCAAAAGAGCACACCAGTCTTTGACAATTACCAAAAGCATGCATTGCCTTTAAAATTGACCCATGCTGATGGGCAAAATGACAGCTCAGGGCAACATTTCATAAATAAGGAACTCCGCATCTGCAATCGGCTGGACGTCTGAGGCGTTCACACTATGCAGGTGGCATTGTCCATTAACTTTCGAGAAGTCAAACGAGAAACAGCGAGAGTGTTTCATGCAGTATCCTGCACATTGGGTGAGGTGCCGTGCTGAATCGGACGATAGAGGGCCGGGGTTTAGCATCTTGTAACCTTTGTGCAGAACAGCGAAGGACGCAGACCGCAGTTTGGGTGGTGTGGGAGGAGCTGTTTTAAAATAGAGTAAAAACAATAACATTTGGTAATCATGGCGTTGTTCCACCAAATACCAAACCAACTTTGTTCCAACTTTGGCTAAAACACTAAATGGAGTAACTGCCCACCGAAGCCTTCAAGGTAGGGTCATCAATTTATTTATTTATTTTTTTTTGGGGGGGGGGTTTTCAACAAAATTTTATTACAAAGAAAGAGACAATCAAAGTTACATGTGAACGATCCAGCTGAATACAGTGTCTACTTGCTGAGAAAACGGCAAAAACCAAGTACGCGCAAAAAAAACCCCATTTGATTCGATAGTTCCCCGAACAACAACATGCAAAGTGCATACATAACTTTTACACACTAAACATGCTTATGTAAGGGCCATTTTATTCGCTAGTTCACAGAGCTGGTCTTTTTATCTTTAGTTAATACACCCCGAAGGGATTAGTCTTCGACCATTCAGAGTGCATAAACTCTCCAAGGTACATGTATTTATTAAAACGAACTTACTGTTTATTATACGTAATGCTTAAAGGGGCTGTTTGGTCATAATCAAAACAGGCCTGTGGCTGTACATGGAAGGAATTCGGAAAGCGCGCGTGCAGTACTAAAGGCAACTTTAGTAATCCACGACTCTGTTATTTCTACTACAAGTGTCTTGCTAAATATGGAAAGTTCCCACTTGATGTCACGTGCATAGTCGGCCATCTTTGGGCAATGACCCAGCCTCGCGCGCTACAACCATGGGCAGCGCGCCCTATCGATACCTCTCGTCACTAACCCAAGCCTCAGCCTCGCTACCATGGGCAGCGCGCCCTACCGATACCTCTCGTCACTAACCCCTATAGCCCCAGTCTCGCTACCATGGGCAGCGCGCCCTATCGAATACCAATACCTCTCGTCACTAACCCCTATAGCCTCAGCCTCGCTACCATGGGCAGCGCGCCCTATCAAATATCAATACCTCTTGTCACTAACCCCTTTAGCCCCAGTCTCGCTACCATGGACAGTGTGCCCTATCGATACCTCTCGTCACTAACCCATATAGCCTCAGCCTCGCTACCATGGGCAGTGCGCCCTATCGAATATCGATACCTCTCGTCACTAACCCCTATAGCCTAAGCCTCGCTACCATGGGCAGCGCACCCTATCGATACCTCTCGTCACTAACCCCTATAGCCTCAGCCTCGCTACCATGGGCAGCGCGCCCTATCGATACCTCTCGTCACTAACCCCTATAGCCTGCATGCAGAAGGGAAGCACCGAAACTAACATGACTACCAAAATGTTAATTTTGGTAGCGCGATTGTTTTAAGAAGGTGCTTGTCTGGCGTTTTATAAATAAATACTTAAGAAAAATAATAATAATAATAATGTAACAACAAACTTGTTTACGGTTTTAAACAGTATCTGAATTCATTCTTGAAGAGGTGTTAGTTTGAGAAGAGATGGTGAGATACTCTCGACGTTTCGACCAGTGCGCTATATTCGTCTTCAGCAGAATGCAGTGTACTGGTTATCACACTCTCTGCTCGGAACCGGCACTTTTTTCATGCAACAAGTAGAGGTTATTGAGTATAAAGGTTCTCACCCATAATTTGTTTCTATGCAAATAACAACTTCATAACTCGCTCACCTGGGGTTGGGTTACACTCCCATGTATATTCCATAACCGACACCTCGGCGAGCTGCAAGACCGCAAGTGTGGAGCCCGGGTACGAAGGATCGATATCGAAGCTGACCCACCTTGCCACCACCGGCGGATCACACAGAAATACGTTTCTTGCACCATCAGAGGACTGTGACAAAGTGGCTGGTTGACCGCATTGCTGGTTGACGGCGTAATCCGAGGAAAGCCCTGCTCGTGCGGTTGCTCCGAGAAAACGATTTTGTCCTTCAAGAGAAAAAAAGGAAACTAAGTTAGAAACCACACAGCTGGAAACCATCAGAGCAGCCCAAAGTGTATGTCAGACATCAACGACACCGCCTGCTATAATAAACAGACTGGAACGGTTCCACTTTATCAGAGGGTTTGATGTGTGTGGGCTGTGTTGACCCTTATGCTAAGACATGTAGCACCCCATACAAAAACACAACCCTTGGAACTGACCAAAACCCCCCTCGTAGATTATGTGGAATGGTCCAGTCTAGGACAACAAGGACGTTGCATTCACTCTTGGTATTGCAACTGGGAAAAACAAAGAAATGCACACAACCTGTGACTCGTGTAGCAGGATATGGAATTCATAGGCCACTTTCCCTTCAAAACTTCCGAGTGCTTTCAATTTCAATGTGGACACTTGATCTTTGTACTTGACAACAATTTGCTGTATTTGACTTTTGTGTAACTTCCTAATTTTATTGGCGATATAAAAGGAAAGGTACGTGAATTTTAGCCTTAAAGACACTACGAACAAAATGCACAAAATTACAACTTATTATCACTGTACTTACTCGGTCCTAGGTTATCAGTTTGACACTATTCAATAAAATTGTCATCAAAGTGATCAAAGCCTTAAAAATTGCTCATAATGCACTTACCGCAGCAACCTAATCTGAGTAGAACTGTGATTTGGCCCAAGCAGTGTTCACCGCCCAAGTCAAGTTTCCACCATGGATGCAGGTCACCACCGGTCGCTGTTACACGAAATTCAAGTGAAAATAAAATGTATACAGTGTATCCCCAGCTTGCTAATTCTGTATAATTATTAGATAATAGACCTTATGCACATGACGTCACCTAAGTAGGGCGCCCTCGCCTAAAGGTCACAAGGATCCGGGGCTACTCATTGGCCAATCCTGTGCGCCGCGCGTACAAATCTGTGCGTTTTGATTGTTTCGTCACCGTTTTACCTCTAAGATGGCGGCCGGATGACGTCAATGCATATATTATAATAGAGATTAATGATAACTTCCATTGACACTAACCAACAGCCGCGCGGTAAACCGCCATTAGCAAAAAAAAAAATAAAAACATAGAAATTTGTATAATTAGGATACCAGACAAGAGTTTACAAAAATTGCAGAAAGGAAATCAACAATAAGTTGCTCAAAAAATTTCTTATTTATTTGATTGTTTGTCTGTGTGTGTTATTAATTTTTTTTTTTTTTTTTTTTTTTTGGTCTTTTGGGGAGGGTTTAAATTGTTGAAAGTAGGCGTTTGTACGGAGCCCCTAAACAGATAGGTAAACAATGCACGTTGTTCCATCGCAATAATATTCCGTTCCCCGTATTCGTAATATAGTATTTTCTTTCCTCGAGATGGTATTTATTTCCTTTGTAACAGTATTTCGTTCTTCGCGCCAGTATTTCGTTCCTCGCAATAATATTTCTTTCAACTTGATAATATTTCATTCCCTCGTAATAATTTTTCGTTTTCGTAATAGTATTTAGTTCCCTTAAAGTATTATAATTAGTTCCGTCGAAATCATGTCGTTCTCTCGAAATATTATACGAGGTGTACACAATAATATTTCGTTCCACCGGAATAACATTTCAAGGGAACGAAGTACAATCCAACTATACATGTCCTATATTTCTTCTATGGGGAAGCCTTACATTCAGATCAGAAAAGGTGCCAACTAGGGCATTTTCCAAACCTCGGCTTCTAGGCCCCGGCTCCAAGCTTCGTTCGATGTGCACCGTCCAACATGTGCATTGCTCCAAAAGTGATGCCGGAGCCCAAGCCGGAACCGGAGCCCCAATCCGAGGTTTGGAAAAGGCCCCGTGCGTAAAGTGAAACCCTTACCCGTATGAGAGTATGATGCTTGATTGCCATCTATCGCTTTCTGCGGTGGATACGAACCGCTGAAAGTGGTACTTTGTGACGTAGACTTTCCTGTCACAGAAAGAGCTTGGTCGTAAAAAGGTAAAGGAAAGTGTGCGAAACAACGTTAATTTAGGTACATCGTTAGCTGTAAAAAGAAGAAATTAAAACAAAAAACAAACAAACAAACAAATACCCCAACAAACAAACAAACATCCCAACACCCCAACAAACAAACACCCCAACAAACAAACAAACACCCCAACACCCCAACAAACAAACAAACAAACAAACAAACAAACAAACAAACAAACACCCCAACAAACACCCCAACAAACAAACAAACAAACAAACAAACACCCCAACAAACAAACAAACAAACAAACACCCCAAAAAACACCCCCAACACCCCAACAAACAAACACACCAACACACACACAAACACCCCCCAAAAAATTAAAACAAAACAAAACACACATCACACCCTACTGTAAACACCTGCATCGGGGACCTCCTATTGTCCCTCTGTGTACTTTGTTAGAACTTGTTGGCAACAGCTTCCATTGGTTTTGTACACAGTTTAGCTGGGGACCGTCACCCACCATCCGGTAGCCTTTTGTCAAGGCCTTCGTGGCTTGGACAGCCTCGTAGAGCCGCGATCCAAAGCGACTGGAAGGGAAGACCACGCACGCGAGTGGCAAAGCCACGAGGGCCTTCAATGCGAATGCATGAAAGTGAAATAGGCTAAATTCTTGACGAAAAGGACCGGGAATTGGAAAATATATGTAATAGTAAAAATTCATCCTACAAATAAAGATAGCGCCTAAAACACGCCAGTGGCGCTTACAATTAAAACGAAACAGTAAAACAATTATAGGCCACAAAATACCTGTTGCAAAATTGCTTACTAACCGAAATGACCTAAATGCAGAAAAAGTGGTTAGGTTTAGCCTAACGTCTCGAGCTAGCAGACTCTGCTAAGGGTCGACACGTGTGGACATTAATTTATTCAAAACTATATGCCTTTATGTGATGCCACTAAGTCCTGTAGTCCGAAAATATCATTGATTTTAGTACAGTATTTATTTATTTATTTATTTTTTTTACGAAAGTGTGCATTTCTAAAACTTTTCCCTTTTTTTTCACTGATGTGAGCAATGGTGCAACTGGTACGCATCCATGCCCATTCAGTTTCATGTTTTTCTTTACCTACATTTTTGACTTATAAACGACGCCTTTTTTTGGCTAACAAATTCCACTGTTTTTGACCATTGTTTGTTTGTTTGTTTGTTTAGTATTTACGGGTTTTATCTCTTTACAATTTTTCTTCTTTAAATTTACAAACTTTGTTAGTCTTTTACTGTCGTGTAATGTTGAGTTGAATAACATACCTAAATGAATGGAATTGAATCGTGAGAAACGATTTGAGATCATTTGACATCATGAGGTATAGGTTCTAAAATTTACATCCCCAATGATGATGTAGGTATCCATCCGAACGAAGTTCTTCCACCCCCCCCCCCAAAAAAAAAAAATCCTTACCTTGTAGTTCACACTGAGCATTATGTAGACAACAACAAAGAAACGCAACATGCACCGCCAGAAGAACGCCCCAATCTCCACCGGAAAGGAACCACCGGACAGATCTCCAGACTGAAAACATTTCCAACAGAGTAAATATTCCACTTTCAGCCAGTAATCGAATTTCATGAAAACTAATACCGACCTGTTGTAATGAAAGACTGTAGGCGTATACTCTCTGTAACCCTACTATCTGACGTTTGTAATCGGCTGCAGCCTTCCTGTGTAACTCGATTGGTTACTATGGTTCCGTTGTTGAGTTATTATTATTTCATTATCGTGGATAAAAGGGCTAGCGCACGGCTGATGAAACATTGGCACAGTCTTGTGTACAGTCATTTTAAAACCATGCTTCGCTTGACGAAAAAATTTGCCTCCCGGTAAAAACGGTCCAACACTATAAATATTTGCTTATAAAATTATTAGTAGGTCGATGCCCCAAAATATAAAGCCCGGGACCTGAAACCATACATTTGTCAAAGTGTTTGTATTTTAAATAAAATTACGGTGTGGTTTGTACTTAAAATCAATTTACCCAGTTCAAATGAATTCATCGTAATAATCTTGGTTACACCTTTTGGTGGGGAGTCATTGGCCCCCTGCGTTATGCAGTTGTGACGCGCCAATCTCGTTCCCAGGGTTGATTGATTTCGCTGCGCCATTTTTTCCCAGCATGCCTTGCTTGCTCATAAACCCTGTGACGAGAGGTATCGATACTGCGCGCTGCCCATAGCGAGGCTAGTGGACGCGCCATTTCCACGCGCTTACCGAGTTTGTCGTGTCATTTTGACTCTATTGCGTGTGACGTCAGTGCAGCCATTATGGGTACCAGGAGTTGTTACATGAAAACCATCACGTCCGCAGGATCATTTATAAAGTATCCTTTACCAATTAGGAATCCATAAATGGGCGTGTAAGGAGTCTTATATGTGCACAAAGTGATAATAGACTGTGCAAGTCTCGCGCGTATTCGAATATTTGGGATCCGTTAAAGCGCGTGAGTTTGTTTCTTTCACGCGTTAAAGCAATGTACGTGGGACCACAGTGGTCCCAAAAGTGTTCGAATACGCGCGAGACTTGCATGGTCTATTGCCAACTATGTACGAATTCTTTAAGTTGCCTATAAATTGGGCGCTCTGGGCTACATAGAACCAAATGTTTGGCTCCAGAAAGAAGCGGACCCGTGTTACTTCACAAAGTAAACAGTTCGAAGTATATTTGTGTGGGTCATTATACTCCACTTTAAAACATCTTTCCAACCATAATTCATTTCATAACAAACGCTTTTAATAGCCCAAAGCGCCCAATCCGAAGGCAACGTTTCCTTTAAATAAATAATTTAAAGATTAAAAAGCTTCTATACATAAACCGCTATTTCAATTTAACTCCTGCCTTGAGTGATTAGATTCGGGGATCAACACAGAAGGGTAAAGAGTAAAACAGATAAAAGGAATAGACTCCGAACCACGGCCATTAAAAAAGAAATCAATATTGTTCATCACCAATGTCAAATAGTTAAATGCGTGGAGCAAATTGCCACAGCGGTCGTTTGGCGTATTAGTAGTAAATTATGCATTGCTTACTCTGCATTTATAGATTAGCAATGGGCAGTTCTTACAGATTATGCTGGAACATTACGCAAAAAAAGGCCCCAAGATCATTTGCGGGAAAGAACGTTATTAAGTATTATTTTAAAAAAAAATTAATGAAATGCTGCGATGCGACTTAAAGTTTGATATGCTTACCTTGTTATTTAATACTGAATTAATAAGTTTATAATATAATTTAATAATTAATTGAGTGTCTGTTCTTAAATTTAAAAAAATTAAAAAAATTATCTGTTATTTATAATAATTACTTTGTTCTTTGCAGATGTCTTTCTCTCATACAACGTCAATTATTTTTGATCCAAAATTCATACATATCACAACTCCTCTGTACAAAGCATAATGGACATTATTGGTAAATGTCAGCGACCATTTTCTGCACTTTATGTGACTAAACCAGTACATGAAACAACAACCCTGTGAACGTTTAAGCTCAATCAATCATTGAAGTCCAAAGAGACTGAAAACACCCTTTAAGTTTTCACTATATTAGAATTTAAAAATAATCATCGAATTTCGGTCTCGCGAGATCAAAACCAGGGCACTAATTGTTTTACTCTTTTTTTTCAAAAACTATAACTTTTCGGGCAAAATAATTTCAAGGCAACGTTCCCTACCATGATAATTTGATACCATAAGTGCAGTTAGGTGAAAATCTGTAATCCTTTTTTGGAAGCTTATGTTGTGCGCACTTTTAATTTTTTTTTATTGACTACAGAGCCAAACATCAGTTGTGAAGTAAATCAACCATTAAACAAACTTCAAGAGAGGATCATACTTTGGTAATGAAAGTCCTCTTGTTATAAAGATGGTAATGGTGGTATAAGCATCCTGCGAAATTGTTTCGTCTGAAATGCCCCCGTCGATTATAAATCAACAAATTTGAATTTACCTCGAGTCATCTTTTTAGAGGTTCAAATTTATTGGTGTCCGTTTGTGAATGATGCGACCAGAGATGTGGCTGGTACCCGCTATCACCTCGCTAAACGTGGATGGATTCGACGTTCTGTGGGTGACTGAACATACCGTAACAGTTTGTTGTTGTTGTTGTTTTTTGTGTGCTATTTTCTCAACAATGTGCTTTGTATTCGGCTGAAATTTGCGCAGTGGACGTTTATTGTATTTTTCTTGGTAAAGTGGGCTATAAATATTAATTACATTGACAGAAACCAGTCTACGATCCTACCTTTTTGTGAGGGTTCGGTAAATATAAATGAGACAATCTATTAATAATATTAATAATGGGCATTTATAATGCGCAGGTAACCATCTTTAGATTCTTATAGTGTAGTGACACATCGATAGAGGGGAATGTTTATGCAGTCCTCGTTAGGTGAGGAGTCTTAAGGGAAGTTTTGAACAAAGCCAGGGATGGAGAAAGTTTAAAACGATCTGGTAAGTCATTCCATAATGAAAGGGGCAGCAGAAGTATGATCTTTCACCCCATGATGTGTTGGTCCGGGATTTCCTGAAAAGATGCTTATTATGATCTCATAGACTCCTGGTATTGTGTTTTTCTTGATAATGTAGTCTATAATTTAGCATGACAATGCCAAAAAACAGTCTCGGTAAATCGAAATGAAGCTCTTAATGCATATTGTGGATCATAAAGCAAGGTGAAATTAACACTGCACGTGTAATACAACGTGGGGAAATTATACAATATTACTACGTTTATTTTGTTGTATTTTGTTCTATCGGTAATATTGTTATCATCGTTATTTTTTTCAAATTGCACCACATCATGTGAGTTAGTTGTTCACATGGATGGAAGTTATAAAGAGGAAGGATGTCACAGTCATGTACAATCTGTGGCTGATATCCTTCTTAGTTTTATTGGCGTGTCGTGGCCGAGCGGATAAGAGCACCAGACTCGGCAGAGTGTGGGTTCGAGTCCCGGTCGTGACACTTGTGTCCTTAAGCAAGACACTTAACCATTATTGCTTCGTCCTTCGGATGAGACGTAAAGCCGTTGGTCCCGTATGTTGTGTAACGCACGTAAAAGAACCCACTTATCGAAACGAGAAGGGGTTTGCCCATTCCAGTGCACATTATTTGTCAACATCCAAAACATCTGATGACATCATTCTTCTCTCTTAATTTTTTCTTTGTTCAAACCCAAATTATTGAAAATTTACCCAGTCAGTTTCCTTTGTGGTTTATTACTTGACATCATTCTGAGAGTAGAGAGAAAAAAAATGAATGGGCCTTCACTACATTTTAGTAACAGGGATGTTTTGGTTCATTCTTGACTTTCGGTATAGTATTAAATTTAATTTTACCTTTTGGCTATCGAACAATTTCTCCTTGGAATGTAAAGAGTCATTGGTTGTTAAAATCCAATGACGTATTGTTAACAATATTATTTCGTCAAATTGATACTATATGGTATTTATAGTTTTTGGCAAAAATTGTATTCTCTGTAAAAACGAAGAACATATAATAACTTTCTCACAATGTCACGGACACTGCACAAACTACTCGTGGCATTTAAAATCGATTGTCATGGCAGATGGTCATGAGATAATGTCGATACACCCGATACACTGGGTTGTTAAAATATTGACACCATGTGTCAATACTTACAACATAAGGTGTTCAACTAAACGCTTATTTTTGCCAACACAATGGGGACTTTTGGGACGCTAGGTGGCAGCAGACTTACCAGGTAAATCCATTGTTCTTTGTCATGTACGCTTGCTCAGAACTACATTGATAAACAATGGAAGTTTACCTGGTAAGTCTGCTGCCACCTAGCGTTCCAAAGTCTCCAATTACATTGGTGTTATTTTAAACATTATGTGGTGTTAGTTTTGATTCTCTCTTGGGTATATGTGTTTTTAGTTTTTAAGTAATTACCACTAATCATTGACGTATTTTCCGTGCAATACCAGGGCCTTCGGATAGGGCGCTTTGGGCTATAAAAAGCGTTTGTTTATGAAATGAATGGTTGGAAAGATGCTTTGAAAGTAGAACACGAGGACACAAAAATATCCCTCGAAATTATGTGGTTTTCCTTTTACTTCGTGAACTAACACGGTCTGTAATATTGTGCAGTCAAAAAGCGGTTCTACAAAATGGCGGACCGTGTTCCTCCACGAAATAAAAGGAAAACCACACACTGTTTCGAGGGACATGTTTCATCATTGTGCTATACTTTGAAAATATCTTTCCAACCATATTTATTTAAATGAGAGCTTGTAAGTTTCCCATATATCTACTACAGGTCAAAAAAGTAGCTATTTACTGCCATTCGATTTATTCTGGTTGTGAAGCCAAGGACTCTCAGAAAAGCGAACATGATCACTGTACTAAGAACAAAGCAGTTTCAAAGAAGTTTCAGTTTAAGTTTTAGATGTGGGAGGAAACCCAAAGAATTATTCCAATTAGGCGGAAGGCGAGGAAAGATACCACCGCGCAAAATCTACCACCCGGCAATTTAAAATTGAAGTCTAAATGTTCGAATCGAATCGCCCGAATCATCCTTAACGGCCGGAAAGTGCACGGTTTCGTCAGACAAAAATAATGGGCTCATCAAAAGGCTTGCAATTCATAGCAATTTGTATTGTTTAAGGTATAATGCCTTGGTATCAAGTATTGATGATAATGGTAATTTATGAGCTGGCAAGTAGTATCACTTCCTGTGTGATCATATTCGGTACCTTATGGAATATGGAGACCAAGGACAAAACAAAAAAGGGAAAACAAAAGGTCTCCACATGGACATTCTAAAGACTGGGGCGCTCCATAAGGGAATTTGTGCACAAAGTCTGAGGGAAACTGTTAAGTGCAGGGACAAAGGAAAGAACAAAAGAATGCTCCACAAGGATGCATTTTTGAGAATGCGTGTGTGTGTGTGTGTGAAGTCCGCTTAAAAATGTTTAGGGAAATGTTACGTAGTTGGGCTATGCCCAAATGTGGTTATGCGTGTCGGATCTGTAGTTGGGCTGATAGAGTAGGCAAGCCAGTTTGTCGCTGATGACGCGGTCTTGGTGCAAGACGTTGTTAATTATATCACCCGACTGTCGCGATTCTCCTTAATCCGCACAATGAGCAAGTTCGGGTTCAGGCCTATAAGTAATTAGTATTAACTGTATGGTCGTTTACTCGATACAATATTTGTATAACTTCACTGGTTTGGCCGGCATAATTACTCAAAATAAGCCAATAAGTACAGGAAACTAACAGAGTCCGGGTCAGTCGCGGATGCTGTGGCTACGGCTGAGGGTGTTGCTATATTATGAACATCCTGGCTTGTCAGTAACAGCCCGACGCTTCCAAACTTGCAACGATCAAGCCGCAGCCACATCCACACTATTATGACACCGGGCCATTGGCCGGGTCCGACTTAGACTTGATGACAAGTCGTTAGTCAGTGTCTATTTGTCTGCCAGCGCTGCCTACACACATCCTGCCGTTCATGCAACAGTCACAGTGTGATTATACATTCATGCAATGGTCGTATATAGCGCGTGGCAAGGTAGCTTGTTCCCAGCCGAATATTCATATAAGGGTAAATTATACATTGCATATGCAAAAGTTGCTATAGAGAGGGCCAATGGTAGCTCATCTGAGAAAATTTGAAGAATTCATTATAAACATGGGAATGTATCTTTTCTGTTGCCTTTTTTTTTGAATGACAGTTTATTTGCCAACATCAATGTAAAAAGTATCATATTTTAATCATTATAACAATTGTCTTAACTTTCTTTTAAGATAAATTTGACCAATGCATTATCATAAAATGTTACTATCGATAATAAACCCCCTACCAAAGAATGAAGTGTGCACCTGGTAGCTCCTTTTGCTTCATGTGACTTGCCATACGCGTACACTACAAGATGTACTATGATGAATATTCATGTCTTCACGATTCTTAACCAATCAAACTGCTCCGTCCAACTTTGGTAGCAAGTCCAATTGCATGTGTACAAAGCTGGGTACAAGTTATTCAAGACGGTAATTGCGACTGACTCACACACATATTGGGATCGAGGATGTGTGTACCGTCCCCGCAACTAGACCGCACAACAATTACCAACTTGATTTCAAGACTAGGTCCGACTTGGCGGCTACGGCCGGTTACGGCTACGACTGCTGCTAGAGGGGTGTTGCTATGGAACTCATCAGAAGCCGTTGCAAGCAGTAGCCGACTATTCGGACACTGGCTTTTAGTGTGCGCTACATTGTTCTTACCAAAGGTCCTACACAGTGCTGCGATTATGAGCAAGTTCAGGTAATAACCTTTTAGTCAATTCGCCATTAAATCACGCATGCGTGGTCTGAGGTCCATTCGAAACATGGCAACTCGTATATTGGCTCATAAAACAATTACTTGCAAAATACAGTGCAATGATAATTCATTGTCTCAATATTTGACATATCTTATCGGCAAAAACCTACCATTTATCGTTAAACCAACTTTTTGTACTATTGCAAAAGTTTACAAAACAGTCTCCGCCACGACCAAACTGCCATCTTGACAAAGTGACGTAACTTCGTTAGTTGACTACTAGAGAAACAGTGCTCCGGAGATAGGTTGATCCAGTTGGAATAGCTAGTTCAACCATGCAGCGTTCGAGTGACATCTAGATCGACTCTAGTCGGCCAACCGAACTTGCTCAATAGATAGTTTCCAATAGACCGTGCAAGTCTCGCGCGTATTCGAACATTTTTGGGACCACTGTGGTCCCACGTACATTGCTTTAACGCATTAAAGAAACAAACTCACGCGCTTTAACGGATCCCAATGTTCGAATACGCGCGAGACTTGCACAGTCTATAGACGCCATCTTTACGGGCAAATTGCATTTTGGCTTGCAGTCGCGTCAAGCGCTTAAATTATTAACGCAGCCACGCTGTTTACTAACCAATCATGTAATGAGTTTTGTGAAATGTGCGCGTGCTGCACGCCGTTCTCACGCAAAACGCATGACTGTGTGTTCCAAATGGACCTTATGCATTGACGTCATTCAACCGCCATCTTAGAGGTAAAACGGTGACGAAACAATCGAAACGCACAGATTTGTGCGCGCGGCGCACAGGATTGGCCAATGAACAACCTCCTTTTGACCTCTAAGCGAGGGCGCCCTACTGAAATGACGTCATGTGCATAAGGTCTATTGCCCGTAAAGATGGCCGACTTACGTCATATTGCAACCTATCTATAGACCTTTCTTTTGCAACGTCACAGCCCAAGATTTTGCCAACCCAGGCTGGAAAACTATGGAAAGCCATAAATGCAAAACGAAAACAGATAGCTACAGTTTGTAACAATGTTACACAAATATTCAAAAATAGTGTTGAATTTATTGGAAATAAAGTAACCGATCATGGGAGGTATTTTATTTTATTAGAAGTTTGCCGAAAATGTTGAATTTGGTTGAAACATCTGTTAACACGATTGAATGTTTTACTAACATTCGGCGGTCCATGCCAACCAGCGCTGTTTGTTTATCACAATGGAAAGGTCTATACCAGGCCCGCGAAACAAATTTTTGCAAAGGGGTGCTGGTTTTTTTTCAAAGACAATTGTCGTATACGGCGTATGGTCCGGGCCCGCTTAAGTTCTTAAAATGCTCTTTCGTACAATCAGAGACACGATTTGGCACATAAATCTCTCCTGGGGGGGGGGGGGGGGAGGAATATTCTTAGTGTAATTTGCAAAATGACTACCCCAAAATGACGAGGCGATGTTGGTTGGAAAGATATTTAGTTTTTCGAGACTCTTGCAGTAAATTACTAAAACCGTGGCTCAAACTGAAAAATATTTCCAATGCTAGTTGTTTACGTACATTTATCGTCCTTTCGTTAATATTGTCATTGAATAACGGAATATGTCATGTTTAGAAGTGATAAGACCCAAGGGAACAAGTAGTGCCTCTCGTTAACGGCTACTGGTAATTCATATGGCGATTATTTTTTTATAAGGATGAACACAATAGTTTTTGAAGGCTTATCCCTGGCATCAAATGCTCACTGATCAATTGCTTATAGTCATAGTTTTTGACATTTTAATACCATGATGATGAACGAAACATTAAATTAAAGCTACATAATTTCATCCTTATTAGCATTTTACCAGTCAGGGGAAATTAATAACTAGTAATGATTGCCTTTGACTTGAACAAAGCATACCGATGGCTAGTTAGTTTTATTTTGATGTCACGTTTTTTTTCTACAAGCACAAGCTGGTGAGAGTTTCCCTCCGCATGTTACAGTGTATCGCTTTGGGCGACTGGGCTGTCCAGTGGCTAAAAGGTAGCCACTGGACCGCCAGCCGCTCAAAGCGATAGAATGTTGAGCAGGGTTTCTTCATTTTTATTTTCATGATTTTATTTAAATTTTGCTCATTAAATTGTCAGTTTAAAATGTATAGCCATTGTTCCACCGAAACGTTTTTGATGTGGAAACAAGTGATGTAAAAAAAAAAAAAAAAAATCACTTAAAATTGCACCCACGTTAATCTCACATTAGCTGATGGCTCAAAGGTGCCCGGAAGCTCAATGGTGACCTTTTCGTCGCCAGACTTGCACGGTCTTTTGAACGTGACCACAGGGTACCCAGTCAACCTATTGCTTACTCCATTATGGTCCAAAAACCTTCGTGGTCTGGATATTTTTGACCCCATTCCTATCGCTCGAGTTTGCTGAAAAGATGTTTAGTTTCAAGACTCGTGCAGTTACTTCAAAACATTGTGCATCTAAATTTATTTACTTTTTACAATGGGAAGTTGTTGAATTATTTACATCCTTTTTTCGGCTTGTATTTATTTTAATTTTATGTAGGCCTCAACTTTGAAAACAGGTGTTTTTTGTATTTATTAAAGTATTTCTTACTGTCTTTTTTTTTTTTGCATATCACTTTTGTTTTGTAATTTTTTTTTTAGTATAATATTCCAGCTCCGGGTGCTTTAGTATATACCAGCACCCCATCCAAAAAGTTGGGGGTGCTGCAGCACCCACAGCACCCACGCTCTCGCAGGCCTGGTCTATACATCGAAATGGAACTGTCTGAAGATCATGGTGCGTTATCATTATTTGCACGTGTTCGCTTCCAGAACTCAGAGTGCGCCGCCATTTTAGCTGTACGGTAAAAGCTTTCCTATTCGCTGAGCTAGGTCACATGGTGTCCACAGCTGACACAGAGGGCGTACAAAGCAGACACTAAAAAGCTAGTGTCCTGTCTACTAAATCCAGTCCAACCGTGGAAGTTTCAAAGGACACAGGGTCAAAGTAATTTTTCTGTGATTTTCCCGAAGTGCCATGCCAGCATTAAGGTCGATATTGGTAAGTCTCACGTTTGTTAAAATACAATAAGTGTCCTTCAAGCATGTTGAGGAATGCCGAAAGTCAAAAGTCAAAAGTTTCGTGATTCCCGAAAATGATCAGAATTAAGTCAAGAAGTAACTGTGACTTGAGTAACTCATCTCAGCTTATGCAATTCTTTTAATATTTCTTTCTTCAACGTTTTCACCTCTAACGCAAACTTTAGTGTGTAAAAAATCATTTGGAGCAACTCTAGGCAGGGTGAACTTTTTGTAATTCACCCAAACATTAATGACCATAAAACTTACCCGGTAAAGAGCACTTAAAAGTTAAATAAAGTGCTGTTGATATGATACAACATTGTAGAAACGACCCCTTTGAAGTAATACAGTTTTAGAGAAAGAGGTATGAAGCCTTTCTCAGGCATCTGAAAGCACACAAAATTCTATGCAACAAGGGAGTTTTCCCATTATTTTCCTTCGATGACCAATTGAGCCCAAATTTTCACAGGTTTGTTATTTTGAGCATACTCCACCAAGTGAGGATACTGGTCTTTGACAAAAGTATGCCCTGCCTTTAATTAATGACCCTTTTTTTTCTTAAAAATAAATATAAGGTATAAACATTGGGGGTTGGACACAACCCAAATAAAATCTATAGGCCTATATATATTTTTAAAACTTTTTTTCTCTCAATAAAATAACATACTATAGCATCTTTCTATCTACATGTATGCATGATAACGGAATATAATATGTGAAACAATCATATTTTTTTTTAAAGACAGTGTCAATACTGTCTATATGGCTGACATTGTCAAGTACTTGGTTATGGTAGAAACATTATTTTCAAATGCCGTCTTGAGAATTCATGAAAAAATAGTGAAGAAAATGATAATTCTTGAGACCCCAGACATTTAGCTCTACTATTATTATTATTGACCCCTTGCACACAGTAACACCAGCGCACTTACAGTTCCTTACATGCCTACATGTATATCCTGTTCACTATTTTGGGAGTCAAATCTACACAAAAGCAACCTCATTCCCAGGGTTGATTAAACTTGCTGCACCATTTTTTCTTAGCACGCTCGCACTGCTCGCTCATAATTGCTGGTACTAGCTATTAGGCCTGGGGCAAATCAACTCTTTGTGCATGATGCGTACATACGCTCATCAATTACGGTACCCCGCAAAAGAGGCATCAAGTCAAAGAGCGACTGGCCCCCTCTCATTTTTCTTTGATCTCGTGACATGTCTAACTGTAAGCAGGTTATGGTGACCGTGTAAAAACTTGATTCATTTTTTTTTAATCAGGTCAAAATACTTGCACTTTGACATGCACGTACAAAGTGCCACAAGCTCAAAAGTTTTTATAAAGCATGTACACAAAGCAGTCACTTTTGGGAGCCAACCAGTGAGTGTTTTTAGCACAACCCTTCCAGGGGTTAGTGATAAGAGGTAAAAAGGCGGTGTCCTGCCCATGGTAGCGAGGCTGACACACAGGATCAGACCCTCTGCATATGATGTCACACTCTCAAACGGCGCCCTCACTGAGGCAAACGGGGGCAGATCAATGGCCGACAGCTGCTCTTGGAGCACAAAAATGTATGCATGACCTCTGGGCATTATACAAGGGGTCTATTGACTCCCAAAATGGTGGAAATGGTAAACGCACATTGGTGAGTTCTGCGCTGTGCAAGGGGTCAATAAACCGGAAACTCCCATGTAAGGCATCACAAATGCAAAATTGCAGTAAAATAACCGCCCATATAGGAATCTATTCACTAAACCAGACAATTACTAATTATATTTTAATTTAAACATATGGGCTGGAATTTGCAATTACAACAAATACCTTGCAAGAAAATTAACTTGTCCACAGCAGCATTTATATAGTTACTAGAATGGCGAGTTTCTTGGACCAATTAGGAATCCGTAAATGGGCTTCTCCAAAGAGTCTAAGTCAGGCACAAAGTGAGTGGCTTTTGAACCGTATCCAAATTGGCTGCTACAGCTAAGGCTACAGTTACAGCTGCATCGCCGCATCATCATGCGTTGAAGTATAGGGCATTCACAGAAACGCCCTCCTCAACAACCGTAGCTGTAGCAAAAGCAGCCAATTTCGATAGCCTTGGCTGACTTTTATAGCTGCTGTGTACCGAGGTTATCATGGTCATAAACGAATGTTAAAATATTTTTAGCAGCACAATAACTAACAATTATACTGTACAAAAATACTAAAAAAAGAGCAGTCTGCATATAAATATATTTTAACGTCACTATAAAAATGACAATAAGTAAATGTCTTTTTTAGTACACAATACTTCTCAAGTAGATTCTTAAGGTCAACAGACCCCTACGCGCATGCCACCACAGCTCAGCTTAAACAATGTGAACGTGTGTAGTGTATGCACTACGCACAGCTCTCAGCCAAATGATAGGTCTTCCGTTGACCTCAGTGAGGGCGCTATTTGAGCTTGTAATGTCATAGGCCACTATCACTGAGGTCAAATAATGGAAAGAAGTATCTGTGTAATGTAGGTAGCGCCCCCCCCCCCCCACACCGTTGGCGTCACACATTACCCCACCTTGTTAGGCTGTTGCGACTCTCTATTAACATCGGTCTTATCATAGTCAAATGCCGACTATGATAACACCGATGTTAGAGAGCCAAAGTTCCAGCCCAACTAGGTAGGCGTGCCATGCAAATCTCTCAGCCAATGACAGGCTTTCGTTTTACCTTTGTGGATGCCAGTGTTTGCTGAGCTTTGTATAGTCATGTACAAGGGTCTATTTCATATTTCATTAAATGAGTAATCATTTCAGTTTTGTAGCAATTTGGTATTTGTTATACTTATGTTTAAAAAAAAATTAACATCTATTAAATTATGTTTTATGCTTTGCCATATTTGGCGCACCCAGAAGATTTTCTTTGGAGGGTGCTTAGAAAACAACTGCATCTGATGGTGCTGGTTATAATAGCAATAACACATGAACTTAGTTCTTACAGCATTTTTCATAACCTAAGAGCATTGCAAAGATTTCATTATTTTTTCTACAGGTATGCAGAGCTATGTTTGGAATTATATACAAGACCCATTTCACCTACATACAGCACCTTGTAACTGCTTACAAGGTGCGATCGCTAAACGATAAACGTATTGGGTCTTTTAAATGTGCTACACAACGCACTTGACCAACGTCTTTATGCCCCATCCGAAGGACAAACAATAACGGTTAAGTGTCTTGCTTAAGGACACAAGTGTCAAGAGACTCAAGACCAGGGCCTAATTTCATAGAGCTGCTTAAGCAGAAAATATTGCTTAACAATTGTCTGCTAAGCAGAAATGAGCAGGTAACAGTCACAAATCCTACATGTGACATGGCAGCTTGGCTGGTAACCTTACTTTGGTAAGCATAATTTTGCTGTGCTTAGCTACTTTTTGTGCTTAAAGCAGCTCTATGAAATCGGAAAGACCAGGGCCAATTTCATAATGCTGCTTAACGCTAAGCAAATTTTCATGCTAACTCTAGCAGAAAAATGTGGTGAAGCGTAAGCGTAATTGTGTTTCACCTTAGGTGGCCAGCATGCGCGTTCACCATGAATTTGCATTGTTAAATCATTTATTTTCATTCAGTAAGCACCGGAAGGTTGGCATGCCTTTTCGTGCGCTTACAGTTAGCAGCGCTATGAAATGGAAACTCACGCAGTAAGCACAAAATCAACTGTTAGGCAGCTCTTTGAAATTAGGACTCGAGCTTGAGCCTGGTGCGCTTGACCGCTTCAGGGATGTGATAGGCTGTTGAGAAAAAAACCTGAACTCTGAGCGCAAAGCGCGAAAGCATGCGAGCTCGAAAACTTGCTAGCATGAAGCCCAATATTAACATTTATCTTTGGTTTTAAAGCCCTACTCTGCAATCTGGGGCGTTATTATATGGTTTTATCTTCATTTTTTTATGAATTTGATCTCTTTTTTTGGGGGGGGGGCAAAAAAAAACCCCAGAATTTCTTTTTTTTTTATGGCAAAAAAACCCCCGGAATTCCGGTTAAAAACGGAGAAATCACATCCCTGCCGCTTGGCAAAGCAGCACTTCCCTTTTGACCCCCTTTATACAAACAGTCTGGTACGCTCATTTGGCTGGATTTCATTTCCCAATCCCACCTCCCTGAATGGCTCCGTGTGGAGAGACATGTTGATATCCAGGGTGAGGTGTCGGAACTCGCTGGCGAAGGTGAGACAGTACAAGGCAAAGGAGAGGGCCAGTACCCATTCGCACACTGTACTCGCTATGTGGAAGTCATAACCCTGTGAGGAAGCAAAACAACAGATTCTTTCATTTTAGTCCTGAGGAGCAACCACTTTGACTCCAAACTTAAGAGTTGCTTTGTATGAAACATTGCAATTAGCTAAGCAGAAACTAGCAGGGAACCATGAGGGTCACTGTATCGCGTGGCATTTTAATTGGTAATACCTGTTTTTACTAAGCAGCAATTTTCAGCTCTGCCTTTCCTAACTAAAACATTTGAGGATGGATGGACTTACTGTGCTTACAACCTATAAAATGATATATGGTAAGCACAGAAATACACGGTGAGCCGAAAAATAAACTGGAGCCTTGGGGCCTAAAAGTAGCTAAGCACAACAAAATTATGCTTCCCTGTCTGAGGTTACCAGCCAAACCACCATGTCACAAGTACAATTTGCCACTGGTGTCCTGCTCAATTCTGCTTTGGCGAAAATTGTTGAGCAACATTTTCTGCCTAAGCAGCTCTGTGAAACTGGGCTAAGGAGAGCAGTGGCTGGTTTTAATATGTATCCAATTTCAAAACACCTTTTCTGAATTTCTCTCCAAGATTCTCTTTGTAAATCTTTCCCTCTAAGTTTCTCCATGGAAAACTTTCTCTAAATCTCCCCTTGAAAATCTTTCTTTCTAAGTTTCCCCTTCAAAATTTGTTCTCTTTGAGTTTCTTCGTGGAAATCTTTGGGTTTATTGACTTACCCCATCAGTTGGTTTCCAGAAGAATTCTGTGTCATTCGCATTATGGTGGTTTCTCCATTCAGCCGAAGCTACAGAAGACGTGGCAATGCCTACAGGAGAATTACGCTAAGGAAACAAAACTTCAGGTTGAACAAAGAAAAATTTACTAGAGAGGGACTTGAACCTGCGCCCTTCGGATTAACGTGCCGGCACTCTGCCATTTGAGCTATCTAAGCCCCATGTTGGCAGTCTCCCTATTTTGTCAATACCTTTGCTCGTGCAAGCAAGTCAGAAGCCGTTCAACCTGTAACTGATTTGTAGTCAGGGATCACACCCAAGTTTACGATACAACCTAGGAAGCGGCAGCAGAGGGATCACCTTATTGGGGCTGCCACTTTTTATTTCAAATATCACGGCTAGTAAAACCACAAGGAAAACCGAGTGGATCAATTTGAAGATAGTTTTGGGTTGAATGGCTTCTGACTGGCACCCCGAACAAAGATATTGACAAAATAGCGTGAGTTTGGGGCTGTTTGGATTAAAGGATACATGAAACCATTGTGAAAAACATCAACAACGACAGCAAGAGACGAACCAATGCTACGATTGGCTTGTTGTACTCTGGGCACAGTAGATAAGTAACCCTTGTGTGAAGAATGGAGTAAAGAGTCATGCAGACGAACAGGGTGTAGGCTCCGATGCGGTGCACCACAAAAACGTTGGTATCCTAGAGATAGAAACAGAGATGAAAAACAAAGATGGTGTCAATCAACAATTTCTATTGTATCCAAGGTGTCTGGGTGTCAACAGAACACCCTGTTCTTTTATTTATTAAAAAAACTAAGTACATGTAGGTTCGCCGATTCAAATTCAGCTCTAGTAAATTTTTCTTTGTTCAACCCCAAATTATTAAAAAATTGACCCAGTCAGTTTCCCTTGTGGTTTATTACTTGAACATGAACCCCTTTACATTGGATTTGTCTACAAACTGTCTGGGAGCCAGACAACTCACCTGGAAATTGCCGACCACACTCATCCCTAGTGTTGCAGTAACACCAAGCAAGGCGCTGACTTTGTTGAGGCCATTGATCTGCTTAGGGGGAAGACCCTCTATAGTGTCCACTTCTTTGTAACGGATGTAAAGTGTCACAAGTACTGTGCATTAGAAAGGACAAACCATTCTTAAACTTATTAACTTCTTTAATTCCTGTAACGCTGTCATGGTGTGTTGCAGGCCTGCACTTTCATCTTTGAGAGGGCCACGCCATTTTCATTTTGCATAGGGCAGTCCATTGGAAAGTCTTTGAACCATTTGAACACAGGCGCCAGGGCCAAGACTAGGGCAATGAAGGCCATAGCCCCCGCGTAAATTCAGGCCTGGTGTTGGGGCAATATCATGCATCGCACTCATGTTCTCATGGCGGCGTTATCGGAGTGTGGGTTCAAACACTGGTCATGACATCTTCGAGCAGCCCACTTTCCTTCTAGTGATGCTTAAGTAAATGGGTACCTGCGAGGGCAGAGACTGTTGATGTGAATGATTAGCAACCTATGCGCCCATTTGCTGGTGCTGCATATTTTTATTATTCCTAAGGCGTTGAGATAGTTTCAGGAATGCTTAGGGCCTAATGCACAGAGAGAAAATTTGCAATATTGTAGCAGCGATGCCCATCAGCTGGCAGAGGGCGCTAGCACGGCTCCGCGGTCGGCGCCTCTGCTGGCAACCCCTGCTGGAGGATCGGTAACTTGCTTGCAGAGTAAATGTGTCCTTGTTCTTTTTGCTGTGATTGTACTTTGCAACCATGCTGATTGAGAATTAAACTTGCTCTCCCCCAGACAATGAGAACACAGACAAATTGTGAAAAGTGTTTTAGAGTGTTTGTAAAAAAAAGTCAATGCTAGAATAACATGGCTGAAAAGGGAACTTAATTGGGTTTGATGACGATTTAAAGCAGCCTTTATATAAACACTAGTTCTCTAAAACCAGCAACCAGTTGTTGGAAGAATGCAACTAGTTTTGCATTGGAAAAATGTATAAGCCTCACTTAAAAAGAAAAAACTGTCGATACGACAAATACTTACAAAGTGCACAAGCCACGTTCACAAACTGACCAAAAATGCAGCTTTCTGGTGGCTTTCCTCCAGTTTCACTAGAAAAGAAAAGTGTTATTTCTTTCAGATCTGAAACAGGACTTGAAATGAACAATGGACTGCAGGCCCGAGGCTTTCCCTCTCTCTTTTTGGTAAAACCAAGTTATGGTTAAAGTAAACTGAGATGGTTGGTGTCTGTTTTGAGACAAAAGCACCACGTTTCATTTCTTTTTTGTTATAAATTTTTATTTGCTGAAAAATACAAGTTAAATTGTAAAAAATATCTAAAGCATCTGATGAAAACAGGACAATAACAACAATAGTAAGCAGTTCTTTACAGCACTTTCACACATCCGAGCAGCTCAAAGCATTCATAATGTCTTCTACAAGGTAGTTGGAGCTATGTTCGAAATAAAAGACCCATTTATTTACATAGCACCATCTAACAGTTTACAAGGTGCTGTGACACAATCTGCAGTCAATCACACCAGAAAATACCAGGGCAAACCCATCCTCTTAGCAATAAGTGTAGTGGGTTCTTTTACATGCATTATACAACACATGGAACCTAGGGCTTTATGTCCCATACCAAGGACAAAGCAATAATGGTTAAGTGTCTTGCTTAAAGAGTCACGGCCGGGACTCGAACCCACACTCTGCTGATTAGGAGCATCAGAGCTCGAGTCCAGTGTGCTTGACTGCACGGCTACGACACTCCCAGCAGAGTCAACTGAGCAATGACAACCAAACTTTGTACTTAAAGGGGGAAGGTAGGAGGGCGGAGCAGGGGGGCGCTGATTTACAAACCTTATGTATGGGAAAAAAACTTCTACGTCTCCATTGAGAACGGCAATAGCATAGGTTGTGACAAGAGTAATGACGAGTAATAAAAACAAACAGATTGGTAGGACGCTGAGGCTAGGTCGACTGCTGCACATCTTGACAATCTGTGTGACAAATTAATTCAAGAACCAAAGAATGTTATTCAATTTTTTCTGTACATATTTGGAATCAATTTTTCCAAGTTCAAATTACAAAAACATGTATCAGCCGAGGTTTTAGATCTGTGGGTTGTATGAATTTATAGGAGCAAATTATTGCTGATCCTATATCATCCTTTATCATGAAACAAGGATTGAAGAGACAACTCCTTGGATAAGAATGGCTACAACTGTTTCATTTGATCACAAGGGTGTGTGTACTAAACTGAGTGTGCACACACTACACAAGCATGGCAAGGTCAGGGCTCGAATTTGACACTGGACCGCAGGCCCGAGGCCAGTGATTTTAGTGTCGGGCCAGTAAACTTATGACCGTACAAGTCCGGCGGTCTTGTGTTTTTGAATAATAACACGTCACCATATTTAAAAATTAAACTGATCAATTGAGTATTGAAGTATTACCCACAAGAAAAACTTGATAAATCTTCTCTAGTGCTTGGTACAAAAGCAGCTCATGCGTGAAACTGTGTAGAGTGTTCTTCTCATTTTGATTCCGGTCTTGTAACAAATTTTCTGGTCCAGTAAAAGTTTTGAGCTACAAGCCCTGCAGTCTTGTGGATTTTTGCCCCAAATTCGAGCCCTGAAGGTCATAGATAAAAGACATGTGCACTCCTGTACATGTGGAGGGTGAAAGTGCCCTAAAACAATGTATAACTTTGTAATATAATATGCAAAGTGGGACCTTGACCTATTTACAGTAGTAGTAAGCAGGAGACATGAGAGAGGGCGCTATAACAATTCAACAAATAAAATGGATCAAAACAAGGCAACAAAATATAACATCCTCCCCCCCCCCACTTAACAGTTCACCACAAATTCTATATTTAAGGTTTATTTGGATGACAGACCAAGGAGATGCATAGAAATCTTTACTACACACTACATAAGATGACCCTGCTTCTAGAACTAGGCTATGAGGTTTGGTCTGCTACCGTCTCCACGATATCATGGAGACGATAGCGGAATGAACCAGTTCTAGGAGTATGATGACCCACAGCCCTACCATGCATGGAAGCTACCTCTGTGGCCCTACCGACCTCAAAATGTTTTTTTAAAAATGATACTGTAGGGCTGTGGCAACCACAGTGGCGATAATCATAACTGGCACTTTGACTGTCAAGAGAATTGAACACTAGCACTAAACAGTAAAAAAAAAAAACAGTTGCCATAACCTTCGATCCTCCCATATATAAAAAAATATATATACATGGATTGGCAGATCACGATTATCGTAACCCTTGATCCTCGCAAGAAATTCGGTAAACGCAACTCTTGATCTTCCAGCAGAGTACGGTAACCGTAACCCTCGATCCTCCCGGGGTTTCTGATTATCTCTACTCTAACATGTCTAATGTGGGGTAGCATGGGTAGTGTTATTGACATTGAAAAAAAAGGGTTTTGAACAGGAAGGATGGTCAGAATGGGGCTAACAGTTAAACCGTACACACAAACACAGTCAGACGGTTAAATTAATAACCAAAAGAAGAAAATGACAACTTACACAAAATAAGACAGTAGCACGACTCTAAATATCACAGCTGACACGTCAAAGCGGTACTTACACTAAAATACAATTTCTTATTTTTGTCTTACTTCCTACTACTTCACTTGACACATGCTGAAAAAAACATTTTTTTTGAAAGCACGCCAGCAACGATAAGGTGACTACACTTTTTAGGGGTTAACAAAAATTATACTAGCACCTTGAAGTTTCTATATACAAAGTATAAATTGTGATTAAATGGGTCTGATATTATTAGGATTTAAATATGGCGAGGAAAAGATTGTTTAAATAGATATGTAACAAAATAATAATTTGATGGTCGTAAAGACCTACCTACTTTACCAAATGGTATAAACCAGTCCCTGTAAAAAAACATCAACATCGAGCTACTTGACACACGTGACCTTAATCACCTGACTATGACTGTGAGTCCTCATTGCGTCATGATGTATTGTGGGTCTAGAAGCGAAAGGGTAAATTGAGAATGGCTGAATTAAAGGAAAGGTATATGTTTGGTAATCACTCTTAAAATCAATGGCAACAAAACCTTGCTCGGTTAGAAATACAGCAGCTTTCGATAGTATAAAGCATTTTGAGAATCATTTCACTTTAAAGTATATAAAGTGTGTCCTAGGTTCATGTATAAGTCTACTTTTATATAGGATTAAAACAATCGAACGGTTCCAAACACCAAGGGTATACGTTCCCTTTCCACATAGGGTATACTTTTGGTAATTGCCAAAGACTAGTAGGCCTATCCTCACTTTGTGTATCACAACATAGTTATGCATAAAATAACAAGCCTGTGATAATTTGGGCTCAATTTGTCATCGAAGTCCAAGAAAATAATGAAAGAAAAAACACCCTTGTTGCATAAAATTGTGTGCTCTCAGATGCCTGGGAAAGGCTTAGTTAATATTAAAATTGTAAACAGCTATTTTCATAGAATTCTGTAAAGTTAAAAGCTTTCATTGCACGGAAAAGAGAAAAACAAATCCGCCAATAGTAGGCCTATAAAGTTAATTATAAATTTTTATTGTCTCATCATACATCACATTTTTTGTATTATGTTACATGTATTCCGTTTATCGTCCAGTGGTATATTATGCGAAGCTTTTTGTATGTTTTTCGTTTTGAAACAGCATTGTCTGTCAAAATTCTTTCAGAGAAAAAATCTTTCGGTGATAATAGGGCGAAGCCACTTTATAGGTACTCTTTTAAGCCTATTTTTTAAATTGTTTTTATATTTTAGTTAATGAATTTATGACATCACCACAGAAAATACTTATGGGGGACTTACCCTGCCAAGTCCGCCAGATCGATAAACATTGCGCAGTGTCACGGCGGGGTCATAGTCATACAGAAACCTTGTGTATTATTTCCTGGTAACAATCCTTAATTTAAAACTCCGTATTTTGAAACATAAAATTCCAGCAGAATTTGTGGCAATGAGCATTTGAAGGTGTTTCAATGGAGCAGACTGACAGATCTGGGATTAGTGGTGTGCGTTCAACAATTTACGGTTCAACAGTTCTACAGCAAAGGTAGTGCGGTCATGTTATTAATTCTATAAACGATTGTACATGATTACATGGAGCAGGGGGGGGGGGGGGAATTATTGCTGGGATCCAAAATGTTGGCAGATTGAAGTGATGCAGGAAGGAATTTCCATCTTTTGACAACATGAAGGTTTACAGATTCAAAAGAAGTATATAGATAAATGAGCATGATTTATTCATGTCTGAAGAAAATAATAGCCTTTTTCACCAGAAGGTCATATATAAAGTTTGATTTCAGATTCACTTGTTTTTGTCTTTTTTTCTGCAGTGGACAGAATGTCACACACAATACGGACTTCCTTTCGTCGAGGCATCGCATGCTGCCAATGCTGATGGGGATTTTCATGGCACTTTCGATGGTGGTACCGTAAGTACTCTTTAGTGCTGGATAAGACCAACCTCGTTCCCAGTGGTGTACGATCTCGACGCGCCATTTTGCACGCAAAGCGGTACATTGTGGTTAGCCAATCAGCATTGATTTTCAGTGTTTCTCTACCAGGGGTTTAGCGATGAGAGGTATCGATACGGCGCGCTGCCCATGGTAGCGAGGCTGGGGTATGACAGTCTGAACGCGCAGTGCACACACGCGCCTATCCTAGCCGCCATTTTGGGAGTCAAAATGTACACATAGGAAATTACTTCGGAAAACTGTAGACGCACACTGCGGAGTTCGCTGTGTATCCGCGTTGTGCACAAATGGGGCAATATGGCTAGTGCGTTCGGTTAACTTGCCTGGGTCGACTCGGGTGTGTACTACTTTCGCTGTGTGCAAACGTCTAAAACTCTTGACAGATTAACGAAAAGATCGTTATACTTATCCTCATGATAAAACTCCAATGTTGATCTTTTTTACAAGCTCAGGCCGTCTTCCAATAAAAGAGATACTACTCATCACAAAGTTGCTGTTTTAAGGGTGAAAATGTGTTCAGTTTCATGTCCCGCCGAATAACAAAAAAATGGCGGACACTGAGAAAGTTTTTCGTCGTGACGTCATGCACCGGGCCAGCCCACTGATCTCTATTATACTGACAGTATAATAGAGATCAGTGGGCCAGCCCCCAAGTGACCTTCTCCACCAGCGAGTTACTTGGGCTTGACCCGGGTGCGCCACGCCGGTGGCGCCAGCGCCATCGAACACATTGTGGATAGCAGTCACGGTCAACCCGGGGAAGCTTCGAAAGTCATAAATAAAAACAGGTGTACGAGTCATCCGTGCACAGTTGTGCCGCCATACACAACCTATGAGATGAATGGTTTAAAAAAAATTGTCAACTCACTGGAAAAATAATGTGACCAGAATGAGCTGGGGGGGGGGGGGGGGTCAAGTTTAGTAACTGGGGACTTTTTGGACGCCAGGTGGCAGCAGACTTACAGGTAAATCCATTGTTCTCGGTAATGTGCTCATTGTTGATCATTGTTTGCAGGTATGTGATAGCTGTTTCACTAGGACACGTCAAACCTATTTTCCCCTACATAAGGTATGTCAGTTTTACCATGAAATAATTAAATAAATAGATAGATAAATTCTACGTACAACCATAAATGCCTGCTATGAACATGACGACCGCTCCCCTTTAAAGGAACCCGTTGCAGAATTGCGCAATTGACAAAAATGAGACTAGGGAAGCCTTTTATTTCACCAAGATGCTTCCTAAGTTTTTTTGCAACTACCCCCCCCCCCCCCCACGTTGTTCACGAAACACACAACTCGGTGGATATTTATTTTGTTCTTTCCTTTGTAAATAACATCCTCCCATAGAGTTGGAAAACGAAATTCTGGTCATTAATCCCCGTGGAGAGACTTTTGTTTCCAATTGTCTTATGTCTCCACCATATATAGACACCCCCATAGAGTGTTAGAATTGCCAACAACAAAAAACCCACCACACCACCAAGCAAGTAAATATTATTGCACAATCGACGACTGTAGACTGACGGGGAAAACCCTTCAACAAGACCTACCCCCACACGGCGCCCACACACACACGCACCCAGATTGGTAGAATTGCCTACAGCTGTAATGATGTACAGTGGCTACAAATCCTCTAAAACGAAAGTCCCATTATATCGTACCATAATCCCTCCAAGTGGAAAAAAAGTAGTACTAATTTTGATAGCAGAATATTATCCACAACAAATACTTCTGACGCAATTTTCCCCAAATCGTAGCTTTACTTATATTATCTCTTGTTGTTTTGTTTTTGCTTTTTTAACAATACTCATTTTTCTTTCCTTGTTCACACTTTTAGAAACTCCTTTGCAGCTTTGAGATTTAATAATGTTTCTTGATATATATTCACTTGGTTATTTTCTACAGTGACGCTGGGGCGAAACCCCCTGAGAGTTGCATATTCAGTCAACTCTTGAACCTTGCAGCATTTTTTGGTGAGTTACGCGAACAATGTGCTTGAAAAGCAACTGTAGACGTGTTAAATTCCCACAGACAAGTTTCATCCATAAAATGGATCACTGATGCCATATTTTCCTTTCTCCCCGCTCCCGCTTCAGCTTTTGCTTCAGTCTATGTTCGTTACAAGCAGGTCAACGAATACTACCAAGATGTCCCAGGAAGTGTCTTAAAGTGGAATAAAGCTGCAGTTGTATTCGGATGCTTGGCATCTCTTGGGTTAAGCATAGCAGCCAACTTTCAGGTTAGGTGCCATTCAAAATAATCAATGTTTAAAACATTCAGATTTTGTCCCTCCCTTGTTTTGGGGTTCAAAATTCGACGTTTAAAATTTTCGCAAGTAGTCCATACACTGCAGACGGAGATCCTCGTCATTGATGTGGAACACGCGTCACGTGTCATACTTTATTTTTGCCATGTATTTACTGAAGCGACGCGTGACGCTCAAAAAATGAACGAAGTAGTCATATATTGATAAATATAGGACGCTTAGGTAATTCACAGCGCACTTCGCAGCGTCGTTTCCAAATGAATTGTTCCCGCTACTTTCCAACCGAGACAATGTCGTGTCACGGCGGACAATGTTAACATTGAGTCGTCCATGTTGTAAGAGGTTTTGAAATTCCAGAGTGTGGGGTGTACGTGTGTGGAACGTCCGTATTTGTTCTCACTCTGTGTATTGTGAAATATTGTTTAAATGACCAGGATCTGAACAAATATCGAATGCATTTTGTTTGTGCATTGTCGCAGAATACAATCAGGGGGTGAAACCTGGCTTTTCCATTTCACTTGGCTTCACCTTGTGAAATAAAATAGCCCAGAACTCACCTCGTGATTACATCCAATTGCATAAAGCCGACGTATGATGTTCTACCACCTCATAAATTTCCAATAGACCTTATGCATATGACGTCATTTGAGTTGTGCGCCCTCGCCTGGGGGTCAAAAGGACGTTGTTCATTGGCCATTCCTGTGTGTCGCGCGTGCAAATCTGTGAGTTTTCCATTATTTGTTTCACCATCTATTTTCCTCTAAGATGGCGGCTGTATGACGTCAATGCAGAAGGTTCATAGCCATAAGACTGAGTTGCTCATAAATTCCTTCCACGTTCACATCATGGTTTTGTTTTATTGAACAGTATGAATTTAATATTACTTTGATGGTTTCAATTGTACTGATTTTTTATTGTCACATTATGTTGTACATTTTTTCGTCTGAAAATTTTAAACACAGACTTGAATTGGATTCAATTTTGTTGAAAAATAACCACACAATTAAATTGACCGATGCTGTTAATTGCTCTATTGTATTTATTGTGTTGGTCAGGAAACCGATAAAGAGGAAACAAATAAACAAATCGGTGTCCACGTGATTGGTGGGAGTTTGTGCTTCGGTGTAGGGTCCTTGTATGGGTTGACCCAGAGTTGGATTTCTTACCAACTGTCACCTCAGCACTGCTCTCTCCGTACGTGCCGTCTGCGGTTGTGTTTCTCCATCTTCACCACGATCTTCATCATCACAAGTATCCATTTGAAATTTAAGGCCTTAAAAGTATTAAATTCAGTTATTTTAGTTTTTTTATAAATTGGATGAAGTGTGTAATTGAATTTCCAATAGCTCAAATAGAACCAGAACCGTGTAAAAAAGGAACGAAGTCTGAGCAGTTGTAAATGTTTCTCTCCTGCTTTATTCACTTATTTTTGTTCTTAATTTTTTTCACAGCTTGGTAATTGTATTATTATTGATTCTTCCTCAAACTGCTCATGACAGCTATTAACAAAAGCGGTCTGTCCTTTAGGTCAACTGGGGTCAGTTCTCTATGTTAACAATCTCACAGATAATTATACATGATTTAGAAACTGCAATTGTTGTGATTGAGGTACAGTTGTTTAAAGTTTCAACTTTCAGTTTTGATCGGAAGTTATTAAGTTAAGCCGGGGTCATGTCTGTGTAAAAGTTGTAGGCTGTTCAGCGACCTTCAGGATGATGCAAAGGTTTTTTCAATTGTGTGGCATTTAGTTGCTTTTTTTAGTTTACAATTATTTGAAACATTAAACTTTTAATTAATAAGATGGTGGTGGCAAAAAAATACACTATATTGATTTATTCATAACTAGTGTTTTGAAACTTGGTTGGTGAGCAGTCTTCCGATCAAATTTTGACTTCTTGTTAGTTCTGGTGGCAGTCATCAGAATGTGGGTTCGAACCCCTGCTGAGCTGTTTTCTGTCAAGTCTATAACTTGCATTAAAAACTTCTTTCATGCTTAGCAACCTTTTGTGATTATTTGGCAAAATTTACATTGTTGTAAATAGCAAATTTGTTTGTTTATTAAATACCTTGACTTTTTTTTTTTTAAGACTTGTTGTTTGAGGAATTGTCTAAAAGAAAATGGCTTCCAGGAGATTTGGTATGTATGGCTGATACACTGGCCAGGTTTAGTTTCTCCCGATGGGGATGTTATTTCCTAATAAGGCAACCTTTGGGTAGTTAGAGTAACCAAACTATCTTCCCCGAATGGAACCCTTTTCATCATTAGATCCCTATACATCGGGAAACCCTTGTGGGATTAGAGCGACCAGTCAGTAATTAAAACTACCCCAATTTGGCCACACCAGTGCAGTACCTGTTGCATTGACTTCGAATCCTCCAGAACAACAGGGTCCAATTCCATAAAGCCATATAAAGAAGAAAAATTAGCTAAACAAATTAATTTGTCAAATTAAAACACGCACACGGTCCAATCTGATGCACATTACGTAACATTGATTGGAAACAAGCAAGCATGCAGTTGCTCTGCAAGATTTTTCTTTGACACTTGTGTCTCTATAACGTGTTCTGGAAATCTCAGGAATTTTTCAGGGCTTTAAGGGGGTACTTCTGTACAAGAGGAAAAGAGTGTGTTTGGCTAGCCCGAGCATCTGACGTCACACTTCGAGGCTCGTGAACGAGCCAGATACCTGCCATACGGGATGTTGTCAGATGTACCTTTGACCTCCCATCCATTCACACGTCGCGACTATTCGCTTATGTCTCTGCACGTTTATCCAATGAAATCATTGTATCCAATGAACTCGCTGGGCCCGGTGCCTGTCCTTACCCTGCGCGGATAAGGACAGGGAAACAGTCTAGTGTTTGGCACCCTCCTGCCACATATTGGGCATGGTATGACAGAAATAATTAGGTGTCGCTATTTGTTTGTTTATTATGGTGTTTGTTTGTTTAAAAAAAAATTGTATTTGTTGGTTGGGGATGTTTGTTCGTTTGTTTTCCCCCAGTTTTTTAACCTAATTTAATTGTTTTTTCAATATTATTTGAACTCTGACCAGTGTCTTGATGTCTCTCTACATTTCAGAGCTTTGTATTCCACCTCATCAGTACGATCTCGGAGTGGGCCAACGCAATCGCTTTTATCTTCTTCTTTCTCACGTTCGTCCGAGAGTTCGATACGATCGAGACGGGGGTCAAACAGTGTCAAAGGTTGTTGGTTATTCCATATGACTCCTTTACATGGGGTGCAGCCCCTTAAATAAACTCCCATAGCCTACGGTGCAAAATGCTACTTGGATTTTTTAAAGCGTTTTACAGTAAAGGGGAAACTTTTTCATTGACTCTTGAACTTTCCTTTTCTTCTCAGTTTGAGTCCAAAGGCCCGTCAGGATTCTCACTCCAAATAAAACACCCCTACACCGGCGGGTGTAACTTTCCAAACGTCCCATAGTCGAAACCAATATCCTATCAGTCAATCACAGAAAAGAGCTATGACGGTGGTTGTGTAGTGGGCAGATGGCAAGGGAAACATTTTTGGGAGCTGTGCCCTTGATGCTATGCAAATTGAGTTTTGCACTGATTTTAGCCATTTTTGTGCCTAAACACCTTTATGAAATTGGGCCCACCTAGCGCTGCTTTCATGTCAAATAAATTTACATATAAGTACTAATTTATTATTACTAATTATTATAGGAAATAGAGGTCTGTATGTGCACTTGGTCATTGTAAAACAAAAACAATGACCAATCGCACACTACAGACCTCTATTTTCTCATTAAGAAAGTTACAACCATGGTTACAATGACCAAGTGCACATACAGACCTATTTTCTCATTTCCTGGAAACTGATAGGCTCAACCAAAGATCGTATTACGTGTACGATCTTTGGCTAGAAAGATGTTTGGTTTTCCCACTGATCTCCATTATACTGACAGTGTAATAGAGATCTGAGATCAGCGGGTTTTCCGGTTTTTGGAAGAAATTGTAAAAGCGCGCCATCAACGTTTGCGTGATTTGACTTCTTTGTAAGAAACTTCATTTACAACGGTGTTTACAGTTAATCTTTTTAAAATTAACAATTTTGCATTCAGTCTATTTAAAATGTATTTTAATGGATTAGAGATAGTTATAAAACACACCGTAGATGCAATTTTGATTAGAAACAAAGAAATAAACAAACTAACAATTCGATATTTGTAAAACATACCTACCCAAAATGGTACAAACCAGTGAAAACGTCAACAACAAGAACATGTGATAGTGACACACACACACACACCCACACATTGTGCCATTAAATGTCCTTGGTCACCTGATGGCACTCTGAGCACATGGTCATGGCAGAATTTCTGCTAATTATGACAAATCTTTGTATTTCCACGTCAATTTTAACTTAAGGCTGGGTATACTTTTGGTAACCTGTGAAAGTTTGGGCCTAATTGGTCATTACTCAAAATGTTTAGGTGAAAAATTACCTCTTTCTCACAAATTGTACTTATCTTCTATTTATAATAAGGGGTCGTTTCTAATACTGTTTTATGATCAACAGCTCCCCAGTACTCTTTACTAAGTTGTAAGGTCATTACTGGTGGAGTAATTACCTAAAAAGTACACCCTGCCCTTTATAAAGGAAGGAGGAAATAAAAGTATTTTCCTACCTCTGAATGGTAAAATAGTGATATCGATTTTAACGATACCGCAAAGGCATGATGACACTTTCACTTGTAACTAACTGTAACTGTTTTCCAACCGTTCCAAAAAGTGTGTACCACTTCATAGATCAAGGACGGGGCACACGGCCAACATTGGCAAAGCTAGAGTACCGTGCTTTGACTGACCCCGAAAGTCAATAGTAGCTTGGTAGGCACAATACAATTCTTATTTCCACGAGCGCCGAAAACAATCAAATATGTATGCAGAGGTAGTCTTGTTCTGATGACCATTGACTGATTCTTTGTGTACCAAGTCATAAGACTCCCGAACCAGAAACCTAGCCCAGCTGAATTGTGTGCTCTGCGTTGTTCATGCATGCTTCACCACCCCGCTGATAAAGAGACCACAATGTTATTATCAACCCTTGTGCTGTCATCTCCTCTGAAACTCGGTTTTTGAAACTGCACCCAGGCAAACTTCGCAGGCATTAGACATAGTATACTGTACTGTACATGTTATGTTTAACCGAGTGAATAACATGGGTGAAAGTAAGTGAAGTGAAATGGAGAAGAGTGGTAAACTGGGGAGCGAGGCTACAACAACGTACGGCTCAACAGCCGTACTGCTACAATGTCAAAGGTATTTCGTTTTGGTTAATTGTAGAGAAATTATACAGTTTGACCATAGAGAACTCTATCTATGGTCTGTCCTTCTCCATGGTCTGACAGGGCTCGAATTTTACACCGGACCGAAGGCCTGCCTGAGGCCAGTGGTTCTGTCCTTTCTCTGTGGTTATAACTTGTACTTTTTATAGCTCCATGGTTATACATGTACTTTTAATATTTATAGCATGCTAGCATCGAGCCAGTACCGGTAAACTCGTGACCCGAAAAAACGGATTCAGTCTGACAGGCGATGGATCTGTTTCACTGCTTCGATGCAGTCACATTTTCACTGTTTTTTTTCAGTTCTGTTGAGAGAATTCTTACCCATATTACAAATGAGATAAGCCTTGAAATTTGAATAAACCTTCTCTTCGTTAGTCTTAGTGCTCGTTCAAACATTAAAACAGTTCAAAACTTAAAGTGCTGAGTGCTTTGTATGTAACTTTGTTGGTTTTTCCATTTCAATTTTGATCTTGTAAAATAAATTTCGGCCTAGTAATCATTTTTGAGCTAGAAGCCCTACGGTCTTGTGGATACCCCTCAGCTGGGAATCCCGGAAACAATATTGTGAGTGGCAGGTTGAAATGATGAGAGACTTCAACTTTTGGAAACCCGTGGAGTTACAAAATTTATTTTTTAAAATGTGATTTTTTTTCTTTACAAGGAACAATATTCTCAGTGCTGAAGATGTAGAGCAAAATCAAAGACTAGTTATCTTCATGTCAATGTGCTCCAAAAAATATTCAGTTTTTTTGTCACCAGGCAGTCATTAAAAAGTCTGAACCCAGCACGGCCCTTTCATGGCAAAACAGCTTAACTCAAAGATTGACATTTTGAGAAAAGCAAGTACAGAGATGTTTTGCCATAAAAGTGGGATGAAAGTGTAAAAAGAGACTGAGATAGGACTGTTATTTTCAGAAACCATACAGAGTATGCCTTAAAAACTTTGAAAAGGAAAAAGCACCCTCAATTTACCCAGAAATGATCTGATGTAAAAAAAAAAATTTGAGTTGGGCTGCCATGGAAGGGCCGAGCAGCTTCAGACTGTTTCATGTGAATGGTCAGACTTCGAGATTTAAGTTTTCTTCAGACATTTACTAAAGTCATGGAGGTAATTCTACCATCTAAATCAAATTTGGGGGTGTAAATATGGAAGTCGTGAACAAATTTTTCTTTTCTTTTTTTTCCCCTGCAGCCTACAGAATGTAAGACAGGAGCAAAGTTTCTGTTCGCCAAGGAATTGGATTTCCTTTGGTCTTAGCTGGTTGCCATTATTGTTTGCGTTCTTCTTGGGTATTTCGATAATAATACCGTGAGTATCGTTAGTGCTGGGTACCAGGATGATGTTTTAATTGTACATTTGGAATGTTTTTTTTGTTTCATAGGGCACCAAGGCAGTGACAAGGTGCAGTGGAGGCAGTTGACTCTGTTGCCTCCATGAAGCATCAGGCCTGCATAGCAGTGGCGTAACTAGACATTTTCATTTTTTTTTTGGGGGGGGGGGGGCAAGTGGGGGCAAAGATTAAATTTGGGGGTGCCAAAGAAGTGCAAGATTATCATTAAATATGTTAACTGATGTATATATAATAAGAATATACTTTTCTGTGATTTCATATGGGGGGCAAGAGGGGGGGCAAGGGTTCTGAGCGGGGGGGCGCAGGCCCCCCCTGCCCCCCCCCCTCTGGTGACGCCACTGCTGCATAGGGGTGTCAGAACATCGAGCAGTCAGTAGTCACCATATCAGATTAACAACAACTCTATTAGGCCTACTATACAGTTATTTCTTGCACAGTCCTGACACCTGACACAATTAACTTGTGCAGGTGACTGGTCTCAAAAAGGTTGGTCTACTCACCAAAAAATGCAACAACAAACAAAACTTAATTGAGCTGCAGGAAATGTTGCTAAACAAATTTCTGCTAAAATTAAGCAAGACACCAGTCACAAATTGTACACAGTGTAAAATTGTATTTTGGCTGGTATCCTATTTCTGGTAACCAAAATTGTTTTTTGCTTAGCTACTTTTTGTGCATAATTAGGAAATTAGGCCTAAATAGGTTTGGGAGGGTCAAAAAACTGTTTTAGTAATACTTGGTTGTCATTGTTTGCAGGTATTATATAGCTGTTACTCTAGGACATGTTAAGCCAATATTTCCATCCATAAGGTATGTAAATCATGTTCGCGCTTGATTATAGTTTCTTTATCTGTTATTCTTACATAAATTGTAATTTGGTTTTTGTAACTGTGGAAAAACAAATTGAGGTTGAAGTTGAATTTTAAAATTTGATAATAAAAGCAGTTTCCTTGAGTTTTGGGATGGAATCATTAAATTACGTGGAAGAGCATTGAGTAAATGACAATTAGTTAATCAGGAACTAACACGGTCTGCCATTTGTAGAAACAAAATTTTGATACCATAAAATTACGGTCTTGGTTCACAAAGTAAAAGGAAAACCACACAATTTCAAAAGGTATTTGTGTGAATCTTTTTACTTAGTCTACTTTTAAGATGGATCTTTCCAACCATAATTCATTTCATAAACACTTCTAAAACCCAAAGTGCCCACTCTGAAGGCAGTGTCACCCTTTAATGTCTTCAAAATCCCTCTCCGGAAGTCAACTTGAACAACAAACTTTTTGAGGAAGGTATTGTTCCAAGTGGTTCAGTCCCATGCAATAACCCACATCGATCAAGTGCAATCACCTTCAACTAAGTCAAAAATTCCAGAATTTTATTGCACAATCCACAATTTCCAACTATGGGAACAAAAGGCTTCCCCCCCCCCCCCCCTCCAGCATATGGACCTTTCCATTCTTGATAAAACCATGGAGGTGATAAAACAAACGACGCTGGTTGGTGGCATGGACGTCCGAATGTTAGCAAAACATTCAAACGTCTTAACCGATATTGTGACCAAATTAAATATTTCTGCAAACTTTCCATTGAAAAAATACATCCCATGATTAGCTGCTATGTTTCCATCAAGTTCCACACTATTTTTGAATATTTTGTGTAACATTGTTACAAACTGTGGCTATCAATTTTTGCTTTGCATTTATGGCTTCCCATAGTTTTCCAACCTTGGTTGGCAACAACTTGGGCTGTGACGTTACAATAGAAAGGACTGTAATGTAATTTCGAGGAAGAATTGTTCTGGCAGGTTTTTTCAAGGGTTTTTCCAGGTTTCACACTGTTGATTGTGCAATATCATGTTAGGATTTCCGACTAGTGGTGGATTTGTGGAGATGACAAAATAGTCACAGATAGTGCTCAAATTTTATGTGATCGACCCATAGAGTTATATATAGCGCACTAGCCTAGGTACGCGGCCCGACAAGGGCAGCGCGGCGGCCATTTCTTAAGTAGTCAAAAACAACGTCTAAATGCGTGTTGCAACAGAGCAATGGTTAACAATGAAATGGTTTACTGTGAAATTTATGAATGCCAGTGAAGACCGTTTGTAGTGCTAACTAATCCCCGAATAAATATAATATTTTAGAATATTATTCATTCACTTTGGACAATAAATCGTGATCGTGGCATGTGTGTGTTCATCCTCTATTGAAACAAATACCCAAAACCCTACGAAATAACTTTAATACAGCCGCCTTTTTTTTTATAGACCGCATAGTGTGTATTTAGCAAGCACACCGCGTAATTCGTATTCAATGTTGCCATCGTACAAAATGGCGCGCGTGTCTCCTTGCGGTCCCGTCGCGTTTGTGCACGTAGCATTTACCAGTGCGCCCTCTAGTTCCTATATATAACTCTATGGATCGACCATACACATAACCAGGCCTGCACATAACAAACCTGTGAAGATTTGGGCTTAATCCATAGTGTGATTCAGGAGAAAATAGTGAAAAACCATTCACAATTTTCAGCATGTAAACACGCTGTCCTTTTTGTAACGACCCATTTTGTTTAAGTTTTCAGAGACAGTTTTTCGACTTAAGACTTTTTTTCAGAGGGGAATATTTCACAGAAAAAATTGTTCTCGTATAAATCCTAAAGAAATTCATAATCAGTAAGCTTCCAGACTAAAATGAAACAATGTTTTTTACCCTTACCAATCACGTAAGCAATTCTACAAATCGCAGTGTCCCTATGTTTTCACTTTCTTACGGATACAGCTAGGACAACAGAAAACAAAAGTCTCTTTACAGGGGAATTCTAAAAAGAGGAATGTTCCACAAGGAATGTTGTGTACAAAGTAGGTTGGCTCAGTGATTTCTCCCCTGCCTTTCACCTCGGTGGACCCCGGTTCGAATCAAACCTCAGACCTGGAGCCTTGCATGTGGATCGGTTTTTTTAGTCCCAAGTCTCGATTGCTTGGGTTTTTCGCCATTTGGGGTTTTCCACCCACATCTAAAACTGAACATTTCTTCCTGTTTCCTATTTATCCTGTTATTGGGGTTTGCGCTGTAGGATTTGTCATGTAATAAGTAAAAAATTTAATATGTTGTAGGAACAAGGAAATAACGAGAAGTCTTGTCACGCAACTCTGTGGTGTGCATGTACTTGTGGTGACATTCAAACTTTAAGGAAATGGACAATAGGTCTACGACTGCTATCACGAAGGAAAACAATGGAGCTTATGTTTGTCAGGCCAGGACAAAGAAATGAACAAAGGAGGCTCCACGATTGAAGCCCCCCTCCCCCAACACACATACTGTGTTGGTCTCCAATTGGGGACCCTCCTTTCTTTATCTCTTCACTCTTTGTCCACACCTGACTATTGTTTTCCTTTGTGATAGCAATCGTGGACCTATCGTAGCTTTTGTTGGTATCTTACCACATACCCTTCCCCACAAGCAAAATAAATAAGTTGAAGAAAATAATAATAAAAGTCGTTTTCATTAAGTTACTGGGCAAAATCTCATGCAATTCTTCTCAATTCTTGCCAATTTTGAAATAGTATGCGATCTTGTTTTCAAACCTTTTAGTTTAACCTCCCACTTTTCTTTTTTTTTCACTTTCACTAATTCCTGTACATCTTTGAGCTTTAAATTACTTGTAAATATTTTATTTGTTATTTTATTTTTTATTTCCTACAGTGAGGATGGAGCCACACCACCTGAAAGTTGTCTATTCGGCCAGTTTCTCAATCTTGCAGCATTTTTCGGCGAGTTCCATCACTGCCCCCGTAATTCACTAACCAATCAAAACTGATAATGCCCACTGAAAAGGCCAGCCGACAAATTAAAATCTCTAAAACAAGTGTCCATCACACTTGGATTGAGCCCAGCATGACTTTGTTTCTGTCAAAGGTCAGACTGAGGCCGAATTGGCGGCTACAGCTGTGGCTATGACTGTTTCTAAGGACGTCTCCTATACTTCAGCGCATGATGATGGGGAAATCTAGCCCTAGCCGTAGCCGCCAATTCAGACTCGACCCAAGATGTGCTACCCACGAGGGGTAACATTGTATGGCAGTTGCTATTGCGGAAGGGGACTTATTGGTCTGTTTTGGGGGGTATTGTGGAGTCAAAATGTTATTTTCTTTTTTTCCCCTTCTCAGGTTTTGCCACAATCTTAACCCGCTACAAGCAGGTTAACGATTACTACCATGATGTCCCGGGGAATGTTCTAAAATGGAGTAAGGCGGCACTCTTTTTTGGATCCTTGGCAAATATTGGGATGAGCATGGTAGCAAATTTTCAAGTAAGGGGATTGTTAGAGAACACAAAAATTCATCATCATCATTCATTGTAATCTCCCTGTACTGTGCAGAAACTTCCTCCAAAGTATACTCGCACATTTATTGAGGTGTAAACAAGTAGGTGTATACAAAACTCAAGGCAAAAATTTATTTCAGCATTTTGTGTTTACAAGAAAACAAAAACAAACAAATTAACGCACTCCTTTCCTGATTTGGATACAGTTTCAGGGATGAGAAATGTCAGACTTTGATCTGAATTCAGACTTCTAAAAGTCTGACTGGTAAACAAAAATTGCTTTAATTGTCTCCAGATTTAGTAAGTCGTGCTCCTTGATCTACTTCTCTAGCACTGAGGATACTGTTCCCAAAAGCTCCTTGGAATCTATAAGTCCAGGGGTTATCAAAAGTTGGAAATGCCACCGTTTCGATGTACCTCCTAAGATCTGGGCCCAATTTCATAGAGCTGCTAAGCACAAAAATTTGCTTAGCATGAAATTTCTTCCTTGATAAAAACAAGATTACCAACCAAATTTCCATGTGTTGCATATTGCTTGTTACTGGTAGTCAGCTGTTGTTTGCTTATCCTGAAAATCACGTGGAAATTTGGTTGGTAATCCTGTTTTTATCAAGGAAGAAATTTCATGCTAAGCAAATTTTTGTGCTTAGCAGCTCTATGAAATTGGGCCCTGGATCCCAGTTTCAGACTTTCTTGTCAGCCATGATTCTCACCCCTGTTTTCTTTGTTGTTGTTTTTCTTCATTTGTTTAGGTGAGCAATATATATGTTGTCCACATAACTGGAGCGAGCATGAGCTTCATTCTAGGTCTAACTTATGAGTTCATCCAAACTTGGATCTCTTTCAAGCTGACGCCTCAGCACTCCTCTCTTCAAACGAGTCGTCTGCGTTTGTCCCTGTCCATCATTACTACGATCTTCATAGTTTCATGTATCCTTTTGAAATATTCGTCCTAAATGCCCTATGTACTTCAACAGGAGCCTCAAGTAATGCATCTCTTTGTTTTTCCCAATGGCAAAGTCCATAGTTAGTTGGACATCCTTGATATCCTGGTCTGGACCACTAATCTAAGAAGGGGTGGGGTCAGTTCCAAAAGTTGTAATTTGTTTATTTGTTTTAAATTCTGATTGTGAAGCCAAGGATTCTCAGCAAAACAAAATTTAAAACACTACTAGCCAAGAACCCCCTTGGAGAGACGACAAGGAAGGAGGTTTCAGTTTTAGATGTGGGAGGAAACTCTTGGCAATTGGGTAGGGACTGAAACCAATTCACATACTGCCCCAAGCAGCATTCGAACAGGGGCCCTACAGAGGGACGGCGAGGAAGTATACCACTGCAACAAAGATTGCCTCACAATTCTTGTGGCCAAAATAGAGTGGTACGGTTAAGTGGTCCTCCAAACAAGACTTCCAAGTAGCTCTGGGCCTGATTTTATCAAGTGGGTTAATGGTCATTTTTGTGCTTACTGTGCGACAGCAAGCAAGCACAGGAAAAGGTACACTTACCATACTTCCTGTGCTTGCATGGTGAACACAAAAGTCGCCTAATTTTCTTGCTAGCTTGTGAAGTACCCTTGCGCTTCAGCAAATTTTTCTGCTATAAGTAAGCAGAAAAGTTTGCTTACGTTTAAACAGCTCTATGAAGTTGGTACTATGTGGCAGTCATCAGAATGTGGGTTTGAATCTCTGCTAAAGAGTTAATTTGTTATGTTGTACACAGAAACTTCTTTTAGACTTTGCATCTTTTTTTGTGCTTAAATAGCAAATTGATTTGTGTGCTTATTAGACACCTTGACTCAGTTGTTGATTAGTTGGCCTGTTTAATCTGTTGGCTCAACTCGAACGATTTCCGGAAAATTTGGTATGTAATGGCTTTTAGGGTACAGTTATACCCCGATCGGATATTAGTGGTCCCTAATAAGGAAACCTTTGGGTCAATACAGCAACCAAACTACCCCAATTGGGATAACTTCTACCCCAATTGGAACTGTCTTCGCCCAAATGAGAATGTTAGTGGTCCCTAATCGGGCAACCTTTGAGTCATTATAGCAAAAAACTACCCCAGTTGGGATAAACTCCTACCCTGATTGAAACCCCTTTCTCCCGATGAGTGTATTACCTGCCCAAGTGGGAAACGTAGCTACACCTGTACTTACTGTTCATATCCTCTTGATCAGCAAGGCCCAATCTCTTCAGGCTATGAAGAAGAAAAAGGTACTGAACAGAACAAATTATTTTGTTTTAAGCTCAGCAAGATTTGTTTTAATGATTAGCATGGTTTGTTTGGGTTTTATTTACTTATTTTGTTTGGTACATTAAAAAATTGAGCCCTCACTTAGCCAGTGACCTATGTTTCTGTTTTGATTTCAGCGTGTTATATTCGCAGATGTCAGCGCAATGTCAGAGTGGGCGACCGCATTCTCCGGTATGTTCTTCTTCCTCACGTTTGTCCTCGAGTTTCAGGAGATAGAGATAGAGGTCAAACGATTTCAGGGGATACAGCAAATAACATATGAATCCCTGGCATAGACGATGATGCTGCAATGTTTTCGATCGGTCCCAGACGCCCAGGGCCTCATCAGAAGGTGCTGGGATTGGCCGAGGTATACGCATGCGTGTTGGACCTTTCTGACTCGTCCAATAGCCCCATGTCACCTCTCCCTGTCTACAAAAGATTTGATTATAAATAAAAATGCAGCTCTACTGTGTAGTTCCATTGCAAACCATTATTGTAATTCTTTACCTTGTGCTAAAAAAAGGGCTCGACTGCAATATTTTTCTGCCTTTGGTTTTAAAAGATCGTTTCCTGTCCACGGAGCCTCTATGCTTTATTATATCGTGGATGTGTAGTGCGTGTGATTGTGTGCATTACGCCGACTGCAGTGCATACATAAATCGTTCCCAGTATGTATCAATACATCCTGAAGAAGAATTTGTACCAGCTCATTTAAAGCCCATCCGAGGGGGTCATGGATGAGACCGAGTGAACTGCAACGTCCGCGCACAGTCTGCTGCCACCTAGTGTCTCTGTATTTGGAGCTATGGGCTGTAGCTAGACCAATCATTTTGGGTCATTTGCATATAAATTCCTGTATCAGTTTTTTTTTAATTCTGCCATTGCTGGGGAGTACCCGTGTTGTCAAGAATTGTTTTAATTGTTTTAATGATCCAAGTTTATCACAAATCACTACATCATTATTTGTAGTTGTACATAATGAATACATTTTAACAAAGTATATTTTTCTAGCATTTTCATTAAAACATTTTTTAAAATACTTATATTAGGTGGTTTACATTTTGATTTATAGTCTTAACATAAACATATTTAAATCAATAGCCCTCAAAATTAAACTGTCTGATTTGTTTCTTGTTTTCTGGAAAAGTTAGGGCCTCTTTGGCATTTTAATTCTTGCTTTCAGAAGTACTTGCAAGACCCATATTGAAGTGCCTTAAAATAAATTGTGTTGCTTTTCCACCAGCACCCTCTTTGTAAATACACTGTATGGGGAACAGAATTTCTATTGTTATGCTTTATGCTAGTGACTTTTATGGTGGACACTAATTATCATGCTTAGTGCAAGTAGCCCACCTTGTTGGGCGGTTAATGTTGTTATGGCTCTCTTTTAACATCGGTTTTATCATGATTATTGATAAGAAGACCGATGATAAAAGAGAGCGATAACAGCCCAACAAGGTGGGTTATTGTGCAAGGTGCTCTGTGCATAATATGTTATGCAAGTTAAAAGCTTGCAACTTCAGGCACTGATTAGTGATGGATCCCTTGAAGTTCAATCAAGTAAAAACCAGAGACCCAATAACTGGTGGCGCTGTACTCTGTTTTGTTGAAATTTTGACATCTGCGGTCACTGGGGTGCTGAACTCTGTTTTGTTTTCTCTCGAAATTTTGACATTTGCGGGCGCTTTACTCCGCCTTACTGGGCCTTAAGTTGAACTGCTCTGCTGTGGGCAGTTCAGTCCGATGATGTCCTGGGCTGGGGGAGCGCATCCCAGTCACGTAGAAAACTTGGGAAGAGCGTAGGATAGATTTCCCCATGAATGATGAGTGACACCAGCCACAGGCCTACTGTGATCACCATGACGATTTGATACTCTGCTGTCTGACTGAGAGAACACTCGATCTGACACAATTCTACACATCCTAAAGTCCAGACGCAGTAAGCTAGGCGCTGGGGCGCTGTACTCCGTTTTTTCTCTCGAAACTTTTACCCAATCACTGATGTCAAAAACGGAGCACATCGCGCAGCGCGGATCAGCAGTTACCATGTTACTGACTGGGTCTATGGTCACTGTTTTTTTGGTAGGAGTCGAGAGTAGACGGATCGGATGCGGTGAACACCGAAAGAAAAGGTCTTATGTTTCTGTTTCACTCCTGACACATTTGGGACAGATAATTAGTTCTGTTTATGTAATTAATGTACATAATAAATGAAAATAGAATAGAACACGTACTTACTCTACAGTAACAGCTAAACCATCATGGACTAAAAAATACAATTAAATACTTTCACGAGAAAATATTACCGCGCCACCAACGTCAAGATGACAGAACTTCTCGTTCAGGTATTTTGTTTACTTTCAAATTCAAGGTTTCTTAAAAAAAAACCACTTTTTGTTCTTATTCTACTCTTTTTGTTACTATCCTTATGTGAAATAATGAGCAATTGTACATTTTATAAAATAGTTATGGTTCAAAGTAAATAAATGTATAAAATATATATAAGCGGTTGTAAATATTTACCTTTTTACAAAATGGTATAAACCAATCCCTGCGAGAACGAGAGGAAGGCCGTGTCCGAAACGGCGACTTCGGCTAGAGCCTAGATTGCGCGCGTCTGCCTATTCTTCAACACAGACAGACGCGCTGATCTAGCTGTAGCTAGCTGTAGCCGAAGTCGCCGTTTCGGACACGGCTGAAGATGATCATGTGACGGACGTTGTGAGACAGCGAAGGAGTACATGTGACCTTAATATACACTATATAATAACTTTGGTCACCTGACAAATACCTGGGAGGCGGCCAGTTTCCGTGTCCGAAAAATGAAACAAATCTTATTTTACTGAATACTGTTTTGAGTCTCAATTTTAACATAACCACTTGTCATGATTATACTATAGCTAGATAAGAGCTTGACACCCCCAACACAGTCTGTCAATAAAGAATTTGTACTTAACAAGTAAGTATTGATTGTATTTGTACTAGTTAGTTGTTTTCTTTTCTACCTTATATTATAAATCTCTAGAATAAGACAGCTAGCTCTCTAGCCGGCGTCTCAAGGATTCTGGTATCTTGGAGCTGTTCCGCCGCAACTTGTCAATCGCCTCAACTATCGCAGTAAACTGACAGAGCACCCCCCCCCCCCATATGATCTGAATAAACTAAAAACAATTTTAGTTAGTAAAGTATGACTATCTAACTGACTATAAAAATGGAGTTATTGTTTATTATTAAGATCACAGACTTCTTGAGATTATTTTAGATTAATTATAATTTTGGTTTTCCGAGAGAAGGGAAACTAAATATGCATGCCTACTTTCACTTTGAGACTGAAAATGTCACCCGGCATGTGGCCGCTGTCAGAACCCTCTAAAAAGACGTCGAGTTAGCATGGTTAGCGGCCCATTTATGAGTGAAACTATTCAATTTCAACCAAAGGGCATTTACCAAACCTCGTCTTGGGCACCAACCAGCTCGTGACCAGCTCCATCATTAGTCGTGACATGAGTTTGTACAGAGCCGAGACCCGGGTTTGAAATAATCTGTTAATTAATAAATCCTTCAATTCAAGCCGATCGCATCAGCTTACCGTCTGCAGTAGTGTCACAGAGCAATCCATGCATGATCGATCACGCCTCCGGTATCAATCTTCAATCTTCAATGGTGAAATCCTTATTCAGCTATATATAGCTATTACTAGGATCCTGTTGAGCTCTATGGGCGATCCCAACTATAGTTGGGACGCCCCAACTTTAACACTCAAGTTGGGACCAGTGTCAACTACAGTTGGGACGATTGTCAAGTTGGGCTACCTCCGTCTCATGCCCCAGATTCAAGGACAGAGGGTTACGATTATCGTAATCCTAGAACTATGGTATGCGGTACAATAGCGGAACGAACTGCATAGTTCTAGGAGTAGGAACGATTTTCACAACTAGGACACTGTCACCAGACCTTACGTTGCCTATATTAACTAAATTTTTAGTCAAGTCTCGATACTACGGTATATTTCAAATACTGCGTGCTTGATTTTAGCACTGTTGCCCCTGTTTGCACCTTTGTCCTTCCCACAACGCTTTCAAATATTGTGTGTGAAGTGAAATCAACCAGACTGAGACAGTGTTTGCGATATATTAATATTGACTAGATGCAATAACCGTAACCCTCCATCCTCCCTACAGTTACAGAGGATGGAGGGTAACAATTATCGCAACTAGGTGTGACTAGTTGCAGTAATCCTAAGTAACCCTCCATCCTCCGGACGATCGCAGAGTAAGGAGGGATACGATTATCGCAACTAAGCCTTAGTTGCGACAATCGTAAAGTAACTTTGGTCTATCATTTATACATAAAGGTCTGATGTATTGCTGGTGTTTTTTTTCCCTGCCTTTTCACCTCGGTGGACACCGGTTCGAATCCCACCTCAGACCAGAGCCTTGCATGGGGATTAGGTTTTCAGTCCCTACCTGATTGCATGAGTTTTCCCCATTCCTGGTTTTCCTCCCACATCTATTCATGGCCTATTCATGCTCATCCATTTTATTGGCATTTTATGAGATGTCGCCCAACTCACAAGGCCGGACGGCCACTTCAAGGTGAGGGCTACACTTAACTGATTTGGGCTGTCAACCCAGATCAACTGTCACCAGAGGCACGTTGCCACCTACTCCTGGGGCTGAAACAGGGTTACCCCCTTCACAGTCCGTAAGGATATAGGCATGGGTATCATCCACTAGGAGCCTGGCTGGTAGAGCTGAATGCACTACCTTCCCAGCTTTTTACGAAGCAATTATGGTTAAGTGCCTTGCTCAAGGGCAAGTGTCATGACGGGGATTCGAACCCACACTCTGCTGCTGACAACACCGGAGCTTCGTTCCGGTGAACTAGACCGCTCGGCCACTACACGCCGTTACTGGGTCTAGTGTGTCAGTGACTGATACTGAGTGTTGAATTTTTTATTAAATATTATCCTTCCTTTCAATTAAAAAATCATTTTCAATCTAGACCCTGTAACTGGGGGTGCTGTACTTCATAAAAAAAATTGACATCTTTGGTCGTACTAGCACGACCGCAGATGTCAAACTTTCGAAAAAACAGAGTACAGCACTCCAGCAAACAGAAAGCCTAGCCGTTTAAAACGGGCATGCATTTTGACAATAGTGAAAACTAATAAATATTAAACGATGGAAAATTTTCCATTGATGGTTTGATCATGGAGCATTATGTAGCTACCGTGCGGCAACATACAACAGTAATTTAGTGTCCTGTCGTTCCTGACCCACAAACCTTTCTATTTTTTTCCTTTGCTTAGATTTACTTCTCCCTTTCCATGGTTTAGTTTCCTTCCTGCATGCCGCCCACATTCACTCCATTTCTACCCCACTATTTATTTTTGTTTTGTATAATTAATTTAAATATTTATTTATCTACTTACTTTTTCATTAATTTGTTGTTTTACTTTCTTTTAGTATGCAAATCTGTTTGTTTCTCTGTTTATTTTCTTTTATGCCCTGCTAGCATTGTCATTTGTTGATGTCAAATAAACAACAACAATATTATTAATAGTGACTAGCCATAAGTGTTGCTGTAAAACAAACAGGGTTTTGTGTTTTACGAAATTGAGAAATGTACGAACTGAGTTTTAGTTTTGACCAAGTAAAGCCATTGGACAATTACTTGTGGAATTGACCTTTCACCTACACTGTAATCGTTGTGATTGATAGATACATTGTAAATAAAGGTGTGTGTGTGCAGTTTGATAATTTTGGTCAAAGATCACATCCTGTTACGTAAGTCTACAATAACAGGAACCTGGCTCACCACAGAGAGTGTACAATTTCCTGTACGCATGCACCGTTCAAAGGGAAATTCCATCTTGATTCTACCAACCATAAACAGTCGGTAGGAGTTTATATGTGACGGTGTTACCAGTTGAGGTTGTTTAGTTGAACCTGATAAAATGAGTGAAGTTGTTGAACTGGAAAACAGTGATAAATTGGAGAATGGTGCCAGTACACTGTACGGGTCCACATCCATAGTGCAAAGGTATTTAGCTTGAGTTAATTTTCGACAAGTTGTATTTAACATTGGAAATTACTATAATTTTCATAGTTGTTGACCAAGAAACCACAAACTTGGAAACTAGAAAGGTTTTATGGCTTCTGACTTCCTCAAACAAAGATATTGACAAAATAGGGAGACTGCCAACATAGGGCTCGACAGCTCAGTTGGTAGAGCGCCGGCACGTTAATCCGGAGGTCGCAGGTTCAAATCCAGCTGTAGTAGATTTTTCTTTTTCAACCCCAAATTATTTAGAATTTACCCAGTCAGTTTCCATTGCGGTTTATTACTTGATACTTGAAAATTATAAACAAGCCTGTGCTTTTATTTATTTTTGTTTTGTCTCTGCAGTCAACAGACCGTCCAGAAAAAGGAGACCATGTGTTTGTCGTCAATTTTTGCCGGTCTTGGCTGGTTACCGATATCCGTTGGCCTCTTCTTGGGGCTTTCTATGATAATTCCGTGAGTATTAATAAGGGAATAAAAGAGTGGCGACGAGGTCGTAAACGGCCGTATGAATGTTTATGAGTGCAATGGTGCGAATATTTTCATGAGTTGAAAGATGGAATGTTCTTTTCAACGAGGCGGGGCTGAGTTGAATGGAACAATCCATCTTTCAACTAATGAAATATTCTCACTATTGCACAAATAAAAAACATTCATTATTTGTTTTATATAACATCCAAGTAGATCTTTGTCATTTTGGTTGGAGGATACAACTTTCAAAACAAACAAAGCGTACAATATTTAATTGTGACATTACACCCATATCTTTTGGTTCGGCTTGTTTGGATTCAACAGTGACTAAGTGCGTTCTGTACTGCTATTTTGAGACACGCGGGCGCCGTAATGTAGTATGTGCCTTGCAGTAACTGTACTGCTGCATTATCAAAGACACGCGCACGCAACGATGTGGTACACACCGTGCAATAGAACAAATCGGATGGAACGAAAAATGCACGGTGAATGGAACGAAAAATGCACGGTGAATGACGTAGCGTGCAATGGTACGTTTATTTGCTATCACGTGACGGACAATCCTCGAATCAAATGGCAAGGATCTGCTTGGGTGTTATATAATACAAAATAATGATTGGTTCAACTTCTTACATGTATATAGCGCACATATCCTAGTAGCTGGACCAAGGCACTTTACAACTTTATTATGCCTGTACATCAGGCATTCTTAGACCCAGGGTTCGAATTTGGGGGTAAATCCACAAGACTGCTGTAGCTCAAAATATTTACTAGACTGGGCATTTTAGTTCAAGACCATGCAGATTCAAAATTAGAAATGCTGTCATATGAATAAGCACAAAGCAGCTAAGACATTGCAAGAGAAGGTCTATCTCATTTGTCTTAACATGCTTATTGATTAAGTGTGTTATCTTACTCTTAAAGAATTGAAAGGTAATTTATCAGACCCAAAGTTGACAGTTGAACATAATTTGTTTTTGTTGAGATATTACACTGTAAGGTACTGTTGTTCAATTTAAAAACACGAGACCGTCGGACTTGTCAGGTCATGAGTTTACTGGCCCGACGCTAAAACTACTGGCCTCGGGCCTGCGGTCCAGTGTAAAATCTGAGCCCTGACACCATTCCTAACATTTAATTTCTATCATTAAGTTTGTATTATTTCATATTTATCATTGTAGGTATTGTATAGCTGTTGCACTCGGACACGTCAGCGCAGGCTTTCCTTATATAAGGTATGTCATAACACAGGAAGTTTGATCATGATGATTTGGCCGTGCAAAAAAACATATCTCCTAAAACAGCACTTAAATGTTACTTGTAAGTTTGAAGTTGCCAAAAACGTAGAAAATTTTCTTGACCTCTGTTAGATGTAATTCCAAGCCTGGACATCTTCTTGAAATCGTACCTTGTACTTTCTGTCACTTTCTTTTTCCTCTTATTTCAATTTCTCTCATCACGCTTCTCTCCACAAAGTTTTAAGCTCTTTAAAAAGTTGTTACTATTTTTTTGAAGTAATTTTGTAGTTTATTTTGTCTCTTGCAGTGACACTGGAACAGAACCTCCTGAAAGTTGCATATTTGGTCAGCTCCTTAATATAGCTGCATTATGTGGTAAGTCCTGGGTCGGCACCGTGTTGATTTTGTGGGTGTGGTGGGGGGGGGGGCGGAGCGAGTCCCAAACAGGTGTCATATGCATTACACTTGCTGGCACAATTGGTATAAAGTTGCTGTAGTATGGTTAATGGTCTATTATAAAATAAGCTGTTGCAAGCTGCTGATTAGCCGAAAGGATCTAAGGTATAAATGCAAAACAATACTTGATGGCCTGACCTCCGACCTTTCAACCCTGGGACTGGAACCCACACTCGGAAACACCAGAGCTAGAGTTCAGTGCTCTTAATCGCGGCGCGCTGCCACGAAATACCAACTATGTAACCAAAGTTTTCTTTTCTTTTTTCATTTCTTTCCTCCTCAGCCTTTGCCACAATCTTTGTCCGTTACAAGCAAATAAATGAATATTACCAAGACGTCCCAGGGGGAGTCTTAAAGTGTAATAAAGCTGCAGTCATCTTGGGCTCCCTGGCAGCACTTGGGATGAGCCTTGTAGCCAACTTCCAGGTAAGCAAATTATATCTGAGAAAATAGCATAACATCCAGTTCAGACAGGGCCCAATTTCAATGAGCTGCTTAATCAGAAAATATTGCTTAAAAATGTTCTGCTATAAAAGCAAAAATGAGCGGGATACCAGTCATTAATTGTACTTGTGGTATGCTAGTTTCGCTTGTAACCTTATTCTGATAAGCATAATTCTTTTTGTGCTTAGCTAATTTTTGTGCTTAAGTAGCTCTACGAAAATGGGTCCTGGTATTTTCGAGTCGCGCCGAACCAAATTATTTAATTAAGTACAATTGACCAATTGTTTCAGTCGTTCGAGACGACTCTGGAGCATCTTGGTTTCAGACGTCGATCTTGTCATGAGCCGAACTTAATGTAAATGTTATGTTGAGTTCGCCTGTCTGAAACAAAAATTTATTTGGGTCGACCTAGAGTCGCACATAATCGATTTGGTTCGGTGCGTCTCTGGAGCGCCTGTCTGAACCAGGTGTTAGCTGTTTCAAACTGCTCACCAACCAAAAGGACCTATGGTGTATAGGCAAAAAATAGTTAATGGCCTGACTTCTCAACCCTAGCGGAGTCTTTGTCAAAGGCTACATGACAAAACAACATAAATAAACAGGTATACTGCCGTCGATTTCACCAAACTCTTCCTAACTTAGGATTAATCTTAGGACTTAGGACGAGTCCCAGCCTTGCACTGTAACATGTAAACCTTAAGATTAATCCTAAGTTAGGACTAGTTACTCGTCCTAACTCGAGATAGGATTAATCCTAGCGTTTCGTGAAATCGGCTGCTGGTGTAACAGAAGAAGAAGTCATTCCACTGGAAATAGTTCATGGGTTTGAATGAGAGATAAATTCCATAATGTGTGGTGACATTGTTATCGGTTTTGGATTTGTTTGGGGTTTTGTATTTGTGCCCCATCAGGCGTGCCATAGGTTCATGCACATAGGCTTGGTGAGAATTTAGCTGGTCCACTGCATTGTGGTAGAATACATACTGGTTTACTGTACAATGTAAAAGTCTTTCCCTTTCACTGCTTCCGTCACACAATACCTTTTGTGTTGTCATTTAGCCTCCGAGAATGACTTGTGATTTCTTTCCACTTTCTATCTATTGGAAAATGTGTATATCGCAAAACTCACTTAGACCTTCGAGCCCCTCTTTAATGCATATTTTATACGTTTTGCTATCATTTTATTGTTTTTATTTCCATTTTTTAAAGTTGAACTTATCAATCTGCTAAAGGTTGAACAATTTACCATTTGTCATATTGATATTGGACGTGTTCATTTTTATCAAATTGTTTATTTTTTCGGATTTTAAATTATTTTTTAGCTTTAATTTCAAAAATATTTAATTCTATTAACATTTAATTTTATTGCATATATATTTTGATCCTTTTTTCAAATGTTATCATTTGCCATTTTAATATTTGAGTTATTCATTTTGTATTTTTAATATTTTGATGTTAATTACCTAGGAGTTTCAGTCCATGCATCAATACTTTTTAAATATTATTAGACTGATATAATTTGTTAAAATATATTGTACCTTTTCCTAAACTATTGGCATATGATTATGCCTGATCCCATGTAAAGCATAATCAGTTTACTAGCGCAGTCCTCAGTCCGACAGAATCACATATCATGCAGTTGGATTTTGAAGGGTGGGAGATGGTTCGGATGGGGGCTAAGTTAGGGTTGGGGCTAAATCAGTGCGCTCTCCTCTCTCTACCATTAACCAACTGTGGAGGGTGGGAGGGGTGGGTGGTTTGGGTTATAGTCTTTAACTTAGGATGCCATACTGTTAAAATAAAGCTTGGAATTACACAGAAACTCTAGAGACTATGGCCTTCATCTCAGTGCCCCTTCAAAAATGTTCCCATAGACTGCTAGATTTCCCAAAGTGCCCTGGTGAAAAATGAAATTGGCCTTGCCCTCTTTAAGGTGTAGTTTCAGGCCTGTATACGCAGATTAAGGTAAATCTTGAATGTTTTTAATTTTCCAGGAAACCAACATGATAATTGTCCATCTGATTGGGGCCACTATGTGCTTTGCACTTGGGTTCGTTTACGGGTTCTTGCAGAGTTGGATCTCTTACAAAGTGACACCCCAGCATTGCTCTATCCACATGTGTCGACTGCGATTGTCACTGTCTGTCATCGCTACAATCCTCTTTGTTACAAGTATCCTTTGGTACATCAATGTTTTTGGAGGAGTACATTCATTCCAATCCTCTAGTTTTCAAGAAACATATCATAAAGGGATGGTGTATCATTGGTTATTGGAAGAGTGCATTCATTCCAATCCTCTAGTTTTGTTAAAGATATTTGTGTCTGGCGCCAGCAAAACCCTATACATTGACGCAATTTTCAAAAGTGAGATTTTGGTGTATATCATAAAAATTAACATGCTCCCAGCAGAATTGTACTTATTCCAGGTGGGGGGGGGAACACTGTAGGGGGCCACCAGCATCTTATGGCATTTTGACACGAGGAAATTTCATGGCTGTTGCCCATGTGGTGAATGACGAGAAGTTTCAAGTTTTGCCAGACAGCAGTTCATTTGGCAATGAACAATACCTGAGGAGCTTTACGTTAGGTGACATTTTGACTGTTAATCTGTTTATGCTAAGCAAGTTTTTTTCTGCTTAATAGCAAGTTTTTGTGGTTGTTAAATACCTTGACTCGCTTGTCTTCAGCGATGGTGTTTGCCGGAGTGGCTAGTATGCAATGGGATGGGACCGATTCCAGAAAATGGCTTCCAGAAGATGGGGTAGGTATGACGATTGGGGTATGCTGTTATATCCTGATTTGGGTTAGCTAACCCTGATTGGGGTTTTCTGTTAGACCTTGATCAGTGTTATCTTCTGACGTGGATATCAATGGTCCAGAAAACATTTGGGTGGACAGAGTAATCAAACTACCCCAATGGGATATTCTGTTATACTCTGATTGGGGTTAGATTACCCTGATGATTGGGGTTGGCTTTTCCTGATGTGGATATTACTGTTCCCCAATCAGGAAACCTTTGGGTGACTAGAGTAACCAAACTACCCCTATTTGTATTTACTTATACCTCGATTTGAACTCTCTTCTCCCAATGCATATATCAGTTTTCAAACTACCCCAATGGGGGTATACATCCACCCTGATTGGAACTCTATTCTCCTAATGGCAATATTCAAACATCCAAAGTATCCCAATGGGAGTATACTTCTCTCTCAATCGAAACACTGTTATCCAATAAGGGAGGGCCCCAGTATCATGAAATTGTTAACCAGCATAAATTGCCAAAAAACATTTGATTTGCTAAACAAAAATAGGCCAGGTACCAGTCACAAATAATGTTCTTTATGTACACTTTGGCTGGTAACTTGTTTTTGCTGAGCAATGTTTTCCTGTGCTAAACATTTAACTTTTTTTTTAATTGAGCTCAATGAAATTTGGCCTTGGACTTACCCTCTTGCTTTTCACTCTTACTCTCAGGGTTTTGCACTCCATGTTGTCAGCACGGCATCAGAGTGGGGGATGGCAATCGCCTTCCTTATCTTCTTTTTCACATTCATCCGAGAGTTCCAGAAAATCGAGATAGCGGCGGAGGTCAAACGGTGTAATAGGCTGTTGACCTCTGACCCGTTGGCATAAACCCTTTTCTAAATCGAACTAGGGCTTTGGCTGTGATGTTGGCTTTGTAAATAATTTTGAATATATGGAAAGTTTTGGGACAGAACTTCGAACAAGCGGACAGTACCTCAGCCGAAACCTTATCTATGGTTTTGAAAATGGCCATGGGGGATGAAGCACCGAAGTTGTGTCTGCAAAGAATGTCTGCTGCCACCTAGTGTTTGGGATTTTTCTATTTGGAAATTTGACGGCAGTGTAGACCAATCAATCCTGTAATTTTTTTTTCTTGAGTCATGTTAGTTTGGTCAAGATCATGTGTCACAACAGCCGATTTCACGAAACGCTAGGATTAATCCTATCTCGAGTTAGGACGAGTTACTCGTCCTAACTTAGGATTAATCTTAAGGTTTACATGTTACAGTGCAAGGCTGGGACTCGTCCTAAGTCCTAAAATTAATCCTAAGTTAGGAAGAGTTTGGTGAAATTGACGGCTGGGCACGGTGTTTATCTAGAAATTGCTGTACATGACTATTACAAAAGCCATATCCAAAAGTCCTCCATTACAGGTATTTCATAATACGGTGCGCCCTCTACAGTTTGTCCAGGAGATGCCATTTTCGCACCGCATCATGGGAAAAGGTCAACAAGTTTTGAAATGTCTCGTAGTGCCTGTCGTAAGACCCCGATTGTTTAATTTAGTTCGAGGTTTGCAAAGCAGCAAGGTTGTACTTTTCTGTGTTTATTGCGTAAGACGCTTTTTGTTTGTGAGGCTGGTGAACGTTTTTCTTATTTGTGTTAGCCATTTAAAGATCCAAAACTTCCCGTGCGATACTGAGTTTTATTCGACTGCTTTTGGGGAAAATTGCCTCTCCGGGATAAACTGTTGAGGACACAATTTATTGTGAAATTCCCGTATTCTGACCAAGCTTTATTCGTATTTGTTGTATCAAACTTAATTTGTATTTTTTATTTTTTATTTTTATTTTTATTTTTATTCTTTTTTTTTCTTTCTTTCTTCTTTTTTTTTTTTTTTTTTTTTTTGGGGGGGGGTTGTACCTCTGTACAAGAAGAATGAAAGTATGCAAAATATATAGAAACATTAGGGGGATACCAGCCATACCATATCGGGTGTGGTATACATTTTGATTTTTTTTCAGAGGTGGAACTTAAGTTCTTAAAGCCGACGCAAAAATATGAAGTCATAAATCTTACGCCAGATATTATATTTTCCATCATTAGTTTTCAATTTTTCCTTGAGTCTCCGGAGTCCAGAATTGTCTGCAAATGTTTATGATGTGATGCCATTTGGTCACAAAGTACTTCAATATTTGTAATTGATAATGATATATATGTTTTTAAATTATTTCTCAAGCATTTTGATGGAACTTGTTTTAATACTTCCCAGCGGGTCCAGAATCATGTTTAGATGATTACATGCAATGTGGTCACAAATTAACACATTATTTGTAAATAATAATTATGCATATGTATAAAATATTTCTAAAGGGTCTTTTTGACTAAACATAGTTTTTTGTTTGTTTTTTTTATTCTTAGTTTTTTAAAAGTTTTTTTTTTTTTTATTATTTTTTAATGAATAAAAGTATGAATTACTTTTATTGGCTGCCTTAGTAATGTTTTCTTTTAAAAGGATAGAGTGAGGACTTAATAAAGAGAGGTCTGTTTGATGAAAATATATAACTCGGATCAAAATCTGTTGTTGTTTTGGGGGTTGCTTAAAAAATCAATGAATTTCTTTTAGCTGCATAGGCGGTGTTTAATCAACAGGAAAATATTTTATTGAAATTTAAACAGAAATAAATTTGCAAGAAATGTGTATGTAGCTCTCTGATTTGTTCACGTTGTTTTTGACAATTTATTCAGTGTTTTTTTATTTATTTAAATGACATCAAGTTCCGTCATTTGATTGGTGGAAGGGCAGGGTTAATTCATGCATTATATCCTACTCGTTAGTGTGACGTAATTCCAATGTGAGCCACGCCCACTTCACACAAAACGGCTCCACTGATTACCAGAAGCCCACAGGAGTTGCATTGAGCTAGTTTTCCCCATTGGTGGCTTACTTAAGCCTTGACAGAAATTCTACAAAGACTCAGTTTTTCTTACAAATAGTTTCAGTCATGAGAAATGATTTTGAATGATGAAATGGGTGCTTTGTAGGTAAAATTACACATTAAGGTATGCCAGCTGTGGAGCTGGATGTTGCAAAAACTTTGGACGTGCAGAAGATGCACGTGCATTTGACATAACGACTTGCTATTAAAAACAGGATTGCCAACTTGATGGGGTCAATTCTGGACTGTTCCATTTCACATTGCTCCACCTCTTAAAAAATGGAACATCCTAGTATATATGACTTTTATGGTTTTACACATAATCAAAACAAACTCACAAAAATAAGTAAAATTTCCACACAAAAAATTATTTTCCAAATTCCAAGTTTAATAAAAAAAATTAAGTGATTAACATTGCATCGTCAATCAAACAAAAAAAATTAATAAAAATAATTCTCACTTTTCCCATCACCGAAAATTTAGAGCTACCTTTGGCAAGCTTCATTAAGTTAGTATCGACCTAAGTAAAGTAAAGATTTTGAGAACCAACTTCATGATATGTCTACAAAATAGTTAACTAAATTTGCTCTTTCACCCATTGATAGTGAAAAAGTGAAAGACAGATTAATGTTTAGTGATTTTTACAAATATTACACTTTTTCAATTCATTTTTCAATTCATGCCAATCTTTAAAGTCTTCTTATTTGTACAAATTCAACGAAGGACTTATACTGTTTTCAGATGCACAGAAACATTTTCATGTTTAGTCCTTTTTCACCTTGGAATTTTAGATGCCACTCTCGGGCGCCTTTCAGGTTGTTCATTTTGTGCTGAGACGTTTTGATAGAAGTTCAGAATGGCTGAATAAATGGCGATTATTACATTATGTAAATTACCATCAACCCGTGGAATTTCCTCAGCAACTGCAACAGATGTTATTTCACACTGTCAGACCATTATCCCCCACCCCCTCAAACTTGCATGTATTCGGGGATCAGGTAGGCCCAGTGGTTTCTTTCCCTGGTTCGAATCCCACCTCAGACCGCAGCCTTGCATGTGGATTGGGTATTCAGTCCATACCAGGGCCCAATGTCATGGCTCTGCTTACCGTAAGCAAAGAATCGGTGCTTACAGAAGCAGGGAATTCCGCGCTTACGTCAAGCGTATTTCATGGGTTAGTAGAGATTTTTTGCTTGTGTGCGTGCATACTCCACATAACTAGGCATTCTTTACACGCAGAAATTCGGTGCTTGCAAAATAAGTGGAGAATGGTGACCGTAAGCGCGAATTTCGGCATTCCTGCTTTTCCTCCCACATCTAAAACTTAACATCTATTCTTGTTTCCTGTTCATCCTTTTATTGGCGCTAATTGTGATGCGAGGAAATTCGCCATTGAAAGCGCCCTCATACTGTCAAAATTTGTCAATTGGTTTACTGTATGAGTGGCTTGTGCTTTATTGTCTATTCCGTAAAAGGTGACACTCTTTTGAGTTACGCTGAAGGAATTTGATGGATTTAGTACCATTAGAATTAACTGAAAAAAATTACATGAATGTCTCGATCTGAGCTCCATTAAAAATCATAGAATAGTACAAAAAAGCAAATGTATGAAATATTATGTACAACAATAAATAGATAAGAATTGAAACAATCATAAACTGTGATTTATAGAATAAATTCACACAAAAGTTGAATTTACTCTTGTACTCTTGCGAGGGCGGATCCAGGGGGCGGGTCCATCATGTCCGCACCCTTCCCTTTTCTTGAATACTTCTTGTTTTCTTCTTTCTTTTAAACTTATTTCTCTCCGTTTGTAAACCTTAAATTTGTGCAATTGCATAATACAGACATGATATTCTGCATACTTTTTTTTTTTTCCTTTCCTTTCCTTCCCCCTTTCAAACAAATCTGAACAATTGTAATGAATTGGCCCTGAAGCAACCTCGTTCCCAGGGTGTGTCGAGCAGTACCAGGTTGACCGATGGTTGGAAATAAAGTAAACCATGGGCACGAGGTTGGCCCTAAAGAGTCTAGCAGATTCTACACCATGTTCTTACTTTTTCCAAGGACCAAACATCATGAATGGTAATACATACAAGCCTAATTCTCACCAAAGACCCTTAAATTCACATTGCCCGCTGGCGACATACCAACAATCACCAGGACCTTCCTGTGACCTTTTTTGTTCGGGGGGGGGGGGGGGTGAGTTTGTGTGGCCCATCTTTGGTATCTGGATCTTGGTAAAATTTTCCATCAAGTTGACCAACCCTTTGAAACCGTTCAACTGTACAGGTTGTGTGTGGTGGCACAACTGTGTACACACACACGCCAACTTACGGGGTACTTTAAACAACGGAACAATGCTACCCCTCAGGGTTTTCTTTGTTCTAGTGGCACCCCACAGAGAATTTCTTCAGAAAAGGGAATACGTAAAAAAACAACAATAGCAGGACCCCACATACCGGATCCATGAGTACATGTGTGCACTGTATGCAAGCATATACAATGTGATATTATATTATATTGCATGCTGGCATAGTTTATTTATCATTCCAAACCACAGTGGATGATATCGAATGGTCAGACAGTAGGAGGGTTGACTGTGTACTGTGTGTAGATGCATTCACCAGATGATATCATATTGCAGGCTGTCATAGTTAATTAACCACAGTGGATGATATTGAATGGTCAGACAGTAGGAGGGTTGACTGTGTACTGTGTAGATGCATTCACCACATGATATCATATTGCAGGCTGGGATGGCATAGTTAATTAACCACAGTGGATGATATTGAATGGTCAGACAGTAGGGGCTTAAACCGAGTTCTCGATAAACAATAAAAACAAATCAACAGTTTCATCTCACTGTTGAAAGGAGGCAAAGACTTGTGAAAGAAAATAATAATAAAAACGTTGTCAATGAAAGACAGATGGTGTCTTTTAAAAAAGTGATCAAAATACTTTGATAGCCACCATCATGAACGACAGAGATGTTAACAATTTTGTAAAGCTCTTTGCAGGTCTGATGCACATCAAACTTTACCAAATCAACGTAATCTTTAATGACTTAAAGTTTGTTAACTTAGAAAAGCTACAATTTGTAAATATTGTAGCAAACTGGGGGAAGATGTCCACCAGTAAAATATTCAAAATATACAAATTTATAAGCACTTATTATAAAACAATAACCACGGCCAATCCGTTGTAAGTACTATGTACACTTCATGATTTCTTAATAAATACCACCCTCGAAAATATAGAAACACCGGAGAATGCTGAGCTTTGTCTCCCTCGTGTGTCGACAAGGGGACCAACATATAGATACCACGTGACGCAAAACTACTTCATGTGACACGAAAAATTGTCTGTCAAACCTTGTACTCTAGCATTACTTCACATAAACAAAATTGGCAAAATCTGTGTCGCACGGGATATTATTTTGCGACACACATGTAAAACAGCGTAATCCAATGGCTGCACGTTTCCATAAAAGTTGTCTCACAGTTGCATCAGTCGGCATTCTCCGGAATCTATTTCCTCACCCAAAACCTTTTAAAGTTGAACAATTAGAGCTTTGGGGTTGCTTTAACAAAATTTGACTCAGTAAAAAATAAAAAATAAATAAAAAAATATTTAAAAAATAAAAACAAATAAAACACAATAAAACATCCCCCCCCCAAAAGGTTAACAATCTATTATGCCATACAAAATGCATTGCTTGTGACTGAATGAAACCAATTCCTTGCTAATTATTTCACTTAGCAACTTTGTGCCCTGACTATTCCGGAGAATATCAATATTTCAGCCTACAGTTTGAAACTGTGGAATCTTTGTGCTATCCCTATTTTGTGCTTTTCTTTTTCCTATCTTTTCGACACCGTCATACATGTTGAACTTTTTCGGCGATTTCGCTCATCTTCGTTCGTTTCCTGGGGCAGCATCTTCTTTTAATTGACACCAACTGTTTGAGAAAAATTGAGACAACAACCAGAGATAAATTACAGGATTCAAGCTTGTACTGCCAAGAGCCGCTATGCACACCAATTCCGTTCAGTAGAAAAAAGAAGTTGCTGAGTGAAATTAGGGTTACCATGCAAAATACCATATCGTGTACATTGTTAGTAACTGGTTCCCTGTAAGTTTCTGCTTGCGCACCAGGGCTGAGCGTTTAAGAGCACCAGACTCAAGCTTTGGTGTTTCTGATCAGCAGAGTGTGGGTTCAATCCCGGTTGTGGCACTTGTTTCCTTGAGCAAGAACCTTTACCATAACTACTTTGTCCTTCGGATGGGACATTAAGCTGTAGGTCCCATGTTGTACTAGGATTGGTAGTGCACATCAAAGAACCCAGCACACTTTATCATGGAGGAGTAGGGGTTAACTCCGGTGTTTCTGGGTCACTGGTTTCTGGTTTTGCTTCTTTTTTTTAAGGAAATAGTGCTTCATCATCCTACATTGTTGAACATCAAAATTAAAATTGATTGTTTAAAAGGTTGAAAAATGTAAAAGTTTTGGAATTTGTTTTGTAGTTTTTAAGTGAAGAAACCGCCACAGACATTCAGTGTGCTTCAAAACACGACAGTCGGTTGTACTCAAAATTTGTAAGGCTTACCTGACGGGAACAAAATGATGCCAGGCTAAATGTAACCAAGGCTGACAACGACAGCTGAGTCCAAAACCGCAACCAGTCCCTGTACCTTCTCCTGAAATGACAATCAAGCCAGAAATATGACTTTTTGGTTTGTTCTTAAAGGTGCATGCTGCCTTCGAGTTGCGCTATAAAAAGCATTTGTTATGAAATGAATGTGGTTGGAAAGATATTTTAAAAGTAGAATATAATAATTCACATAAATATTCCTTGAAAATGTGCGTTTTTTGTTTAAATTCACTACAGAACCTGGTCCGCCATTTTACAGGACTAACATTTTTGACTTCACAAAATGGCGGGTCAAATGTTCTGCTGACTGTCTTTCCAGAGGCAAACTTAATCACAACTCACAAAATACAACACACTGAAGATGTTTTTGTGCATGAACAACTCTTAAAAAGGATAAGAAAAAATTCAGCAAAATGTTACAAGATTTGCAGGCAATGTGGCCCTTTAATTTATAGCGATTATAGTACAGCAGTCTCCTGACTGGGATTCGAACCCACACCCTGATGACTCAGCCACCCAGCTTTAGTAGTACTAATAATAAAAGATCTTCTATAGCGCAGAATCCGCCTACAAAGGCGCCCAAGGCTCTTCACACAAACAATAAAAGTAAGAAATAAAAATACACAATGTATGACTAAAGCTACTGAACTAAATAAGCATTATTTAATATGTAAAAAACAAGCAAATGACAAGAGGCTGATATCAATAACCCAATAAAAACATTCATTCACAATAATAACAAAACAAAAATAAAAATAAAAATCCACCACTCAAAAAAACAAAGAATTAAAAAATTCTACAATATATCAAGCAAACACCCACAAAAACCTGGACCTGCCTGTGGCACTAAAAAAAACAAAAGAAAGGAAATAACAGTGTATTTTGATTTGTTAGTAGAGCGACATTGTGAGCTTTCCCCATTGTTCTCTATTATCTCTTTTCTGCAATCGTTGTTGGTTTTAACTCCCGGTGTTGACAAAAGCACCACAAGTACAGCTCCTCCCTAAAAATCACCCCATAATATCTTGTAAGGGCACCAGAACCTAAGTCTGGTGCTCTAATCTGCTCGGAAGCAACTTTCATAATGGTATGACCATAGAGTTATTTATAGGAACTAGAGAGCGCACTAGCCTAGGTAAGCGGCCCGACAAGGGCAGCGCGGCGGCCATTTCTTAAGTAGTCAAAAACAACGTCTAAACTATTTGTGCGTGTTGCAACAGAGCAATGGTTAACAATGAAAGGGTTTACTGTGAAATTTATGAACGGTGAAGACCGTTTATAGTACTAAATAATCCCCGAATAAGTATAATATTTTAGAATTATATTCCTTCACTTTGGACAATATATCATGGCATGTGTGTTCATCCTCTTTTGAAACGAATAAACTAAACCTCACGAAACAACTTTAATACAGCCGCTTGTTTTTTTTTTGACCGCATAATGTGTATTTCGTATTCAATGTTGCCATCGTACAAAATGGCGCGTGTGTCTCCTTGCGGTCCCGTCGCGTTTGTGCACGTAGCATTACCAGTGCGCCCTCTAGTTCCTATATATAACTCTATGGGTATGACAGACTTTTGAAGCGGTAACATTCACCAAAGTTGAGCAAGTGGGTCAAATCCAAGAATGACAGTTTGGGTTGAGTATTAATTGAGTTGTAGAACTTACCACTCTCTCAGTTCATCGACATGTAAAAATCTGTTGCGATAATCTCGCGGAAGCTCAAACTGTGAAACGAGGGGGAACAACGCTTCGTAAAAGTCCTGCAGGACGGCTTTTACCATGTTGGCGTCTGGGTTTGAATGCTCGATGTTGTCGTTTAGACAGACAAATTTTCTGTGGACAAAAACAAACAACAACATTCTTATTATGAGGTCTTTCCTGTAGTGAAATTACCAAGACACCCTTAAAAGTGCCTTGCACTGTAACCAACAGGCCCGAAGAAACCTGAGAAGATGTTGAAGAAATTTCAATTTAAGATCTGGGAGGAAAACACCAGAGAGTTCCATGACAAGACTTCTTGTTATTTCCTTGTTTCTAAAACATCCTCCCATTTTGTTCACTTCATTTTTACTTATTTCATGAAACATCCAACAGTGCACGCACCAATAACAGGATAAATAGGAAACAGGAAGAAATGTTCAGTTTTAGATGTGGGTGGAAAACCCCAAATGGCGAAAACCCACGCAGTCAGGTAGGGACTGAAAACCTAATGCACTAATCCACATGCAAGGCTCCGGCTCTAAGGGGGGTGGGGAGGGGGTGCGAAGGGATGCGAACTGGGGTCCACAGAGGTGAAAGACAAGGAAAGAAATCACTAAGCCAACCTGAACTCCCCAACTTGCTTGACTTTAAAAATAAGCGATTGGCATGTTCTGGCCAATCAAGTTTCAAAATGGCTGCATTATGACACTTGATCAGATGACATGTCGCGTAACACTTACTTTGGGTTCTTCCTGATGTCATCCAGTTGACCTATGACCTGAGACACGTTGGTACGGATCATCTTGAATGCAATCTCCTCATCTCCCATAACCTCGTGTCTGAAATAAAAAGGAAACCAGACCAAGTTAAAAATACAAATTCACAGCTTTTGTCAACAAAACTTGGAAAACTCAAGAAAAACCAAGCAGTCATCTTTACGTCCAATCTGAAGGACACAGGAATAATGGCTAAGTGTCTTGCTCAAGGACACAAGTGTCCAGACCGGGACTCGAACCCACACTTTGCTGGTCAGAAACACCAGAGCTTGAGTCCAGTGCATATAACAACTCGACGACAACACACCACCTAGGTCTGCTTAAAAGGCAGTGTCCAAAATCCAGCGACTTCATGATCAGAAACACCAGAGCTTGAGTCCAGTGCGCTTGACCGCTCGGTCACGACTAGCCACAGTGGTCTAGTGATCAAGCGATTAAACTAACACAAATGTGGCCGAGTTTATTGTGGAAAAAGAAGACTTACTTGTAATTAGTTTGACCTTTAACACTCTGCTTCATTAAACTAGTCACTGCCGGGCACTTAGCGACCAAAGCCGACGTCACTTGAGGCTAAACAAAAACACATTTTAAAAATTCAATATTACTTCCTCATTTACAACACACTTTGGAATTTTTAGAAAACATTTTCTGACATTTAACCACAAGCAGAAGTGGGTTTTCCGGCAAAGATTGTGTAATGTACATACATGAAGGGGTAACTGCGGCACTGTTTGAAAGGTAAAGGGCTGAAATTTGACGATCTATATCAACTAACTTTGTAGATTATTAATTAATATTTTAAATAAAAAGTTACATCTCCGGTGACCCCACTACTGCCACTTCCCAGGTTGTATCGTAAACTTGGTGTGACCCCTGGCTATACGGCAGTCACAGGTTGAATGGCTTGTGACTGGCACCCCTGAACAAAGGTATTGACAAAATAGGGAGACCACCACCACGCGGCTTGATAGCTCAGTTGGTAGAGCACCGGCACGTTAATCGGAAGGTTGCATGTTCATGTCCCACAGTAGTAAACTTGTTCAACCCAATTTTTAAAAAAAATTACCCAGTCACTTTCCCTTGTGGTTGATACTACTAGATAAAAGTAATAATCTACCTTTTAACAAATATGCAACTTTGCTCACCATTTTCTCTTCGTAATATTTTTCAGGCTTAAGCATTGGGTCCTCATAAATCTTTTTGGATAAATTCTTAGCGCATTGGATGAAGCTGTTTTCGAGAGAGCTTAAAGTCTGAAGGTCCAGAGGTAGATCAAACAATCTCGTCGCTAGAGTTCGGATTTCTCGATCGGAGAGTACCCTGTTGAATCAAAAGAAGGAAACCATCCTTGCATCAATGTATTGTTATCTTGGTTTTGTTATGCAGTCAATTCTCCTGTGGAAGGCACTCTCTGTGCAAACAAATTACTGTATCTAGATACCAGAGAGACAGCTGCAGGACTGGACTTACTAAGAGGCCACGGAGGCCATGGCCTCTGTTGCCCCTGGTCTTGGCCTCTGTTGCCCCTGGTCTTGGCCTCTGTTGCCCCTGGTCTTGGCCTCTGTTGCCCCTGGTCTTGGCCTCTGTTGCCCCTGGTCTTGGCCTCTGTTGCCCCTTCAAAAGTTACCTGTAGACTTTAAGATTTTCCAATGGAAGTGCCCTTTGCAAAATGAAAATGGCCTCAACATCTGAAAACTGATTTTGTTGAGACGTAAAAGTACGTTTAAACGGGCAAGTTTTTCTCCCTTTCACAAAAATTTAAGAGGACGTTCCCACAAGTTATTTGTCAGGTATACAAAAACCAAGCTTGCAGTCCACTTCCTTTCTCATATAGAGTGGTTAATCTATGGAACAGTCTACCAGATTCACTAGTTTCTGCACCTACTGTGGCTACATTCAAGAATTTACAGAGTGTGTCCCGCCCATTGACGGAGAGGACTTATCAACCAAGTTTACTCGCTGCAACTCTATGATAGCCTGACCTACCCTGAGTGGTCCGTGTCGAACTCGTCAAAGATTTCATTGGTATTCACCGCCTTGGGGGAACCGATGATGTAGTACATGTAGGAGAAGGCAAACTGCATGTCCTTAGCGTGTCTGATCTGGTGGGAAGACGTGGCATCAAACTGGACTGGAAACCTGCACAGAATGAAAAAATAAGAATTTAAACGTGGGTTTGAATCCCGCCCACAGTGCTTGTGGATTTATAAATTTGCAAAACTTTTGGAAAGTGTACTTTATCATACATTGAAAAAAGCTACTTTTTGGGGTCAGGAATTCTATGCAAACTTGGTATAAATCCTTATGTTGACTGCGGCTATTGAAATAAGCAACAGTGAATGGTGGGGTCTCCAAATACGGCACCCCATTTCAAAATCAGTCACTTCTTGGCAAAACTGAAAAGGCACGAAAAGTGAAGACAGCTCAAACATAAGCCTTGATATCAATGTGATGTGATGTCTTAAATACTCTATATGCTTAGAAATATTTAACTGGTAAGCAAAAGCTCTTAGTCTCTTCTATTGGATAAAACAAAAACAGTGTTGAGTTCTGGCATGAAATGCCTCGTCTTTTCATGGAGTGTCACTAATGTTATTCGCTATTCCAGGCAGAAATACTTCTCTGGAGGATTGGTACTGGCACAAAATTTCTTCAATGAGATTTCAGACGGAAACTTAGCTCTGGAGGATTGGTACTGGTATGAACTTTAGAATCAGTGAGCTCTCAGATGGAAACTTAGCTCTGGAGGATTGGTACTTGTATGAACTTTAGAATCAGTAAGCTTTCAGATGGACACTTAGCTCTGGAGGATTGGTACTGGTATGAACTTTAGAATCAGTGAGCTTTCAGATGGACACTTAGCTCTGGGGGATTGGTACTGGTATGAATTTTAGAATCAGTGAGCTTTCAGATGAAAACTTAGCTCTGGAGGATTGGTACTGGTATGAATTTTAGAATCAGTGAGCTTTCAGATGGACACTTAGCTTTGGAGGATTGGTACTGGTATGAACTTTAGAATCAGTGAGCTCTCAGATGGAAACTTAGCTCTGGAGGATTGGTACTGGTATGAACTTTAGAATAAGTGAGCTTTAAGATGGACACTTAGCTCTGGAGGATTGGTACTGGTATGAACTTTATAATCAGTGAGCTTTCAGATGGACACTTAGCTCTGGAGGATTGGTACTGGTATGAACTTTAGAATCAGTGAGCTTTCAGACGGAAACTTAGCTCTGGAGGATTGGTACTGGTATGAACTTTATAATCAGTGAGCTTTCAGATGGACACTTAGCTCTGGAGGATTGGTACTGGTATGAACTTTATAATCAGTGAGCTTTCAGATGGACACTTAGCTCTGGAGGATTGGTACTGGTATGAATTTTAGAATCAGTGAGCTTTCAGATGAAAACTTAGCTCTGGAGGATTGGTACTGGTATGAATTTTAGAATCAGTGAGCTTTCAGATGGACACTTAGCTTTGGAGGATTGGTACTGGTATGAACTTTAGAATCAGTGAGCTTTCAGACGGAAACTTAGCTCTGGAGGATTGGTACTGGTATGAACTTTATAATCAGTGAGCTTTCAGATGGACACTTAGCTCTGGAGGATTGGTACTGGTATGAATTTTAGAATCAGTGAGCTTTCAGATGAAAACTTAGCTCTGGAGGATTGGTACTGGTATGAATTTTAGAATCAGTGAGCTTTCAGATGGACACTTAGCTTTGGAGGATTGGTACTGGTATGAACTTTAGAATCAGTGAGCTCTCAGATGGAAACTTAGCTCTGGAGGATTGGTACTGGTATGAACTTTAGAATAAGTGAGCTTTAAGATGGACACTTAGCTCTGGAGGATTGGTACTGGTATGAACTTTATAATCAGTGAGCTTTCAGATGGACACTTAGCTCTGGAGGATTGGTACTGGTATGAACTTTAGAATCAGTGAGCTTTCAGACGGAAACTTAGCTCTGGAGGATTGGTACTGGTATGAACTTTATAATCAGTGAGCTTTCAGATGGACACTTAGCTCTGGAGGATTGGTACTGGTATGAATTTTAGAATCAGTGAGCTTTCAGATGAAAACTTAGCTCTGGAGGATTGGTACTGGTATGAATTTTAGAATCAGTGAGCTTTCAGATGGACACTTAGCTTTGGAGGATTGGTACTGGTATGAACTTTAGAATCAGTGAGCTCTCAGATGGAAACTTAGCTCTGGAGGATTGGTACTGGTATGAACTTTAGAATAAGTGAGCTTTAAGATGGACACTTAGCTCTGGAGGATTGGTACTGGTATGAACTTTATAATCAGTGAGCTTTCAGATGGAAACTTAGCTATGGAGGACTGGTACTGGTATGAACTTTAGAATCAGTGAGCTCTCAGATGGAAACTTAGCTCTGGAGGATTGGTACTGGTATGAACTTTAGAATAAGTGAGCTTTAAGATGGACACTTAGCTCTGGAGGATTGGTACTGGTATGAACTTTAGAATCAGTGAGCTTTCAGATGAAAACTCAGCTCTGGAGGATTGGTACTGGTATGAACTTTAGAATCAGTGAGCTTTCAGATGGAAACTCAGCTCTGGAGGATTGGTACTGGTATGAACTTTAGAATCAGTGAGCTTTCAGATGGAAACTTAGCTCAGGAGGATTGGTACTTGTATGAACTTTAGAATCAGTGAGATTTCAGATGGACACTTAGCTCTGGAGGATTGGTACTGGTATGAACTTTAGAATCAGTGAGATTTCAGATGGACACTTAGCTCTGGAGGATTGGTACTTGTATGAACTTTAGAATCGGTGAGCTTTCAGATGGACACTTAGCTCTGGGGGATTGGTACTGGCGTGACCTTTCGTCAGTGAACTAACCAATAATTTTCATATAACCCCCGATTCCTGTACTGTACTTGTCTTTAAACGAGCATTTTACAGCAATGAAGATTGACTTACTCAGACTGCAGCTCATTCATGATGTCTATATCAATCATGTGTGGAATATGACCGGGCACTTTGCGGGAGATGAAACCAAAACGTTGGTTGTACAACCTGTTGACATGTATCAAGGAGTCGGCGAAGGTGTCCAACGTCTTACGTCCTCTGAAGGGTGCAGATTGATAATCTGACAGTCTATCTTGTTTCTTCCCTTCCTGTGGCAAACGAAGAGGGAGTTTTTTTTGTCCAAACTCAGTCTGAAAGCACTTTTCACATTACAAAGCAAAATTCCCAGGAAATAAAACCCTGGGAAATTCCTGGGGAGTTTTAACCCCACCGCCACCCCATGTCCGATTCACACTTGATGCAATTTTCCTGGGAAGAATGAGCAATTAGTGCGCTAACCCTTGGGTTATCTCGCTTAACCCTTAGGTTATCTCGCTTAACCCTTGATTTAACTCGCTTAACCCTCGGGTTATCTCGCTTAACCCTTGGGTTTTCTCGCTTAACCCTTGGGTTTTCTCGCTTAACCCTTGGGTCATCTCACTTAACCCTTGGCTCATCTCGCTTAACCCTTGGGTTATCTCGCTTAACCCTTGGGTTTTCTCGCTTAACCCTTGGGTTATCTCACTTAACCCTTGGGTTATCTTGCTTAACCCTTGGGTCATCTCACTTAACCGGCATGTCGTGGCCAAGTGGATAAGATCACTGGACTCAAGCTCTGGTGTTTCTTATCAGCAGAGTGTGGGTTCGAGCCCCGGTCGTGACACCTGTGTCCTTAAGCAAGACACTTAACCATGATTGCTTCGTCCTTCGGATGGGACGTAAAGCCGTTGGTCCCGTGTGTTGTGTAACGCACGAAAAAGAACCCAGTGCACTTATCGAAAAGAGAAGGGGTCCGCCCCGGTGTTCCTGGTTTGATCGGCTGCATATTGCGCCACAGCACCTTGTAAACCATTACAAGGTGCTATGTAAAGGAGTAGGTCTCATACTTCAAACGTAGCCCCAAATACCTTGCAGGAAATACTGAATGTTAAGCGCTTAGAGGCTGGCCTGCAGTAGGCGCTATACAAATACAATATATTATTATTATTAACCACCCTTGGGTCATCTCGCTTAACCCTTGGGTCATCTTGCTTAACCCTACTCCCGAGCAGAGGTAGCTACTACCAGGGATGTTGATGTTTGTCAGGGAGTTTGGCCTCAGATTAAACAAGCTTGACCCTCTATTATCAAAAGGACAAAGGCTCAATTTCATAAAGCCTGTACGCAAAACTTTAGGGACTTTGAGACTTATGCAGAAGACATACCAGGGCCCAAATTCACAAAGCTGTTAAGCAGAAAACACTGCTAAGCAAATTCCTATGCTAAGCAAAAAATGTGTAAACAGTGTAAACCTTATGGAATTTTGGTTGGTAACAAGTTGCTGCTACACAATATTTTTCTGCTAACATGTTTCATGAGATTGGGCCCAGGTAATTTTCTATTGTTTATGCAATTCTGAGCATGCATGGATTTATAAGATTAGACTTGCCTGGTAAGTCTGCTGGCACCTAGCATCCTTAAACAATCGTCCATAAACACCTTTTAGTCTTACCTTCAGAGTCTTTACAAATGCCTCTGTTCTTTCCCATGGCAGAAAGCTGTTTTTTCTGATGAATCTATCGGCATCTTCCGCAATCTTCTCGGCCTCTTGCTCAGTGACATCATCCAGAGCAACTGCATATTCTCGTTTATTTTTCCTCAACAAGTCATCACCGGTCATATCCGGTTGCGCCTTTCTCATCAAATCATCCCCATTTAGAGCATTTATTCTCATTTTTGCAGCATCAGTTTTAGAGTCAACACTAGTGTCATACTTTGTTGAGAATGTGTCTGAAGGTCTAGTAATATTTAGGTACGACAACTTTTTAAATACACTTTCACTGTTTGTTTTCCTTCGTTGATAGTCTTTGTTTGATAGAAGTTTACGCCTAAGAATGTGGTCATCTTGGTCTTGGGGCCTTAGATCAAACCCCGTTTTCTTCTTCCTCCCTCTGTGTGATTTCTTTCTAGGCACATCTTGGTTTACAATTGTTTTCTTTGAGTCATCTTCAACAACATTCTTGTTTGCCGCTTCTCCGTTAACTTTTAAGGCTGGTTTTTCAAAAGTATCACCCTGACCTGCCCTAAACTGGTTCAAACCGGCATGAACCGGTTTTGAATCATCTGCCCGGGGCAACTCTTTATTTTGATTATGTCTATCCACTGGTGCCCAAACATTTCCCATTTGGTCATTCTGAGGAAACAGCTGGTTCCTTTTGCCAGCAAGTTGGTTCCCTCGATTGAAAGGTGGCACTTGCCCATCTATGAGACCCGGATTATTCCAGTTACCACCATGACGTTCATTGACACCAAAGTCTGGTCCGCCCCGGTTTAAACCGGTATGCTCAATAGGTTTCTTGTTGAAGAGAATCGGCTCCTGGAAGTTCTGGCCGTAGGGCTTCTTTCGATTGAAATTTATATTCATTCTGTTGTCGGCCATGTCCAAATGTTGGTTGATCCTCATGTTGTCTTGGACATTGATGTCTTTTGCAGAGCTCTGTTTCATAAGGAATTTCCCTGTGTCGGCAAATCTGGGGTTGTCTGACAGACGAGCTTGAACTTTCTTCTCTTCTTCTTTCGGGTCAGCAGGAGGTTTGTCATCCAGCGGCTCAGGTTGCTGATTCAATTGGTGTTGTTTAAGGTGAAGCTGCTGTTTCTGCTGTTGTTGCTGAACTGGCTGCTGTTGTTGTTGTTCTTGTTGCTCTTGATTTGGCAGCTGCTGTTGCTGGTTAAGAAACTGCTGTTGCTGATTTTTCAACTGCTGTTGCTGATTTGGCAACTGCTGTTGCTGATTTGGCAACTGCTGTTCCTGATTACGAAACTGCTGTTGCTGATTTGGCAGCTGCTGTTGCTGATTATGAAACTGCTGTTGGTGGTTTGGCAGCTGCTGTTCCTGATTTGGCAAATGCTTTTGCTGATTTGGCAACTGCTGTTCCTGATTACCAAACTGCTTTTGATGATTTGGCAGCTGCTGCTGCTGATTTGGCAGCTGCTGTTGCTGATTAAGAAACTGCTGTTGCTGATTTGGCAACTGCTGTTCCTGGTTACGAAACTGCTGCTGTTGATTTGGCAGCTGCTGCTGCTGATTTGGCAGCTGCTGTTCCTGATTTGGCAGCTGCTGTTGCTGATTAAGAAACTGCTGTTGCTGATTTGGCAACTGCTGTTCCTGATTATGAAACTGCTGTTGGTGGTTTGGCAGCTGCTGTTCCTGATTTGGCAAATGCTTTTGCTGATTTGGCAACTGCTGTTCCTGATTACCAAACTGCTTTTGATGATTTGGCAGCTGCTGCTGCTGATTTGGCAGCTGCTGTTGCTGATTAAGAAACTGCTGTTGCTCTTTTGGCAACTGCTGTTCCTGGTTACGAAACTGCTGCTGTTGATTTGGCAGCTGCTGCCGCTGATTTGGCTGCTGCTGATGCTGATTAAGAAACTGTTGTTGCTGATTTAGCAATTGCTGTTCCTGGTTACGAAACTGCTGTTGTTGAATTGGCAACTGCTGTTGCTGATTTGGAAGCTGCTCTTGTGGATTCACTCTCAGCTGCTGCAGTTGTTGTTGACCTCCTTGTTGTTGCTGATTCAGATTTTGCTGCTGTTGATTCCTCAGATCATGTGGTGGCAACACCTTCTGCTGGTTTATTGGTTGATGTGGATTAATTTGTGGCTGATGTATTGGTTGGCGTTGGTTTTGTTGTCTTTGGTAATAAATTGGTTGACGGTTTGGTTGTTGTTGATGAAATTGTTGATTCGGTTGTTGCAGTGGAAGCTCTTGCTTGACTACATTCTGCTGTGCAAAGTTCCCCGGTTGTTGACCTTGAGCCGGAAGCCGAGACTCTGTCTCCTGTTTCTGAAGCTGCCTCAGCTCTTGTCTAAGCTTCTCAATGGATTCTCCTTCCCCATCCGATTTCGTCTCGTGCAGTTTTTGCTCTTTAAAACCAGGTTCTGGTTCTTTATAATATGGTTGCGGTTCTTTCTTAGTCAGTTCCCCATCTGGTAGCTGACCTATCCTCTGCCCTTGCAAGTTTAAATTCAAATCTGCATCCACTCTCTGGATTTGCTCCCTATGATTGTGTCCTTGTATATTTCTCATTTCCTTGTCTTTTTGGTTCAGACTTAAACCATCATCCTTTTCTTCTAGGGGATGTTGAAACGGCTGCTGGGAGTCCTTGCCAAATTTAGTCCTTTTAAATGAGTCTAATTGATCTGATTTCTGTTTAAGTCCGCCGTCTTTGAAGTGGTCTGGGTTCTCAGGTTTGTCATCCCTATACTCTTGGGACTGTGCAAGGTCTTGCAGGAGTTGAGCCTTTAACTTTTTCAGTCCCTTCTCGGTGATGTCTCCTTTGTGATAACAAATAAATAAACAAAAGTTAATTTTGGTGAGGAACACAAGACAGAAATTGTCTTAAGAGGCGTTAAATTGGGCCCTGATGTTGTCAGAGTGCCAGTTCTCAGTCACTGCACCTGTGTCCTTGAGCAAGACACTTCCACCATAATTGCTTCAAACTTTCGGATGGGACGATTAGCTGTGGGTCCTGGGCGTTGTGTAATGCAAGTAACAGAACCCAGTTACACTAATCACTAAGAGGGGGTTCGCGCCGGAGTTTTGGGCAGTGGCTGCAGGTTCCACTGAAACATAAGTTATGCAGAAACTATGATTGTTACTATTATTCGACTGTGCTCTTTCACTACTACGTACTTTTTGTTCCCATGTTGAAAATAACTCTAGGCGTTGTGTACAGTTTTGGGTGCTCCTACTACAGAAGGCCAGTCCAAGGCCTGGAATTTAATCTTCGAGGGGGCAAGGCCATTTTCATTTTGCAAAGGGCACTTCCATTGGAAAAACTAAAAGTTTATGGGAAAATTTTGAAGGGGCACCAAGGCCAAGACCAGGAACAACGGAGACCATGGCTTCGTGGCCTCAGTGTACTTTAAGGCCTGCAGACCTTCTCAGGATGCCACCTCCACTCATTCTGTTATTTCGTTTTCTTCTTGTATTGTGTTTCATCTTTTACTACCATGTGTTGATGAGTTTGGTTTCACCAATCAGCGCATGAATGGAGATAAACAAAAAACAAACACCAACAAAAAAAACCCAAAACTTGTATTAAAACCCCTTTACAAGGTGCTCATACCTCAAACAACTCAGCATAACTGTCAGAAAAATAATGAGCACTTTCAGATGTTCCTTGGCTGTGATATAACGCTTTATAAGAACTGTGCATTGATATTACTATTACCATCAGCTAGCTTCTTCTCCAATTCCGCTAACTTTTCAGCGACAGCTTTGTTGGGATTTTCAAAGTCAGTATCGAGAAGATCCACGGGAGGATCCAAGACTTTTGGAACTTTAGGCCCCCTAGAGGTAAAGGAAAGAAAAAATTGAAATAGTCAGCATCATCAGGGAGTTGAGGAGTGGACAGAGAAGCTGCTTAAGGCACCTTTTCAAAACTGTTCCAGGATAATTGCGGAAAAGTTTATCCACAAGGGGTAAATCATTGAGGATAAGTTTATCCACAAAGGGTAAATCATTGAGGATAAGTTTATCCACAAAGGGTAAATCATTGAGGATAAGTTTATCCACAAAGGGTAAATCATCGAGGATAAGTTTATCCACAAAGGGTAAATCATTAAGGATAAGTTTATCCACAAAGGGTAAATCATTGAGGATAAGTTTATCCACAAAGGGTAAATCATCGAGGATAAGTTTATCCACAAGGGGTAAATCATTGAGGATAAGTTTATCCACAAAGGGTAAATCATTGAGGATAAGTTTATCCACAAAGGGTAAATCATTGAGGATAAGTTTATCCACAAAGGGTAAATCATCGAGGATAAGTTTATCCACAAAGGGTAAATCATTAAGGATAAGTTTATCCACAAAGGGTAAATCATTGAGGATAAGTTTATCCACAAAGGGTAAATCATCGAGGATAAGTTTATCCACAAAGGGTAAATCATTGAGGACAAGTTTCTCCACAAAGGGATGTTTTTTTTTCTTCAGAAGTAGATGCTTGCTCAGAACAAAGCTCATTTTATCTGCAAGTATGTTGACAGACTCCCCACTGAGCAGAGTGTGGTTTGGGCAACGGATAAGATCCCATAGTAGCCCTTGAAGGAGTTAACGTCTGGAGACGAGACTAATTTATTGCCCAATGACACTCTTTTGTCTTACTACTTCTGCAAAATCGATGACAGTGTCTAACCTGGACCACCTGCTAGTCTCCAGTTGATAAGAATCTCAAGGTCTGTGGTTCAGTCATCTTGCAAACAAATTGCTTGGTCTTGTTGCAATACTTTCCCCTCAAACTTATCCACAATATAATTGGACTGCTTATGGATATCTTGTGGGTTGGAAAATCAACTGTGGAGAAGTCTATCCTGGAGTAGTTTTGAGAAGGTGCTTACACTAACCCTAGCAGTGCCCTGTCTTAACTACTTGTTGTGTAACTGTTTGGGTAACTGTGGGTGGTTGGAGAAATCAACCTTCTCATACCTTTTGGCTTCCTCTATGTCATGAAATAAGACGTGGAATATTTCATCATCATCTTCGTTTATGACTTCCTCCACATCCGCGTCCTCATCCTCCTTAACAACAATCAGGCCTCGCTCCGAGATGGGAATCGTGTTAACTGTGAGATTAAACTCAACCTGTGGGAGGAATTAGTAATCAATATTTAAACTTTGAAAGTTGATTGGTCGAAATCTGATCATGTGGTATAAAGAGAGGCTTACGAAACATGCAAATTACTGGCCCTTGAACCCATATATGATTGCGCACTCTTTTGTACGCACTGTGTAGTATTAAATCAAATGTGCAGATTGTTGTGTCATGTTTGGCAAGCTTTCTAAACTTTGACTCTCTCTTGGTCTTTAAGCTCCTTAGGAGTATGCACCACCGGCAGCGACATATTGCATGCAGGTTGCCAATCATTCACACCAACAATCTCTACCCTCGCAGGTACCCATTTATTCCTTAATGATGAGAAGCAAGTATAGTTAAGTGTCTTGCTGAAGGCCAGGAGTGTCATGACTGGGATTCGAACCCACACCCCTGTGACTCAGCCATCAGAACTCAAGTCTGATTTCTGATGGAGGAGTTGAGTTATTGAATTACTTCTGATTGGCGCCCCACAAAGAAACAAAGATTGACAAATTAGGGAGACCGCCATAATAGGGCCAGCACCGGCATGTTAATCCAAAGGTCTCGGGTTAAAATCCCGCTGTAGTCAATTTTTAAATTTTTTTACTCGCAACTATTGTATTTGACTTACATTCACTGGTGTGTTATCTGCCCTATGGCCGTCCAACGAAAACCCAATCAGGGTAGCGGAAACGTTACTATGAAGTAGGAGCGTGATTAACTTGAACTTCTGGGCAACGGTGGCCGTCCTGATCACTTTGCTCTCGTCATACCGGGCTTCCGTTATTGTTACGTTCTCTCCAAAGATGTGCGTTAAGTTAACATACAAGACAACGACACCTGAAGTCAAAATATAACAATTTTAAGTTTGTGTACTTCATTTATTGAGATGACTTCTAGAAGCCCAACACCCTTGAGTAGTTTACAACGATCCTTCCTCACTCTAACACAATTCAACACCATACAGTAACTCAAGACCTAAACTGTTGGACTCTGATTATGGTGGTTTGCCTGATCCCATGTAAAGCATAATCAGTTTACTAGTGCAGTCCAACACCACTCAGTAACTCAACACCCAAACTGTTGGACTCTGATTTGTGGTGGTATGCCTGATCCCATGTAAAGCATAATCAGTTTACGAGTGCAGTCCTCTGTCCAACAGAATCAAACAAAATATACAGCGAGTTGGATTCTGATGGGTTGGGAATGGTTGGGTTCAAAGATGCCTGTCTAGCTAACCTACAAAAAATTGATGCCCCAAAAGAAAAGAACATTTTTTAGGTTTTCTTTTGAGGTAGCATAAATTCATTCCCAGCAGATAGTCAACCCTCCTACTGCCTGACCACTCAATATCATCCACTATGGTTTTGAAGGATAGATGCACTATGCCAGCATACAATATAATATCTCAGTTGAAACTGGTTCTTTTCAGAACCTACCCTACTCAAAAGAGATTTCCACATGGTGTTACCGCAAGCCTTACTTAGTTATACTTCCGCCATGCAAAGTTTCAAATCCTACTTAATATAATATCTTTAATTTTGCTTTGTTCAAACCCAAATTATTTAAAATTTACCCAGTCAGTTTCCTTTGTGGTTTATTACTTGATATTTAATATTAAAAAGTCGCATCCCCTTAAGGTGATCCCTTGGCTGCCGCTTCCCAGGCTGTATCGTAAACTTGAATGTGATCCCTGGCTACATGGCAGCTTACGGTTGAATGGCTTCTGACTGGCACCCCCTGAACAAAGACATTGACTAATAGGGATATTGACCACCAACATAGGGCTGGATAGCTCAGTTGGTAGAGCGCCGGTACGTTAATCCGGAGGTCATTGGTTCAAGTCCCGCTCCAGTCAATTTTTCTTTGTTCCAACCCAAATTATTTAAAATTTACCCAGTCAGTTTCCTTTGTGGTTTATTCCTTGAATATAATATCTTGTGGTGAAGTTATCTACACAGTACATACATGTACAGAGTTAGTTGTCTGCACAGTTGTGCCACCATACACAATCCTTGCAGCTGAATGGTTTCAACTGGTTGGTCAAATCACTGGAAAATGGTACCAAGAGTAGGAGGGTTAATGCAAAATAAATAAGAATCAAACCTTGTGGGACGGTGATGTTTGCGGGTCCCTTGATGTCCACTCTGTACAACTTATGAAAGTTGGCCGTGCCACAATCTCCAGCGTCAAACCCACAATCGGCAACATTGCACGTCTGCAAACATAAACAGTCAATAAATGTAGAAATCATTTCTAACAATATTTCTTTAAAAGGTGAAGGAGGGGGGTCGTATCAATGTTAATGTCCTAATTGGCGGCTGCTGTCATTGCTAAGGGTGTTGCTATGAGCATAATAATAATAATAATAACTAGTTTTTTATATTGCGCTATTTCTACGGGCGTTTTGTAGAACTTATCATAATTACTTTCCAGACAGTTTTTAAAAAGGTTTTGAATTATGCGACCCATTTATGTTACACCTTGTTAACCATTACAAGGTGCTATGGCGCATTCAGCAGCCACTGCCAGACACACCAGGCCAAAACCCTTCTCTTAGCAATAAGTGTTCCTGGGTTCTTTCATGTGCATTACACAACGCACGGGACCAACGGCTTTACGTCCCATCCAAAGGACGAAGCAATAATGGTCAAGTATCTTGCTAAAGGACACAACTACTCACTTGATCACAGTAGCGATCTGCAATCCATCCATTGGCACAGCCTGTTCTGCAGTACACTGTGAAAAATAAAACGTTTTAAATAACAGGATACATGGTTGTTAGTGAAAGAGCCTCAAATTCAAATAGATAAATGCCATCTTTACTGGCAACTTGGGTTTTGGCTTCGGTCGCTTCAAGCGTTGTTATTTTTCTATGCACTGGTCCACTGACCAATCACGGCAGAAATTCTCTAGAACTCCCTCAGGTAGCACAAAGTAGTTAGAAATGTTAAGTTTAGATGTGGGAAGAAAACCCAAACCCAATTTCATAGAGCTGCTTAACGGCTGATTTTGTGCTTACTGCACATTGTTTTCATTTCACTGTAAGCAAACGAAAAGGCATGCCAACCTTCTGGTGCTTACTGTATGAAAATGAATGACCTAACAATGCAAATCCATGGTGAACGCACAAGCTGGTCGCTTAATTTTCTCACTGACATGTGAAACACGCTTACGCTTAAGCAACATTTTCTGCAATAAGTTAGCAAGAAAATGTGCTTACCATTAAGCAGCGCTATGAAATTAGACCCCTTAACTCTCTGTGAAATTTACACTTACTGCCACTGAAATCTAGGGCCGCTCCTCTGTCTGCTGCAACACCACCACCACCGCTCTTTTGTGTTCCTGTTGACAAATCAAACCAAAAGTAAACGCTAATTTCAAAGTCGCCGTGTCAGTGCAAAAGCGTCATACCCCGGTCTGCCGGTTTTGTAATAAAAGAGAGGCTCTGCGCAAAAACGGTGTGTCTACGGCCCAGCGCGTTATTAACAAAATGTCTTTGGTTGATGCTGTTAACACTTTTTGAAGAGATGCTTAGGCACAAATAATTATTTTAGCACAAAATACTTTTGCTAATACAAAAGTTACCAGCCAAAGTATAATATATTGTGTACTGTTTGTGACTGGTTGGTTACCCATCAAAGTTTTCCTAAGCTAAACAAATTTTTTGTTTAAAGAAACCCTTGACCTTTTCCAAACCTCAGCTTGGGTTACCAGCCAAACTACAGTGTAATGTATATTGTTTGTGACTGTTCCCTGCTAAGCAGACAAATTTGCTAAGTACCATTTTCTGCTTAGCAGCTTTTGGAAATCTGTCCTTAGTCTTACCAGCACAATCCCCTCCGTCCCAGTCACACTCAGAGTTATTGCACGCTGTATCACAATAGTTATCCCGAATCCACGATGGTGGACACCCCTCAGCACAATTTGGAACAGGCCAGGTAAGGTATACCTAAGGGAGAACAAAGATACTGTCAGAGGATCATTTATTTCCACACGCATCTACACAGTACACACTTAACCCTCCTACTGTCTGACCAATCAATATCATCCACTGTAGTTTTGAATGATAAACTATGCCAGCCTACAATATAACATGTGGTGAATAATAATAATAATAACTAGTTCTTATGTAGCGCATTTTACAATATCATATCAATGCGCTTTACATTAATGCCCTGGTCATTGGGCCAATAGCATTTCTTTAATTTTCTCAGCTCCCTGGGGAGTATACAGCCTCGGGCTGCCATGGCGCTCCGAAGGTTTTTCAAACACAATATTAACCTCTACCCTCGCAGGTACCCATTTATACCCCTGGGTGAAGAGAAGCAATTGTAGTAAAGCATCTTGCTCAAGGACACAAGTGTCATGACCGGGTTTCGAACCCACACCCCGATGAATTAACCACCAGAACTTGAATTCGATGCTCTAAACCCCTCGGCCATGACAACCTACTAAATGCATCTACACTGTGCACAGGCAAGAGTAGGAGGGTGATTCTGAAAGTTTTCTCGCTAATTCTTCCCATACCTTTTGCCCTCTGGAATGTGTGTAGAAATCGTCCGGCCACACCGGTTTTCCAAACATCGTGTCGTCGTTCAGATAGATGAATTTTTTCGATAAACCTGGAATTCGATGGAGATTGCTCTCTATCGCCGGTGAACTAAATGTCGGCAGATGTGTCTTGTTTGGGAAAATCTCCTGAATTGATGAAAAAATCACACCATTTATTATCAATTAACCCTTGTAGAGATTGTGTTGTGCCAAGAACAGGTCACGTCACTTTGACCTATAGAGACCTTTAAGTGTATGGATTAAATTCTGGAATAAACTTCCAAATCACATCTGCATTTGCTGAAATACTGCTCAACACTCCTAATTGCTTGGTAGCCGTTATTTCTTACATGCTTTGGTAGTGCTTGTTTGAAAACTTGTTGGTTGGTTGTGGATGTTACATTGATGGGAAGTGAGTTCCAGTCGGTTTATGTTGAATTGATGAAGGCAAATGAGACGAGGGTAGTGACTGGAAACAAGTGGTGAAACTCGCAAAAGATGTACACTGGAGTCTCAAAACTAGACCACTATTGTTCCTTGGTGTTCTAGGAAGCACTTATTTGGTGGGTGCAATTACCAAACTTAATAAAAAAGGTGGAAATTCCCCTGAAAATACGAGCGATGTGTAGAGAGACCCTCACACTTCGCGCATGCGTACTCACTCACATCAGGGACACAACATCCTTCAACACATTTAAGTCACTTCTGAAAGCTCTCTTGTTTCAGGAGGCTTACCATCAATGACTTATTTCTTTCTTCTGTGCCTCAGCACCTTCGAGCAAACCTTTGATTTAGGCGCTTTAGAAATTTTGACTGATGATTGATTGACTCGGGGTGTACCATTTTTTGGAACAGTCTGGAAACCCGTCTCACCTCATGTGTAATTATACTGATGCGTTGATTATCAAGGTTCAACCATGAGGGGATCTGACCGTTGGTCACGATGTAAACATGGCGGATCCACGGAGCATTCTGCTCCAGAGACCTCAGAGAATATCTCATTTCCTGCAAGAAAAAAGACCGAAGAAATCCAATAAAACATCAATTACAAATTCTTGTTTACATTTTCAAGTAAACTAAATCCTTAGGTATCCTTCTGGATATGCGGCATGGTGTACCCTCCCCCCTTCCTATTGTGACTTCACTGTGTTCTGGGAATCTCAGGAATTCTTCAGAGGATTTTAGGAGGCTACTTCTGTGCAGGAGGAAAAGAGTATGTTTGATTATAGGAACAATTGGAGGAAACACACTCTGCATATATCAGGTATGGTATGCTCCTGCAGTACAAACTATGGGACTCTGTTATTGTGCATCCATGTTTGCCTTGTCCCCAGACTTCAATAATCATAATGAATACTGAAATTTATTTAGCAAAAATGGTACCTGACTATTATTTCCCATCCAAACTCAGTTTAGTTTTTATCAGAATGGAAAAAAAAAATAAAAATACAAGCTGGCTGCCCCGTGATAAAGATCTATTGAGTCAATAAGTGATGTCACATGATCACTACCTCGTTGTCTTCGAATCTGCTGGAGGAGACGTCCTCGTCTTGACTTGACTCCGTTTTTTCAAGACCCCAGACGAGGTATGCTGCGCCGACCTTCATCCCAGCTTCACCTTCACTCTTCTCAAACTTTTGGGGAGAGAAAATGAAATTTAGGAGAAAACAAGAAGCTCATTAAAATCGACCAATCCAATTTCCCTAACAGGACCCTATTGGACCCCAACAGTCCAAAAACGTTCAAAATCTTCTTCAAAACGTTGTCAGACGTTGTAGGATATGGTACTGGGGGTCTAAATAAAATTAATGGAGCAGGGCTACAGATCTCATCACAATCTAAACATTTAGGTGTTGAGCTACCATAGAGTGGAGTATTTTGATGGATTTGGTACTCTACCCCTAAACCGCCCACTCTTAGCATAAGGCCAGGCGTACCAATCTTATCAGACTCCAAATATTTAGGTGTTGAGATCCAATAGAGTGGAGTATTTTGATGGATCTGGTACTCTACCCCTAAACCACCAACTCTTAGCATAAGACCAGGTATACCAATCTTATCAGAGTCCAAATATTTGGGTGTTGAGCTACCTCAGAGTGAGGTATTTTTGGAGAATTTGGGAGGGTCTTCTGGGTTGGGGGGGGGGAGGGTGTGTAAGATGTACCTCCGTTATAAATGTTTTTGTGACCTCCACAGTCTTCAATGTAATGATGGAGACCCCCGCGCTTGTGATGAGGTCAACGAACTTGACATTGTCTTGCTGGTCCTCGGGAATTTTCTTCCGAAGTTCCTCCTCCGTGACATCTTTTCTGACGTTGGAGACAAAGACAATGTCCTTTAATTCAATACTGCCCTCTGCTTGCCAATCACTCGTCTGTGGGTGGAAAGAAATCATAACATTTATTTTGTTTTCCTTTAGTGTCAAAGAGCTGTTTTGAACATTATTACATTTTGTCCTTGGGAATGTTCCAAGTGTTCAGTGCCGTGGCCAAGCCGTCTAGCGCACAAGAACTCAGTTGTGGGCCTAATTTCATTAAGCTGTTTAACGGTAAGCAAACTAAAGTGAAAATGTATTTCATAAAGGTCTAGAAAATTTGACCGCAGGGCCAGTTTCATAAAGCTGTTAAGCAGCCTAGCAAATTGCTGCTTAGCAAGTTTCTATGCTAAGCAAAAAATGAGTAGGGCACCAGTCACAACAATTTGAACTTAAATGGAATTTTGGTTGGCAACCAGTTTCTGATAAGCAGTATTTGTCAGTGCTTAGCAAGTTTTTGTGCTTACATGCTTTATGAAGTTGGGCACTGGTGTGTGTGTTCTGAATGGAATTGCATTGTTGCATCACTCATCTGCTAACAAGAACCGCCGGCAAGTGAGAGCACCTCTTGCTTTGCTTGTAAGCAAATCGGTAAGCAGTGTTTATGAAATAGCAACTGTACTAAGGGTTACTCAGTAAGCAGAAAACGCTTACAGACTTTATGAAATTGGTCCAACATATTTGTGTCCTTGAGCAAGACACTTAACCATTATTTGATTCTCTTGAATGACTCATCAGGAGTGTAGGTTCGAAACCAGGCACTTGTGTCTGTGGGCAAGACACTTAACCATTAAATGCTTCCCTTCACACAGGTGTTTCAATAGGGCCCTACAATGGCTGAGATGGTATTGTGTTGGATTAACCTGGTTGTAAAGTGTTAGTCTTTTAAAGTTCACAATACTTACTAAATATCCTTTGGAAAGTGATACATTCTTGCCCATAACCACGACATATGGTTTTGCCTTCATGATTGCATTCACTGTAACCAGAAAATAAAAGAAACCTGGTCTTCATCATACTGAAATAAGTTGTATCTACACATACATGACATACACAAAAAGGAACCAGACTACTATATTGAATGGTCAGACAGTAGGAGGGTTGACTGTGTACTGTGCAGATGCATTTACCACATTATATCAGGTTGCAGGCTGGCATACTTTATCTACATGTATCATTCCACAGCGTGTCACTCGACCTCCGAGTGTGTGTCATTGAAATCTATCTGTGACTACACAGACTCCAGGCTCTAGTGGTTAACACCCGGGCCCAATTTCATAGAGCTGCTTAAGCAGAAAATATTGCTTAGCAATTGTCCGCTAAGCAGATTTGAGCAGGATACCAGTCACAAATTGTACATGTGACATGGTAGCTTGGCTGGTAACCTTAGTCTGGAAAGCATAATTTTGTTGTGCTTAGCTACTTTTTCGTGCTTAAGCAGCTCTATGAAATTGGGCCCAGATATCTTGAGACATCCCAACTGCACACTTACCATCTGCTTGGTTTTTGAACTGTGCAATTGTCATGTTGGCCTGGGCCGACTTAGACACGTTGAACAAACGACTCGCTTCCAGAAACTCCAGATGGGTCATGGCCAAGTCAGACCTTTCTACTTTGCCTGGGAGGAGCGAGCCGAAGACGAGAATATTCCCTGGGACACAGTTGTCATGGTTACACTGGATGGAGTCTGTATCGCCTGGTTTTGAGGTAGACCTTGCGGGAAGAAGAAAAACAAATTGAAGACGTTTTTTGTTTGTTTCCTTTTTTAGGGGGTTAATTAAAATCCCTACACCCTAGGCCCTCAAATATCCTCCACACCAAACTGTTTGAACTTGGATCGGATTGGTATGTCTAACCCAGTGGTAAGCAGCTGTTATTGGCCCTACAGTCCTCAATCCACCTCAATCAGCAAAATTCTTCAAGGGGAATTGGGAGGGTTGACTCAAAACAGATTGGCATCTTTCCAGTAGAATAAGAATCAGTATTGAGTAACGCTATTTCACACAAGGAGCAAGTCTTCATGTGGTAGCAGCATGATAATAGCTAAGTATTAAACAATTTAGACCTGACTTGGTTAAAAACAAACTTACTTTGCCAACTCTTTCTCGACCTTTGCTTTGACCCTTTGGAGGTCAGCTTTGAGTTTAGGATCAGATCCATTCACCCAAGTGTAGACAGCGTCAATCGGGATCGGCAAGCACATCCTGAGAATTAAAGACAGAAACTGGTGATCGGTTTTTGGTTAAAAGCAAATCATGGTTTGGTGACGGACCTAACTTTTAATCCTAATGTAGAAACTGTGTAACCTCCAAATCAACGCCTTGACGGTTTAGTTTTGAGCTAGCCAGGATCGGTACTAGAATGCGTGCAGAAGACAAGACCCCATTGGTCAGTGGCCGAAGTCTTTCATGCATATGCATCAGTGTCCCGCTGTGAATCAGGGTACGCGCGGTCCCGTTTTTTTCAGGGCACCACGCACCTACATGACAACACCCGTACACAACATTATTTATGATCTGCATACCAGCATATCTGAGGGTCCTCAATTTCGTCCAAAACTGGACAAAAATTTAAAGAAACAAATATAAACTCGGAAGTTACAGACCCGACAAGGCAGTCAGCCTTACAGCCTTCGTATGCGGACAGTAGGCCTAAATACGAGTGCAGATGACCTACACACAGTGGTAGTACAGGCGTCATGCTAAGTGTGATGTACACTACGCTCAGTGTACAGCACATGTCCACAAACTGTGACCACCTTGAACAAGGCTTGCGTTGAAAATATAGGACATCCTCAACAACATCCTTAGCAACAGTCGTAGCCATAGCTCTAGCCACCAATTCGGATACGGCCTTAGATTTGTGGTATTTTCCAGGCATTCAATGTCATCATCAAGGTCCACAAGGCCTTGACATCCAACGGAAGGTCTGAATAGGCTCGATCTTTACAGACCTGTTTTGAAAGGCTTTCCCAGCAATGTTGTCATGGTAAATATTGAACATCTGTGAGTACTGGTCTCGGCTCCATTCTAGAGAAGACTGAAACATGCAACAAAAAAGAAGAGGGTTACGTTAAAAAGCTGTCATATTTATTTATTTTGTAATTATAAATAAAATAAATAAATATGAATAAAGTGCTGTATTCGACTAGATTCCACCTTTTAAGTTATTTTTAAAATTTAATATTTGCTTATTTTTCGGGGGAGGTTTTTGGAAAAGTTGTTTTGACATCCATAGTTTACTTTTTGTGACATAAAATCACTGTCTTTGAGATGTGATCCTTTGCTTTAAACTCTCCAGATACCATCAATAATTTGTTTATATTTTTTTTATAATAAATAAATTAGATCAATATGACTCATCATGTGTTTACTTGTTATTATTTTTAAAAATCTGACAATATAAATATTTATTATTATTATTAATATAAAAGAATCAGCTGTTTTTTACCAACTTGAAACTTTGCATAGCTACCTGTGTGTTGTCATTTGTCAAGCGACAAAAGCAAGTTTGTTGATTTAATGATCTGGAGACGAGTTGGCTAAAGTTCGGTTCGAGTTGTCTGTAGCCTCTTTCTTTATATCATCAATCTAAAGAAAGTTTTAATGTCTAAATCCTAAAAATTATAATTTTCCGTTGCTTACCTCTCCGAAATGAAATGCAGAAATGATAATAAAAACAAGCCCCAGAAAGATTAATATCATCCCATATCGATGGGACAGAAATGTATACGTCTGCTTCTGCACAAGTTTATACATTTCAGCCTCAGATCTGGAAGAAGATCATCAAAAAAACTTAGGTTACACGTTGGCTTAAAACACGAAATACTGCCCTATGGACATCGCCATATTCTTTAGACTGGTATTCAGACCAAAATCGTCACCTTTTCACGCCTAAAATCGTTTACCAGTGATGTTTTTCTAAGGCTCGGTAAAGTCAATAGAGGGCGCTATAACAAATTGCGATATCGTCTGCTCCGAACTTTTTCGGGTCTCAGCTTTTGGACATGGAGTCGTGCAGCTATTAAAACTCACTGTATCTTTGTAACAGTGGGACTGGAGACGGGCAAATGGAAGCAACTTGTTACCTTTCATGCAATGAATGTCTTTGGTATAATCAGCATAACTTGTGGCTGAACTTTTTCCCCTTCAATTTGGGGTTGAGCAAAGAAAACTTTGACGAGAGCAGGATTTGAACCTGCCGACCTCTCCAGATTAACGCGCCGTCACTACTCTACCAACCGAGCTATCTAGCCCTAATGTTGGGGGTTGTGGGGAAGTTCCCCCCCCCCGTTGTTTTGGTATTGGTTTCTATCTATTCGTTGATGAAGAGAAAAAACGAAGAAGGAAACAGTTGAGACTAAAGATTTCACTCATTTCCAAGGGGATGCGGCGGAGGGGCAGGTTCTGGAACAAAATTATGCAAACAAATATATACTAACAATACAAAATGGCAATACTATTATACGCTCCACAGATTGAATAAATAAATAATAATCATAATTCTGTGAACGAGGAGTCCTGATATCGAGTGTGTACTAAGTTAACGAAAAGTTTCTTGCAAACAGCACAAGCCTCGTAGAGTTTGTTAGCCATTTTAAACACAAGAAAGTTATCAGCTTTGATATGGTTTTGCACAAGGGGAAACATCCTTCACTGATAATGATAGTTAATTAAACTAAAAATTACTTATTGTCTAGACCCCTACATTCTCACGTCCATCAATCATCTATACAAACAATGCTGCATGTTACGTATAATTATTTTTGTGTTGTGGAATTCTATCTATTATGCGATAAGAAATGCAGTACTGCACACTGCAGCTAATCCTGTGATTTAGTTTTTATACCATTAATTTGCTCCGATCCTTTCGAACAAAAACCCCTCGATCTTGTGCTGAATAGCCAGAATCAGCTCATAGATCAGCCTAGGAGCGGCCATTGATGAGAGATTAGACCTCTCTGTATTAGTGACTATGGATGGAGCTTCAATTCGGTAGAACGCAGTGCTCACTTCACAGACTTGTATGCCGCCCGGAGCCGGACTAATCCTCAAGGATAAACATTTTGGAGGCGGAGACTTTACTTTCATTGGTTATCATAGCCCAAGGTAAAATGCTGAATTGCTTCATCAGTCAGACAAAGAATTTTACACGAGCCATGATCTATTTTACTATTTTCCCCGCTCCGATTTGATTACATGCGATTTCAAGGCTCCGTCAAAGTGACACCCGAGAAGCTCACAAGGAAGCTGTTTAGCGAAAAATATTTCTTAGCGAATTATACAATGAATATTGTATACAGCTATTCTCCCGACCCAATAATGACACCACCCAAGCAAAAAGAAAAGTGTTAAGCCCGGTTCATACTTCATGCGAACGCGAATGCGAAGTGAATATTGACGCCACAAAATTCGCAACGAAAAATTCGCAGCAGTTGAAATGTGCTCAACTCCTGCGAAACATTCGCTGCGAAAACGGCCCTTTCATTTAAAATAATTCAGCAGAAATACTTCTAAGCGAATTTCTTTGCTCAAAATGAACAAGAAAATAAAATTAGTGGGGCACCAGTTGCAACAATGTTAACTTTATGCCGGGAATGTTCGGCTGGTAATCTCTTTCTGCTTAGCATCTTTTTTTTTCTGTGCGTAGCAAATTTTGTGCTTATAACAAAGGCTTTATGAATGTAGGCAAAGAACTAAACTCTCGAGATCTCCGCTAAATGGTGCCGCCAATAAACAGCTCAGAACTTGCAGTGGACACTAAGATGATTGTAACCTTAGCGAGGAGGTAGGGTCAAACTGTGATAATGACGGAAAAGAAAAAGAAATGTGTAAATAAAATATTCCTATCCGAAAGTTTACTTGTCTTAATTCAGCCTCTGGCTGCGATGACGTTTTTATCAATAAATCATTTCAATTCAATTCTATTAAGATAGTAATAGTGGCAAGCGTCTTGCAACTGACAAGGCGAGTTTTGCAGATTCTATTGGTGTCCGTGGATGGGTGGGTTTGTGAAACTTGTGTGTAGGCCTTTTAATGGATTTATCAGTAATTATTGTTTCTTTTCTCCGTATTAGTATAAAAAAATTTGTTTTATATATATATATATAAAAACTAGAAGGGGAGATGGCCTTAGCTTTCGATCCAGACCGGACATTCGTCAGAAGAATAAAAAAGCCCAAAACAAAAACATATAATTTATAGCAAAAAGAGAGCAAAGATAAAAAAAGAGTTGGGATTACTCCCGAGAAATGCCACTAAAAGATACAGAACATGTAATTTGCATGAAAAAGAAAGAAAGAAAGAAAGACTAAAGATAACGTAAAGGCCTAAAAATTATAATATTATTTTGTGGAAATGTTTGCATTTGAAGCATAAACATCTCATATCTTTGCTGGTAGGCCTAAGCCATAGCCTCCCGTTGATAAAATGTAGTCCAATAACAGTGCTGAATTCTAATAGTCAATGTTTAAAAAAAATGAACCAGACTATTTCTCCCTCCAGCCTCGGTTTGGTTACATTGATTTGAATGGGAGAATCACGATGGCCGATATGATAAAAGGTCTTTGGGCCTCATGCTGTCTCTACATACACACACTAGGCTTATCTGCACTGTGGCTTGAGTAAAACATGTAAAAAAACCAACAACCACAATCCGTTACGCTTGCGCATCCTTGACTTTTTGTCGAACAAAAGCCGACAAACGTGACTTTAAAAACCATAATTGAATAAATAAAACCGACAAAAAATATTTCTCCAACCGCAAAATCGCAAACCGTGACAGAATTGAATTCTTCCTCGAAATAGAAAGCCTGCCGGAAAGCGGGGGTGGGGTCACCACTGCAATGTATTCTGGGAGAGGGCAAATGAAGAACTCGCTGGTTGCCGACCTAAGTACAATTGAATAGCAACTCAAGTAGAAGCGGGGGCCAGCGGAGGCACCATGATGGCTGGTGAAGTCTGAAAATTGTATGTGTCGCGCGAAGGGGTGAAAATGACAGGGGAAGTGTGGCGTCTCTCTTGATAAATTTCACCCGTTTCTAAATCCAGCATGGCGTTCTAGGGGAAGATAAAGGTAAATTATTTGTTCATTGTATCCTGGAGTTTGTGTTACTTGCCCCACGTTGGCGAAGGAATGGATGAATATCGAAAATGTGTTTGACGTTCCTTTCTGAAACATCCAGTGACCGGCGAGATTTTAATTACACAGTGTACATTACATTGCCATACCTGCTGTCATGTATTTTGTCAATGTTGGAAACAAACGTGTGAACTTAGGCGACCACATCTTTTCCCAGTTCTAAATATACACTTTGAAGTGAATGACACCACGTAAAATTATGGCTTTTAGAGGGCTGTAGTCAAAGACAGTCTACCAAGCAGGAGTGAGTTCACCGATCCAAACCTTGTCCTTTCTGTATTCTGTATCATCGATCGCCCCGGTGGAATAAATATTCTGCGTTATCTGAGAATCTTAAAATCAAGACATGATGTGTGACGTAATGCCAACTATCTCCGAGGATGGAAGCCAGCGTGGCTCGAGCTACGGAGATGACTCGAACGTAGAGCAGTTGATGGTGAATATGTTGGATGAGCGAGATCGGATTATGGAGTCGCTTAGGGAGACGCAGGATGCTTTGAGCGGAGCTGACATGCGCATCGGGGAGCTGGAACGAGAAAGGGAAATGTTACATAAACAACTCGCAACAGGTCTGCCAAGGGTGAGTTGCTGAAATTAAAAAATAGTACCAATTAACTCCAAATCCATAAAAAATAGTTAATATAAAAACCATGAATCAAGATCAAACGGAGGGTTCATGCTGACGTATTAATCGCAAACGTAATACAAATTCTGTTTACCCTCGGAATTGGATTGGTTTTCACCAATTTTTCGCAACTTGTTTAGAATTAAAACAACAAGCTTGTTTAATTCTGATGGACGCCGCGTGGCTGAATCTACTGTCATCTGCATGTGTATACGGTGGGATAATAACTTGGTCCTATTTCATGGCTCTGCTTTCTACAGAGAACTCTGCGCTCTCAAGCCATGAAATTGGGCCTTGGTAATATCTGTACATGAAGGCCATAGATGCTCACCACATTATATCATATTGCACAATGGAAAATACTGAATGGTCAAACAGTAGGAGGGTTGAGTGTGTGCTGTGTTGATGAAATCACCACATATCAAGTGCAGGCTGGCATAGTTTATCATTTAAAATTAAAACCACAATGGAAAATACTGAATGGTTAAATATTTTTTTTAGTAGGAGGGTTGACTATGTGCTGTGTTTGTCATGTTTGTTTCAATGCAGTCACCACAGCCTAGGCCCTATCAATAACTGCAGGTTGGCATCAAGATTATCTACCATTAAAAACCACAATGGAAAATATTGAATGGTCAAACAGCGGGAGGGTTGACTGTGTGCTGTGCCTGTGTCACTTATCAGATAATTGCAGACTGACATAGTTTATTTATCATTCCAAACCACAGTGGACGCTATTGAAGGGTCAGACAGTAGGAGGGTTGACTGTGTTCATCCCAGTCCTGCCACCTTTGTTCCAAATGTTTGTGTGTGCCAGGCCATTAACCATTCCCTCTTCCTTTTAATACAACAAAGTTGCTTGATTATATCACCTACACATTGTGTATGCATTGAAATAAAAAGTATTTGACATGCCACGGTTGGCTGTCTCCCTATCTCTCCAAATAATTACTTCCATAAACATCACCATTAAAATTATTGAAGCTTCTAGAAAAAAACTGTACAATGAATTAATGAATAGTTATGATTTCAGAGAGATGGTATTCCAACCTGGTGTAAAAGAAAGAAAGAGGGAACAAAAAGGATATTGTACGAAGGGTATTGTAGGGCCTACATGTGTATAATAAAAGAAAGCTGTGTGTGAAAGCAATCAGACCATGGCTGTGGAGTTTACGTCATCAGCAACAATACAGTCAAGTTGTAAAGGACACAAAATAATGTGTGTTGTTAAGACCATTACTTGCCATTAGTCAAAATGCTTATCATCACGGAATACTTCATCAGCTCTCATGTCATTAACGTTAATCGTTGCAATGATCTTGAATTATCATTATCCCTGATCTTGGTGGCTTCTAAGTAAACCCAAGTGCCCCCCCCCCTCAAAAAAAAAAAAAAAAAAACAATAAAAAAATGAGAAGTGTGGCTTTCTAGGGCTTGGAAGTTCAAGAAAATCTTCAGTAGATCACAGGTCATGTCAAGGTTTGTCCTTGGCTTATTCAGAGACTAGCCAGCAGGACCAGTTAGCTTGTCATTTCACTAGTCCGCCAGTTCTTTCACCTAAAAAAAAAATAGTTAGTAGCCTGACGTTTCGACCCTAGCAGAGTCTTTCTCGAAGGCTAAATGACAAGTATACCTGTTTATGTTTATGTATTCTCTTGTCATTTAGCCTTCGAGAAAGACTCTGCTAGGGTCTTGAAACATCAGGTCACTAACTATTTTTTTGCAGTGAAAGAACTGGCGGACTAGTTATTTTTTTGCATTTATACCATAGGTCGTCCTGTTGGTTGGTATAAAGCAGTTTGCAACAGCTAATATTATTTTTCAGTTAAGAAGTAACTATAAATAAATGAATAAATAGTAAACTTGCGGGTACAATCATTTATTAAAACTCTTTTGTGGGAGGGTTGGCTCTGAGAAGAGCCGGTGTGGTCTCAATGTTTTGAGCAGCATACATGTACTCTGCTCTTCTTCAGGATAAAGAAGTTTAAATACATGGTTGTATCGGCAAGTTTACTATTTATTCATTTATTTATACATGTAGGTACTTCTTATTTTCACATCATGCAAAGCTCCAGACACCACTTATTTTCAGTTCTTTCACTGGTCCATATATTTTAAGGTTTTCTTTCAACTTGTCTGTAGAATGGAACTTGTAATTTGAATGAATATGAAGTGGTTTACATGTAGCGATGGGACTAGCAATAAACTAGTCAGCAGGACTAGCTGGACAGAATTTTGTCTGGTCCTCTGGTGTTTTAACTGGCATTTTAACTGGCATTTGGCCAGCGGACTGACGTTAAGAGAGTACACTGCGTGTAGCTTTTAACACTTTCACTGGACCATACAATTGTTACAAGACCTCAATGACTTTCTCTTTTACATTTGTTGAACTTTTCGGAGGAGGTTTGGATTTTTGTGAAAAGTTTGATAACACTAGCCCTATCCCTGCCAAATACAACAACATGTGCCAAATGGTAACACTGTTTTAAGGGGCAATGAGGTCAAGACTGCATGTACAACTGTAATAGGTCATCTGGGAAAATGGCCTTAGTGACCTACATTTACTCTTTACAGTGTATTATTGCATAGTATACATTTGACATATGTACACTATGCCAACCTCTATACACTACAGTACACAGTCAACCCTCCTCCTAATAATAATAATAATAATAAAAGTAATAATAACAGCATTTATAAAGTACCATATATCCAATAAATTGCTCGAAGGCGCTGTACATAAAAAACACATAAACATTAATAAAAGCATAACAAATGGTAAAAAGTAATGAATTTTTTTACAAAAACAAACCAAGGAAAAACTTTTATAAAAGTACAGAAGGTACAATGTACAATTCACGACATAAAGCATGAATTCAATATCATCCAGTGGTTTTGAATGATCCAGATAAACTGTCAGTGTCCGCCTGCAATACGATTTTTACAATGTACAGTGTACAATACATACAATGTATGTTTGTGAAGTTGAATTTAATATAATGATTTATGTATACACATTTAATTCTGTGCACAGTTGTGCCACCATACACAACCAATGCCGTTAAATGGTTTCAAGTTGTTGGTCAACTCAGCAATCAGAATATTTTTGTATGACTTAAGTAAACATTTTCGTCATGCAATTCGTTTAGTTTTTCCGTCATGAAAGTGTGGGTGCCCACGTTGAAATTTACACTCACTAAGTACACAAACTATAAAAATGTTCTTCTGCTTATGTTTACACTGCATATTTCAAGGTCAAACGAGGTGCTTTGTGCAACTCCCATCTGTAAATCTTTTATCCATAATGGTTAAGACCATGATTGCATTATACATGTTCACTCTCCTTTCCCCCCGGGCTTACAACACCCTTTTGTTATTTTTTATTATTCAGTGGTGTGAAATTGGTAACATTTTACTGTGGAGCTCTTAGTGAGGTGTGTAGGGTATGCTTGTGTGGTACCTGTGGGAAGAATAACAAACACGAGGAGGCTGCATTTGTTGTCTGCAATGAATTGATTCTGTATCCCCTCTGAATTGATTGTAGTCGATCAAAAAGAGTCGGGAAATTTACTGAGTAACAGGCCCCCCCTCCGCCCACATGACTACATGTAAAGCATCGAGACCAGTCTTGAGACTCAATTTGTTGAGGTCTTGGTTGTTTCTTGGTCTCGATTTTGTTGACTTGGTGTTAGTCTTGGTCATGGTCTCAGAGCATACATGTAGGTTTGGATCTCGTGATGAGGCCTTAACTTCATAATCGTCCAAATAGAAGCAATTTAACAATTTTCTGCTAGGCAGAAAAAAAAGGAAAAAAGAAGAAAAAGCAGGATACCAGTCACAGATAATTTACATGTGACATAGTGCTTTGGCTGGTCACCTTAAATTCTGGTAAGCATAGTTTTGTGTTGCTTTTTTTACAGCCACTTTTTGTGCTTTAAAAGCAGCTCTATGAATTTATGCCCATGTCTGACATACATGTATACTTCTCTTTAAATTACACGAGATAATCTTCAGTCTACTTCAAGCAAATCCCCCTAAGGTCAGACTGGGTTCATTCCCCTTCGTCTGACGGATCTCGGGCTACGGCACTAGGGCTAATGACAGTCTGGGTCTGGCATACCCATTTCTACAAAATTCCGGGAGTCGTTTTTTGCATGTGTGATTTGCGTGTGCTCTGCTTGATGATTCAGACCATGGGTATTCTGTATAGGAATTTTCACTTACATGTAATGCTTCCCCAAATATTTAATCTGAAGTGGAGGGTAGATTGTCTCCAGTCCTCTGACTGTTACAGACACATTGATGAAGGTCTAGGCCTGATAGTATACTTCACTACGGCAATGGAGGCACGTTTGTCTTGTTGATTGTCTTGGTGCCCCTCTAAATGTTCCAGTAAAACATTCAAATTGCCCTCATACATGTCGTAGAGGTGGCATTTAATACCAAGGAAGAACCGCCTCGCCCTCACAAGTCTTAAAGTACCAGGCTTGGACTATATGTACTTTATTTACAAATTATACATGTACATGTAGGCCTGATTTTTCACGGAGGCAACAGAGGCAATTGCCTCCATGCCCCTGGTCATTGTCTTGGTGCCCCTTGAAATGTTGCTTGCCCGTGTCTGTACATTACAAACATGTGTGACAAATTACAAATTACACCTGATACACAGTACGTTCATGGAGGCAACTGAGGCAATTGCGTCGATGCCCTAGGTCATTGCCTTGGTGCCCATTGAAATGTTCCAGTAGATATGGTAGAAATGAAAATTTACTTCAGCATTGTAATGTAGAGGAAGAGCTTGTAAGTTGTAGTACACTGTACATGGTAACAATCTTGACAATAAACAAAATGGGAGCCCGGGAGCATGACCGAGATGGCCAGGCTAAATCTAAATCCGTTCTTCAAGTTCACATGTGCTATTCACCTCTTGTACTGTGCAATTGTCCATGTTGTAGCAGACAGTACAGGTACTTGAAATACAGATTATCCTGTCACAATGCCAAAACAGAAAAAAAAAGCAGAAAACGTGGAGGTAATTAAACAACCGTTTTGTCAGGGCACCAACTTCTCCGGTACCCTGATGCCCTTGAAATCCGACCTGCGCAGGAACATTGTTGGGATTTTCAGTCCATTAGGCTGTGATTGCAGTTTCATTAGAAACAAATGTTTGCAAACACGTCATTCTGGAGTGGTAAAGCCTTGTCTGTAAAAGTCATCAGCGATTCCCTGAGCGTTATTTGTGCTGTACTTAGACGGACAGGATTTCAACTGTTGTTGAAAGCCATGACCTTTGAAGCTCTTCAGGCTAGGGAGTAAGGTCAGCCGAGGTGCATTTAGTAGAGGAGTGAAGGTGTACAAGCTTGCAATTGTGTGGTTGTTGTGTAGGGCACATGTGCAGTGATATTCCCTTGTAGTAATAAACCAATAACTCGGGAAAAGGCTACGCGTAAATTTCAGTATATTTTTGTTTCAGGCTTGGAATTACACAATGCCCTTGGCCCAATTTCATAGAGCTGCTTAAGCAGAAAATATTGCTTAACAATTTTCTGCTTGGCAGAAATGTGCAGGATACCAGTCACAAGTTGTACATGTGACACGGTAGTTTGGCTGGTAATCTTATTCTGATAAACATTATATTGTTGTGCTTAGCTACTTTTTGTGCGTTAAAAGCAGCTCAATGAAATTGGGTCCAGGTCTTGGCCTTGGTGCTCCTTCAAAATATTCCCAAAGACTTAAAGATTTTGCAGTGGAAGTGCCCCCTGCAAAATGAAAATGGCCTTGCCCTCTCAGAGATGAAATTCCAGGCCTGTTTTTAAAAATGTTTTCTTGTCTTCCCACAGATGTGCCCTATATTGTTTCATTCATCAGCTAGCTGCGTAATTACATTCGTCCTGTATGCACTTTATTGTCTGTTGTGCTTCAACCCATCTTTCTACATGTATCCATCCCCATGGTCTGTGGTTACGCTATCCAACTTCTTCTACCCTCCTCCCTTTGTCTCTTCCAAGATTACTTATCGTTGTGCTCCTTCTGCTTTTTCTGTCTGATTGCATTCTGTTCCTCTATTTCCACTGTGCCATGTTGTCATTAGTCTTTGAGAAAGACTCTGAGGGTTGATTGGGCAGGCAATTACCTAGCAATTTGTCTTTAATGAATGAAGTTGTACAATATTGTAGGTACAATCATCTCAGTCTTGTTTCCTGTATCATGGAATGACAGCAGTGGTTCTTATTCCCATGCCATCGCTAGGTGCCAGACTACCAGTTTTTTTATCATTAGGCTGCATTTTGAGTATACTGTATGAATTGAAGGGTAGAGGGAAAGGAAAGAAGAAAAAAAAAACCCCATACATAAATAAATAATATTATAAACAAATACAAAAACAGGGCAGCAAACCTACCATCAACTTCATCTGTTTGCTTTCTTGATAAAGATTTGACCCACATTCTCTTCGTAAACACACAAACATTGCAGGAAAAAAAAAGTTTTTTTCCGGCAAGGAAATTTTATGCTGTATATGTGTAGTAAACATGAATAAAAGAGACTGTTAGTAGTGTATGTATAATTTATTTTATTGTAATTTATTGCCCACAACACAAGGCCAGAAGGCCACTCGAGGTGAGGGCTACAAGGAAAGTGTGGACAAAATTTAAAGGGAAAGAAGATATACATGTAGCCTATGTTCACATTTCTCTTGAACTGGAATAGTTGGTAAACAGGATCAGGCCTGGAATTCCGTCTTTGAGAGGGGCAAGGCCATTTTCATTTTGCAAAGGGCACTTCCATTGGAAAGTCTATGGGAAACTTTTAAAGGGGCACCAAGGCCGAGACCAGGGCAACGGAGGCCATGGCCTCTGTGTCCCTCGGAGTAAATCCAGTTCTGCAAGATACACTGGCAGGGAGTTCCAAAGCGCAGCAAAACGAGGGAAAAAGCTGGTCAGAATATCTCATAATACTGGCCTTTGGAACAGATGCACTTATGAGATTTGACTTTTTGCCATTATATACATGTAATGGCAAAAAGTCAAAAACATGCAACTGTCTTACAGTATAGAAATTGTAGACTGTGAAAAATTATGCGTGAAAAATTATGTGAAGGAGAAAATATGGAGTGTATTTTTGTCAGTGAATAATTGTACAGTGATGCTTTTTGCAATTTGCTTGCATCTGGAGAACTCACTGAGCTTCCACCTTTTTTTTAGTTCTTCAAATCTTACATTCTTCCCAACTCTGCAAGTCCTGAAGCTTTTCACAAAAACTGCCCTTCATCTAAAGCGCCCACGATGTTGATACACTCCCAGCTTTACCAACCCAAATATACCCAGTTGCCTTCAAGAAGAGACGCCTTTTAAAAAAAATTTCTGTTCTTCGCTTGACCTATAAAAAAAATGTAAGAAAAAATCCCTCATTCGTACGTGTACATGCGTCCTAAAGTGAACAGCATGCCTCGATCAGCGTGGCCTGGCCAACGATGACGTTAATATTACAAGTACATGTGTGTAAATGTCTCCCGCTTCGGGGTAGAAAAATTAATCAAGTGGCATGGGTAGTAGGCTGGCGAGGGAGAGGATGCAAGTACGCAAAGTGAGAGGATGGAGAAGGAGTTTGGCACGAGCCAGGAACAGCATAGTCCGAGTCCCAATTTCAACAGAGCTACTTAATCATTTTCTTAAAGACGGAGTTCAGGGTTGGTCGGATTGCAAATAAATGTTCAGAGATTTACACATTACTCAGGGATGAGAAATTTCAGACTTTTATCGGAGTTCAGACGTGTTTTTTATTTATGAAGAAATTAAGCTCTTTGATAAAGCATTTCTAGAGCTGAGGATACTGATTTCAGAAGCTCCATGACTTCTTAAGCTCCTGCAGGGATTACCAAAAGGTGGAAATGCCGTCATTCAAACATACATGTACATGTAGCTCTTTAAAACAAATGGAGTTTATTTCCGGACCTTTTTGTCAGCCCCCCCCCCTGATTAATACAAATGGTATTACCTCAAAATACTATGGTGAAAGATCCATTTCTTATGCAGCTTCTTTCTTGTGGAACAATCTTCCCCTCAACATTCGCACTTTTCACAATGTTGATACTTTTAAATCAAGATTAAAAACTCATTTGTTTAAGTTAGCCTTTCGTGATAGTTAATTTTGTTAATATATATGTATGTTTATATCTAAAGATTTAGTTTTGTTAAATTTGTTAATTTTTATGTAAATATGTTTAAGCGCTTAAAAGCCTTTGCAATATGCGATATATAAATGTCTATTATAATTATTATTATTATAAAGATGGTTACGGTGAAAAAATTTCCTTCTAAATATTTTGGCCGGAAATACTTCAGTTTTTGAGACATGAGTAAAAGCAAATGGTTTTGATCTTGCAAGTCAGAAATCCGATAGTTTGAAAACAGTGATGAGGTTTTGCACTGATTTCTTGTGACTCAAATGACCAATAGAGCTTGATCTTTCACAGGTTTGTTTGTTTCATGTATACACGTCAGGTCTGACCAATGCAATTTTGTAATGTACTCATTTTCTAATAGATAGAGTTCTCAAATAATTGGGGAAAAAATTACAAGTCTCTAACCTTGTCTTAAAAAGGCGTAAATTGCCATTGTATTTGATACCCTTCCAGTGCATAATTTGTCAACATCCAAAACATCCGACGACATCATGCTGAGAAAAATGGGTCTGTTTCAAGTTCTGTGTGAAATTATTTGAGGAAACTGTTTAATGTATACTGAAATTTATACATTTTGATAGTTACATGTACATGTTCTTTCAATTGGGTCTTGATTTTGTGTTTTTGACTGATAAGTGTTTGTATTTCAGACTGAATTTCATTGTTATGTTGCGATGCGATTTCGTTTGCACGAGATAATGTAGATAAAATAAAAAAAAAGGCAAACAATTATTTATTTGGTCCGACATTTCGACCCCGCAGAGTCTTTCTGGTAGGCTAAATGACAACACAACACACATTATAAACAAGTAAACTGGTGTAACCATGGAGCTAAAGCTCCATGGTGTAACAGAAGCAGTCACGTGGAAAGAAATGAAAAGAGAGAGGCAGACAGCAAAGAAAAAAGAAAAGAAAAAGAAGTGAATGAACATTATTAAGGCAAAGTTCATGTTTAGTATGGTTGGTTATGTAATTGGACAACATGCACTAAGCAGTGTGTGTAATATTTTGTACTTGCTGATTACACCTGCTTCAGTCTAGTAATTGATAGCATCTGGTACCCACTGCTAGAAAGGTCATCAGACCTTGCAGTTGCAGGTCACTGCTCCTTCGTTTTTGGTGCGCACTTAAACTATAGATTTTATGAATTTTTGATGCATGTCATGCAACGCCTCATGGTTCACTCAGGCACTAGTTTGAAAAAGTGAAATGGCATCCAAACCCTGACAGACCAGGCAGTTTGGCTAGCATGTGGCCTCAATCTGCTTATTTCCTCTTCTCCTATGTCACTCCACACCAACATGTTTGAACTTCGATCAGATCGGAATGCCTGACCCGGTGACCAGTCATTTTTGGGGGGACTACCGGCTCCAGTCCTTCTGAATCCTTCACTCTGACATTTGGATTGTAGAAGGAATTGAAGCTGTAAGACCCCTTGCTTTGCCTGCCATCGTTGATGAAATATGCACGTGTAAAAGGCTATCAGTGGCGGAGAGTCGTGCGCAACGCGTACACGCGTGCACTTTTCTATTGTTTGTCATCAAAGACGGCGGTCTTTGACGTCCGAAGACTACCAAAACACCAGCCTTGATGTTAATGTGATGTGGTGTCATTCGAAATGAGACAGGGACAAGGCAGTTTTTTTCTTACATAGTATGAGGAAAATATACATTTGTAATGGAATATTTCAAGGGGCACCAAGGCGGTGACCAGGGGCACCAAGGCCGTGACCAGGGGCACCAAGGCAGTGACCAGGGGCACCAAGGCAGTGACCAGGGGCACCAAGGCAGTGACCAGGGGCACCAAGGCAGTGACCAGGGGCACCAAGGCAGTGACCAGGGGCACAGGGGCAATTGCTTGCCTCTGTGAAGTACCAGGCCTGTTGAGAAACAACGTCAATTACAGACCTAGATGACACTTGTCGAACATGCAGACCTGTGCAGACATGTTATTTGCTCCTAAATACTTTGTATTTTCATTCAATCGTTGAGCAAATAAACCCCAGTTTTGACAGGAAGTGCCAATCAGATTCCAAAAACCCCAAAGTACCTGGGCAAGTGTCGCCAATGAAAATAGGGCGTCCAAAGACACTACATGTACAGACTCCCCCCCCCCCTCGGACAGCGGCTTTACTGTTACTTGGGCAGGCTTGTACTACACTGTATCAAGGAACTCTCCAACTAAGCTACAATCGTTACAGAACACATTCATGTGCACACTATACTACATTACATTCGCAACTGCCCTCGCAACAACTTTCATGTGTATTCAAAACATGCATCACCAGTGACTACATACATGTATAGATACTAAGGTGTGTGTACATAATGAAATTCTTTCACAGCTTCCCTTGTTGTCATCAACTACGCGTACAATGTACAGTTTCACTTTGTGAGTGTACTTGGTGTAGGCAGGTAGCTCTCACACAGTAGCATTCCAGGCATACCTGACTGTTTGCACACAGCTGCATAAAAAAAAAACATTGTTGCTAACTAACTTGCGGTTACAGAAAACAATTACCGTGACCCCATTTCCAGAGGGTAACCACTTTATTGTGAGGTGCAAGGTTCAGAGTAGGATAATTCTGGGTTCTTTATCTCCTTGGATGGACTAGGGTTCACTGATCTTTTTGGGTTGGAATGGGGGGGGGGGGGGCTGTGGAAGGCATCCTTCATGAGGGTGTAACTGTTGCTTTGTCCTTCGGGTTGTATAGCGTCCATGCTTGTTGTAGCTTGAGGTACACGTACAGTAAACTACATTAGAATGCTAAGCTTATCCAGCTTAGGGAGCAGTTTACCAGGCAAAATAATATGTAAAAATGTGTACATGTTTATTTTGGAGGGGGGGGGGGGGGGCTGTGGAAGATGCCTTTCTTTACGGGTGTAATTTTTGCTTTGTCCTTGGTGTTGTACTGGGAAGCCTGAAGCTAGCTACATTCGGCTGCTAATCTTATCCAGCTTAGGGAGCAGTATACCAGCCAAAATATGTGTACCTTTTTAGTGTGTGCCTGGTTTCAGCTCACACTATTTTGTAATTATTTGTGGTTTTCCGCTATTTTTCAACTATTAACAGCATAAGAAAAATATCATATCAGAGAGAAGTTGACAGCCAAAAAACCATATAGTGTGTTTTATTTGAGCCTGTTTTTTTGCAGTTTGGTTTGCTTAGCACAGGAAAGCCTGACTTATGACAAATATGTTACCAGCTAAAATAACATAATTATTGTATGTGTTGAAATGTGTGTTGTTTTTAAACAGTTACTTGTTCAAACCTGTTTATTTAAACAGATTTTTTTTGGTGCCAAGTTCTGAAAATCTTGCTTATTGGTTACCTGATTACAAAAATAACCCAAGCTGTTTGGCTTACTGTCTTGTTTGTATTGTATTGTGTTTTTAAAAATTATTTTGTATTGTTCTTTTTGATAGGTCGAATAAATAGTAATATTAATAATAATAATAATAGTAATAATAATAATAATAACCAGCAACTAGCCTGCTGTGGAGCATTCTATGAATTTAGCCACCAACCCTCTCGCCCGCCAAAAATAACCCAAGCTGTAAAACCAACACTAGCATGCTGTGAAGCATTTCTGTGAATTTAGCCCACACCCCCTTACCATCTTGACTGTTTGGTCCCTCCCTTCTGCCTCCCCCTCGAACAGCCCAGCCATGGGACTTCTCACCAGTGTGTTGACACAGTGCACCGTCGTATAAATAAATAATCACATCATTGTGAAATTATTATTATTATTGCAAACACAGTCCACAGCGTTGCCATAAGACTGTTAGTACAACAAACCCTCAAACTGCGGTTTCGGGTTGCCACGGAGCGAAGGGAAGTTTCTTGTTCCCACACTGGGAGGAACTCTGGTGTTTGTAGAAAGTAGAACTGCAGAATGTTATTTACCTGTGGGTGTTGGGATGAGTGTTTTTAACAAAGTGATAGAAAGAATGTGTTCAGCGATCTTGGTCAAATGTGCTTAGTCAATTTGTGCGCTTAAGTAGCTTTATTAAAGCTGTTTATGCACACTTAATTAGCTAAGCACAAAAAACTCTGCTTATCAGAATAAGGTTTTTCATAGATGTTAAATTTGCATCGGGGATAAGTACATGTGTAATATTGTTTGTGTTTTACCCATATTTGTCAAGCACTCACTGTACAAAATGCAAGGTTTGGCTACGTTTTTCGTTCACTTGCCTGTCAGACCAGTGTGGTGTAGGCCCTACATGTGTGTGTACATACGGTGTAATGTACGTGTACTGTCATGACTGTACTTGTAGGTCTAGAGGTACATGTACATGTGGATGTACATGTACATGTACATGTAGCTAGGCCAAATGAAAAATAAATTGTTAAATCTGCACTACATGTACGTGTATACTCAGGTACGTAGGTGCTCACAGTGTACATGTACACATGTATAATCACGCCTACAATGTAGATGTACAATGTACATGCTGCCCTGATGCTTCACGGAGGCAATGGAGTTACTACAACATTGTACATGATGTAACTGTCTCTAGACACCCTTGGTCATTGCCCTGGTGCATGTAGAAATTGTCCATACAAATGACATTTTACCTAGTAGAGGTTCCTGTAAAACTGCCTTGCACAAAGACTGAAGTATCAGGCCTTTTTATGGCAGCCTGCAGTATGATAATGTGGCAAGTGCATCTCACACAGTTCACAGTTCTGTGCACAGTTGTGCCACCATACATACATAACCTGTGCATTTGATTGGTTTCAAACTGGCAGATCATCAAAATCATTGTCATGAGTACATGGTCCAGTTTCAAAGAGCTGCTTGAAGCAGGAAATATTGCTTAACATTTTGTTCGTAAGCAAAAATGAGCAGGATACCAGTCGGAGATTGTGTGACATTGTATTTTGGCTGGTAACCTTAGTCTGGTACGCATTATTTTGGTGTGCTAAGCTGCTTTTTGTGCACCTCCATGAAATGTGGTCCTCTATGGTAGGAGTGTTTGAGAAAGATCACTTTTATTTAATTGGATTCCTAGTAAATTATTCCAACACGCGGGTGAGACAACAGATAACTAGATTATGCCCATAAATTCATCTTCATCTTTTTGATCTTCCGTGGGCCGGGATAAAATCAGAGTCTTGAGGATTACATGTCAATAATCCTCTCTCTTGTACGTGGAAAGAAAAAGAAATAAAAAATCAATGGTGGTGGTGGTTTTCAATGCACTCGGCACCCGCTGTACGTCGTCGACAGTACACACACCTTGACGTACTCCTTAAAGGTGATGTCTGTCAGGGTGGGATGAAAGAGAGAGCTCAGAGCTGTCCTTTGAAAAAAAGGATTACAACAGGACAGAGAGGGTTTGGAAGTTACTGGCAGGATTTGCTTACCAACAAAGGACCTTTTGTGCTCTGTTGGCTTATTGCGTTGAGTTTGTCGAGTGATGTTTTTGTCTGCTGCATATTTATGTGGATGATTTTTTTTATAAACTGTTCAAGGTCACTGTACCTAAACTCATCCCCTGTGACAAAGAGTGCATTTATTCAAATCCCGTAGTTGTAAAAAAACTTATCATAAAGGGATGGTACATCAGTGGTGTTTAGAAAAGTATTTTCTTTCCAAACCTCTAGTTTTCAAGAAACATATCATAAAGGGATGGTACAAACTGTATATATTCATTGGTTTTTGGAAGAGTACATTCATTCCAATCCTCTAGTTTTTAAGAAATACACATATCATAAAGGGATGATACATCATTGGTTTACAAATGGTTTATGGAAGAGTGCATTCATTCAAATCCTGTAATAAAAAAACTTAATATCATAAAGGGATGGTACATCAGTGGTGTTTGGAAAAGTACATTCATTTCAATCAACATTCATTTTTCTGCTTGGTGCAGTTTGAGCAACTGTGTCAAATTGGTCCCTCGTTTGTAAATCGGTCAATATTTAAGTTGTTTGTGCTTTCCACTTTGAAGGTGTTATAGAATTGGTGGAGCTGACAAAGTAGTCGCAGACAGTGTTCATGTCTTGTTTGATCAACCACATACGGGAAATAACAAACCTGTGAAAATTTGGGCTTAATCTGTTGTGCGAGTCAGGAGAAAATAGTGAAAAAACATGCACAACTTTCAGCGTTCAGCGTGTAAAATACCTTATCCTTAATTTTGGTTGTAACAACTGAAATCATCTGTTGTTTTTTTTATAGGTTTTCAGTATACAGTTTCCCGAATATGACTTCATTTTACTGTAAACTTCATAATCAGTAGGACTTCAGACCAAAAATAAACAACATTGACATTTTTGTATCCTTACCAAACCTGTACACGTGTGTATGTATAATATCTTTAATAATTTGATCAAGTGATTTATTTCACAGAATCCAATAATACCCTTTGTCGCATTTTTTTTATTTGATTGAATCTGTCTGTCACGGTTCGCCCCCCAGGGGGGTGCCTCTGTCGTGTTTTGTTTGCGTGACATCACGGGGAAAAGTCACTCTGGGTTGGAATTGTCCGATTCCGGGCGAGTGAACTTCTGAGTGCCAGCGAGGGGCAATGGTTCAACGTCACTGTCAATGCTGAGGTTTAGAGCGGGGAAAAAAGAAAAAGAAAAAAAAAGGAAAACACTAGGTTTTTATTGTAAAAGCATCAGAGATTATTCGTTGTTAACGTTTGTACAATTGACAAGGTGAAGTACATAGACTCTACACATAAAAGGCTCTTCTATTTGATGCCTTCCTCCCCCCAAAAAACCCAAATGAAAATAATTGCTAAGAAATCAATGTTTCATTTATTTGGTTTGTTGTAACAAACTATATAAATGGAACGTATTTCAAGTAAATAAATTAAATACATACTGTACACAGGCCTGATGTTTTGTTTTTTGAATGGGCAAGGGCACCAAGGCAGTTTCTTTAAATTTGTTGTGGAACATTTCAAGGGGCACAAAGGTAGTGACCAAGGGCAATAGATACAGGTTGCCTTTGTTGCCCTCGTGAAGTTTTCACTCCAGGCCTGCATACAATAAAACAAGAATAACGAAAAAAAAATAAAATAAAATAAAACATGAAGTTATATATACACTGAAGTGAAAAAGTACAAGTATGATGCATTTAAAAAAGAAGGAGATTTATGTGAGTCACTGTCTTACCCTTCAAATACTTAATGGAAACTGTTGAGCAACCGAATATTTTCCCAATTTGCTACAACAGTTTTTAAAGCCCCTGTATTTGGCATTCATGCCCCTTTAAAATTCGCCAATACTCTGTGTTTTCCGTGTGTACCTTGAAAATGTAGAGAACTTTGACAGTGTTTGACTGACAACGATACCATCTGCCATTTCCATATTTTACCCGAAACCTTCTTTGAGATCACTTTGGGGAGATCCAAGACAGAAATTCTAAAAAATTGAATTAAAAACACCAATTGCCTCACTAAGGAATTGGCCCAATTTGGCGAATGGGGCCGGGGTGTGTGATATGGAATATTCTCTCCCCCATCAAAAACTCTTGTCAGTGTGTCCATGGAGACCTGCGGTCGAACGTTATTACTAAAGTAAAAATGGGGTTTAGTCAACCGCGACGCTGACAGAACGACTCGCATTAGACTTAAAGATTCTGTGATCTTATGCTGCGTTCCTACGTGTACGATGACTAAATGTGATGTCACGAAGGCACGGTGACGCTTTGTTGGCGATCGGACGTCGAGCGTGCATGGCAAATTAGAATTGGGAATAAACTAACCATGAAAAGGTTAAAGAAGTTAAACCTGAATATTACAATTTTAGCAGAAACAAGTTACCAGCCAAAACAAAGTGTGATATGTATTGTTTGAGACTGGTTCCCTGCAAATTTTTCCTAAGCACCATTTTCTTTTCAAGCACAAAAAATTTCATTTAGCAGAAACAGATTGCCAGCCAAAATGCAGCATAATAATTGTTGTTTGTGACCGTTTACCTGCTAATTTTTGCTCAGCAGAAAAAAATTGCAAACCATGGTTTTTCTGTTTTAAGCATAACAAACTTGTTTAGCAGAAACACATTGCCAGCCAAAATACAGGGTATTGTTTGTGATTGATTCTCTGCCATCTTTTGCTGAGCAAGACAAATTTGGTAACCACCATCATAATTGTAGGCTGGCATAGTTTATCGATCATTCAAACATGTTTGATGATATGGAATGGTCAGACAGTAAGAGGGTAGATACAGTGTATGATATGATTCAGATCGCTGGCGTAGTTTACATGTATTATTCAAAACCACAGTGGATGATATTGAATGGTCAGACAGTAGGAGGGTTAAATAAATATGCGCTATAAAATAAAACAGATGCTGTTGACCTTCAACCCCACTCCTCCATCATTTTCTGATCACTACCCATCCCTGAAGGTCTAATGTAGTTGTTGATCTCTCTCAATCCCAAGTTAATGTGTTATTGTTTTTGTCTGCGGTCGCCAGCAACTATTGTTCGGATTGGGACGCCTTGTTTCTACAGTCATCAGACTGACAACCCAATCTGATTGCTAGATCCACACATCATCTATTCTCCCAGACCCCCAAGGGAATCCAGCTGTCTGAAAATAATTCCTTTTTAAAATTACATGCAGGCCCACCGGACTCAAAAACTGCATTTTAATTGCCCCCAGGAAGTTTTAGTAGCCCAGATTTGAAATGTTATCATATCATTCTGATGTATTAACGGTTGCGTTCCTAACCATTTTAACGGTCGAATGAAGTCATATTCACACATATTTACAAAATTTGCAAAATTTATTATTCACATTTGAAAAGGAAGAAATTATACATGAGCATTTCAAACAATTAAGGTTACACAGTTTTTAGTACATGTAGCCCACAGGGCAAGTTGAGAAGTGGTGTTTACTAGACCGCAGGGCTCGAATTTTGGGAAAAAATCCACAAGACTGCAGGGCTTGTAGATCAAAACTTTTACTGGACCAGAAAATTTGTTACAAGACCGGAATCAAAATGAAAAGAACACTCTACACAGTTTCACATTTGAGCTTTTTTTGTACCAAGCACTAAGAGAAGATTTATCAAGTTTTTCTTTTGGGTAATACTTCAATACTCAATTGATCAGTTTAATAAAAAAATACAGTGACATGTTATTACTAAAAAAACACAAGACCGCCGGACTTGTACGGTCATAAGTTTACTGGCCCGACACTAAAATCACTGGCCTCGGGCCTGCGGTCCAGTGTCAAATTCGAGCCCTGAGACCATTGTAGACCATAGCAGTTTTTACTACAAAATGTACGCCAGGCTAGTGTTAAGAGTGAGGCCTGTCATGTAATGAACATGTAGTTGAAAAGTACATTGTACTTTTACTTTTGTTGTTGTTGTTTTGTTTACTGCTCAGACTGCACACAATGTACTCGCCACCAGACAATGTGCATGTATGAAACACTGTTCGAATCCCCGAGTTTTCTTCAGCTAAAGCCGTGACAACAAATCAACAAGATGGCCGTATCCCCCCCCTCTTCCCAAGGCCTGACATTGCCTGAGGACATGTCGGAATGAAACAACCAAACTTACATTAGGCCTTTTGCAGTGATTTATTTGTAGAGGCCCCAGTTCGGATGCAGTTGTTTTGTTTATGACAACAGACTGGTTCCTGGTGGTTAATCAGTGCTATAGTTAGACTTGCACACAAGGAACCTAACCCAGCATGGGAGATTGCAGACGTCAGCTGTTTGCGGGTTGAGTTATCCGAACATAACAAGCATTTAGAAGGGGATGGGAGGAGGGAGGGAGGGGGGGGGGGGATGGGCAAGTCACGGTGGTGCATTTGATCCGACTCCCTAGTAATCATTGGATGTAATTGCGCTGTATGCGTCCTCATGCTCGAGTGGGTTGAATTCCCTCCGCTTGTGTAGACGCTTGTGAATTCAGCGTAATCTTGGGGCATTGGTGAGATTTCTTCATCGAGGGAAAAAGGCTGTACACTGTCAAATTCTCAGCAACTCTGCAAATTGTATTTTCAGTGTTCATCCCGTTAAAGGGGGACTGCCATCAGGATCATAGCTAGGCCCAATTTTAGAGAGCTGGTTAAGCACAATAAAATCATGCTTACCCGAATAAGGTTACCAGCCAAAATACATTGCACATGTATACCAATTGTGGCTGGTATCCTGCTTTATTATTGCTTAGCAGAAAATTTCTAAGTAAAATTACATTGTGTATCTGCTTAAGCAGCTCAATGAAATTGAGCCCAGGGGCTAATTTCATAGAGCTGCTTTTAAGCAGAAAATATTGCTAAACAATTTTCTGCTAAGCAGAAATAAGAAGGATACCACTTACAGATAATACACGTGACATAGTATTTTGGCTGGTACCCTTATTCTTGTAAGCATATATTGTTGTGCTTTGTGAAATAGGTACTGCACACGCGCACTTCATAGATCCGATAAAGGCTGTAGATAATTCTGCCATTCAAAGAAGATAAGTAGCCATTCTATGGAAGTGTCATCAGCCCGACGTGTAAAATATGCACAGCCAAATCCACCAACTGCATTTTTGTTGTTGTTGCGACTTTCAAGACTCTTTTTCTAGAATCACGAATAATTAGGGATGAGAAATTTCAGACTTTTATCTGATTTCAGACTTTTTTATGCCTACCTCGTGAAAAAAATGAAGCTGTTTTTTCCCCCATGTTTAAATAAATCCTGATCTGTTATCTGCTTCTTTTGTGCTGAGGATACTGCTTCCCAAACACTCATTGAAATCTATGGCGCCTGAGATTATCAAAAGGTGGAAATGTTATGATTTCAACACACCTCCTAGAATTTGAAGCATGGTTTCAGACATTTTAGGAAGCGTTGACTCCCACCCCAGCTGCCCTGAATAATGCAATCAGAGACAGTGGTATCGCATGACACGTCCATTTTTTCCTGCCAAACAACCCACATCTTAGTGTCTAACGTTATAGTATGAAAAGTCACTTTACCAGCAAGACATAAAGTGAAAATAACGAGGCCTGTTACCAGTGTTCCTAAGGGCACCCTGCACTGAAGGAAAGGAAGGGAAAACAGAGTGGTGCTTTCGATGAAGGCGGAGCCCGGAGTGGGTAAGAACTCATCGGGTTTCAAGGCTCTAGTTACCCAGAAGTCCACAACAAACATGCGTGGTAGGATGCGGGGCCGGGGTTCCTAGCCTTGGTGTGTTGATGTTAAAGTGTGGCAATGTGCTCGGACGGAAAAGGTGGGCGCCATGCCGGATGAAAAAAATGGAGGGTGATATTTGCTAGCTTCGCCGGTGTTTAGTTGGGAGAAAGTGTGGGTCTCGCTGTTTGGTTAGGAAAGAAAAGACGAAGGGCTTGTATTTTGGCATGGAATTTCAAGCAACACAAAGTCTTTGAAATCCAACTACTGTACACTAAATGTGCATGTGTTTGTCTGAGGACTGCACTAATCATACTTTACATGGGATCAGGCATACCACCATAATCAGAGTCCAACAGTTTGGGTGTTGAGTTACTGTATGGTGTTGGACTGAGGACTGCACTAGTAAACTGATTATGCTTTACATGGGATCAGGCATACCACCATAATCAGAGTCCAACAGTTTGGGTGTTGAGTTACTGTATGGTGTTGGACTGAGGACTGCATATGAGTAAACTGATCATGATTTTTGTACATCGATCAGACATACCACTATAATCAGAGTCCAACAGTTTGGATGTAGAGTTACATGTACATGTACTGTATGGTGTTGGAATGAGAACTGCATGAGTAAACTGATCATGATTTACATGGGATCTGAAATACCACTATAATCAGAGTCCAACAGTTTGGGTGTTGAGTGACTGTATGGTGTTGGACTGAGAACTGTACTAGTAAACTGATCTTGCTTTACATAGGATCAGGCATACCACCATAATCAGAGTCCAACGGTTTTGAGTTACTGCCTGTTGTTGTGATCTTCTAAAATATTTCTGGTCTTGTAACAGATCTGAGCTGTAAACCTTGTGAACCTTCAATGTCAAACTTCCTGCAGGTCTGATACTCTGGGCCCAATTTCATAGAGCTGCTTAAGCACAAAAATTGTGCGAAGCACATTAAAATTTTGCTTACCAGAATAAGGTTACCAGCCAAACTACCATGTCACGTGTACAATTCGTGACTGGTATCCTGCTCATTTCTGCTGAGCAGGAAATTGTTAAGCATTATTTTCTGCTTAAGCAGCTCTATGAAAGTGGGCCCCATTCTTGTAAGGGGAAGGCAGTCTTTCCTTATTAAGTGGCACCTCACCTCAATGAGGTAAATTACAATTTCTGCTGGAATTTTTCAAGGGGACCAAAGCACTGGCCAGGGGCATGGAGGCAATTGCCTCCGTTGCCTACGGGACATTTGAGGTGGCATCAAGGCAGTGACCAGGGGCATGTACTATGTAAGAAGCAATTGCTCTCTTAGCCTGTGGAACTTTTTAGGTAGCCTCAGGGTAATGACCAGGGGCATGGAGGCAATTGCCCTCGTTGTCTCCGGGACATTTGAGGTGGCATCAAGGCAATGACCAAGGGCAAATGTACATATATGTAAGAAGCGATTGCCCCCGAAGCCTCCGGAACTTTTTAGGTGGCCTCAGGGTAATGATCAGGGGCATGAAGGCAACTGCCCTCGTAGCCTCTGGGACATTTGAGGTGGCATCAAGGCAATGTGGTCCTTGCCTTGATGCCACGGGGGCATGTTAGAAGCGATTGCCCTCGTAGCCTCCGGAACTTTTTAGGTGGCCTCAGGGTAATGACCAGGTGCATGAAGGCAAATTGCCTCCGTTGCCTCAGGGAAATAACAGGCTTGCTACCAAATAATTAACAAGTCTAAAATTAATTTTTAAAAACCCCATTAGTTCTGGTCTTCTAAATGATGGATCTGAGCTGCAAGCATCATGGTTTTTAGATCCCAAACACCCAAGGAAGTCACCCAGTGGTAGAGTTAAACAGAAAAGAAAACAACATTTGTTCCGGTGATGTAAAATATTTCTGGTGTACGGAAATTCCGAGCTGCAAGGCCAATGGTCTTGGGGATAAATCCTCGATATTTTGAGACCCACTGTTGTGTTTTTACAGCACACACTGCACACTAGTCCCTCGCACATCTGCAGTCAGGTTAATAAACATTGGCATCCGCACCGTCAAATCCGGCCAAATTACATAAATTAATGTCACCTCGTTTTAAAACGCCGAGTGGAATTTATTAAGCTGATTGCCCGAGACGTAATAAACACACTGCTTCATCGGATCAACGTATGTACATGTCGGCACCCGCCCCCCCCCCCGACCACTGCCGTTAATGAAACTCTACGCTGTCCTACATGGATATTTTTTTTCCTGTCGGAGATACCGCAATGCGCTAACGACCAAAGAGTATAAGCGTCCATGTACGATTAATAATGATTGAAGACGGTGTACCCTCTTGTGTTGACTTAAACCAACGGAATAATGTTTTGCCGACGCTAGTGAACATGCGGTCCTTCACATGTACTGCCGGGAACAAACCGAATCGGTGGAAGTAAATTTCTAAATCCCGAAAAGGAATTGGGGTGTTTGGACGACAAATAAACTGGGAATTGGGGCAGAGAGTTTTTCACCTGACTGCATGGAGTTGCTATATTGAGTGAAACCGGACTGTAGAGGGTTTATTAACCCTGCGTGGGAAAGTTCAATAACTCAAGTGGGGAAAAATTAATAGACTACTGTACTGTAGTTACCATGTAAATACTGTACCTGGTGTTTACTGTGTACGTGTCAAACACATTGCAGGGTTTGCCTTTAACTTTGTCAGTGACCAGCAGGACTATTTAGCGTGTCATTTTACTGGTCCATCAGCTCTTCCACTGGTCCCTATTTGAGGTTTCCTTGTTATTAGCTTGGGACTGTGTAATTGAAGCAATATGAACCGTCAATGGTGTACATGTAGCAGCGGTGAGCAATCAACTTGCCAGCTGGACCAGTTGGACAGAATCTTTACAGGTCCTTGTTAACTGGCATTTGGCCAGCGGACCACTGTTAAGGAAGAACACTGCATTGAAGGTATGGTAACATGTATTTCAAAACATGTTACGTTGTTCTGTAAAAAAACCCAGAGAAGTTTGTGTAGGCTACACCCACTCCTACCCCCCCCCCAACTCATTACCTTCTTTCTCCTTATGAACGGGGGCTACATGTACACGTGGAATACAAAAGGAACAATGCTGTCCTCACATTGGAATCTTTGTATTTTTGTGTCCTCACATTTTTTTCATGCACTAAGTCTATGGAGAGTGTTAAGTTAGAGGGACAAAGAAAAGTCCTCACATACATGTAGATAGCAATAAATTGATATTTGTACTTGTGCTGTACAGTAGTTGCCATACACCTGGTTTGTACAGTACATGTACATTGTACCATGGGCATGTTACATCTACATACATTGTAGTGCATGTACCTTTAAGGTATGGAAACAAGTTCTTCAAAACTTGTATTAAATTTCTACTTTAGAAAACAATCTACATGTTTGTGTACAACCACCCCTCCCCCTTTTTACCCTCTCTCACTTTACGAAAGAGGAGTGCTTTTAAAGCACAAAAACCCAAAGCATAAAAAATATCACAAACCAAACAAATTAAATAAATAATTTTAAAAAATCTAAACAAACTACCCCCTCCAAAAAGGCAAGCATTAACTTACAGTTACAAAAATAGTAATTAAAAAAATAATAAAAGGAATAAAAAGGGTTTAACAAAGATTAGAAAATAAACAAAATATGCAGAAGGAGGTAAAAATGATAAAAGGTACAAATGTGACAGATCGAAAGAATGTCGAGAAAAAATATTTTGTTTCAAAAATATGTACAATTTTTATATCTAAAATTTTTATATCTGTGTACAATTTTACTGTCAAAACTATATTTAAAATAATGGTCAGAGACAATTTTGCTTGGAATACTGGGAAAACAAGAAAAGTGTAAATGTTAAAATTATTATTATTATTCTGAACGGGAGATGCGAATCTTGTCCTCCGGAATTGTAGTTACGAATCACCTGTGTTGTTTATCAGAAAAGTTGCCATTATCGAAAAAGAAATTTGATGCACAAGAAAGAAAAAAAGCAAAAAAAAAAAGCATACCGTTTGGACAGTTCAGTAAATCTATAAATTACAGAAACCCAGACCATCGGTTTATCAAGGAATGGTTCAGAAATCCTTTGCCCGATTTCACAGTGACATTTAAGGAGGCGTTGAGAAAAGGAAAACCTGTCCCTAAATGCCCCAGAGGCTCCGAGAGTGTTCATCAACTGCAGGTACTAACAACAACAGGTGCATTCAACGTGTACAAACCTCATTTCTGTGGGCAGAAATAGAAATGACATTAGGGGGTACCCATTTGGAACAGCATTAGAAATATCCGTAAACAATTTGGGGAAAATGCAGGGCTCTGGCTTAACACCAGCCTGGCGTACATTGTTTAGTAGGCCTTATAATTGTTACCAGTTAGTAAACACCTCACTTCTCAACTTGCCCTGTTTGTTAATGCTATCTACTCATATTTCTTCCTTTTCAGAGATAATAATAATAATAATAGTGTCTTCTTATATAGCGCACATGTCCGTCACTCAGTGACGCTCCTGGCGCTGTAACATACAGTATTTCCTGCAAGATTTGGGACTACGTTTGAATTATGAGACCTAATTCTGATAGCACCATGTAATGTTTTACAAGGTGCTGTGGCGCAACTTGCTGCCGATTGGACCAGGAACACTGGGGCGAACCCCTTCTCTTTTTGATAAGTGCACTGGGTTCTTTTACATGCGTTACATAACACATGGGACCAATGGCTTAACGTCCCATCCGAAGGACGAAGCAATGGTGAAGTGTCTTGCTTAAGGACACAAGTGTCACGGCTGGGAATTCGAACCCACACTCTGCTGATCAGAAACACCAGAGTTTGAATTCGGTGCTCTTAACCACTCGGCCACGACACTTCCACAGTCAGGACAGTGAATAGTCAATTTGTAAAATGGGTTAATTTATGTGTTATGGTGTGAATGTAGTTTCATTTGAGCATTAAACTGGCTGCGATTGCTAATATACATCAGAAAGATGAGAAGCCATGTTTAAAATCTGGAACCGCCTGGGGGCAGGTAAACTGCACAGTAAACTAGCCCAGTGGGCTACTTTACAAAAGACTTAATTAAGTGCAAGGCCTGAAGTGTGTTCTTCTGTCAGGTCATTAGTTTGATTTATGCCTGTGAACTATGGACCCTCACAGCAGACCTTGAAAGATGAGTTCAAGGTGTGGAAATGAGGTGCTAATGAAAGATTTCTTAAACATCTTAAGATCATATCACAAATGAAAAGATACATTCTGCATAATTCACCAAGGTACCTTTGTACAAGCTAGCGTGCCGATACGCAAAGGCAAGCAAAATTATTACTATTATATTTTTTTTCTCAAAAAAATCAAGATAAAACCATAGAATGCTCCAGATTGCTTAGCTTGTTAAACCAAGATAAACACCAAGTAGAAAACATTCTGAAGATGTTGTTTAAATTTAGCGTGTTTCGGCCAAACATACACTGTTAAAAAGATTTTGGTCCAGAATGCCCCACAGTTTTGGAAAAACCCTGCTTTGAACAGTGAAAACCTATTATCAATTTGCAGTATTTTTCGACCGCATGGGGGGGGGGCATGGGTGAACCAAATTGATGGGGCACAAAACGAACTGGTTTTTCTATTGTTGTCATTATTTGTATTGTTTAAATGGCCATTGATACAAGAAAACAACATACTCATGTACACATAGTCAAAATCAGATAAAACTGTCAAGGAAATTAGCTTTAGAAAATGCACTCGTGCGGTCAATTACATGGTCAATTGAACAAAAAAGAAAGCTTAAATGGAACAGACATATTTCAAGATCTCCTGGATTGGCCAAAACCTTACTTTGTCTGATTTTTTTACTTGACCTTCTATGACCTATTGCACCCCCCTGGCCACACCCCCTTAAATTAGTAATGCCTGAGGCCATACTAAATTTATGAATGAACTATGGTGTCTGGTTCCTGACTCTGCACCTCACATGACATTCTCCCCATAAATGCCTGAAGCCAGACCATGATTAATTAGCATTACTTGTCTTACTTAGTTTTCAGCAACTTCTCTTTTGAACTGTCTAATTTTTACTTCCACCTTATAAGTTTCATACAACAAGGTTCTTCGCCAGTATTTTTTTGAAACTGGGGGAGGGGACATTTTGGACCAAAATATTGTTAAATTTCAGCTGAAGTACGCTGAATTTGAAACAATGTCCTCAGAATTTGTTTACTTGATGTTTATGTTTATTCCAATAAGCTCTACTGTATGGAGCATTTGAAACGGTTTATTTTCCGAGTTTCGTGGATTGGATAGTTTGAAAAAGAAAGAAAAAGAAAAGTGTTTATGTTTGTTTTACTTTTATTTTTGTTGCTGTTGCTTTTTGGCCTGCAATTCGCTATGCCTGGAGAAAACCCTGCTACAATTTATCCTCTTTTCTCTACTCTAAAATCTTCTTCATCTGCTTAACTTTCTCCCTCGACTGTTTTGTTAAAGAGAACCCCGGGCATGCCGGGCCTGCAAACCATTTTTCCACAATTTTTCCCCAAAAAATCTTGAATTCCATAGCATGCTTAGTGTGAAAGTTTGACCAACTTAAAAAACAACAACATCGCTACACAACGTCTTTAAATCGAACGTTACAGCTAGGCAATTGCATGTAATATTCATTCACTTAAAGTTAAGCACATTTAGGCATCACTACAGGTGTGTTGGCAGCTCCCCCCCTTCTTAGTCGTCATACATTTACGCTCTATTTTCCGCTTTGTGATGTCCGTTCGTTGCTACACAATTGGACTTTCGGGTCAATAATTCCTCACTCGGAAAGGCTGTCAAGGTCCTGCGGTTTAAGTCAAGACGGGCAACGAGTGGGAAAAGAGACCGAGCTAAACTTCATTATGAATCTTCTAGTCGACAATCGTGGCATAATTTATCAGCGGGGACAAGTTCTAGCACGGAAGTCGATTTTGAAATCAAAGCTAGTTTATTTAGGTCATGTGGATCTACATTTGTTGTGCCGGTGATTTATTGCAATGCTGGTGGTTCGTGGAATTGACGACAATACATGCAACATACAAAATTGTTTGTATCTGGCTGATGGACGTGAATAATTTATTTTCAGTTTTTAATTAACTATCACTTACCATGGGGGATTTTTGTATGCAATACCTTAAATGAAAGCTTGTATTGTAACTTTCTCAAATCTACTATTGAAAAACTTAAATCAAAATTTTCGGGTCAGATCGGCCAAAAAACGGACCCAGCACCTTTAAAGTCTATGGGAAACTTTTGAAGTGGATAACTCTTTGTATAATGTTATAAAAATTACGTAGAAAGATCAACAAATTCTCTAGTCAATCTTTAGGTAGATGTGTAGAGATAATCCTATTGGGCGAATTTACGTGCGCTCGTTATACACTCTGCTAAATGACTCAGCGCCGGTAACCATTTGATTCTCATTGACTTTATTCCAAGGTTTTCCTGGTACACTTCACAGTCTGCTTTTTTTTTTTTTTTTTTCATGCCCTCCGACTCCCCCGAATCAATTTCGTCATTAACGCCGTGGCGCAGAATCTCGTTATCGGTACTCCGCAGATTGGCAACGTGTGAAGAAGTACGCCGAGCACGGGGAACCGGTGTACGACTCATTAAACGATGGTTATTTGCATTATTGATGAGATTGGGGGGCTGCATTATGACGGCAAGTCTTAACTTTGACGGGACCACAGTCATGCTTGCTTTAATTCCAATTACCGGACAACCCTTAAAATAAAAACAGTTTGTGGGGCTTGAAGGAAAAAAACCCAAAAAACCAAAAAAAAAACCCAAAACAAATCTGTTCAAATTTTTATTCAGTGTGATTCCATTCATTTCTTTTACGATAACAGTGTTAAACAAAACAGCTTAAATGAATATTTTATTTAATATTCTAAGTCATCTTTGACTTTGAATCTGTTTTTGTAATTTTATAAACTTGATCGCAAAGCCTTAATATTTAAAGTTTCTGTATTCATCAGATTTGTATTTAACTGGTTATTTACATTTATACCCCAAGAAATTTTTTAATGACTTTTTCGTTTGTAATTATCAGGTTTTTTTTACTGAAATAAATTCATCAGATTTAATATTTGAACTCATATTAATATTTGAATCCAAAACTAGAGGATTGGAATGAATAGTGTACTCTTCCAATAACCAATGGTGTACCATCCCTTTATGATATGTTTCTTGAAAACTAGAGGATTGGAATAAATGTACTCTTCCAAAAACCAATGATGTGCCATTTCTTTGTGGTAAGAGATAGTAACTTACATAGAATTATTTTTGGGGGTTGAAAAAAATTAAATAAATCTACTGTAAGAGATCTACAGAAGCAGACAACTTACATGTATTAACGAGGCTCAGATTTTGACTCAGGGTAACATGGTCTTATTCTGACACAGTACGCTAACAGTCGCAACTGTAAGTCATGATTGCTTTGCTAATTATTCTCACAAACGAGCTGGAATAACAGACGCTGCTACCGGACTGGGTAGGAAATTGGTTTGTTGGGTACGCAATGCGTAAAGATTGCTTAAGTGTTCTGTTGCAGTTGTTTTGATTAGCGATTCTACTGCGCTGATTTCTCTTTGGATCCCCCCCACCATCGTAATGACAGACGGGGGAAACTAACATTTGATTTGTCTGAACATATTTGAACATGTGATAGGTGCTTGTGTTTTGTAGTACAGTAGAATGCTGTCATGTCTGTGGATATGAGCTGCTTCAGGCCTTCATTTTAAAGGAGCGCGATCGCGCTCGCGCTCCTCCGCGCTCCTTAAATTTTTTAAGGAGAGCAAAAAAAAGCGCTCATTACAATTTCAACAAGAGCATTTTTTTCAAAACGCTAATTGTTGAAAAAAGTAAGCGGCTTGAGTCTCAGAGGTGGCAACATCTAAAGAACTCATGCTTTTCTTTTTTGTTTCCCCTCGATTGTTGAAAATAAGCTAGCTGCTGCTTCGATGTTGTTAATTGAAAGTGGTAAACGAGCCCTATTCAAGTACATGTATGTTTTGACTGTGTGTGCGTGCCCGCATGCCTGATGTTTACCGCAGCCGGTCACACAAACGGAACTGAGTGGGGCACGCGAGCGGGTCTTAGAATATCACACAGGCGGCAAGAGCCCTTTGTGGTTAGATAACAGTCTCGGCACCAAAAATACACGCTCGTGATTGGTGAAGTATTTTTGTAATAAATTGATATACGCGCTCGGGATTGGTGAAGTATTTTTGTAATAGATAAAAATGCCAAAGAGTTGGGCAAATCACTCTCCTTAATTCATTGTTTTGATTTAAGGAGAGCGATTTTAAAATTGCTCTCCTTAATTCACCTTTTGATTTAAGGAGAGCGATGCACAGCTCTCCTCAGATTTATTAAACGAAGGCCTGCTGCTTGCGAGATACATTGTTGGTTTTTTCGGAAGTGTTGGTTCTCAATTGCCTCGCCGTATAATAGCCATGTGAGAATTTCTTCTAATTAGTGGGGTGTGTTTTTTAATGACAGCAAAAAATGGTTTGCGTTTACTCATGGCAGGGTGCTGCCCAAATTTTTGAAAACTGGGCGCGAGTTTGGCTAAAGCACGCTGAATTGACACAAGGTCCTCAGAATGTGTTTCACTGGATGTTTATCTTTGGTTTTAAAAAGCCTTACTGTGTAATTATGACTGTTGTGAAAAAAAACAAAACAACAACAACAACAACAAGCAAACAAACAAACAAACAAAACAATATTGGATTGAATGTGTTCTTCCAGAAACCAATGATGCACCATCCCTTTATGATATGTTTCTTGAAAAACTGGAGATTGGAATGAAAGTACTCTTCCCAAAACCAACGATGTACCATCCCTTTATGATATGTTTCTTGAAAAACTGGAGATTGGAATGAACGTGGTCTTCCCAAAACCAACGATGTCCCATCTCTTCGTGATATGTTTCGTGAAAACTAGAGATTGGAATGAAAGTAGTCTTCCCAAAAGCAAAGATGTACCATCCCTTTATGATGTGTTTCTTGAAAACTAGAGATTGGAATGAACGTACCCTTCCCAAAACCAACGATGTACCATCCCTTTATGATATGTTTCATGAAAAACTGGAGATTGGAATGAACGTAGTCTTCCCAAAACCATAGATGTCCCATCTCTTTGTGATATGTTTTGTGAAAACTAGAGATTGGAATGAAAGTAGTCTTCCCAAAACCAATGATGTACCATCCTTTATGTTTCTTAAAAACTAAAAGATTGAAATTAGTTCTTCCAAAAACCAGTGATGTACCACCCTTTTATGATATGTTTTTTTGAAGGATTGGAATGACCGTACTCTTCCAATAACCAACGGTGTACCGTCCCTTTAACTGAAAAAGGATCTTGGTAAAGCAATCAAATTACTGCAATCTTCCTAAATTATGTGAACCCCCGCTTGTGTGAAAGGCTAACTACGCTTTGCACTATGCAGAACAGGGTAGTCTCGGAGGCACATTCATCTACACACAGTGATACAAGTCTCAGGTGTCACTTGGTTGTTGTTTTTTTTCTTTCCTCAACGGTGTTAATTTCATCCTGGAATATAAGAAACGCAGTTATTATCCCAGAGGGATTGTGTCATTATAGGTGATGTTACACCGTGTCGTTGTGTACTTTTGTTGTGCACCTTGAGACCCACCAGGGTTCTCCCCATGCACAAGCTAGCGTATCGGGTCGATACGCACAAATTGCGTGCCTATACGCGCAAAAATAAGAAATTATTATTGTTATTATGATTTTTTTTTTTTATCGAGAGAAAACCATATGTTATGTTCCAAATTGCACAGTAGGGTTTTTAAAACCAAGATAAACACGTGGAAAACATTTCAAAAACGTTGTTCCAATTTAGCGTGTTTCGGCCAAACATTAAAAAAAATTGGGTCCAGAATGCCCAACAGTTTTGGAAAACCCTGCCCACAGAGAAAGAAGAATTCTTCATCACTGGTACATGTACATGTAGACATTTAGCTGTTTAGGTATGCAGAGCTGCCAACTCTCCCTGATCCTGCTGAATGTTCCCTGAACATCACAACCAATCTTTCCGTGTTCTGATGAACTAACTAAAACATCTTCCTGATTATGGAAACTTTGTCCCTATTATGTTGAATGTAATTCTCAACATCACCCTGATTGTTGTACAAAATCTCCCTGATTGCAAGATGCAAATGTTGGCAACTCTAGGGATGTGATTTATCAGGTTTATACCTGATTTCAGGATTTGTCTTTGGTCTCCCTGCACTTTTAGATTTTCTTAAAAAAGGGAAAATCGCCATCACAGAGATGAAAAGGCTCAGTCCTTTTTGTGGCCAGACCTCAGATATCTATTTGAAGTGATTTTGTGAGCCTGTAAACCTCCCAAAACAATAACTAGTTTTTGCTTAGCGCTTTATCTTCTGGCGTCTCAAAGTGCACATCATTGTTTATTTCCAGACAGGTTTTTGGACAATTAAACATTTTGCGATTGTTGGCTTTATCTCCAGACAAGATTTGTTTTCTTCAAATTTTCGGGATTTGCTATTTTCATACAATCTCATCCCTAACCCTTGCCCTTTCAAATTTAACACATCATGCCTGCATATGTTGTGCACAGCTCATTGGGTCCAGTTACTAATTATTAATTTATAATTAGTAGTTAGCAGAAATACTTTTAATTGTAACCAACATTCTAATGCTACTTTTGTTCTCTCTACACTACTACATGTAAGTAGTTATTAATTAGTTAGCAGAATGAAATATTTACGGCACTTGTAAAAAAAAATTAAAATGGTTTTTGTTCTCTCTGCTCTTCTCTTTCATGACCTCATCATTGCTGTCAACCCTCTATGAATATTCATCAATCAGGTAAGAAACTCTTCATTCCAATCATTAATCATTTGAAATATTTTGTTCTTCATCAATACAGAATTTCTATACACACTTATTAATGTGGCTGCACAGTTTCTTAATACAGAACTTTCCATTGTTGATTTATAAACAAACTGCGCTAGTTGGCATGGACGGCCGAATGTGAGCAAAACATTCAGTCGTGTTAACAGATGTTGTGACAACATTTTACATTTCTGCAAACTTTCAATTAAAAGAAAAAATAAATCAATAAATCCCATGATTGGTTGCTTTGTTTTCTACAAATTCAAAACTATTCTTGAATATTTGTGTAAAATTGCTACAAACTGCTGTATCTGTTTTTGCTTTGCATTTATGGCTTCCCATAGTTTTCCAACCTTGGTTGGCAAAAACCTGGGCTGTGATGTTGCAACAGAATGAGACCTAGGGGTCGATAAACTTTCCTCCTCATTATCAGTGCCCATTTTCATAATGGAGGATCAGGTTGGCTCAGCCGTTTCTTTCTCTGCATTTCACCTCTGTGGACCCTGACACGAATCCCACTTCAGACTTGAGCCTGTCATGTGGATTGGGTTTTCAGTCCCAGTCTGGTTGCGTGGGTTTTCTTTTCGCCAATGGGGTTTTCCTCCCACATCTAAAACTGTACATTTCGTCTCGTTTATTGGCGCTATTGGATGTGTAATCAAATAATTCAATAAATAAATAAATACATATACAGCTGCTTTTAAAAGCAGAAAATAAGCAAAAATGAACAGTAAACAATCGTAGATGGTGCGTATGACATGGTATTTTGGCTGGTAACCATATTCTGGAAAGCATCATTATGCTGTGCTTAAAAGCAGCTCTATCTAATAGGGCCGACTGCTGTCCCTTTTCCCATCACCTTTTTCTCTACAAATTAATTTCCTTCCTCGTTCGTTTAACCTTCACCGATTGAATGAAGTGTCAAAGATGTTCCTTTGAACCCCAACTCCCCCCCCCTATTCACTCTTTGTACTATATTATAGATGTTAATGACAGTGCCATCAGCAACATTGTGGCACAAGAGGGCAGCATTTGCATCTTCAATGCTGTGGAAAGGGCGATAAATTTGCTTTCACCAACAGAGGGCCTCCTTTACACACTCCATAAATATTTTCTACCTGAGCTTGCCACTTGAGTTCAACAGAGGGGGCTGTTAACTGAGATGATTGGCAATTAGACCATGGCTGTCTATGACCAGCAGAGGGCACCCTTTTTCTGGTCCAGAAAACTACTAAAATTAGAGTCATTGCAATACATGGGACTATAAGTCAAAGTTTGAATTGTGACGCAGGCGCAAGATGGTTAGTTTGGGCTAAAATGTAAAACATTCCCTGGCCGCCATTTTAGTAAGCAACTCTTACTGATGTGACAACAGATCAATGCAGATAATGACCATTGCTGTCATTGCTACAACAAAACATTTGCTTACCGAAATGGCGGCCATACCGTAGTTCATGTTCTAACAATAGATACAGTTTCCTAATTGCCCATCTTGAGCCTTGAGGACTATAGATAAGTTGAAATATGACGTAAGTCCGCCATCTTTACGGGCAATTTGGAACACACAGTCATGCGATTTGTGTGAGAACAGCGTGCAGCACGCGCACATTTCACAAAACTCATTGCCTGATTGGTTAGTAAACAACGCGGCTGCTTTAATGATTTGAGCGCTTGGCGCGCCTGCAAGCTAAAATGCAATTTGCCCGTAAAGATGGCGTCTATTGGGAACTATCTATTCGATCTTTGCTATAAATGGAATCTTTAAGAGGGCAAGGCGGTTATTTCGCAAAGGGCTCTTCCACTTTAAAGTCTTCAAGTCTACGGGGGACTTTTGAAGGGGCACCAAGGCCAAGATCAGGGCAACAGAGGCAATGGCCTCCTCGTGATTGCAGGAATGCAAATGGGATTATTTTAAAATCCAATCCAAGAGTTGGCTTCTGTTTTATTGCAATGTGAAAATCCATATGATGAAAGTGAAGCTGGAGCCTTTTGATTCATCTCGCAGTAATGATAATAATAATAATAATAACGGCTTCTTATATAGCGCTCATATCCGTCACTCAGTGACGCTCAAGGCGCTTCAACATTAAGTATTTTCCTGCAAGGTATGTGGGGCTTCGTTTGAAGTATGAGACCTACTCCTTTACATAGCACCATGTAATGGTTTACAAGGTGCTGTGGCGCTTTATGCAGCCAATCAAACCAGGAATGCTCACAGAAAAACCGCCCAAAATTTGAACTTTTCCCCCCATAAATTACAAATAATCAGTATAAAGTACACATGCACACTGCATTGTTTCTTTTCAGCTATATTATGAGGTGATGTATTGAAATGAAGGATATAGGGCCTATATATTTTTAGATTCACACCCAACAATCATCTGTCAAAATTCCCTGGGGCAACCCCTTTATTCTTTTGATCGAGGAAAATAAAATGCCTTTCGAAAAGGTGCTTCCAAGAAAACATTCAATAACTACACAATGGACCCCACTAAGCAATAATATTATCCGACACAATATATCAGCACCGACCGTTTTTCGTTTTAAAATTCCAGTTCCTGTCCATCTGTCTGTCTGTCTGAATATAAAAAAGAAGAAGAGTGAATCGAGACACCTTACAATAACCGTGGTCATAATGCGTCAATGTGCCATACATTTCTAGACTTATGTTCATTTCCTTTTGTGACACGAGAGAAGGCTCTATGTTTCTCCCTCGCTGATGGGGGGAAGGACGCAAATGGATTTTGTTTTTACTGTCCAGAGTGATATGACTGAGGGGTAGATCACGTTTGTAATGCACCCACCAAGATATTATAATTTGTACTGCATTTTGACTGGTAACTGACTATAAAAATATAAAGCTTTTTTTTCTTCTTTTTTCTCAATCTGAGCATGAAATTTAACTCTTTGGTAAATAAGTTCCAATTCAAGGAAAATGAGAGTATATTGCTTCTCTCCCATAAAGGGCCTTTACATCTCCTTTATTTTCCTTTACATCTCCTTTATTTTCCTTTACATCTCCTTTATTTTCCTTTACATTTCCTTTATTTTCCTTTACATCTCCTTTATTTTCCTTTACATCTCCTTTATTTTCCTTTACATCTCCTTTATTTTCCTTTACATTTCCTTTATTTTCCTTTACATCTCCTTTATTTTCCTTTACATCTCCTTTATTTTCCTTTACATCTCCTTTATTTCCCTTTACATCTCCTTTATTTTCCTTTACATCTCCTTTATTTTCCTTTACATCTCCTTTATTTTCCTTTACATCTCCTTTATTTTCCTTTACATTTCCTTTATTTTCCTTTACATCTCCTTTATTTTCCTTTACATCTCCTTTATTTTCCTTTACATCTCCTTTATTTTCCTTTACATTTCCTTTATTTTCCTTTACATCTCCTTTATTTTCCTTTACATCTCCTTTATTTTCCTTTACATTTCCTTTATTTTCCTTTACATCTCCTTTATTTTCCTTTACATCTCCTTTATTTTCCTTTACATCTCCTTTATTTTCCTTTACATTTCCTTTATTTTCCTTTACATCTCCTTTATTTTCCTTTACATCTCCTTTATTTTCCTTTACATCTCCTTTATTTCCCTTTACATCTCCTTTATTTTCCTTGTAGTCGTCGCCTCAAGTGGCCCTCTGGCCTTGTGTCGGACCATTTTTCAATAAATTGGAAAGAAAAATACATGTAGGCAAATTTTGTAAACAGGTTTGATGGCCACTCACAACAAATTCAAAAAGTCAACTTTAAAAATCGGTGTGTGATCAATGTAACATGAGTAAATGTCAAACTACCCACTCACATGCACACTTGCGTGTCGCCTTGCTGCCCCTTTGAATACATGTATTCCAGGAGAAATTTGTTTTCTCTTTGATGTGTCCTTTACATAATAGTAGGGTCATAGGGTCATTGGTTTATGCAACGTAATGCTGATTTATACATGTAGAAAGATACAATGAAAATCACAAATGAAAGTTTCAACTGTGTTTATATGCTGAGAAAACAGCAAAAAAACTGTCACGATATTTTCACAAAAACATTGAATCCATCCATGTTTAGCGTGATGACAGCGACACCGGCCCTCAAAAAGCTGAGAATCGCTTCTCAGATTCATACGTTTTTGGGGTGAACAATGATCCAAACCATATTACTTTGAAGGGAATATTTCCTGAAAATAGTTTATACTATCAACAGCTGCAGTGCGTCTCACCAAGGAAGGTTTTATGGTCATTCATTTTTGGAGTTTTTACCGAGCTTACCTTGAAGAAATACTGCATTGTCCTTAAAAGGGCAAAAAATCATACCTTCTTGTTATGCATTTTTCTGTTTGATAACTTCCATTCCTGTAAGTTGCCTTTCGGGATCTCTAATCATGACAAGATCTCCTTTAACTGATCAGCCACATCCTTAGGCAAATCTCGGTCAGTACTCTGCCCCCCCCTCCCCACCCCCCCCCAAGAAGAGTGACCTGAAAGATGCCCCTACCCCTCGATGCCTTTGAGGTCGCGCCGCTACCAATCTCGGTCAGTAATGGCTTCTTGACGCAAGCAATCGATTATCACAGCTCTGATATATTATGGTTGAACGGAAGGTCTGCTGAGGAATGTACGATATCAGCTTGATCAATCCCTCGCAGGTCACAGCGCCACCCTTGGGGGATGGGGGGTGGGAATACTAGGTTGACAGAGAAGGTCAGAGGTCAAACATAGGATAACAGATTGATACTGTTATGTGATGTCGGTTTAAATTGATATGACTGTGGTGTTGATTTGTCAGAGTTTTTCCTGATTTCTAGGATTGTGTTTTGCGCAGAGCTGTGTATTGACAGAGTTGCGACATGGAGGGACTGGGGGCTTTTTCCACTCCTCGACTTTGGGCTCCGCCTCCAGCCCCGGTCTTCCTTTGATGTTGGAAACACTGTGCAGAATGTACACTGCTCTAAAATTGATGGCTGAGCCCAAGCCAGAGCTGGAGCCAAAGCCAAGGTTTGAGAAAAGTCCCAGAGTTCCTTGGTCATGTGGTTGCTGGACACCAGTTTCGGTCAAAATGTTAGCACAACCAAATGTGCAGTCTAGTCTGGCACCCTGTGTGTACACATGTGCGTTTTTTTTTGGACTGGAAACAAAATGGCTTCTGACGACTGGTTGTCGAAATTCTCTCAATACACAGCTCTGCCCTTGAGTCCAAGCATTTGGTTGTTGAGTTGCCAACAACTGGAGGATTATGGATGATTGTGAAGGATCTTGAGCCTAAGACATTTGAGAGAGGCGTTAAAAAAAATTCTAAAAAGAAAAACCCCCAACAACATTCCTAACACCCTAGAAAGACACTGACATACTAAACATAACAAACTTCTTGAACAACATAAAACTTATTTGAAGATTTGTCTGAAATTTCAAAAGGCTGAACATAAGGGGTGTTAAGGTTTTACTCTATTTCTGATCTAACAAACAAGGTCACGAGGCTATAAATAAATCCAGTTTGGCCTGTATTCCCTTAAGGCCCAGAAGTGGCTGCAATTGAGTGTGAAAAGATCTCACCCCGGCCGTAAATGTTCCTTTAATTGATCAACAAAAAACCTTCTACTCACCGGCAATCCAGTCAACGAACTAATCATCGGATAGTCTCCGGTGTTGTTCCCATTCTCCCGATGTGAGCTCCCTAATGCAATTGTCTCAACCATTTTTCATTAGTTAACGCAATTCCAGTGACCGGAGTTTGTTCTCGCGGGACTCATAATTCCACGGCAAGGCACGGGAAAAAGAAAATGAGATTTTTTTTCCCCCCCTCCTCCTTCTCCCCCCGTTCTCTGGGAACGTTCATTGCCAGGTTCTGTTTTTTAAGTTGGTTGGAGACACTGGTACTCCGTGGCTGCCGGGCATGGCTAGAGATTGGGTGTTGTGCCAGCAACTGCTGTTCGGGACTCGTTGAAAACAGTCAGCGGGTCTTTATTAGATAAAGTTTGGGGGGAATTGGCACGTGCTCGCCGTGCGTACCAACGTCGCGTGGGTCTCGCGGTTTGGGTGATAACTTAACGATTTACTGGATTGGGTAATGAAGTTAGGAGAGTCTTTGGTTTATGGGGGCCGTGGTGGGAATGGAATATGCTCTGTAGTCTGGTGCGGATATGCACGAGCCACGTACATATGTGATTAGGCACTCATGTGATATAGTAACTGCTTGTAGAATAATTACACTTGGGAGTTGCTTAGCGGAGGGTCTTTATCTTATTTATTTCACATCAGTGTAGTATCAATTTAAAGGGATTGAACGGAGTTGGTTTTTTTGAAGAGTACTGTGACATTTCTTTCAAAAGTCCAACCTTTTTGTCGAGATACCAACGCATACCATAAAGGGAAGGTACATTATTGGATTTTAGGAAGAGTGCATTCATTCCAATCCTCTAGTTTTGAAGAAACATATCATAAAGGGATGGTACATCATTGGTTTTTTGGAAGAGTACTTTCATTCCAATCCTCTAGTTATCAAGAAACATATCATAAAGGGATGGTACATCATTGGGTTTTGAAAGAGTACATTCATTTCAATCCTCTAGTTTTCAAGAAACATATCATAAAGGGATGGTACATCATTGGTTTTTGGAAGAGTACATTCATTCCAATCCTCTAGTTTTGAAGAGACATATCACAAAGAGATGGTACATCATTGGTTTTTGGAAGAGTACATTCATTCCAATTCTCTAGTTTTCAAGAAACATATCACAAAGAGATTGTACATCATTGGTTTTTGGAAGAGTACATTCATTCCAATCCTCTAGTTTTCAAGAAACATATCACAAAGAGATTGTACAACATTGGTTTTTGGAAGAGTACATTCATTCCAATCCTCTAGTTTTCAAGAAACATATCACAAAGAGATGGTACATTGTTGGTTTGTGGAAGAGTACATTCATTCCATACCCTCTAGTTTTGAAGAAACATATCTATCACAAAGAGATGGTACAGCATTGGTTTTTGGAAGAGTACACTCATTCCAATCCTCTAGTTTTCAAGAAACATATCACAAAGAGATGGTACATCATTGGTTTTTGGAAGAGTACACTCATTCCAATCCTCTAGTTTTCAAGAAACATCAGTAAGGGATGGTATCATTGTTTTTTTTGGGAGAGCACATTCATTCCAATCCTCTAGTTTTCAAGAAACAAGTCACAAAAAGATGGTACATCATCGGTGTTCAGAAGGGTGCATCCATCATGTCCATTCCACTCCTCTGCATTAGACACAAACAAATAGTGATACATGAGTAGTCATCTCATCGTTTCAAGAAACAAGAAAAAGAGGAGTGAAATTTGATGTAAACAGTCTTGACTTTAAGGCGAACAAAACAATCATGCTGACGTTGTATTGTAATGAAGTTGGGATGGTCATGGGAAATCTTGTCCACAAACTACCTCGACTGACATTTACAGTTTTCTATTTTTTTAAAATCCACTTGCTGGACTCAGAAAAAAAAAAGAAACAGAAACCTGAACTTTTTTTTAAAGATCAAGATATTTTCATTGCCTCTGCTTGCCCTTGGCGTTAATTTTTTTATATTGTTGTTTCCCTATCGGGCTGTTTCTCTCTGGAGCAGAAAATGGTCAAGCCGAGGCAATATCAAGACGTTGCATCTCTGTAAGACAGCTCTATTCATTTCAGACAGCCACCGGCGTTTGCGTACAAAGCGCTGTGATCTTCTGCACGCCCCCAGGGTCTCGCGGACCGTGGCGCTGTATTGTTATTAAAAATTGTTTGGATGAATTTGTTATCGCCGAGTGGGAAGAGGCCAAGGGAGCACAGCTCAAACTGAGCGGTGTTTTACAGTCTTTTAAGATGCACATCCTCGTCTGGCTCATTATTTTTGGAGTGATTTTTAGAGTTTGTGTCTATTTATTTTTTTAATAGATGTATTTATTTTACATATGTATTAGATAAATCCACAACTACCCCGCCAGTTGCTTAGTTTGTTGTTGTTGCTGTTGTTGAGAGTCTCTGAAATGCAACACCAAGGAGTCATCTTTGTCAAGACCAGGGGTTGACCCAGGCCCCACTATCCTAGTTATGTGTACTTGGCGGTGTAGAGAGTCTGTAAATCCTCTGTAATTTAACACCCGGGAGGTTCAGGGGGCTTCCTCCTCTAGACCAAGGTGAGACCAAGGCCCACTAACTTTCGTTATCTTCAAACACCAAACAAGAGTATGGGGCTTTGCCTTTTCACAAGTCTCTTGACACCAGTGAAGCTCGGTATCTTGTCTTTATTTGTGGCCGAGCCGTCAAGCGCACTGGACTCGAGGTCTGGTGTTTCTGATCAGCAGAGTAAAGGTTCGAGTCATGGTCTTGGCACTTGTGTCCTTATGCAAGACACTTGATCATAATTGCTTTATCCTTCAAGTGGGATGTTAATCCGTAGGTCTCGGTGTTGTGTAATGTATGTAAAAGAACCCAGTACTGTTGTCGTTAAGAGAAGGGGTTAGCCATGGTATGGTTGGCTACAGATGTCACCTCAGCACCTAAACCATTACATGGTGCTTTGTAAATAAGTGGGTCTTAAAATTTGAACAGCGTTCCGCAAACAGTGTACCTTGCTGAAAAAATGATGAGTACTTTAAGATGCCCTCGGGTGAGATCAAGTGCTGTAAAAGAACTGCATATTTTGTATTGTTATTATTATTATTATTAATATTATTAATAATATTAATATTAATATTATTAATTTGCGATGTAGGGATGGCACACCCAGGAGGGTTAAAGATCTTTGTCTAGTGTCAACCAAAAGCATGCCCAAGTGTTGTTTTCACCCTGATTGGTAATTGGGGTTAAAAATAAATTTTGAAAGCAGATGGGGAAACTGCGTCAGACTCCTCTCATTATGATTGTCCTTGCGGCTGACGTACGCACAAACCACCTGAAGGGCTCATATATCCTTCAAACAACGACACACTCTAGAAAAATAATTTCACTTTTAGTTTTAATCTTATGAGCCGTAGTGGAAGCATCGCAGGAGAGCGATTGTACTTCAGTAAAAGAGGGGAAGAATGTGTTTACAACCTTGGGAACATTTTGTTGTTTTTGTTGTTTTGTTTGGTTGTTCCATTCAACTATCACACTTGGGTGAAAGAATTGAAGAAATCGCCAAAAAAGGGAAGAAGAAATTGTCCACATTGTGTTCATGAACCTGTAGTTTTGTTTTTCTGGTGATGCAGATTCCGCCTGGTAATCTTCTGACTTGTAACACCTGGTTTCAGTGTTTCTGGGCATTTTGTCTCCCTGGTGTGTGTGTGTGTGTCCCCAACATGGTGAATGAACAACTACGGCTAGCAAAGTTGATTCAAAAGAGGGCGCTATCAGGCGATATTTCTACACAATCGCCGTATGTGGGGGGGGGGGGAGGGACACAGAATCTCCTTGGAAACCCAGGTCCGCAAGCTATTTTCAGGAGTTTCATATTTGTCAAGTCTCATCCTTGCAAACCCAAGTTAACCACCAAATACAGGCCTTGAACTTCGCTCTTCAAGGGGCACGGCAATTTTCCTCTGGTAAGGGGCACTCTATGAGAACAATTTAAATTTGTATTGGATCTTTGCAATGGACCACAGCAAAAGCACAGGGCACCACGGCAATTGCCGTGGGTGAGGTGGGTTATTTCGAGGCCTGCAAATACATGTACCCTGTTTATGCAATTAGGTTAGTGGAGGTAGTGGAGGGTTGAGCATTTCCTCAGGAACTTTCTGGGGTTTTATTTCCTGGGGAATTGGCTCTTCAGTGTGAACAGAGCTATCTGTGCAAAATGCCAGGGTAAGCAGTGTGGACCCTGACGTTGGTGCCTGTAGCAATGATCTCCTGTTATCAATGATGATATCTGATGCTATGATACTCAGCCCTGGGGCTGCCATATATAAAACCGCGGATCATTTATTGAACACGTTCTGCGCGGTGCAGTGATAAAAATATCAATGAAATATATTGATTGTTCAGAATGAGGCCGATGTAAACACTTGATTTGGTTTACTTTCGCAGAAAATATGTGACGTAGATCAACGGATTAATTCTATGCCACTTGCTATAATTGAGGTACCCCCCTGTATTGTTTAGAAAGCGACATTTTTGTTGGGAGATATGCAGGACTGCCCTTTGATCGGGGGGAAATATTGACACCCTTTTTCAAATACCATGTTCAAGTCCCGCCTACAATTACTTAAAGACCGTAGCCTCAGTTGGCCTGGTCTTCGCCTTGGTGCCCCCTTCAAAAAATTCCTGTAGACTTTAAAACTTCCCAGTGGGTTGCAAAACAGGCATTTTACTCTTACTATTTTAGTCTGATTTCTGATTTGCTTGCCCTTGGACAAATCAGAAAAACTGCAATTAAAAAAGCCTGAAAAGTCTAGTATACAAATAATGAATGTTTATGAGTGCAATGGTGCGAATATTTTCATGAGTTGAAAGATGGAATGTTCTTTTCAACGAGGCGGAGCCGAGTTGAATGGAACATTCCATCTTTCAACGAATGCAAATATTCGCACTGTTGCACGAATGAAAAACATTCATTATTTGTTTTATATAACATCCAAGTAGATCAGTAACACTGCTGCATTACCAAAGACACGCGCACACAGTGATGTTTTACGCACCGTGCAATAGTACTTTTCGGATGGAACGAAAAATGCACGGTGAATGGAACAAAAAATGCACGGTGAGTGACGTAGCGTGCAATAGTACTTTTATTTGCAATCACGTGACGGACAATCCTTCAATCAAATGGCAAGGATCTGCTTGGGTGTTATATAATAAAGCCTATTCAACGTGTATAGTACATGTAAGTCAGCCCTTGTACTAAATATAATGTTTCTGCTTTTTTCAAAGAACCAAATATCACGCCTTGCAAAATGAAAATGGCCTTGCCTTCTCAAAGATGAAATTTCAAACCTGCTTCATAAATGTATTTTTGAGACTGAATATTGGGTCCTTCCAACTGGCAAACATGATATGCTAATTACATTGGAATACTTGTCATAGTGACATTAAAAAAAAAACCTCATTAATATTCATAAGAGCTTGCTACTCATGAATATGCAAGAACTTAGTGCATACCTAATTTATACATAATTTAGTAACAAAATTGGATTGGTATGATATTCACAACAACATGCCACTCATTAAATATGTAAGAGTCTAGCTCTTTAAATAGCTAAGTCCTTATCTATTTTATGTATATTTTATTGCAATATTTTATTGGTGTAATAACAGTAATATGCCTGGTTGGTTCTATAAATAGATTACTCCAATTTGGTGTAATTTACACAGCTTATCATCGTTCTGATATTGTCATTTTAGAACTGCATCCCTCATTTTTTATTTGTGACACTCTAGGCACTCATGAATATGCATGAGCTAGGCTTTATAAATAAACTGAATTACTAGTCCTAACTTTATTTGCACACATTCTGTTGACAAAATTGGATGTTCTCGTACGGACTTTTAAAAGTACAACCCTCATAAATATTCATCTGAAACAAGTCACTCGTGGGTATGGAGAAGACTGGCTCTATAAATAGCTTAGTGCTAGACGTATTTACACACGCTCTATTCTATTGATAAAATTGGATTGTTCACTAACTGACATTTAAAAGCCCAGTCCTCATAAATATTCATGAAACCGAGTTTATTTTGAATATGCATGAGCCTGGCTCCTTAAATAGCTCAGTTCTAACCCAATTTGATGAGTGAAAATTAGATTTTCTCAAACCAAAATTTTAACAGCATAACCGCCATAAACATTTATTTGGTAACAGCAAATCACCATGAATATGCATGAGTCTTGCTTCTTAAACAGCTAATTAGCTTAGTTATAACCTAGTTATTGAAAGACTAGATTTTCTCACACTGAAAATTTAAAAGCACCACCTTAATAGAAAAAAAAAAATAAATAAAAAATACAAGGAATTTGTAAATATGCATTATTATCACTTTTTTCTAACCTAATTTAAATTTCAACAAATTGGATTTGCTCCAACTGAAATTTGTCATTCCTCCCTTAGTGTTAGTAAAAATCCAATCCAATTGACTTACATTTTTATTGATAAAACCGGATTGTTCAAAGGAGACATTTCTTAAAGCATGGCCCTCCTTTCTATTCATGAATATGCAAACAGTACATCGCTACATTTTGGTTTAGTTCCCTCTTACCTACATGTATAAATAGCGGCCTAGATATTTTAGGCATCAGAGACCCAGATTATGGTTGTAAGTATAAAATGCGGAGGCTGGTATTATTTCATTAAGAAATTGGTAACGGATAAAATCACTCGCATGTTTTACAGGACACAAGAATGAAGCTACGCTGTGTAGTACGAGGACTGTTCAATTTCTTTCTAAATTAAAGGGATGGGTCAGCATTGGGGATGACCTGGGTCCGATTTCATAGAGCTGCTTAAGCAGAAAATATTGCTTGACAAATTGTCTGCTGAGCAGAAATGAGCAGGATATCAGTCACAAATTGTACATGTGACATGGTAGTTTGGCTGGTAACCTTATTCTGGTAAGCATAATTTGGTTGTGCTTAGCTACTTTTTGTGCTTAAGCAGCTCTATGAAATTGGCCCCTGGGCCTAATTTCATAAAGCTGTTAAGTGGAAAACACTGCTTAGCAAATTTCTTTGCTAAGCAGAAAATGAGTTGGGCACCAGTCAAAACATTGTGAACTTTATAGAATGTTGGCTGGTAAACAGCAATATTTTTCTGTGCTTAGCAAATTTTTGTGCTTACTTGCTTTATGAAATTGGGCCCTGGGCCCTGGGCCCAATTTCATGGCTCTGCTTACAGTAAGCAAAGAATCGGCGCTTATGGAAGCAGCAACTTTTGCGCTTACGTCAAGTGTATTTCATGGGTTAGCAGAGAATTTTTACTTGTGCGTGTGCGTATTCTACGTTACTAGGCATTCTTTGCTTACACAGCTAGCACAGAAATTACGTAAGCAAAGAATCGGCGCTTACGGAAGCAGCGAACTTCACGCTTGCGTCAAGCTTATTTCACGGATTAGCAGAGAATTTTTACTTGTGCGCGTGCGTACTCTACGTTACTAGGCATTCTTCGCTTACACAGCTACATGTAGCACAGAAATTCGGCGCTTACAGAGTAAGCGGAGAATGGTGATCGTAAGCGCTGAATTCGGCGGTAAGCAGAGCCAGGAACCAATTTAAAAAAACCTAGAAGGCTAGGGCTCACCCTTACCACTAGCTCGGTGTACAGCTTCTAGTAAAAACTGCTGCGGGCTAATTAACACGATTTCTTAACTTGCCTTGTGAGATGCTTCAAACTGTGCAACCTACACTGTACTTACAAGTTTGAAATGCTCATTCTTCTTCCTTTTTAGATGTGATTGGTAAATTTTAAAATTTATTTGTGTGTGTGTGAATGTAAAGTCATTTGAGCATTAAACTGGCAAGTGATTGCTACAATTGATACATCAACAAGATACATTTATGACAATAAACGATTCAAATCAGGGCTACTAAAACTTTTGGGGGCGGGGGGGGGGGGGAAGTAAAACGCAAAGTTTACTAGCCTGGCGGGCTACTTTACAAAAAGCTTAAGCACAAGGCCTGAAGGCTGTGTCTGCATCAGGTGACTCTGGCTACGGCTATGGCTGATGGCTTCAATGGCAACACTGAAGAATAGGAGTTTTGGGCATTCTAGCTGTAGCCACTGAGAAGCTATCAATTCGGAGACGGCCTAAGCAGACATTTTATGGTTACGGAGCAGCCCTTGACACAGTTTGTTCTTGAGAACCACTGTGTGCTGTGGGCTTAAAGCGGTTTACCAGTATGCACATTTTCTGTGCTTACCATAGCATGAAAAAGATAGCAAAATCAGGTTACCGGCCAAGGTACCATATACTTTACATTCATGATACTGGTTCCCCTCTAATTTATTTTGCTTAGGAAAGAAATTTGTCTGCTTTGAATGCAGGAATGGGCCCTAATTTGTAATTAGGCTGAGATTGTTAAATTGGCTAAGATTGCTTATTTGGCTCAGATTGTGTAATGGGCTCAGATTGTCAATTGGGCTCAGGTTGTTAGCTGGGCTCAGATTGTTAATGGCTTAGATTGTCAATAGAGCTCAGGTTGTTAATTGGGCTCAGGTTGTTAATTGGGCTCGGGTTGTTAATTGCAATTTTCACTGTAAATGGAACATGGCTTTAGATGATGGCTGAAAAACAAAAAATCGTCTACAGCGTGACATTTTCCGCTTGGTTTAGCCGACGAGCAAACCTCCCTGAACAGACAACAGACAAGTAATTTATGCCGCGATTGGGTTTTGTAGTGGATGAAATAACAAAAGGCCAGGACGTCAATGTGATGAAACAACACACTCTTGAGTGGTGTTTTTGTTGGGAGTTCCTGATGTCTGTTTGTGGCAATAAGAACTGGCATTTTTAACGCTTTAGGCGGGCATTTGTGTTAACAATAACGTCTGGCTTTGTTTTCGCTCGTCACTTCCTTTTTATTCCGAATTTTGAACTGTTTCTATACCAAATTTGATAAGTTCATGGTGCGTATATGATAAAATGATGTCGCTGGGGACTTTAATATTTGTTTTATCTCCTCGTGATAACAATCTGTGTCGATTTTCAGAATCAGACGTGGAACTGTTTTGTTGGCCGTCGGGCGGCTTCCTCACATCTCAATCTAACCATGAACAAATCTCAATAATGTAATTTGATCATGTCGTACATGTATGTCACTCCGATGAATAATTTAAACTTAATCCCTTTTTTTATAATTTTTTTTTTAGTATACATTGTTAGGTTCTCATGCTTTCCAGTATAGACTCCCGTACTTGACGTTTCCAAGCATGGTGTGGGTGGGCTTTTTCCCCCCAATGTTAATTGTTTGTAACGTTTCACTGTAATGTAATTAATGTCTATTTTCGTTGAGACTGGATATAAATCTAATTGTCGATGATCTACATGGAAAATGATGCATCGTATTCATCTTTTTGCACCCCCCCTGTTCCACCGTACCTCTTTTGTTCACTCAATGTATAATTTCAATGTCTATTCATGGAATTGTTAATCTAGCCATCGGGCTAGCTCGAAGGTCTGGTGGTTAAGATATCTGCTCTAGCAATGCAAAGGTCGTGGGTTCGAATCTCACCTGAGTGATTTGCCTGTGTTTTTTTCCACAGATCTCTGAAAAGTACTAAGTGTACAGTGCTTAATACACAGCTGTGTAAGGGTAAAACCAAATTATTTATTGTGCCTCTATTTGCAATATTTATATTACAAGATATTTTTTTAACCCTGCTGCCATGGCACCATTGTTTGTGAAAAGTTCATTTAAAACAATGAACCTAAACATCGGTTAAAGTGTTTATGATGCCCCAAAATAAATAATTAAACTACTGATTATAATAAAAACAATGAATTAAGTTGAAATTCTATTTAGAAAGTAATTATTTCAAACTGAAATACAGCCCTGTTACTATGGTAACGTGGTGCATTACTTGTGAAAAATTCATTTAAAAAAATGTACATACTGTAAGTGTGTGCAAAAATCTTGTATTTCGCCCAAAATTATTTCACAAGAACAAAGATAGTTAACTTTAAGCTCAAGTTTCAGAAGAGACATTTTATTTATTTTAAGTTGAATGTTTTTATCTACTTTTTGTCTATCATTAAAAAGAGGGATGGGTTGGGAGGGGTTATTGGGGGGGGGGGAAACAGACACACACACAAATTCATAAACATACTTATTTGTAATTTGCCAAACTGATGTAAGAACTAACAGAACAATATTACAGAAAAAAGTAAGTAAAAAAACAAAAACAACCAGTATTGGTGCAATTTAATTTTTTAATTTTTGTTTTTAAAATTCAGGATGAAAGTAACAACATTTCTTTCATTACCCCAGCTTCAGACCACATTTTAAAGTCCATGTACCTCACCACCAAGTTTGCTTTAACAAGCTTTGAAATTGTTTCCCCCAAACTCATTGGCTCTTTAAACCCCAGCTACAACAGTTTTGCCGAATTAATAAACTTGGCAAATTTAGTGGCAGCCCCCGTCAATTCATGATGTTGTCCTCGACCGTTGAAATGTCACATGAGAGTTTAATTACACAGATACATCACACAGTCGCTTCATTGAGAACACTCCAAATGTACTCCAAAAAAAAACCTCCCCCAGAATCCCACACCCACATTGCTTTCTTCAAGCTAGCTGGTATTCATTTCAAACCACTGAAAAATACTTAAAAAGTACAGCAGTTTTATCGGCGGTGAGGTTCCGTAACATCGGCATTGAAATGATTGCCATTTTATCGATGGGAATAATTGATATGGCGAGTGCGAGCGCGTGCGGCAACTTTATGATTGGGATCGCATACTTTGCTCGGGGTTTTTTTCACTAGCAAATCCACAAATGTCGTTTTCTTTCTCAAATAGGTCGCAGTGTTCATTGCTGAAAGAGGAAGACAAAAAAAAAATAAAATAAAAAAAATAGGGAATGAGTTGGAGTGAGTGTAATCATATTCCTTCGTCCATAATGAAAAAACGTTTTGCATTTCTGGAAGACAGCCGAGGCGTTTTTAATCCACGGGATTATTAGTACGACAACGGCTTCCCCGCGGGTGTTTACTGAGCGTGCTCAGAGTGTGACTGACTCCTGGCGGGCGACGGGCACCAGGAGTAGCTCCTACACACACACGGTCTACCAGCCACACTACGTCTCTCCCCCCCCCCCCCCACACACACACGCACACGTGATTTCCAAGATATACAGGTTTGTTAGTATGTTATTACTCGGCTGTATGTAATATAACTACATGGGCTGTGAACTGTATACATTGCATGTACATGTAGTACACACAGACGCACTCACACACACACCAGGACGACTAGATCCGCTCAGGCATCCTTACATACTCAAGTGGGTGCCATCCGGAACATACCGAGTACCGGGTGTCAAGAATTTGGTAATTAATGCTGGAATGTTTCCAGGCAGGACCATCTGTGCTTGATGTATCGGTGATGCTTATTTAACGGACACTGCAGTTTGTGCTGCACCAGAAGGGATCCCGATTGACAGTCGTCCACATGATGCCTGGAATGCTGTCTCCATCTAGGTGTCCGCGGACAGGTTCTCCTTGATGCAGTTGTCTTTCTATTGAGAGATTGAATTAACGGTGCTGGTATCTCTCTTGCTAATAATGGAAGCGGTCTTAAGTGATTACTAATACAACATCAGCTACATGTTTCATTTGAATCTACGTGACTTTTTCACTTCAGCCAGTCGTTGTGGATACTCCCTCCACGATCACATCCTCCTGTAGAAATTGCCAAGGTTTTTTTGTTGTCGGGTGGAGAGAAATTTCAGCGCTCTTTTAAAAAAAAATTAAGAAGAAGTTCTAAAGGTCAATATTTATGATAAATTTTCTGCATCTCATCACTACTGTTTTCAGAAAAACATTCAGTCTTCTTTGGACTTGAACATCTTCAGCAATAAGTAGGTGTACCAGCTGATCAATCAGCATTATTATATACACGTTTCATCGGTGACCAGTTGCACCCGTTCTTAGACGTGCCAGTACGAGTACAGCTCATTGAACTCTGAAGTTGAAAAGTGAACTGAGCATCATCTCGAAAACATCTCAAGAATTTTGTGGTTTTCGACTGAAGCAGAGCCTAGCTACTGAAGAGCCTTTATCCTCGAGTGAAACTGCAGGGAAACGTACACTGGCGGTGACACAGGTCTACATTTAAAAAGCCTCCTTCTTTATGTGCGAAACGCCCTCAACGTCTGCGTTGTTACAGGACACATGTCAAGCGCAAACGAATTCTAGAGACGGGTGGATATCAACCAATAGAACTCTGAGAAACCAACTAAGTATATGGATTGTTTAAGCATTAAGGGATTCCAAATTGCACGCTGACTACTTTTTTTGCCGTCACTCATTTTTGCCGGAGTTACAACCCATTGGGACAGAAGAAGAAAAAAGAAGAAAAAAAAACCCCCAGTGACAATACCTCCGAAAAATATGCATAAGTGCGAATGCAACATGTACCAGACTTCTAAATGTCTCATTATACAGTTTTCCTGACCTGTTTTTACGAGTGTTAATCTTGGAGACAGACTTGATTAAGGGGCGACAGGGGAACAGCCCGCCGGCATTGCTGACGTTTTCTTTAAACTTTTTCTTCATCGTCTCGTTAAGTGATACGAAATCTCGCTAATGATCCTCGGCTTAGGCGATGTTGACAAAAACATGAGAATTCATGAATAACTTTTGAAACTTTGGAATCGTCTGATTTAAACAGGTGCGGATAAAATCTCGGCAAAAAAAACCCAAAAACAAACGAGCCCTGAAATTTTGTAAATCACAATCAAGTTGTGGCATACTTTAAAAGAAGTGTAAACAAAAAGTGAAATAATTTTGATGCAAAATTCTAGACAAACAGAAAAAAACCCACACTGTATCTAAAAAAAAAATTGTTGTGCCTATTTTTTTAACTTGCAAATTTGAAGAGTCAATGCTTTATTTGTGTCGATCTCAGAAGGCAGTCAAATTTTTCACAAGTTAAGGGTCTTGACAGGGTAGTAAAAAAACATCACACGCACAAATTCTAAGACTTGTTTAGAAAAAGAAACACATCCAGGGATTCATGCTGAAAATTGTCGTCTATTCGTTGGACGAATGATGCAAGAGTTGATTTAGTGGCCAGCTACCGTAGAAGTGATTCCAGGCATCTTTTAAAAATTTTCATTTCACTTGGATTATTTTTTCAGGGAATGATGGTATACAATCTACCAGTAAACCATTAATCACTACAGACTCAAAGATAAGAAGAATTCTACCGGAGCACCGCAAAACTTGGCAACGGTTATTTTTACTTGTAGATATTTTTTTTCCCGACTGTTTCCCAGCCTAAGAATGTGTGGGTCAGAAGGAATTAGGTGAGGCGAATTCCTTAACGAAACCTGGGAAATGTTTGTGCTCCGTTATCAGTTGAAGCACTGGGTGTATTTAAGACGTGGCATGCTGCCACAACGCTGTCAACTTCATTGGATTATTTAGAAGGTTTGTGGTTGTCGCATGAAGCTTTTTTGTGTGAGCGGATTTTTGTTACAACGCTGGGAAATTTTAACTAGTGGAAGCACCTCAGATTGGTTCACCGGCAACACTTACAAAGCATGTTGAGTCACCGTCCGACGAGGACCCAATAACTGTGGAATTGCAGTGTGCCGTTGCTCGGAGAATAAAATCCGACCACACACAGTCGGAGGGTGTTATGGTAACCAGTCGTGAGGCATACCAGCCGAGTAATCCAAAACCTGACTTAGTTTCAAACCCGGGCGTTAACTCCAGCCGGCCACACCATCGAGGAATATCTCTCGGGATGAACAATCTGCACCAATTAGGATCTTAAAATTAAAATACACCTGGCCGTTCACCAACCTTCCCGTGTTTCAAAACCCCCGATGAAGAGGTTCCGTTCATTTTAGACAATTACGGACTGGATATTTCTGCCTCCAATTTGGGTTCTCTGTATGTCACCAGTACCTGGCTTTGAAATCTTAGCGGCAGTGTGGCATGAAGTTATCAAAGCAGGTGACTTACAAAACCCAATTCTCAGCTGCCGAGAAATTAACACAAATTTGTTCTTTTGCGACTAGTATCGGTTGAGAACTTTCTGAGTCATACCATTAGTGCGATCTGTAGAGACAGATCCAGAGCTTCTGGACGACGTAAAGTATCTGGGACAGCCAGAAATCCATTGTCAAACCGAGCTTAGTGTGAAGCGTTTGTACATGTACCTACTGACTGCTAAAGTCAAACGCGTACGAAGTTTCCACCACTTGATACGGCTGCTCAGACGCTGTTTTGTTCCGGAGAATTTTGTCTGTTCTGGCGACATCTTCTGTTCTTCGGATATTTTTTGAGGACACCTGCTCTGGAGAGGACATCTTTTGGTCAATAGGCGTTTGGGTCACATGACCCGTAAAAGTACATATTTGTGTCGTTGCATTTGTTAGCAACAACACAGGTTTGATTTTTCCATAAACAAAATAAAAACACTGAAACAAAATTGAGACGCTACAAGTGAAACTTTTCTCAAATAAAAGTCGACCCAACTTTGGAATATAACTGTAATCTGTGGAATATACATTGAGTGAGCACATTACGTCGAGGAATAACTTTGTTAATATGCACTTTTTGTCAGGAAAATCCTGAAAGTTTGATGAAATTCTGTGAGTCAAGTCGGTTTTGAAGCGTGGTAACAATATCAGCTGATACATGTTGTTTGATGGGAATTACTCAGCTTGCATAAGGCACTCAGCGTCAATCCGTAAAGCTTGATAGATGGTCCACCCAACGAAAGCATACATCAAACATTAAAAAAGAGAAGGAAAAAAAAAAAAACCCAACCTACTTTGTATCTTTGGATTTTTGTAATTCGTTCAAGAGGGATGGGAATGGACTGAAACGACAGTCATCATCCCACATTACCCTGGAGTTTATTGCTGATTCGTGGAGACAAACAACGTTTGATCAACGACATTGTCGAGTAGTCTAAATCGTGAGCACTGAACGTTACGGGCCTTGACATCGGAGCAGTGCGAATCAGACCGTTAGGCAGTTTTCTAAATTTGTTGAGTAAATGGTGACTGGCGTGAGGTTACACGGCTCTCGATCGAATTGAGGTGGGGATTTTATTTTTTATCATCGGGAGGCTACAATTTTGCCGAGATGAACAGTCGGCTGGCGGATTTGAACGCAAAACATGGTCGTCAGAAAGGTCAAAGGTGAATCGACAAAATGTCAACTTGCGCCGCTGGCAGAGTTAGGGTAAGAGACCATTTTTGTTTGAAATGATCTATACTGACTTGTTTTTGTAGAATGTGGTCAGTATTGTTAAAAAGTTGTTGCCTCGGTATTTAAATGATGTCTACATTAAAACAAAAATGTATTTATTTGTTTGGTTTTTACCGGGGTGCCCTCATCATTTGTCAAAGAACTGATCTCCCCTGGGGGTCCTGGAAAATAATCTATTACATGGAATTTGCTTAAACAAATATTTAGTTATTATATGCCAGAAAAACATTTTTTTTTTTCTTCACAAAAAAAATTGTTTCATCGAGAAATGATTTATAGCGACGTGTTTGTGTAGAATGTGGTCAGCATTGTTAAATAGTAATTGCCTAAATAATTGATGTCCACACTTTCAAAACAACACTTATTATCCATTTATTTATTCATTTGTCGTGTTTTACCGGGTTAGCCCCATCAGTTTTCAAAGAAACAACTTCCCTTGGGGGCCCATGAAAAATTAATATGTTAATTGCTTCAAATATTATTTAGGCCCTAGTTGTTATGTGGCAGATTTTTGTTACTTTTTTGGGTGAATGTTCACCTGAAAAAATTAAATATTATTAAAATGGAAATAAACCAATTTAAGTTAGTGTGTTTGGGTCAAACACCTAACAAAATTACAATCCCCCAAATATCTGTAAAATAATTGAAAGCAGTTTTCAAATGGAATCGTGGTCTAAAGTGCAATTAGAATTTATCTGAAATGAACTTCTCCCTGATTCTGCAGAAAGTGCCCTGAAAATAAACCAATCTTTCCATGTTCCGATGGACAAATTTGAAAATCCACCTGATTATGGAATATTTTGTCCCTATTATGTTGTATGTAATTCTAAATATCTTCCTGACTGTTGGGCAAAATCTCCCTGAATAATGGCAGCTCTGTTATTGTCGATTTCATTCAAAATTCAAGATAAGAAATGAAAACAAAAAAGCTACATAGATTCAGAGAATTCAGTACTGTTTGGAGAAAAATCAGTGTTTAAAAACTTTATCTTTTTTCAAAATTGTGCAGGGGTGGCTGAAAAGAAATAGCTGAAAATCAAAGAAAATAAGTTTATGATTAAAATAATTGGAAACAAATATATTTGAGGGAAAAGGTACCCAGTGACTCCTTGCAGATCGTCTGTCATGTCTTATGTGTCTGTGCTGTTCATTATTACTGGTCAACATCGTTTCATGCCTTGATTGGGAGATGGAAACAATTTCCTCCTCTGTTTCAACTACACTGTTGCATATTGGAAGCCAAGAAAAGGCATTGAAAACTCCTGAACTGGGAGAACATTGATCTATAATATCTGCTTCATTTGAGGCATTACTTTGTTCTTCAAATGTACATTGTATATATTAAAAGAACACAATACCTTGGATTGGGCTCTAAAAAGCGTTTGTTATGAAATGAATTGAAATGATTATGGTTGGAAAGATGTTTTGAAAGTAGAATATAACGATCCACACAAATATGCCATGAAATTGTGTGGTTTTTCGTTTACTTTGTGAACTAGTACTGCCTGCCATTTTGAGGAGTCAAAATTTTTAGAGCCCAAATTGCCCAATCCAAGGCATTGTGTCCCTTTAAATAGTTTTTCAATATTTATGATTTTAAATTTGGGTTGGGTAGGTGGGTCAAAACAAGTTTGAAGACAGTTCAATATTTTAAAACGTATTAATTATTCTGAATGGCTCTGAAGTGTTAATTGTTTGTGTAGGTAGGTTCATCTCTGTTGCTGCATTATTGCAATGGATAATAATGCAGTACCTGTAAAGTTAATTAAGACAATGTTCCATCGTCCTTGTTATTGGTAAAAAAAACACCCACCACAAACGTTTCTAACCTCTCACTCACCGCTCGTAGAACGTCGACACAATACCCAGCAGACACTCCGACTTTGCCGATCCAGACTGGCTCTTGAGAGAAACAAAAAACCCATCCCTGCATAATTAAAAATCGTTACGGCCCACTAACGACGGCCCAACCTCTCGTTAACTGTTTACAAAGGAAACATCGTGTTGTTTCATAAACTGTAGGTTGTGACCAGAATCCCGTAGACAATAATTCAATATAGGGTTCTCCTTTTCTTCTTCTGTGGATCAATACATCGATAGGAGTTTTTGTTGTTTTATTATTGGAGAGGTCAGTTCGCGGGTGTGTGTGTGTGGGGGGGGGGTGCAACGGCTGCTTGATGAGCTGATGGTACAAGGTATTCTCTTAAGGTGATTGGAACGCAGTGGGTGAATCCTTGATGTGATGTAGCCCTCTGTGGTGGGAGGGGTAGGGAAGCGTATGGTCAGAGTCCGGGGATGGGAAATTTCAGACTTCTTTCTGAATTCAGGCTTCTTATATTCTCTTTATAAGCCAAATGTTGCAGAGCAGTGGGTAAATCATTATGAGTGACAAAGTCGGCTGTTGTGGGAGAGGTAGAGAAGTGCATGCAGGGCTCGAATTTGACACTGGATCACCGGCCCGAGGCCAGTGATTTTATCCTTGGGCCAGTAAACTCATGACTTGACAAGTCCGGCGGTCTTGTGTTTTTCAATTTAATAATAGCCACTGTGTAATATCTTTATGAGGAAGAAAAGATGTTCAAATGTTGACCTTGAGTCTGGTATTTATACAATTCCATTGAGTAACAAAATATACTAACCCAATAGACAAATGAGAAAAATCTACAATTTACTTGTCAAACTGTGTAGAAAGCTCTTTCTCATAAAGATTCTGGTCTTGTGAAACAAATTCTGGTCCGGTAAACATTTTGAGCTACAAGCCCTGCGGTCTTGCGAAATTTTTTCCCAAATTCGAGCCCTGGCATGGATGGTCAGGGATGAGAAATCTCAAACTTTTAATCTCAAATCAGGCTTTTTAGACCGGCAAGTTATTTTTCCAACACATAAAGTAATCCTTCTCTTTGATCCACTTCTCTAGTGCTGAGGACACTGTTCCTAAGTAAAAGCTCTGTGAAATCTTAATACTTAAACGATGGAAATGCCATTATTTCAACATTCATCCTCCTAATTGGATCCTTGTTTCAGACTTTGTTTTGTCAGCATACATAGACTCTCACTCCTGGTTGGCGGAGGGTGCTGGAAAGGGGAGGGGATTGGTGGATGCGGACGAAGTTTGGCTGTAGGAGGAAGGGTAGTTTCTACCCCTGTCCAGGGATACTATGTAAGCACCTTGTATACCCTTATAAGGTGCTACATAAATGGGTCTCATAATGCGCCCATTCAAGACCTGTCTCAAAAAGTGTTTCTCATTGTTCAAGCACCTCGGTGGATACGTGCACTATATGTGGCCGTGTCTGAAACGGCGACTTCGGCTACAGCTACGGCTAGATCGCGCGCGTCTGCCTATTCTTTAACACTGACAGACGTGCTGATCTAGCTGTAGCCGAAGTCGCCGTTTCGGACACGGCCTAAGACTCCCTTAAGTGTGGGAGTAACCCCGGGAATTACACAAATGCAGGAAGGTTCCACTAGTTACTGGCTCCCCAGTCAGCCAACAAGCTTGATTGGCAGTGGGGAGGAGTGTTGGACACCTCAGAACCTAGCCCAGGCTGTCAGCAAGACATCTGGAAGCCTGCTACTAAGAATAGACGGCTCCACTTTATCAGAGGGGTTAGATCTGGGTAGGTCTGTATTCTGTAAAATTTTGTGCACAAAGGTTATGAGTGAAAATATTTTTCATCCCCTCCAAAAACAAAAACTGCACAACTCTGGGACCTGATTTCCCTCTTAGATATGTGGAATGGTCCCGACTTTAACTCCCCCAGGGCACTGCACTTTGGAGAAAACAGTGAAATAAAATAAAATGTGCCGTGCCTTAATGTTGCCAGTGCTCATTTCAGGGTTTGAATTCTATACCCGTTCTCTTTAAGACGCTTTGAGGCAGAGTCTGAAGAAGCAGCACATCATTCATGTTTTTCTTTTCTCACCGTGTTGAATTTATAAAGTTGATTAAATAGAAATTACCCGACTCGTTAAAACAGCACAAGCTTAAATTGCATTTTAAATTTAATTATTACCGTTGCGCCCTGTCGTGAGCTCTATCCTGTCCCCCTCTCCCTTGCGTACCGGCCCGCTCGACAAAATAAATCCCCCTCAGCTACGAACCAGAGCAGAGAAAACAAACCCAGTCATTTTTAATCCTCAGAAAATAGTGTACAAATGTAGCGGGGTTGCCCTAGGCTTGTCTGACGTTTAACCATTTGATTATGTTAACTGCGAGTTCTGGCTGGTGGTACGCTAACGTTGGGTAAACAAGAGTTTGTGTTTTTGTTTGGTGGACGGGCTCGGAAAGTTCTACCATGAATGAATGCATGGAGGTGATTCGATTGGTTTCCTCTACCTAAAAGGAAGATGACATCGTTGTTTTGTTTTTTCAGAAGTGAGTACATTCATTCCCATTGATTGGTCTCCAATAAACACACCATGCAATCAACCTTTTCGACAATGTAATAAACATGATTTGTTGGTTGTCATGCTTTAATTAATGACAATCAACAAAAAACGTAACTTTGTATTATTATTATTGTATACATGTAGGCCTGTAGTCTGGGGCAGGGGGTAGGTAGAAGGGGGGGGGGGGGTTGGGGTAAACGTTTGACTGTTTCCACTTGAATATTTAACAGATGTAATAATTACTTAGTGGACAAAGATGTTTATTTTGGTTTTTACTGTCTACCGATGTGTGATAAGCAATGTATACATGTACTCAGCACTTTTCCTAAGTCCATCGATCTAGTGTAAAAACCCAAATAATGTTCTTTATCCCTGATGCCGAGTGGTCTAGTGGTAAGATATCTGCTCTAGAGTAGCGGGGGTCCTGGGTTCGAATCCCACCCAAGTAATCTTTGGATTGATCCCGCAGGACTCAGGAAAGCACAAAGTATACAAGTGTTTGTCGCTGAGCGGTTTGTTGGGTAAAGTCCTTGTACTAGCAGTGCATGTACTGAAACCGATTATAAGTTGGTCTAATGCAGAGTTTATTATTTTAGTAGGCAATCTTAATTGATGATTAGTACTTTACATAGTTCTCCTAGGATCTTTCAAGATGGGGCAACACTCTGGACCCAAATTTTTGAAGGTTTGGCCTAAGCATGCTGAACTGAAACAAGGTCCTTGGAATGTTTTTTACTTGGTGTTTATCTTTGGGGATTGTAAAATGGTTTTTATCTTTTTGACTTTTGTGAATTTGATCTGAAGTAAAAAGTTGTTGTTGTACTGACCGCAATTTGGGTGTATTGGCCACGATTCTGGCCCTATCGAACTTTTGTTTTGTTTGAAGCTAGCAGAGCTGCACAACTCTCCCAGATTTTGCAGACAGATCCCTGAAGATAAACCAATCTGTCCATGTTCTGATGAACAAATTTGAAGATCTCGCGCTGATTACGGAAACCTTTTCCCTTTTAATGTTGAATGTAAATCTAAATCTCTCTCTGAATTGTATTAGATGCAAATGTTAGCCGCTCTGCCCTAGCCTGTAATCCAGCTTGACGCAATCTCCACATGAGAAAAACCAACGTAGAAATACTTGTATCGACTGTAAATGCATGCGTGCAGCGGTAGAGGCTGTCCTTTTGGTGCCCGCACAGTGCTTGTGCGGCAAGCGTGATTCATTCGCCACACTCTGCACTTGACATTGTACAACCCAAATATTTTCACTCGCTTCACAATATTGCAAATTATTCGCACGCTTGGCTCTGGGAGAGAGCAAGGTAACACATTTCGGAGTGGTCTACTGCAGAGGGAAAAGAAATAGTCGGATAAAAAAGTGAGATTAGTAATAAGAATAATAGTGTAAGCACTTATACAGTGTTATTTCGCAAAGGGGTATGTCAAGGTTTTGCACTGTAGAGCAAACATCTAATACAAGACAAACGGGAGGAAAATTGTTACTGCCTGATGAGGTTTGAGGGAAGTTTTGAATTCACTTTTGAATCTTTTTCTATTTTTGAAGGAACATTTCATGGATATCCTTGGTTATTGGAAGAGAACATTCATTCCAATCCTCTAGTTTTCAAGAAACATATCATAAAGGGATGGTACATCATCGGTTATTGAAAGAGAACATTCATTCCAATCCTCTAGTTTTCAAGAAACATATCATAAAGGGATGGTACATCATTGGTTATTGAAAGAGAACATTCATTCCAATCCTCTAGTTTTCAAGAAACATCATAAAGAGATGGTACATCATTGGTTATTGGAAGAGTACATTCATTCCAATCCTCTAGTTTTCAAGAAACATATCATAAAGGGACGGTCCATCATTGGTTATTGGAAGAGTACATTCATTGCAATCCTCTAGTTTTCAAGAAACATATCATAAAGGACGGTACATCATTGGTGTTTGGAAGAGTGCATTCATTCCAATCCTCTAGTTTTCAAGAAACATATCATAAAGGGACGGTACATCATTTGTTATTGGAAGAGTACACTCATTCCAATCCTCTAGTTTTCAAGAAACATATCATAAAGGACGGTACATCATTGGTTATTGGAAGAGTACATTCATTCCAATCCTCTAGTTATCAAGAAACATATCATAAAGGGACGGTACTTCATTGGTTTTTGGAAGAGTACATTCATTCCAATCCTCTAGTTTTCAAGAAACATATAATAAAGGGATGGTATATTATTGGTTATTGGAAGAGTACATTCATTCCAATCATCTGGTTATGAGAGGTGACCTCATAAAAAAACACACCCCAAAACAAGTACTTGGCAACTTTTATACCGTAAGAATTTTAACAAATAATGGCTAAATTTGTCTGTCTTACACAAATTAAAATTGACGTTAAATTCATTGCCAGCAAACATTGACTGAAGCTACAAGATAAAAATTAAAATGTCATTATACCCAAGTCCTAATCAATACACTCCCTCCCCCCCCCCCCCACATCTTGAGATGCTGTCTCCACGTTGAAGGAGGAGTTGGAGACGTTCGTTTCCGATCAGGACTCGACGATGCGGCAGGCAAAAAAAAAAAAAGAGAGAGAAAAGATGTGACGGGTTACAATCCAAGGTTAGGCCACCCTTGAGATCGATTCAGGAAAGCACTGGTAACAATGGACCCACACAATTATACGTTCTACGCTCGGAATTTTTCATTGCTAATGTGGAAAGTCTTCTTAAAAAGGGAATGACAATATGTGGACAACACTGACGATGGGAGAAACTATTATCGATGAGAATTTGTCACTTCATTTTAGATTCAATTAAAGGTATTATTATAAATATAGGATTGGTAGAGCTGACAAAAAGAGAGGCAGACAGTGTTCATGTTTTGAGTGATCAAACATACACATGAAAATAACAAACTGGTGAAAATGTGGGCTTTTAGTCCAGGGTTAGAATCGAGATGACAGAGGTGAAAGGCTGGGAAGAAACCACTGAGCCAACCGGAATGATGTTCCTGCTCAACTTTTTAAGCCAATAGCTTTGGAATGGGGATGTCTTTGCTGGGGTGGATTTCAGAAAGAGTTAAGACTAGTCTTATCTCGAGTTAGGACTAGCCTTAAGTTTTTAATAACTCCTAGGACTAGTCCTAAGTTCGGACACTCTTTGTGAAATCGACCCCAGTACATATACAAATTTCTTTTGGAACTGTCTAATTTTAAAGTTCTTTTTAGGAGAGTAAAGGTCTTGAAAAAAGAAAAAGGAAAAAAAGGAAAACAAGAATAGAAAAACGAAAAGAACAAAAAAGAAAAAATAAATAAAAATAGAGCTGTGCCTGTCACTACTTTTAACGTGGCTTCGCTCGAATTGGCTACTAAGGTTAATGGTTACAGCTGCGACTGTCGCTAGGGATGTTGCTAAGCAGCCATTGCTTTAATGCATATTGACGGGGAGATTCAGCCGTAGGTAGCTGTTGCTATAGCTGTAGCCACCATGTAGAAATTGACATATGTAGTTCTCTCTAATTTCTTCAAACTCTATTTTGAATTCTGGAGTTTTTTCACCGACAGTGAACACTCTTTTGTTTATACTTTACTTTATTTAAGTGTTTGGGGAACGAGACAGCAATTACACTTTCGGTTACCTGCAGGTTTTTTTAACTCAAGGAACTAGACGTCAGTCTCTCTTGTGGTTACCTGCCTATTTTTAAAAGACAGTTTTGAATATGGGGGTCTTCATGGAACTAGACATCAGTCTCTCTTGTGGTTACCTGTCTATCTGTTAAGTCAGTTTTGAATACATGATGTGTTAAGGGGACCAGACAAGGGAAGCAGTTTTCAATGGCGATCTGTCAGGAACAATTCTATCAGACCCAGCCAACCGTCCCCTAATGCCAATCATTTCACTGGTCCCCTCAGACTTATCCTTTCGATTAACCAAGCCCCTTTAAAATATTTTTTTGACTGAGCCCCGCAACGTCGATGACATAATGACGTTAGCTCAACAGCAGATCAACCCGTGAAATGATTTCACGGCCAGATTTGTTTGTTCATCAGGGACAGGCTCGGCAATCTCTCTCGGGTCGGCCGTCGTTCGTTAATTGTACGACGGAGAAGCTGGGTTTGTGTGGTTGGCAATCATATGCCATGCGGAGTGGCCAACGTGTGTAATAATGGCTCATCGTTTGCCTGCAATTTTGTTTTGTTTACGTAAACATAGGCTGCATCTGTGTGAGGCAAAGGAAATCACAAAGTCAGGAGCTGTGTGTATGTTTAGGTCTGTGCACATCCCTTTCCCTGTTGGAGTGAATTTTTAACAGCGTTTGTGTTGGGGGGGGGGCCATTTTGCGGCGCCTGTTTTGGGGCAAACATGGTTTTTAGGAAGTGTTTATAACCCCATCCTTGATTGTCTGGGTGATTTTTTAAAACTATTTTGTAAAAAATACAAAACATAAATTATTTAATTAAAAATTTTCTCTTACTCTCCTCCCCAATAAAAATAAAATAAATAAATATTGGGTCTATCTCCAATAGACACAATTCTACTTTCAAGCTGAGAGATAAAATGATGCTCTGACAGTTTTGACAGTTTGAAAGACCAAGAGAGGGTCTCTTAGTAATACACAAAGACAATTAGAAATAAACCAATTAAAAAAATTCATAGTGACACATCGCTGTCCGTGAAGCATTTGGGAAATACAAGGTGGGTTTCAGTGTCCCCTAAGCGTAACAAAATGACAATCAAATGTAGACCAAATGAAAAACTCAAACGGTGGGAATATTTGTCTGTCTCCCCCTCCTCCCCAGTGTTAACAAAACGACAATAACTTAATCGAATGGAGAAAGTTCATGATGACATAGGATTATTCCGCAGTGTGCCGCACAATGGGAACTCAATCAATGGAAGCATTTCGTAGCAGTCTGACATTAAAATCATAATGAACTGCCCCTCTTCGCCAACACGTTGTTAGATTATTAAATGTCAAACTAAACAACACTTCGAAGAAGTCCCGCTCTCGAAATGTGATCAATTCCTCCGGGTGGCGTGACATTTTGATAGAAATCACTTGTTGTTTTTAAACAAGGTCGGACTTATCCAAAAGAGTAACATTTTACCTCTCTTTCTCCCAGCATGCAAGTTTTTTTAGCTGGGTACACTTTTATGTAGCTTTTAAGAAGAAAAAGAAAGAGAAACAGGTCACCAGCCAAAATACAGCGTAAAGTACATTGTTTGTGACTGATCCTGCTCATTTGTTGCGTAGCAGAATAATTTGGCAAGCACCACTCTCTGCTCTAAAATAAAGCACGCTAAGCAAACATGAGCAGGGAACCAGTCACTAACAATATACATATGTTAGGTGTTATTTTGGCTGGTAACCTGTTTCTGTGAAGCACTTAGATTGTTTTGCGATGAGCGTTTTTTGGCCCTTGCATTCTATTTTTTTCCACCCACACGTCCTTTAAGAGACATATGCATCCTGCATTTTGACTTTCAACACTTTAAACTTCATAGCTCTCACTGAGATAAACAAATCCGCGGACAGTATGCACACTTTCGTATAATTGTTTTTTGAGTTCCGTGTGGGCACAAAACCTCGGATTTACTTGAATATCAACCAAAGGTTTCCTGTAATGTGTGGGCTTAACGTCTGCGTCTTGTTCATTTCGTCTATTCCCGTCTGAGGTTTCTTGAGGCTTACGGAGAAAAAAGAGCTGCAGGCAGTTTTTTTTTCCTCCAGATATCCAAAAAGAATTGTGTCTTCGACTTAAGAGCGCTTGTAAAATAGAAACATGCTTAAAGGTAACATTGGTAGAAAACTCCAATAAATAATGGCCCTAAAAACCTACTTGGTGAGAAGCACTGCAGCTGGTGATTGTATTAAACTATTAGGAGAAAGGATTCCCTTCGAAGTTATATGGTTTGGATAAATTTTCACCCCAAAACGTTTGACTCGGAGAAATGATCCACGCCTGAATCGTTTCTCCGATTTCTTTGGCCAGCATTTATTTTACAAGACCAGAACATAATGAGGAAGAACTGTCTACACAGTTTTAAAGTGTACATGTAAACTGTGTTTATTTGAACAAGCACTACACAGCGAGGTGCTGTTAGTCAATTAAAAAACACAAGACCACTAGACTTGTCCAGTCCTGGGTTTGTTGACCGGAGGCTAAAATCACTGGCCTTTGGGTCTGTGTTCCAGTGTGAATTTCGACCCCTGCATTAGTAATGCTTGCTTTGAAAAGCTTCAAAGCTCTGGGTAAACAAATTTGACCAAAATATGAATGCAGAGCAACGTGCAGAAGAGAAGACTGTTGCATGGTTGGTTAGCCTTATGGTTTTTCCGATAAATATTTCAAAGTATAAATGTTTTGGGTGAAATGAGAATGTGGCTCCTCGTTGACTGGCAGAGTTTCCTCATTTAGTTGGCTGGTAACCATGGCTGGTTACCATAGCAAGAGGAAAAATATTAATGCGATCTTGAACAAACACTTGGAGTGCCATTAATCACTTGTTTTTGTACGATATTGTAAGCAATTACAGCAGGCACCACTAATGGATCATACATAGGCGGACGTTTTTTCCTTTCTTTTTGATGAATGGCGAGGAGAAATTTGTAGTGAAACTCCTCCATCAAACCCAAAATCGACGTGGCTTCGGAGCAGCTACCTGAATTTATGTCTTGTCGATCTCTACCGAAATATCGGAATATCTGCAGAACCATTGACCAGAGTGCAGTAGTTTTACTATTGAACAACGAACCCCAAGACCACAACCAAACAGGTCCTGCAATTTTGTGTTTTTCCAAACACATCTATTTGAATATTGACGATTAATATAGAGCTGCCAATTCTCCCTGATTCTGCAGAAAGTTCCTTGAAAATTAACCAATCTTTTCACGTTGTGATGAACAAATTTGACAACGTCCCTGATCTTGGAAGCTTTGTCCCTATTATGCTGAATGAAATTCTAAATATCTCCTGGATTGCTAGATGCAAATATTGGCTCTGTTATATATAACAGAGCCAATATTTGCATCTACCACTCACAGAGATCCTTATCGTTTGATTGGTGGAACACGCATCACATGTTCATCCGTCATTTTGTCAATTATTGTGAACTGCCGGACGCTCAACAATTAAACATTGGAGTCCTTTGTAGTATCATTCCAAATTAATGGTTCCCTGCCCTTTGGTCCAAACGAGGCAAGGCTGTGTCCAGTGGACAATGGCCATGTTCAGACAGCGTACTAAAGTTAGACCCAAACCGGTTTAATAATAATAATAATAATAATAATAATAATAATAATAATAATAATAATAATAATAATAATAATAAACCGTTCTTATAAAGCGCATTACACACGGAGTCCCAATGCGCTGTACAACATGTACAAAGTCAAAAGAGAAAAACAAAAACAAAACTAGTTAGAGTTTAACAAGTGAGTTTTGAGAAGGCGGTTGAATTGATCCAGAGTTTGTGCGTATTTGATGTTGCGGGGGAGTTTGTTCCAAAGAGTAGGAGAAGACGTAGAAAATGCGCGTTGGCCGTAAGACTAAGTTGAAGCCGATGAACAGGCAAGTAGAGATTGTGTTTAACTTTACGAGCAGTGGGTGGTGGTCATAAAAAAAGAACTACCTTGCGTTCAGACAGCTCGAAGTTAAACCCGATACGGTTTATCTTCGGTTTTAAGAGGTCAAACAGCACCGTGACCCAACACAGCAACATCCGGTTTATTCACAAAAGTACGCACACATGCCCTGTTGAGGCGCACGTTGAGGCGTACATACGCATATTTACTTAGCGACCTTACACAGGTCAGCGGTCATCTGTTGTGAGTTAAACCGGATGTTATCATTTTGAGTCTGTCTACACACCGTGCTAAAAGATAGACCCGAAGTGGTTTAGCGTTAAACCGACCAATTTAACTCATACGGGTTCAACCCGATTCAGTTAAGCTTTAAGAGCGCTCAGACACACAAAGTTAAACCCGAATGAGTTAAAACTGCCTTAAAACCGACTTTAGTACTGTGTCTGAACGACCTCAATGTTGGTGTTTTTATGGAGTCCTTTACATTGTTTAGATAAGTTTTTAAAAAGAACTTTCAGAGTGTGGGGCGGAAAACATTGCAAATTGCAAGGATCTATTCTTGAGTTATATGAAACAAATATAGAATGCATTTCGTTCGTGCATTGTCGTAGAATATAATCACTGGGTGAATGCTGGCTTTTCCACTTCACTCGGCTTCACCTCATGAAATAAAATAGTCCAGATTAAGTTCTGCAACAATACACTCAAATGCATCTAATATTTGTCTAATGTTTCCAGTTCTTAGATTTGTTTCCAAAAAAAAGAAGACTCTCACCCCCTGAGGATGGAAATTTTATCGACAATAGAAAACAACTAAATAAGAATTACAGGGATTCCCAAGGTGTTTTTTTTCTCAAAACCAGAGGGCATTCCGGACCCAAGTTCCTGGGAATTTTGTTTAAGCCCTTCTGTGCAATCTGGAACATTTGAAATGGTTTTAATTTGTGATTGTTTGTGAAGTTGGTCTTAAATCTTAATAATAATAAATAAATAAATACATATTTTTGTTATACAATTCGCACGTCGTCCCAGTGTGCTAGGTTGTGCATAGTGAGAACTCTGCAAGCTACTCATTTAGTAATTAAATCAATTGGAAAGTCCACTCTCTCTGGATTTCCTTCAAAACCTCATTTCACGAATTATACTCGTTTCGATTTGGGAGTGCATAACATTTCTCCCGCCGGCGTGTTTGTTCACCTGGTCGCGAAAACAAATACATCTTCCCCGAAAAACATGAAATTAGAAGAAAAAAAAAGCGACGCAACATGATGTCATGAATAGATACGTGCTCTCGGATTACGCTGGACGACTCTTCCACCGTCGTCCCCGGCCGTCGTTCTCGTGTTAGGAGCACGCTCTCATTGTCAAGACCCTACCTCTACCGCTCTGTGTCATTCAATGCAAGCATGTTCTGAAGCAGAACATGCATTGTACAGAAGGGGGTGACATTAATGCAGGGAAGATACATTGTTTTGTTAACTGTTGATTTTAATGTTAATGTTTTTCCTTTAAAGAGGTGCTCCAGGGCTCGAATTTAACACTGGACCACCGGCCCGAGGCCAGTGATTTTAGCATCGGGCCAGTAAACTCATAACCAGACAAGCCCGGTGGTCTTGTCTTTTTCTATTGAGTGATAATAGGCTACCTCATTGTGTAATAGTTTTGTGAAAACAATGTTGACTATGAGTCAAATGTCTTTCAATTCTCTTCAGTAGCGAAGTTCTGCACAAGACAAATGAGATAGATTCTCTCTTAGTGCTGGTTCATCTCATTTTGATTCTGGTCTTGTAAAATAAATTCTGGTCCAGTAAAAATTTTGAGCTATAAGACTTCCGGTCTTGTGGATATTTCCACCAAATTCGAGCCCTGTGCTCCAATGTCAAATTCAGTCTGTGATGCACTCATTTTTCAATTGTTTTCAATTTTTTTCAATTTTCTCATTAGATAGAGCCTCTAACTTCAGGTTAAAACATAAAATGGTGGAAAATGATATTGTGTTTGATATTTTCTAAGTGCATTTGTTGTCCAAATTCAAAAACATTCACATTTCAGAAATATGGTCTGTATACATTTGTGGACAGAGAAATTTTCAGTTCATTCCTGAGTTTTGATGAGATTCAATCAAAACGGCGTTGAATTTGACCTCTTGACTGACGCAGCAATTCCTCTTTGGAATACACAGATCCATTTGTTTTTGTTTCGAGCTTCATGTTTTGTTTTTTTAAATGTCATGTTTTACATTTTTCCTCTGACAACTGAAAGAGTTTAAAATAAAATGACATTTTGCACCACTAAGGCGAGAATGGATAAACGGACACTATGGAAATTTGAATCTCCAGACTTGGGCTTTAGGCGACCTGTGAAGAGTCAAATTGTTGACATACTTTTATTGATTTCTAATTAACGGGGCACTTCAGACAAAATAATTTCGCAGGATACTTACTATCCTTACCAGCTTTATAACAAGTAGACTTTCGGAAAAAAAGTACAATTTTATTTATTTATTTATTTATAATTTTTTAAATTTTATTATTTCTTGTTAAACAATTATTATTATTATTATTATTTTTTTTTTGGGGGGTCACAACCTACCTTAAACATTATGAAACTATTATTCCCAATTTTGAATTCTTTTTTTTTATTTTCAAATTAAAAGTAACAACTTTGTTTAAAAGGAAATAGGTCACTGGAGTTGGCACCCTACTATAGACTGTTCCAGACGATCATTACAATTACATAGCGTTAGTCATGCATGGCGTGGCTGTGCTGATAACTTCAATATACGCAAGACTACTTTGCCCATCCTCGTTCGTCAGTCGTGGTGACCGCTGATGGATATCAATGCAGATAGAGTGAAGTGGGCTTACGGGAGCGCCCTTGTGGGGTGTTTCCAACAACAGAACAATGGACCCCACAAGAGAATTCTTTGTTCAACCTGGACCCCCACAAGAGAATTCTTTAGAAAAGGACCAACAATAGCAGGACCCTACAAACCCGATCCGTAAGGTTGTGTGTGTGCGGGTAGGTATACACATTCAAACCGGGGACCTATAACAAAAGAGGACAATAGGATCCCTGGCCCATGGGTAAAGGTCTCCAGTTGGACATTGTGTACAAAACCAGTGGGAGCTGTTGCTAAAAAGTTAAAGTACAAACAAAAGAGGGACAATAGGAGGTCCCCGAGTGCAGGTGTTTGCACACTTTGGTGTGTGTGTCTGGGGGGGGGGGGTGGGGGGTGGGGGGTGGGAGGTTGTTGTTCCCGGGCAGCGTTAATCTTAGTACAGTTTGTTCGTGTCCTACGCACAAACTGGGGCATAAGACCGCTACGTGTATGTGCATACATTGTGTAAGACTAATACATGCATGTGTACATGTACTGTCATGCTTGCCACATACATTGTTCTTTAAAGGGTAAGGCAGGTCTTAAAGTAAGGGCCACCATTCTGATCAGCATTCTCCCTTCATGGCCTAGCGGTTTAGAGCACCGGATTCAAGCTCTGGTGTTTGATCAGCAGAGTGTGGGTTCGAGTCCCGGTCATGACACTTGTGTCCTTAAGCAAGACACTTAACCATGATTGCTAACAGAATTGTTTTTAAGCACAACAAGAAGCTAAGCACATTAATGAAGCTAAGCACAAGACAGTCATGCTACAGTACACCAAAAGTAGGTTACCAACCAAAAACTCATGTCAAATGTACCTTTTGTGACTGGTTTCCTGCTGTTTTTTTGTTTCAGCGGACATCGGGGCCCACCAGTCCGAAGGGCCATTGAATGATTTCCACGTGTTTATAGCTCACTTACAATAGGATTGTGATGTATAGCCGAGGAAGTTGTCAACAGTAGTGCAACCAGATGGTTCGGTCATTGTCCCGCGATTATGCCGGGCTTTACGTCGCGACGGCAATTCTGATCCGCGGCGCTCCGCCGGACGGACCTGACAAATGAAATGCTGATTGAGCACTAAAACCGTGGCATTTCTACATAATTGATGTGTTTATTGGTGATTCCTCTATGCATTATGTGCATATATCTTTTGGGACACTTCTTCGATAAGTCCCATGTACTTTTCCGGAGTCAACCATACTTTGAAAGATGAACTTCTTCGCTGGTTGCTAAGTCTCACTTTCAATTATAAATCTGAAATCCCTCCCTTCCCCCCTACTCCCATCAGCTTTCATTGCCCACCAGCCATGCCAGCTCCATTTTGGCAGGTCTGCAGGGCTCGAATTTAGGAGAAAAATCCACAAGATTACTGGACCAGAAATTCTTGTGCAAGGCCAGAATCAATATGCGAAAAAAAACTTGTGAGTACTGACACAGCCACAGTTGAACATTCATGTTTCTATTTGAGAAGATTAATGACATAAGACCCGTTGGTCTTGCCCGGTCATAAGTTTACTAGCTCAATACTAAAAACCAACGGCCTCGGGGCTTGCGGTCCAGTGTCAAATTCAAGCTCTGTGACTTATCAGGATCTTTTTTCGGTGAACTCCCTTGGCCATCAGATTGTCTTGAATGAGGCAAATTCACCATCACGGAGACTGAAGACTTGATCTTGTTATGAGCCAACCTGCCAATTGCTATCACTGGTGACGTGAGGAGTCTTGAAATATCTGAAATAATTATGACATCCTATTTCTTCAGGGGCTTCCTCTCCACACCAAGAGGGTATCGTGATCCAATTTTCAGGTCTTGTGTTTATCTGACAATCTCACCCATGGTCTTGGCTCAAGAATCAAGAACACCCAAGTCTGCATGATCAAGAACACATCCTTTCTTGTTCTATCAGAAATACTTTGTAATTTTGTTGTCCCCCTGCCTTCTCTCCACTCTTGGAGGATAACATTTGAATTTAGGTCAGTCCCAACTTCCCTTTACCCAGGCATGCCAGGATGCAAGTAACCTCTCACCCACAAGTATGTAAGCTCAAGAATGCCTCCTGTTTTCTTTTAAGTTTTTTTCTGATTTTGTTGCCCTTCTCTCCACTCTTGTAGGATGCGAATTTGAACTTCGGCTTTGTCTCGCGTTTCCCCTTTCTTCTTTTATCAACCCCTGAACCCCCCTGTCCCACACCCACCAGTTACATTTTTTACTGGTATTGTGAAATGATACTTTCTGTTGTATCGCAGTCCAGGTTTTTGCCCACTTTCCCCCCATCTCACTTCATCTCCTGTTGAATACTACCCTTGAATTTAGGCCTTGAATTTGTACGGGACCTCGACCCAATTTCACAAAGCTGGTATACAGAAAAAGATGCTTAGCCATTTTTCGTGCTAAACAAAAATGAGCAGGATACCAGTCACAGGTGGTGTGTGCGTTGGTATTTTGGCCGGTAACCCCATTCTGGTAATCATAATTTTGTTGTGCGTAGCTACTTGTCTTATTTCATCAAGTTGTTTAAGCAGAAAAATATGCTTGGCAAATTTTTTGGCTTAGCTAAAATTTAGCCGGGAACCAACAGCAAACAAGGTACATTACATGGTGTTTTTAGCTGGTGACCTGTTTTTGTATGTGAGTTTGGTTGTTGTTATTTTGTGCTCAGCAAGACTTTTCTTCGCTGAGCGATTTTGATGAAATTAAGGGCCCAGCACGTCTTGATTCGTCATTGCAACAGACCAGGCACCCTCCATCATCATCATAATTTCATTTCGCTCAACCGTGAACTTCATCCATATAACATGAGTCCGGCACCTGAGTGGTCCCTAGGGGGGCGTCGACCTGGAGGTTTCTACTGCTCCCTCTTGGGGGGAGGGTTGGTGAGACTTGTTTCGTCAAGTAGGCTGGGTCGCTGAAGGGGGGATGGTAGTTTATTCAGGAAGTAAATGACACTTCCCACTGTGCGTTATAATTAGTTTACTGGAGCACTAATTCCCTCAAGTGGCTTTTATTACGAGGGAGTAGCCATCTTTATTTTCTAATAACACTAGTATCACATGGAGGTGGACTATTGAAGGTGCTTTAAAGGTCTTGTGTTAACCTTTTTTTAATGTACATATACTTCCATGTTTTCTACTAATGTGTTTGTTTTGTGTGATCAAGGGTCCCCATTTAGTGGGTTTCTGTACCTGTTCGGGGTTTCCCTCTTGCACTACATGTAGGTTGTATTTTGATGTTTGTGCAATAAAGGTCATAAAATAAAAACAAAAGTTTATTTCTAATTTAAAATAAAAATTGATTTGTTGTCTGGCATGATATTCTGTCTACTAAAAGCCCCTTTCGCACTTCACTTTAATCTGGAGAAATCTCCGTGTTAAGGACAAATTTAAATAGGTTGGGTGCGAACAAAGGAAATTTGACTGGAGCTGGACTTGAACCAATAACCTCTGGATTAACGTATCGGTGCTCTACCAACTGAGCTGTCTAGTGTTGGCGGTCTCCCTGACTGGCACCCCCGAACAAAGAAATTGATGACACATTCTGTTGAGTTTTATGAAATATGTTTGTGCGAATGTAAATTTTTTCTTTTAAGTAATCCCCCAAAATGTGCTAACCAGTGCCTAAAACCTGTAAGCATTTGCTTAGCAGGAACAGGTTACTGGGTACAATTTGGTTAAGTTTACATTGTTGAAGCTGGTGCCCTACTAAGTCTTTGCTAAGCCGTATTCACAGGTTAACAGCTTTGTGAAATTGGGCCATGGTCTTTGGAGAGATGGCGCCTTTGGTTCTTAGAAACCCTATAGGCTTGTGACCCTTGAACTCGATCCAAAAATGGATTCTCGCCCGAATTCGTTTCCTGGGACTGAAACACGCAAGGAAGATTGAGTTCAGTGTAGCAGATGGACTGTGGTTAACTTGATATATTCAAAGCAGTACACAGTTGTCAGGATAAACAAACATTTTGCTCGTACCTCTTACTAATATTTCGGAAAGATACTCAAACATCATGCAGAGGATCCGGCCGGTTGCTCACAGACGATATTATCCTAACCTTGATATTTCATTACGCGACCCCTATCTTTTTTCGTCCGTCTGCGCGCCGAGAAAGAATAGTGACGAAAAGGAGTGTCAGAGAAAAAGGAATGTCCATTTGTGCCTAGGGAAGCAGCTAACTTAATTACCCCATTTTCATGTATTTCTTTGATCCTGTTAACCATGTACCAAGGCTCTTTGTAATTATCTCCGACTGAAATGAAGCATTGCGGTTTTTTCCTTCGTCTTCTTCTTCTTCTTTCTCTTAGTGGTTGAGAACATTTATCAAGGAGTGTTGGAGAATTTCTACTGGAGTAGGAATGTTTCATAATGTTTAGGCATTTGATCCTGTTATTCACAAACCTGTAGGTGTTTGTTTTTTTGGACTTTAAATGAAACGTTGCAATATTTATTTCGTGAAAAAAAGTTGACAACTCACTGTTGCTTTCTTCAAGAAAAATGACAATTGACAATATCTCAATGCGTGAGAAAAAATTTCAGGGGATGTGGGATTTTTTACTGATGATTAAAGTTCTAATTGTAAATATTTTTTTCTTTCTCTTTTCATGAACTTGTCATCAAACCAACCCTCTCTTCCTTGTTCATCAATCAGGTAAGAAATGTTTCCTATTTTTTTTTTCAACCCTTAATTTTGGTTTAAGATTTGTACTCCCATTTTTTTTAAAATGAGGTAAGAAAAAAATGTTTGCTATAAATTTTATAAAATTATATAGCGTGTGGACTTGCTTTGCACAAATAGATCTAGTCAGCAGAATCGGGTTACCAGCTAGAATATTGTGTGGCTGTGCACTGTATGACTGGTACTCCCCAAATTCGTTTAGTGGGTTACAAAAATGCTGAGCATAATCTTTTTGCATTTTATTTTATAAGCAGCTGTTTCAAATTTGGCTCCAAGTCCCAGGCAGGCTGGGTCTCGTTCCAGGGTTAACTGTCCAATGGTTTACACATCTTTACCCCCCCCCCCCACCTCTACGGTCGGCTAATCCAATAGTTTGCAAACGCACATTGATTGACAATTGTCCAGTCTTCATACAATTTTTCTTTTTTCCAGTCTGCTCTGTTTCCAATTTTTTTCTTCTCAGAATTGAGGAAGAATGTTGCCCTAGGGGTGATTGATCTCGCCACGTGGCGTACATGTAAGATCAATCTCCACTTGACTTCACCACAAGAAAGAGAAGAAGCCAGACGACGAGTTTTCTTGTCACATGTCTGGTTCCCCGAAGGGTTTGAGTAAAGATTTGTATCATGTGGACACTGGCACCATGCTCTTAAGGTTTTTTTTGTTTACCATTGTTTACCCCTGAAAGTCACCATGGACAATATAGCATGGCATGGCTATAATTTGAGAGGAAAATCCACAAGACCGCAGGCTTTGTAGCTGAAAAATTTTGTACCATATTAAATTTGTGTTCCTCAAGATCAGAGCTAAATTGAGAAGAAAAAAAATTACCTACACGGTTAAACATTTGTACTAATTTAATTTGAACAAGCACTAAGAGAAGATTTATCGCATTTGTATAATGGGTAAGAATTCTTCAATACTCAAACAGAACTGAAAGAGATTTTTCAGACTGAAAGTCAGCATTGGAACAAAAACACAAGACTGCTGAATTAGTCCCGTGCTCTAATCACTGGGCTCTAATCACATTAAATCTCCTCCCTGGAAGATTGGGAAACTTGGGAAGTTGACAATCCAGGCTATGACCCTTCGGGTTGAATGAAGTAGGTCTCACACACACGTGTCTTGGCTGCTGGATGTGGCCATTTTGGTATGAGCCGTTTGCCGCCTCTATCCTGCTCGTTAGTGTGACATAATTCCATTGGAAGCCACGTCCACTCCACAGAAGCTGGCTTCTCTGATTAATAATAATAATACTAATAACTAGTTCTTATATAGCGAATTTTACAATAACGTATCAATGCGCTTTACATTAATGCGCTGGCCATTGGGCCAATAGCATTCCTGTAATCTTTCTCAGCTCCCTGGGGAGTATACAGCCCCGGGCTGCCGTGGTGCTTTGAAGGCTTTATCATACACAATATCAACCTCTACACTCACAGGTACCCATTTATACCCCTGGGTGAAGAGAAGCAGTTATAGTAAAGCATCTTGCTCAAGGACACAAGTGTCATGACCAGGATTTGAACCCACACCCTGATTAATTAACCACCAGAACTTGAATTCGATGCTCTATTAAAACCGCTCGGCCATGACACTCTAAACCCAATGCCCATAGGGCTCTGGCACTGCATTGAACAAGTTTTTATTTGATGATGTACACAACAAAAGTTCAAAAGTTGGTCTTGGCTTGTACATCGTTCCTCAAAGACTAAAATTCTTCATGGAAATAAAAGTTTATATGGTAAGAAAAATGCTTTTGAACGATTAAATGACTGACTTTTTTTGTAAAATTACACCCAACTGTTTGCCAGCCTTGGAGCTAACAGTAGTGAAAACTTCAGGCGCATGTGACTCATGTTACCAATGGGATAGTCGCCAAAGGGTTGGAAGAAAAATCATGTCATTCCTGCCCACTATCATGTGACTCCTCGTTCAGAATTTGATTGCGCTGATTTTGTCTTGTTTTTCTAGCTTTAGAAAGAGTGAAGAGCGGTTGTCATTATCGCACTACCTTGACACTTCTCTAAATTTTGGCTAAATTGTTTCGTTGTTTTTGTTGTATTTTGTTGTTGTTGTTGTTATATTGTAGTCGTACATTCTGTACGTCACTGTCCCATTCTCGTTTAATTAAACTGGCCTTGTTAAGGCCATTACAGACTTGCCAAGGTATTGTTTTGGCCTTGGCAACTGAAAGCCAATTATAAAGTGGTTTTAACATGTGTGGTACTTAATTTTTTTGTTTTTTTACTCGGTGGTAATAATGCGATGGATTTATAGCGAGGGTGCTCGCTCCCAATATGAAATTAATATTTTGTACACGTTTGACATTTTGCGGTTTGTTAATGGGCTTTCTTTGGATCATGGGTTTATTGCTTCTGCTTAGCATACATGTAGATGAATGTAGGTCACCGGCTACAATGCGTTATGGGAAGTGTTTTTTTTAACCGGTAGCCTGATACTTCTCGCTTAGCATATAAATTCGCTTAGCGATATTTTAGTGTTTATGAAAAGGTTTATGAGGTGAAAAGGTTTATGAGGTAGGAACCAATTTTGTTATTCTCAAAATAATTTTTGAACAACAAGTTTGGAAATGATTTGTTTCTGATATTAAAAAAAATGCATCTTGTTGCTCTGTTAGCTTTGGTTCATTTGCACTGAAAAAAAGTATCACATTAAAGTTCTACGGGAACTTCATCCACATTTTGTCAACACCATGAATACTGTAGATTTTGCTGAATGTCTTTATTGTCTTGTTCCCTTTATACCATCAACGATTACTAATCCTCAATCAATCTATGTAAGAAAGGGGCCTGACCATCCCCCCTCCCCCAGTCTCACTTTGGGTACATACATTTTTACTAGCATGACTAGGAAGGAAATTCAAGATGGCTTCAATGTGAATTAAAGACCTTTCTATTGCTTACAAAAAACTTGTCACCCCAGGATTTTTCAAGAAATAGTTGCGTGATGTTTCGAACCCTAGCAGAGTCTTCATCAAAGGCTAAATGACACAACACAGGGTATTTTATTACAATTGGTACACATGCACGTTTAGTTGTGTTCTCTGTCGATGCTGACTACAAAACTACAAAACCACAACACCATGAACATAAACAAAAACAACACACACATACACGTTCAAAAACAACTCACACTGTATTTAAGATGTATTCAAAATGAAGTAAGATCGTTTTAATCATCGGTTATAAAATATAATTTGTTCTAAAAAAACTCACTGATGATATTACAAAGTTGATGCAAGTACCAATCCTTCAAAGAAATATTTCCAATTAAAATACTGTCAGAGTTGATCAAATAGCATGCAAAGACACCCCCCCCAAAAAAAAATTAAATAAATATATAAATACAAACAAATTTTTTCCCCTGCAGCTTGAGCTACAATGTAGGCGCCGAGCAACAATCTGTATCCCCACGTCAATGTAAAACATTATATGCTGTTTCATTTAATTTTTTTGGTTTCTCTTGTAATTTTATGAAATTTTTACAAGTTGGTTTATCTGTCTGACAAACCAGAGGATTTTAGTAAATGTTCTTTTCCAATAACCAATATACCATTATGAAAACTAGAAGATTGGAATGAATGTATTCTTCCAAAAACCAATGATGTACCATCCCTTTATGATATGTTTCTTGAAAACTAGAGGATTGGAATGAATGTACTCTTCCAAAAACCAATAATGTACCATCCTTTTTGGAATGAATGTACTCTTTCAAAAACAATTGATGTATCATCTCTTTTGGAATATGTTTCCTAAAAAATTATAGTTAATTTACCCTTCCAATGATAAACCTTGTACATGTGTGATCCCTTTCGATGATACGTTTCTTGATCATCAGAGGATTGGAATGTATAAGTCTTCAGAAACCAGTCATGTACATGTACATCCAGGTGCGTGCGACAGGCCTGTATGAAACCATTGTCTGACGTTTTTAATTGCAGTCCATCTCCGCAGGTCACGTCACTGCAGTAACAAACCTAATCTGATCATGGCAAGGCATGGTTGTACTTTGGCCGAACACAGCCCTCCTCCTTCCCTCATTAAAAGTACCACATCAATTTGACCCAAAATATTAGATTAGCTAATATTGAGGCCTCCTTTTAACACGTGTCCCGTTCTATATTTTTGAAATTTAATAACCTTTTTATTTGATATTGTCATGCCCACGACTCAAAGCATAGATGCCATATTTTTCCACCCTGAAATATTAGCGAGGATATAATATTGCTATTGCAACAAACAAAGATACTGACAATATAGGGATACCGCCAACTTAGGGCTAGGTAGCTCAGTTGGTGGAGTGCTGGCACATTAGTCTGGAGATTGCTGGTTCAAGTCCCGCTCTAGTCAATTCAACCCAGTTAAAAAAAAAAAAAATTATACCAGTCATTTTTCCTTGTGGTTTATTACTTGATCTTCATAAAAGTCATGTGCATAGACCATGGAAGTCTCGCACATATTCCAATATTTTTGGGACCACTTTGGTCCCTCGCTCATTGCTTCAGTGCATGAAGGAATCAAACTTGCGCATTTTAACGGGTCTCAATCTTCGACTACGCGCGAGACTTGCACAGTCTTTAGCTTGGTGTGTATTTTCTTATTAAATGATTGCATTCTACGCACATCGCATGACGGACACATAGATTGCGGGCCTAACACATGAGTTTCATTTTTTAAATTTTATTTTTGCTTTTAGTTGGAGAAATCATTTATTAGGAAGAATAACTGAAAGGGCGAGTGACAAATGGCAAACTATAATCTCAACAGTCATGGTCTTTGTGTTAAATTAGCAATAAGTATAAACTATTTCAATTTAATGTTTAACTCTTGATCCGACACTGGAAATGACGCCTTACATGTACCTGTAATTTTCAACCGAAACTCCAGTCTTACGATGAAGACCGGAGTTTGTAGGTACTGAATCATTTCCAGTGTAGTGATCAAAGTTAAATTGTATCGAATTACCAATACAGATGAATTTTTATGCTATGAATAATTTCCTTTTATTATTGTTTGGACAAATAACTGCAAATATCATTTTCCCCCTGAAATGTAAATGGATGAATTTTTTATTTTATGATTTTTTTTTTAAGCAGAGATGTTTTCCGCTTTAACGTACTTAAAATTTGTGAAATTGCAAATGTAGTGGAAACAAAAAAAATATTTCCAACGAGAATTTAAATGATATTTTTCTCTGAAAAAAAAAAAAAAATTGATGCTAGTGTTTGGTAAATTGCATATAACTGTGTAAATATTATTTGAAAAGAAAGTTGAAAACGGATTCCCTCAAAAGGAAGAAGATGTTTTTCTCCTGTTCGATTTGATCAAATTGCAAATAAGTGGACAAATACATCCCCAATGTGAATTTTAAAGGAGTGCTGCGTTGCTCATTCATAAAAGGGTATAGACCTTTATCATGCTGCCACCATCTTGGTGAAGTGTCCTGTTTTTAATTACAGTGCTGAATGCTAATATTCATTGCTTAAAAAGGAACCAGACTATTTCTCCTTCCGGTCTGTTTTTTGTTACATCAGTTTGAATGAGAGAAAATCAAGATGGCTGCACCGTGGTAAAGGTCTATTGTGCTGCTTAGTTTGGTCATGAATTCCTATCCGGGCCAATTTATTTTGGGGGTTAAAGGAACAATTTGTCATTGTTTGTTGGTTTGTATTTGGGAAGTTGAACTTATTTCTTGAATACTAAAGGATTGGAATGAAGGTACTTTTCCAATAAACAATGATGTACCATTAAATTTTTTTTATATGAGATGTCGCCCAACTCACAAGGCCGGACGGCCACTTCAAGGTGAGGGCTACACTTAACTGATTTGGGCCGTCAACCCAGATCAACTGTCACCAAAGGCACATTGCCACCTACTCCTGGGGCTGAAACAGGGTTACCCCCTTCACATGTTCACAGTCCGTAAGGATAATTATAGGCATGGGTATCATCCACTAGGAGCCTGGCTGGTAGAGCTGAATGCACTACCTTCCCAACTTTTTACGAAGCAATTATGGTTTAGTGCCTTGCTCAAGGGCACAAGTGTCATGACCGGGAGTCGAACCCACACTCTGCTGCTGACAACACCGGAGCTTGGGTCCGGTGAACTCGGCCACGACACGCCACAATTATGATATGTTTCTTGAAAACTAGAGGATTGGAATGAAGGTACTCTTTCAAAAACCAATGATGTGCATGTACCATTCCTTTATGATGTAAATGGTTAATGTTAAATTATTGTGGCGTTTCACATTGCATTTAATTACCACATTCTTCATTAACCTTAACGAGTGTAATGGATTGACCTTATTGAAGGACACCTTTCTCTTACATGACTAATTGGCTGATGATGAATGCTAATTTGGGGGTGTTTTGTAAGCCAGTTCCCTGAACTAAAAGCTTCCTTAATAGATCTAGAGACCTTTGAAATCATCAGTCCTTCTTAATGTGTTCTCTAATTAGTTCTTGAAAGATCTTTTCAAAGAGGTGGTACATTATTGACTTTTGGAAGATAAAAAAGTCATCATTGGTTATTGGAAGAGTACATTCATTCCAATCTTCTAGTTTTCAAGAAACATATCATAAAGGGATGGTACATCAGTGGTTTTGGAAGAGTGCATTCATTCCAATCATCTAGTTTTCAAGAAACATATCATAAAGGGATGGTACATCAGTGGTTTTGGAAGAGTGCATTCATTCCAATCCTCTAGTTTTCAAGAAACATTGTAAAGGGACATGGTTGATACAAATTTTGGAGGGAGATAAGAAAGTCAGGATAGCCTTAAAGTAAGGTGTTTGAAGAACTAGCTACAAAAAAATATAAACTTAAAAAATTAAATTATCAAAAAGTTCCACTTAGCTGTCTGTAATTCATTAAAAAATACACATAAAACAGATAATTAGGAGAACTTAAAATGCTCTCATGTGAACAGGCATGATATTCTCCCTACTGCAATCTGATTTTAGATTTTTCGGCGCTCAGAAAAATCACCCAAACTTTCATAATCGCCGGGGAAATTCTTTAAAAACCTGAATGGCGTAGGTCAGCCGTTGTACTTGAAACTTATTATCTTATTTATTTTAAACTTATTTTTACCAGAGCTTGCGTAAACTATGACGGATGTAACCATCTGAAAGACTGGACAAATGCTCATCAAAACTCATCAAAAACATTTACTCGGATGTGCAAATTTTACTCAAAACATATTGTAAACTGCATATAACGATGAAAACTTATCGGTTATTTGTATGCAAAGCTGAGGCAGAATTTCAGATTGCACAAGTTACACATACATAACACATCAACAAAATCTGCACGTTGTGTAAAACAAATCACTGGAACTGCGCAGAGGATTTTAGCGATGCAAATGGCGATTGGACAGGACAAACAGCAGGGATGATATTAGAAGAAACAAAAAATTGTCAGCGTATGGTTTTGAAATGACCACTGCATTATGTATGTACATGTAGCAAGGGAGTGCGTACACGTGACCATTGCACACGTTAGTATTACAGTGACCAAGGTATTCACCCTCTATGCTGATTAAGTATACCGTGCCTGTATTCCATTCACCTCATGGACACACAATGCTTGCACTCAAGGATCGTCCGCACAGACAGTCTCTGTAAGTCAGTGCTCAGGCGGCTATAGCACTGCCACACACACACGCACACACACACAGCAACGTTAAACATTACCGACAGTTTCTTATTTGAAAAGGTATAGAGAAACCTAACAGACGGAGATGTACTCTGCATGATCAGTCGTTTATGCTGCTTCATCTCGTCGGGAGTGTCGTCACGTCTCGAGATGGTCGGTACTTCGTGGGATTATTCTAAGCCGGTAGCGTGTGACGGAATAATAGTGGATACACAAGTTCTTTGGAGTTCTTTAGGATAGCCCGGCGTGAAGTGGCCACACTTGGCCCGGCATTAATTCTTGTTTGTTTTTCATTCCGATATGTGCCAGGGGTTGATGGAGGATGGCATGTAGAGATGGTGACAAACACTGCTGAGCTTTAAACTCATGAATTACGATCTCAATTTCTTTTCTTTTTTTTCTTCAGTTTTTTTTTTTATATTATTTCTTTTTGGTGTGACTTTTGATTTATGGTGAGAAATTTGAACCATTTGCTTGTGTAAAGTAGCCACAGATGTGAACATCTAATTTGACATCTGTGTCTGGAGTAGGTTTACGCTGAAGAGTTTTGTAAAGTAACCGAGACATTTTCTGCATTCATGGCTTCACCCCTCGGAAAATATTAACCCAAAGCCGAAGACTCTGAGACGGTATAATAAAGGAAAAGTCATTATGCTTGGGAGTTAAAGATCTGAAAGAGTAGGAGAGTAAACTCGTTGTCTTGAGAAGAGCAGGGGTGAGGTGAAATGAGAACGATTGCTATCGGCGTGGTCGGCTAGGAAATGATGCGCCAAGACTTGAAGCACTCGAAGATGGAGAGAGAGCCCTCGGCAGGGTATCGGATACAAAACTGGTAACCGTAACATTGTAAAGCTAGCACCCGGTACGTCGGAAGCTTTAGAAATACCCTACTGGCCACGCTTACTTAATGCTTTCAGACATATTTAGGCGGGAATTATAGGCACTTTCTGTAAAATTGAAGCGGTTGCCATGGTAACTCATCCTGCCATCGAGCGTCATGAATGAGGCAAATTGTCGAGTTCGGGGGGATCAGAGTAATGTTTTTCCATTCCTCGTCTAATTAATCTGCTTTTTTGCACTCCCACCTCCCCCCCCCCCCTTGACAGCTTTGACAAACACCCGTTGTTGATGTACATTCATGTTGCCATGGAAATGTATCTGTTTCCCAATGATGTCTCGTTTCATATTACTAATGTTGAGATTTCAACTTGTCGTGGACTGACAGGTTCACTGTTTTTTTTAAAAACTCATTCCCCGCTCCTCTTGATATTCGATACGTCGGCATTAATTCATTTGTCCCATGATAGTTCTCATATAATTACCTCGCGGTAAAAAAAAGTGATCTAAATTGGCGGTTGGAGAGAATAGCCCCCCAGATTAAGTCTGCCCTCGGAAGCCATCACAACACGTTCATCTCCTCTTGTAATTACCATCGCCATGTGATTGTATCACCAGGAGTTGGATTCATCCCCTAACGGAAAAAATAAATATAAGATCAGCTTCGAGAAATAACTACAGTCAATGTTGACATGTTCTTTTGCAAAACAAGCTTCAAGTTAGTCTGTCTGTGTAAAGAAGGAGGGGCCGAAATGTGCGAGGGAAGTTTTTCCGTCACTCCGGCGTTTCTCGCTGACTGAATTTGACTCCGTCATAATCTGCTTAACATATGCGTTTCGTATTGTTCGGTTTTAAAGCATGAAATGTTGTGAATACAATAACTTCGCCTGATCAATGCCCCGAAGAGGTGAAGCCTGGTGAAACTTTACTCCATCTTCGTCGGAGAGGGAGGAAAAAAAAAAAAAAAAAAAAAAAGCCTCCAAAGTCTGTCGGCCAAATTGGATTAACCATTTGTGACGGGAAGTGCCTACATCGTCCAAGTGTCTTACATGTATATATTATAGTCTGTAGCAAACTGCTGTATGTGGGAGACAGTTTCGGCGAGATTGGATTAAAACCTGGTGGATTCCGAATGACGTTAAGACAAGTAATGCGCGGGTACCGGTCGACACCAGCTTTCGTGAGAAACAGCCTCAAAAGCCTGATTACCAGTTGTACACACCTTGGCGAGAACACTATCTGAGTGCCCTTTGTAAAACGACACTAGTAGACCCTCAGGCCCTCGCTTGGGGGATTCTTGCCAGGGTGCGCAGGCCGATTATTGGACTCGGAATGATGGAACATAACTGTTACTTCAAGCAGTGCCAACGATCTTCTTTCTCAGTTTGTCTCCAGTGCCAAGTAAGATAAATACTATTTTCTTTACTCATTTTATTTTGGCCAAAGATACTTTTGTAAAAGTGCAAGTTTTGTCTCGAGTACATGTAATCCTTTGTTGTTGTTGCATTTAGGTCAACTCAGCGCAACGAAATTGTAACGTTTGTCAAGTAACACAACTATTTTATTTTGTAACATTGACCAGGGGCTGGTTACATTCAGAATAATTTAGGTTCTGAAGATTTTGTCAAAAGTAACAAAAAGAGCCTGTAAATCCGTTGTAGTGTGACACACCCGTGAAATGCAGGGGGATTCCTTGTCTGGACCAAGAGAGAACCCAAGCCCACTACCCTAGTTGGGTTTGAGATCTTTTTGAAGAATTGTGAAAGGCCTTTTTTTGTCAAGAGCAAGGGAAGACCCAGACCCGCTACTCTAGCTGATTATACTTGGTGATGTAGAGAGACTGTAAATCCTTTGAAGTGTAACACCCAGGAGGTTCAGGGGGCTTCATCCTCTAGACCAAGGGGGAGACCCAGGCCCCTTTTCCTAGTTCTGTATTTTTGGTGATGTAGAGAGTCTGTAAATCCTTTGAATTGTAACAGCCAGGAGGTTCAGGGGTCTTCATCCCCAAGACCAAGGGGAGACCGAGGCCCCACTGCGCTAGTTCTGTATTTTTGGTGATGTAGAGAGTCTGTAAATCCTCTGTAATGTAACAGCCAGGAGGTTCAGGGGGCTTCATCCTCAAGACAAACGGGAGACCCAGGCCCCACTACCCTAGTTCTTTGGTGATGTAGAGAGTCTGTAAATCCTCTGTAGTCTAACAGCCAGGAGGTTCAGGGGGGCTTCATCCTCAAGACCAAGGGGAGTTTAAGGACCTCTAACCTTCTCATATATTTGTGATGATGTTGAGAGGCCAAAGGAAATTCTGCTAAAATCTTACACCCAAGTGTTCCAGGATCTCTTTCCTCTAGACGAAGTACTTCTCTTCTTTTTTTAAAAGAAATTCAATATTTGCCGTTGCTGTACAATTATCTTACAAGACAAAATCGTACCAGAACTACACAGCTCAGCTGTGGAGTGAGTTGATATTTGCTGTGCCCCGATTGCAAACCTTGATCCTTGGATATGGACTGGTACACTGTATCGTTTCAAATCCACTTCTAGTGTTTTTCCGCCGGGGGCTTTTCCGATTTCTAATCTTGTTAAGGTGCATAAAAGGCCAAGTGGAGAGCAGATTTGTGCGGTTGGACTACTGCAAAATGCATGTAATCGTTCGTGGCGATGTCTGGTGCACTCACTTTGTGGTTGTGGGTGGGTGGGGATAGAGGGTAGAGCGTGGGGGTGGGAGAGGGGGTGGGGGAGGGGGATAGTGTGAGTTAAGGAAATAAACAGGAACAGAAGGGGTGTTGTTGGCAAGGAAGGGGCTACGAGGTGATTGACAATCGATTTAAAAAAAATAAAATATGAAAAAGGTACATAGCTCTTGTCAAAGAAAATTGACTGGATTAAGGAATTATGAAATAAAAAGAAATTAAAAAAGTTTTTGTTGTATATCTGAAAAAGGAGAACAAATTAAAAATTTAAAATGGTTTATTTCTTAATATTTTGACAAGGTGTTGTAAGTAGAAAGGAAAAAGAAAAAGCTGGGTTAAAGAAGAAGGACTTAAAGAATAAAAAAAAATTAAAAAAACAAGTTTAGAAAGTATCTGAAGAGAAATAGAAAGAATTTCCTCTCCATATGAAGAATTCAAGATTTATTTTGGGTGAAAATCTTGACAAAGGCCTTAAAGGTGGGGTCATGGTTTGGTTTTGTCAACGTAATGCTGATTTATCGGCAAAATTATCAATAAAAATACAATTCACCATAAAAGTCACTTGTGAAAGTTTCAGCTGACTACAGTGTCTAGTTGTTGAGTACCAGCAAAACCATTATTTTTTACTGAAAATGGCGTCTAATTGCAAGTTGTCACAACACTCTCAATACACAGCTCTGATCCAGAGGTTGCAAGTCCAAATCCTGCTCTAGTATTTTTGTTCACTCCCTCCCCCCCCCCCATAAAAAAAAAAAAAAATCAATAAATAAATACCTAAATAAATAAAAAATACCAAAAACAAAAAAAGCAAAAACAAAACTCAAGAACTGTCTTGAGAGGAATGCTGAAGAAGCATCTTGTTCAAATCCTGCTCTAGTATTTTTGTTCACTCCCTCCCCCCCCTAAAAAAAGACAATAATAAAATAAAATAACAATAAATAAAATACCTTAAAAAAAAAAAAAAAAAAAGCAAAGACAAATTTCAAGAACTGTCTTGAGAGGTATCAAATGCTGGAGAAGCATCTTGTTAGCAGCTGTTTACGACTGCTATAAAATGTCCTCGGCTTATCCTAGTGTATATTGGTTTCCAAAATTCTTGAGATACTGCAACATCAAAAAGGTGCCTAATCTACCCACTGCATTATTATAAGAGGAATGGCCTGGCTGACCAAGTCGTTGAAAAATTCAGAGTCTGGCATTACCGCAAAATGTAAACGTGGAGGACTTGCTCTTGTGAGTTGTGGGGGGTCGTTGACTTCGGGATTGGTTAGCGCGGGGCACCGGTGTCAAGCCGTGAGCTTGATATGCTTTTATAGTGTTGAAGCCCGCACCAATTTGGCTGGTGTACGTCCGAGTTGTTTGCTTCGGATGGTGTGGTGTTACAAACATTGTCAGTGATTGGTGACGTTTGGAGTAATTCCATCTTGGAAGAGTACATTGACCTTAAGCGAAGTATTTGTGAAGAGCTTGAGTTTTGAATTATCTGTTTGAACAAAAAAGTTCATTATTTTTGTTGATTTAAAGCTGTCTTATGGTGGTTATTTTGTTTATTCCGGGGGCAAAAATGAGCAGAACAAAGGCTCCAATTTCATAAAGCTGTTAAGCAGAAATGAGCGGGGAACCAGTCACAAACAATATACATTACACTGTTGTTTTGCCTGGTAAACTGTTTCCGCTTAGCAAGGGAACCAATTTTATGAAGCTGTTGTAAAAGCATAATAATTTGTTTAGCACAAAAAGACATTGGTTAACAGAAAACAGGCTGGTGTAGGGTAAAACCAAAATTAATATTCTTTATCCCCGATGCAAAATTAACATCTATTAAATCGTCGCGGAACCCGCTGCTAAAATATAGGATTCGAACTGCCTCTAGCTACCGGGCAATCTTGGTGGTCTAGTTGGTAAGACACTGCTCTAGATGCAAAGGTCGTGGGTTCGAATCCCACCCGAGTAATGTGCCTGTAATTTTTTTTCACAGAACTCGGGAAAGTACTGAGTATACAGTGCTAACACACATCGGTGTAGGGTAAAAACCAAAATTAATATTCTTTATCCCCGATGCAAAATTAACATCTATTAGAAAACAGGCTACCAGCTAAAATACCGTATCATTCACATTGTCTCAATAATGCTTGTTATTTTGCTCAGTAAATAATTTGCTGTCTTGAGTAGAATTTGTTTACCTTAGTTTTAAGTAGAATTTGTTTACCCCACTTCAATTCACAAGGAATTGTAGTTAACCTTTTCCTGATCCGTAAATAAACTTTGAATTTACAAAACATTCGCGTGTTCATCAAAAGGACGTAAATAAATAGATCCAATCCATGGTTTTAGGAAATAGTTGTAAGTCAGGGAATATAATCGTAAGTGTAGATTCGTGAATACAATTTACACCCGCCCCTTGGCTTGCACATTGTATGCACAAATCCTCATATTCTCCTCCAAACACCATGTTGGGTGAGGCTATTTTTAAACAATCCTATCCCTGAGTTTTCTGTTGTTTTTTCCCCCTGTCTCCATGGTCATGATTGTTACCATTTTTATCCTTTGAGAGATCGTGACATTGCATCGAGTCCGACATCCTGTTTCAGGAGTGTTTGCTCTCCACAATTGCAGCGTCCTCGAGAGCCACGAACAATTTGTTCCTCTCCTTTTTCCAAGGACGGTATGGGAAGTGTTTCAGGCATCCATTTTTTTAATGGAAAAAAACAAAACAAGGATGTAATTTTTTTCTCTCTATTGTATGTCTCTGTACAAATGTACATTTTATATTTGACAAAGTCTTCCCAACACCTTGGCCCAATATCATTGAGCTGCTTAAGCGGCAAATGTTGCTTAACAATCTTCTGCCAAGCAAAAAATAAGCAAGATACCAGGAATAAATTGTACCCTTATTCTTTGGTAAGCTTCACTTACAGTTAAAGAAGCTCTATGAAATTGGGCCTAGTGCCAAATTTCACAAACCTGTATAGATGGGGATCAAAGCAAATTTCCCTTAAGTTTTCTAATTTAAATTAGCGGGGAACCAGTCTTAAACACTTTACATTGCATGCTAGTGTTGGCTGGTAATCAGTTTCTGCTATGCACATTTTTTACGCTGAGGATTTACCCTAACATTTAGGAAGAATGAGAACCAGTCACAAAGAGCACACATAGCAAAGTAATTTGGTTGGTAACCTTTTTTTCTGTGAGGCAGAATTGTTTTGGGCTAAGTCAGTTTGTCGTGCTAGGAGACGTTCATCATGGGGCAGCCATCTTGTATTTCTTATCACTCAGTGAAGCCAAACTGAGACTAGAGTGCAAAATAGTCTGTTGGGACATGTACATGGTAAACACATGGGACACGACTAAGATGGCCACAACTGTTCTTTGGGTGTCACTGAGAAAGCTTTTAGAAACCCAAGACGTCATCTGACATGTCTGAACAGAAGTCTATGTACTAAACATACAAACTGTACTTCTCAAATGTGACTGCACTTTCTACGCCTAATTACCTCTAAAATAATACCAATTCATTAAAGATTTATCTGGCAGGTCTGAGCTAGTTGGCTTTGTAGTTTTTTTCATGTACGTTGCCGAATATGATTAATTTAAATGCGCAATAAGCAAATGAATCCCTTCCCCCAGGCTAATTCATGTTTCCTGCCGACAAAGGACCAGATATGAGAAAAAGGGCCCCTTATGAAAAAAGGGATTAGTTTACACATGTACAATTTCTTTCATATTAAAATGTCATTCTGAGGGTTTCATTTCGTGCTTGTTTTTTTTCTTTCCGTGTTGTGTTTTTTTGCTTTCCTTTGTTACCCTGATGTGCATGGTAAGGCTGTTTGTGAATTGGCATGGTTGTGGCTGGAGCGCCGAAAAGTCCTACATTTTGTCAATGTTGTCGGCTGCCAGAGCTAGCCGTAGCCAGATCCACAGTTGCTGGAGTCAGGCCTGCCCTATTGTACACGTTGGTGTAGTCTCGCAGACCTTGATGTGCAGGTGTGATATTCTTCCTACTTACACGACTTACGTCTAATTTCTGATTTTTGGGCCCTGGGAAAAATCAGCAAAATTGTTATGAAATAGCCTGAATTGAAAAGTCTATTAAAGCCAATTCACCATGCTGCCCTTTCATGGCAAAACAGCCTAACTCAAAAGTTGACATTTTGAGAAAAGCAAGTACAGAGATAAGCTGTTTGGCCATAAAAACGGGACGAAAGTGTAAAAAGAGGCCGAGATAGGACATGTTATATTCAGAAACCATACAGAGTATGCCTTTACAAGTTTGAAATGGAAAAAGCACCCTCAATTTACCCAGAAATGATCTGATGTAAAAACTTTTTTTTTTTGGAGTTGGGCTGTTTTGCCATGTAGGTCAGACCTTGTTCTCAATTAAATGTTCCTACTTTCTCCCAAGGGCCTATTTTCATTTTGAATGTGGATGTAGATTTTGTTGGCTGCAGGCTTTGGGAAAGCACCAAGTATACTGATCTTTAGATGATGTGTTGGTGATGGGAAAACTAAATTTACTGAAAACAAAACACCTGCCGAGAGCAGAAGATTTACATATTTTCAAATTCCTCTCATGGCAAGTCTTTGCAGTGAGTTTGTAACATTGATGAATAGGGTTAGAACTCGTCAAGCAATTGTCAAGTTTTGAATTGAGAAACTTAACCCCTGAACAAAGATATTGACAAAAAAAGTAGATCACCAACATTAGTGCTAGATAGCTCAGTTGGTAGAGCGCCGGCATGTTCATCCGTAGGTCTCAGGTTCAAGTCCCGCTCTAGTAAATTTTTCTTTGTTCAACCCCCCAAAATATTTACCCAGTCAAGTTTCCCTTTTTGGTTTATTACTTGAAACTTAAATTAAGTGCAAAAACCTTATTCTTAACCAAACACAAAGACCTTCTTTATTTCCGCTGTGGCACATTTTTTCCCCCACTGCGGGTATCTGAGATAGATGCAAAACGAACGAGACAGCCACTGACCAGAGCGAGGCAAGCCAATGGCGTTCAGAGTATCAGGGGAAACACTGTGTGGTGCACATTTACCTTCCACAAATAAAAAGCTTATTTGTGCGCAAAAGCCCATGGGTAATCCCCAAGCAATCTTGCAAACGTCAACTCAAGCAATTTCAAGCTTTCTTCAATACAAGAAAGAGAGGAAATTCCGTAGCCACCTCATTGTGAGTGGTTATTTTTGATGTTTAATGTTTATATAAATTTTTCCTAGGCATCGATTCCTTTGTTCAAGCAATCCAATAATTTCTGTTGGATTAAGGCCCATAAATTTAATCAGAGTTGCATTTAAGCAATTTTTTTGTGGTCGGCCTTCCTGAAAATCACGAATGAGAAATGTCGCAGGGAATTACGGGAGACGCAGCGAATTTAACATGAACAACGGGGTGGTGAAGCAATTAAGCACTGCTTGAGGTTTTTATTTTATAGTAAATGATGACGTGATGTAGTGACATGAGTTGGTAGTTTGTGTCGCGGATGTCGAGGTTGATTAGTGAACTCGAAACGTAAAGAGAGTTTGATCGCGTCGAGACACGGTCGTAGATTGAGAATGTTAGAAACAATGATTGGCGGGAAAGTCTCTTGACCTTGGTGGTCTGAGTTGATATTCAGCTCCGTATTACACTGTGTTGTTTTTTTCCGCCAGTTACACGTAGACAAACAAAATTAGATTTATTTTGTTCTCAGTATGATGCATGCCGAGTCGCAAGACTGCTTCATTTAAAAACTCTTGTAGTAATTGCATCAGGGATAAAGAATATTTCATTTTGGTTGTACTCTTAGACCAAATGTCAAGACCAATGTCTAGGTGATACAATGTAAACTTCTCTCTTGAAGGGTCTCGCCAATTTTCCTCTGGCAAAAGAACTTTCTCTTTGGAATGTACAGACCCATTTGTATTTGTTCTTGATGTTTGATGATGTCACATTTCAAATTTCGCTCTGAAAGAATATAAAAAATGACAGTTTACATCATTTTAGCGTGAGATTAGAGACTTGGCAATGGTCCACCCAATTTCGTGAGGACTCTATCTATTAAAAAATGAGTGCATCACAAAACTGAATTTGACCTTGGAGCTTCCTGGTTAACTCCTGTAATCTAAACTCTTTCCGACCCGCATCATGATCGGCCACTTGGCCTTCTCAAATCTCACTAATCGGATAAGATATGCCGCAGTACCCACCTCCACCCTGTTCCATTACACTACTCTGTACAGCTAGCTAACCACTCAGTAGACTTAATGCACTGGAAAACTTCTAGAGAGGACACGGAGGAGGAAGGAGAACAAAAATAGCAGAGGAAAACCTGCCCGTGATTTGACTTGGCTATTTTGTCGGCGGGGTAGATTTATCAGGAAAGTTCATCGGTGGTCAGCTACAGTGACGGCCCGTGGGCGACTTTCATATGAATATATGAACCGGGGTCACTCATGCGGAATGGGTAGCATGCTATCCCCTTCTTAAAGGGGCAGTCGTAAAGTTCAGCATTAGCTTAAAGGGGCAGTTGTGTTGCGGTCGGAGTGATGTGCCAAAATAGAGCGGCTGGAATGAAGTGATCGTGAGCAAACATTGAGTTACTGGCACAGATACACTTCAAAATGAGCTTTTAGGTTTTCAAGTGTTGTCACAGAGTAGGTCCGAGCTACCTCACTGAATGCACAGAGGCATCCATACAAACCTGGAGGACTTGGCCTACTCTCTGGCTCTAACTGCATCGTTCCTGCTGAACATAGAACTGTAAATTCTACTTGTGACAGTGCTTTGACTAGCGCAGCTTCCAGACTTTTAGAGTGAACTGCCATCTCAAGTCAGATTGTTAGACACTATTCGCTATTCAATCATTTAAGAAGCGCTCAAAGACACACTGATGTTCAACTTTGTAGTATTCTTGTTTTTTGATCATCCTATTTCTGGAATGTTCTATCTTTCTGATGAGATTTGATGCTTGTCACAGCGCTGTGATTTATATGAAATAGGGCTTTATAGGAACTGATTATTTTATTAACTCTACCCTTAAATGAGGGAAAGGTCCAATTGATCATACCACACAATGATTAATTAAGCCATATCTCCAAAATTTAATGACCTGGGGGAGACAAATTCAGCGATATCCTAGACTGGACCATTACACTTATATAAGTGGGGGGGGGGGCAGACCCCAGAGTATATATATTTTTTTAAAGGAATTTTTCGAAATATACATGTATATTGGATGGTGTAGTAGTAAATATTGGCTTGTCAGGGTAAAGTCGGGGGCATTGCTTAGATAATTAGAGTTTAGCTAATGAGGGAAAAGAATCAATTACTGGGTAACTAAAGGACTCAAATAGTTCTAGACAATAGCTGGGCATGTAAAAGAAGTCACGTAGATGAAAAATTGTTGGGAAATGCACAGAAAATATTTTTAAATATACCTTAGATGGTGTGGTAGGAACTATTGGACCTTTCAAGCAGTTGTGTATAGTCAGGGGGGTAAACGCATTTATGGGTTGGGTTCCCTGAGGCCCACTTGCCTACTGGGCCCAATTTCATAGAGCTGCTTAAGCACAACAATTTGCTAAGCACATTAAAATATTGCTTACCAGAGTAAGGTTACCAGCCAAACTACCATGTCACGTGTACAATTTGTGACTGGTATCCTGCTCATTTCCGCTGAGCAGGAAAGTGTTAAGCATTATTTTTTGCTTTAGCAGCTCTATGAAATTGTGCCCTGGTGACATCAATCCTCCAATATCATCTTCTCCTAGGGGTTACTTCACAGTCCACACCAACATTTTTGGAGTTTGTTTTTTGTTCTCTTTTTTTTCCCACCGAGCTTGGGAATGCACTGAGCATACAGTGCTTAATACACGTGGGTGTAAGGAAAAAAAACAAATTAAAATTCTTCATCCCCGATGCAAATATTGTACATCTATTGAATGTTTGGAGTTGGAAAAGACCGGGTTGCATGACCCAGTGATAAGCAATTGTTAGTTGGGCCTAAAACTAAACTTAACTGATTTGGGCTATCAATGCAATCAACTGCCACCAGGGGCACGTTGCCACCTCCTCCTGGGGCTGAAACAGGGTTACCCCCTTCACAGTCTTTAAGGATGTGAGCATGGGTATCATCTTCTAGGAGCCTGGCTGGTAGACCAGAACGCACTACCTTCCCAACTTTTTTACGAAACAGTTATGGTTAAGTGCCGTGCTCAAGGGCACAAGTGTCATGACCGGGATTCGAACCCACACTCTGCTGCTGACAACACCGGAGCTTGGGTCTGGTGAACTAGACCGCTCGGTCACGACACACCACAATTGCTAAATCACACTCAAGTTAGTTAGAGACTATTGGTTTTGGTCATACGCTACGCTGGCTTATTTCGTAGACGATGAACTTTGTCAGAACCAAAAAGTAATAAACAACTGATTTTTTTTCTCGAGAAATATTGATGAAGGTAGTGCGTGATTTGTTCCAATTACACCGAAAAAACATATGATCAAATTTCTTCCTCCAGCGATCAATACTTTTGATTGAATTATTGGTAGAATATGATACATGCGCCCTGTTTATTAAGACCTTGTCTGTTGTTAAAAAACCCCACCAAAAAACCAATAATAGATGAATAAAAAAATCCTGAAACTTCTTCATAGGGAAGCTAGAAAATTGCTAATTTTTCCTCCATAGGAATCAATATTGTGAATCCAAACTCAAATGTCATGGGGGGGGGGGGGGGGGAGTCTTGCCAGACAGTCGAGTCCCCGTTGTTCTCTGTGGGCTGTGGTGAGGGCCGAGGCAAGGTGTAGGTGTCGGGGACGGCCATTGTTTGTAAATTGTTGACATTTTATTCAAGGCCTGGTTTGGTTGGAGAGACACCTGTGCTGAGGGCTGTCCTTGTGAGATCATTTTTACATAACAGAAACAAAAAACAACAGTTTCTCTTTGTCTTCAACAAACACACGCTTGGCCTCACTTATGGGAATGCATGACCTACCAAGCCTGCTTCAAGAAGAATTGTGACTAAGATAAAAGAGAAGAGCATAAAAATATAATAATAATAATAATAATAGTAATAATAATTAATCCATAGCGTTCTTACGCAAAAAAGGTATCACAACGCTTTTACAACATATTAATAATACAACAATCAACTACACAAAAGGAATGCGAATGAAATAAATAGCCTAAGCAAAATAAGTCTGGTAAAGGTGAGTTTGAAGCTGTGTTTGAACTCAGCAAGTGAAGGAAAATTGTTCCAAAGGTTTGGAGCAGCTGCGTAAAAACCTTTGGCAGATGAAGAGTATCTGGTTTGAGGTTTTTGAGAATCCTTGTATCTGAGCTGGAACGGAGTGTGCAATTAGGCTGGTATGGAGTGATAAGTTCAGATAAATGACCACTGGCAGAAAAAACAGGCAACAAAACAGACCGAAGACTTCTGGATTTTAAAAGTCAACAAGACCCAAAGGACGCATTTCATTTACCACGCAACGCTAAACAGAGTAAAATTACACCCCCATAAAAAATCGAGCCGTACAGTTTTCCCAACAAATATTAAAAAATTAGACTAAAAAATAAGGGAAATCGGACATGGCTTATATAAGCATATGCTGTAGATTACATCAACACCTACTTGTATAACTTCTTTTATACTCAGGCAACCATCTCCCCCCCCCCCCCCTCTACACACACATCCCCGGAGACATTTTTCCTTTTCACGTAGGTGGTGACCATCTTGCTTTCATCTCTCTGAAGTCACAGTTACACAATTGATTTTTTTTCCTTTTTAACGATCTCATAATGATATGTGTAGCATAATGCTGTGGCTCATTGTCCCCCGCTCCATTCATGTCGTATTTCAATAGCTCGGACGACATTCTGAAGATTTGACCTTTCGTATTTTTTCAATTTTTTTTCTTCCCTCGGTCCCCTTTTGTTCGGCTTGTTTTTTTTTAGCGATCGAGAAGACGTCGTTAGCTCGGTGCGCAAGAAGGAAACTCTGTCGCTAATCTGGCTAAAAAGTGTCTCCAAGGAACGTGTAATAAAATATCCGCTATCTAAGGTCTTTGATGGCAACTGCATGTTTAATTGCGGTTCTTTGTGTGCAATGTTTGGTGTTGTAAATTACTGTTTCAGTAGACACTTTCATATAATGTAAACAACCATCTATCCCGCCATCCGAATTATTTAGGCTTTTAAAATTGACCGAGACGTGTTTTTCTACTTATGGATATTGTTTTAGATTTATTTAGATTATTTTCTGTGTGGTTATTTTAGAGGGAAAGTGAAGGATTAATAACTTTATAAATAGATTTAAAAATAAACAAACTGAAAGCTCAATGATTGTGAAGTTCACACCAGTACCAATTCTCCAGAGCTAAGTTTCCATCTGAAAGCTCACTGATTGTAAAGTTCATACCAGTACCAATCCTCCAGAGCTAAGTGTCCATCTGAAAGCTCACTGATTATAAAATTCATACCAGTACCAATCCTCCAGAGCTAAGTTTCCATCTGAAAGCTCACTGATTATATATTATTTAGTGCAAAACTAACCTTGCTTAGCGCGAGGCCAGGCTTACCACCACAGTCAGAGTTTAACAGTTTGAGTGTTGAGTTACTGAATGGTGTTGGCCTGAGTACTGCACTAGTAAACTGATCATGCTTAGCATGAGGCCTGGCATACCACCTTAATCACAGTCCAACAGTTTGAGTGTTGAGTTACTGAATGGTGTTGGACTGATGACTACACTAGTAAACTGATCATGCTTTAGCATGAGGCCTGGCATACCACCATAATCACAGTCCAACAGTTTGCGTGTTGAGTTACTGTATGGTGTTGGACTGAGGACTGCACTATAGTAAAGTGATCATGCTTAGCATGAGGCCTGGCATACCACCATAATCACAGTCCAACAGTTTGCGTGTTGAGTTACTGTCATGACTGTATGGTGTTGGACTGAGGACTGCACTAGTAAAGTGATCATGCTTAGCATGAGGCCTGGCATACCATCATAATCAGAGTCCAACAGTTTGGGTATTGAGTAACCATATGGTGTTGGACTGGGGATGCAGGAATACCACAATTTCACGTCAAAGGCTGAAAAACCATAGCCATCCTTTTCCAGTTACCATACCCCGATTGCACCACTACAACAGCACGAACTCGTAACTCTTACTGACATTTCTCCTTTTTGTATTTAAGGATCAGAACAGCACGTCACACCCCAGGGGGAGTTTTAAAAAATAATTCACGTTAAATAATCTTCCTCGGGTAATCCAATCAAATCGCAATTGGTGGGAGTCCAAACTGACCTTTAGAAGCTGTGCATCCCTCCAGTGGTTATAGGCTTGATAGGGCAACATTTATCGACTGATAACACAAATCTCAGTTTCCAGTTCAATAGTGAATCTGAAACTGCCGGAAAACAACCTGTGTCCCCCCCCCCCCCCCCCCCCCCCGGAAAAAAAGAAGGGGGGGGGAAGGAAGCTATCGGCCCCCTTCACCTGACGTCACCGTCACAATGATCTTGATTGTGCCTTTTGGGGAGTCAATGTCACTGTGTGGTGAACAGCTTAATGCAAATTTTTAGGCGACGCTGGCTTTACAGGCTTAACTGTTGACTTCCGAAATGGCGAGCGTGGCACAGTTGCCGTATGTGACGTGCTTGCAAGGGGTCAATGAAATACAATAACACACAAGAACGGAACGACAACAAAAATATTAATTATAAAAAAATGTTCCAATTATAAATAAAAGCCACCCCCCAAAAAAGTAATAACAATTAATAAAACAATAATACTAATGATAGTAAAATCACAGCCAGTAATCTAAAAAACAAAAACAAAAAACAAACCCAGAATCTTAACAAGTTGTTAACGTAGCTATTTAACACAGCAAGATAACTGCTCCAATGTACATGGTTGTTGAGGTCAGGCAAATTTTCAGTCATAAACCAAAACTCATTACTTAGAACTCACTACCTTAACTATAGTAATTCATCATTGATCCCTGTTTACATGTAAGTTGGTTAGATTAATCTAACCATAAACTAGAGCTCACTATTGTAACTAGTCATCGGTCATCACTCTTGTCTCTATATCGTTTAGGTTAGTTAGGCTAATCAAGTTTAACTAGCCTTTGGTTGTTTGTCACCAACCACACCTCTAATCTCTCATCAACCCCCATCTCTAAATTTTGTTCTTCCTCAGATCAGCTAACCGTTAACCAGAAACCATAAGTTTAACTGATCATTGGTCATCACCTCATCTTGCAAATCCGCTGCTGTCTCCCTCACCCCAAAGGTCCCCAGGGACGTTGCTCCTACACCCCTTTACCTGATTTTAGTTTTCCCTCTTCAAATCTTCACCCCCCCCCCCCTGAAAACCTCATCTTTCTCAGGGCATTGCCCGATCTGCCATCACGGTTATTATCATTTAGTCGTTGAGCACTGCGTGTCTCGCGGGAGACCGTATTGTTATCGGAGCTTCACTGATTTGAGGGGATTAGGTTTACCATTTTGTCGCGGCCTGATCAACTACAGGTCAGAGAAGGGTATCCAGTTGGTATGAATAAACGGCAGGATTGGACTCGCACTGAGGCATAGAGTGGACACTGCTCTACATACGCAAGACCTCTTCTTTTCTTCTTCTTCGATTCTTTTTACACGAATAAATTGGCTGGTAATGTTTGGCTACAGCTCTTGTGATAAGATTGGATTTGATGTTTTACATTATGGGAACAAATGCCATTGGTTTTTGGAACCGTTTGATTGTTTTAATCCTATAAATGTATATGTAATAAAAACTAACCTGTGAAGTTTGATTTCAAACGGTGGTAGCGTTTTTGAGATATCGCTGAAAATCCGGAGTGGTTATGTCCACACCATTGCATGCAGGAAGAAATATGTGATTGGAATACGCAATCTGAGAAACGTATCTGACAGAAACGTCAGATTCAAATTTTGGAGGATAAAAACTGATATCTTTTTCCATAACCATCTTACTTCGAAGTGAAATGATTCTTCAAATGTTTATACTATCGAAAGCTGCTGTACATCTAAACGTATACCTTCCCATTAAAAGGGATATTGCCTCGTTGACTTTTGAGACGAGTTTATCTCATTCACAACCTTACTTTAAACAACCTCATGAACCTTTCACCTAGCTAAGGGTAGGGAGGTTTGTAGTGAAAATCTGTTTAATGTTTAGCGCTGGGATTTAATGCTCACTCATTATTTTTAGTTATTCCGAAATTCGGCAATCAAAATAAGCAACAGTGATTGGGTGAGTCCTCAGTGGCCATTTTGTTGACTTTAACAAAAGCTGCTTTGTTTGGTTCCCTGTGTTCACCACAATTAATACAGTTAATAATTTGATGAGGGCCAGACTACCCCCCTCTTAGTCTCACTTTGGTCTGATTCATGGAACGATGGCTTGGAGTGGAAGAATGACAAAGCCTCACCGTGATACACATTTGTGTAAACTTCTAGTCCAAATAATCCTCTGAAAAATTAAATAAGATAATAAGTGTTATTTTTTTGTGACTTTGTTTAAAACAATTTATTTATTTTGTTTTGAGGAGGGGGGGGGGCAGCCTAATACAAACAAATGTCAAGTAGGTTATACCGAGACTGCCAGAAAGGTTGTACCGAAAAACCTACAATAAATTAGTTTGGAAAAAACATCTTTTGGGAAATAAATTTTCAGAGGTAGTGCCTCGTCTGATAGCTAATCCGAGGTTTAATTTTCATGATGGCAACAACTGGGGAATTTCGTTCGCACCTCAAAGTATGAATTTGGATAGAAATGCACGACACTGAAAGACGAGACACACAACACTATATATTCAGCTAAACAAGGTGCTGTTAAAATGTGAGCGTAAATTTTTTTCTCCTGCGGTAATCATAAATTGTAAATTGACGACGTAGCGTGCCCACACGTTCTTTGTTTATTTTCGGAGCTATATCGGGGCGAGGGATAGGGGAAGCTTTGCCGACATTCCTGAGACGATCTGTAGAGATAGTGAAGTGTTATTTTATGGGGATAGAGGGTGAGACTGGGGATGGTTAATTAACGGACGTCTTGGACCGTGATTCATGAAATTCACTTGACACAATTTGTAGCATCTGGCGGGATGTGGCACAAGATGGCTAGTTGTTGGAGGGCAGTTTAGTCGCTGATCACAGCATGCTCCGCTTTGTCAGAAGTAGTTGTCTCAATTTGGGGTTGAATAAAGGAAAATTGACTAAAGTGGGACTTGAACCTGTGATCTCTGGATTAACATGCCGGCACCCTGCCAAGTAGTTTTCTTGTCAAATAAAGTAAAATTAAGAACAAGTCTATAAAGACCATGCAACCTCTGAAATAAACCACTAGGGAAACTGACCAGGTAAATTTTAACTCAATTTTAAAGTAAACAAAAACAAATTGACTGGAATGGGATTTGAACCTGCGACCTCTGGATTGGCGTGCCGGCTTTCTACCAGCTGAGCTATCTGGCCCTAATGTTGGCGATCTCCCAATATCTGTGCAAAGGGCACCACGCCAAAAGCACAGGGCACCAGGGCAATAGTGCTCAGCAGTTAGGAAAAAAAAAAAAATAAATAGAAGGCAAGTATTGGGATCTCAGACAAATGTGTCAAACTTCACTAACATATGCGCAGATACATTTCCAAGTTTTATGCGTACTTGAATGTACTAACTATACTAGTGCAGTTTGGCGCGTAAATGGTGGAATGTTTGTCCGAAAGCCGAGTACTGTATTTTGAGCAAAAGTGACGTCTTTAGTGCATAATGCTATTGCTGTGGGTGCCTAGTTATTACATAATATATGAATTATTATTTATGTTTTATTTCTCGCTTTTTGATTGCAGGAATTTGCATCTCTAACCAAGGAACTAAACCAGTCAAGGGAACTACTTCTAGAACGGGAGGAGGAAATTGCAGAGTTAAAAGCAGAAAGGAACAACACAAGGGTAAGAGAGGAAGATGACACGCTTGTACTTGCACCTGGTCTTGAATTTCAAGAAAATTTCCACAACTGCAGGGCCCAAATTCATAGAGTTGCATAAACACAAAAACTAGCTAAGCACAAAGGAAATATGCTTACCAGCCAACATACCATTTTACATGTACCACCTGTAACTGTTATCCTGCTCGTTTTTGCTCAGCAGAAAACTGTTGAGCAATAGTGTCTGCTTAAGCAGGTCTAGCTCAGAATGTTTTGCTGGACCCGAAATTTGTATACAACACGGAAAATATTTTCTTTTGCTTTAGATTTTAACAGAACTCTTAGGAAGAGATTTACATGTAGATGTGAAGGAAAAAAAATGAAGTATGCATTTTGGAAAGGTTTTGTTTGAAAAAAATACTAGATGGTGGTACTTATTGGTCCAGTGCTTGGCCAAGGGTTCAGAGAGTGTTTTTAAGCCCTAAAAGGTTGAAATACCATCATTTCGACATGCCTCCTAAAATTTGAAACCTTGTATCAGACCCTTCTATTTTTGTTAATCCCGATTGATTGAGAATGATATGATTAGATTTGAATTCAGTTTTAACTTGAAAAGTTCTTCTTTTTCTTTATCTCAGTTGCTTCTTGAACATCTCGAGTGCTTGGTCTCACGACATGAACGCTCTCTAAGGATGACGGTGGTCAAACGCCAAGCCTCGTCTCCCGCCGGGGTCTCGTCGGAAGTGGAGGTCCTGAAAGCTCTCAAGTCGCTCTTTGAGCATCACAAGGCGCTTGATGAGAAGGTGCGGGAGCGGCTACGGTTAGCTCTGGAACGGGTTTCAACATTGGAGGAGGATTTAGAGCGGTCCAGTCAGGAGGTGAGTTCGGTCTTGTTGGCCAATCAGAAGCTTGTATCTTGAAAAAGGTTGTAAGGCGGAAACTTTTTGAACTGCAAATCCTAGTTAGTAGACCTTTACCATGGTGTGGTCATTATTGTCTGGTTCACTGTATACACAAATGCAGTGATAGCTGTTACTGTCCAGCCTCACTACCATGGGCAGCGCGCCGTATCGATACCTCTCGTCGCTAAACCCCTGGGAGGGAAACACTGAAAATCAATGCTGATTGGCTAACCAAAATGTACTGCTTTGCGTGCACGCTTGTTTAAAAACATTCAAACGCTTGTAGGGCGCTTGTCGGATCCCCCCGGGCGCTTAGTACGCGCGTGAAAAAATGCACGTATTACGACGCAATACGTTTCAAATGAATCATGTTTTTACATGGTCATCCTAAACTACTGCATACAGTTAGACGAATCACAAGATCAAAAAAGAATGAGAGGGGCTAGTTGCTCCATGACTTGATGCATCCTTTGACAGCACGCTCTGCGTAGTCTCTAACACAGAATGGATCAACCACAGGTCTAATTAAAATATCCAATATATTTGGATATTTTGAAGTCACACTTCCAGGGGTTACAATCGAGCAAGGCTTTCTGGGAAAGAAAACAAAATGGCGCGTCGAGATCGTACACCACTGGGAACGAGGTTGGTTACTGTCATTCATATTTATACAGGGACCAGACTATTTTTCCCTTCCAGCCTCAGTTTGGCTGTATTAAGTTGAATGGTAGAAAAGCATTATACAACAATGCCGTACAACAATGAAGCAACATCAGACAAGTACCCAATGTGATAGAGCTGCTTAAGCAGAAAATTGCAAGCAAAAACTGAGCAGGAAACCAGCAAAAGCTGGTAGTACATGTATGTAATAACAGCATTTTGGCTGGTAACCTCAATCCGGTAAGCAAAATTGTTTTGTACTGAGCTACAGTTTGTGCTTAAGCAGCTCTATGAAATTAGGCGCTGAGTTTGTTTGTGGCGAAGTAGCTCTATGAAATTGAGCTCCGATTTTGCTGAGAATAAGATGGCTACCTTATGAGAGAAAGTCGCTCTTGTTTCTAGCCAGAATGTAAAAGACGAGGCTGACTAGTTGACCTTGAAGGTGAGAGACAAAATCAATCTCTTGCTCATTGTTGTGATGGGGAGTATGAGAGGTATCATCCCCACTGCGTGGGAGGGTAGTGGAGATTTTAATCGACATTCACTTAATGCCATCTGAATGATGCATTGCCAGCATCCACGAATTGTTCTTACTGACATTTGGATGGATTTGTTTTTTTTTCGGGCATTAGAGGGCGGCAGATAACAGCTGTTTTGGAAGTTTCTGTTCAGGTATTATACAGGATTGGTAGAGATGTCAAGCTAGTCACAGACAGTGTTCATGTTTTGTGTGATCAACCGTGAAATGACAAACCTGTGAAAATTTGAGCTCAATCCGGTTGCTAGTCAGAAGAAAATAGTGAAAAACCATGCACAATTTCCAGCATGTGAACGCAATGTCCTTAATTTTGGATGTAATTCAAAACTTTTTTTCAAAAAATAAAATAAAAGGCTTTTAGGTACGGTTTTGAATATGACTTCATTTCAGAGGGAAATATTTCACAGGAAAAATGGTTCTAGTATGGACTATAATCAGAAAGCGTTCACACAAAAATTGTAAAACAATGGTGTCTTTATTATATGTTTCATGAAGACAGGAGAATTGGAATGAAAGCACTCTCCTTAAAACCAATGATGTACAGCACATGTACTTTCTCTTTTGGTGTTTTTGAGAAATCTCTCGTCCAGTGACCTTAGTAGAAAGATCTGACTACAAAGAGAAACTTGATACGGAGGTGGAACATTTCTTTCTAAATTCAGATGTATTTGAGAACTGATCAAAACGCAGAGATCTGTCTCTGTCACACTCCCAAAGCTCCTGTATCGATTGCACTGATTGGCTGTAGGTTCTCAGTTAACCAATCAGAGGCCAGATGAGGCTGACCTTCATCCAATTAAGGGATGCTTTACAGGAGGAAGGTGTAAGGATGGAGATAGTGTTTCAGGCAGTGCCTTTGTGAAGTCGTCTTAAGTCTCCAACATTTTCTGGATGTGCCGATGTATCATCTTACTTTCACTTTCTTACATCGTCATCATGTTCCCCGGGTTCAGTACACAGAAATGAATAGTGGGTCTCATCATGCCAAAAAGGAGTCGGACTATTCTGCCCACCCAATCTTTGCCACTTTTTGAAACCATGTCTTCGGTTTGTTTCCGGTTAGGCTCTGTCTACGGGGGTCCGATTTATTTTTGACCTGTTTTTACTTTGCAATAATTTGTCTCTGCTGAGCAGATTTGTGTGGTAGAAGGCTTTGTGAAATCTGGCATTGTTCAGAGACTATTTCTCTTGAACTTTTGTTCGTAGATTTGCTTAGCAGAAAAAAATCTGCTAAGTAAATTGAGCAGGAAACCAGTCAGAAACGGGATACAAATATGTAGTGTTTTAGTCAGTAACCTGCATTCGCTAAGCAGCATTCGTAAACAGAGTAAATTTGTGTGGTCAATAGCCATTGTGAAATCGGAGGCCGGGTTTCCCTGGAACGACATGAACAAAGGAAAAATATTTGGGTCTCCACTCACAAGCACAGTGTCAGTGACATGCAATCTGCGTCAGCATTACCGAAAATGTGAGTAAGAAAAACAGGTTAATGGAGGAATTACGAGGAGTAAATTTGATTTAATCTCGCAACGAGAAGATCGAGTGGTCACAAATATAGGTCTAGCGTGTGGGGGACAGAGTGGTGTATGGTGAAGGCTGCAGGCACGGCAGGCAGGGGGAAGAGCTCATGTATCACAGCTGCAGGTGGCAATGTGAAGTGTTTTTAAGGGGCTGTACATTGTACATGTACATGCGTTGGAATCAGTTTGTCGTCAACAATGATCACTGGCCTCTGTCATGGTTTGGCTATTTTTTTTTTCTTCTTTCATTTTGATCAATGTATCTACACTGAGGCTTGAAGGAGAAAATGGTATTGGCCTCATTTGGGGAAAATTATAACAACATGGTACAACAGTGTCAGGCAGACTTGTAGTCATTCACAGAGTGAACTGGTTTAATGTTGGGTCAGTATGCTGTTGGAATTTGATGGATTTTGCAAGGTTTTTGATGGACTGACGCCCAAACCTACGCTGCTGTTCGTGATGCTGGGAAGTTGGCCTTTATCGATGCCAGCAGAGTCCACTCAGTTTAGTAGTTGATTTAGTGTTTGCTATTGGTATTTGATGGATTCAGTAAGGTTGTTAGGTGAACTGAGTGTCCAACACCTTGTCTTGTCCTTAATGTCCATTCAAAAGTTTCCCGTAGACTTAAGATTTTCCAATGGAAATGCCATTAGCAAAATTGAGACTAGTCTTGCCCTCTCAAAGATGACATTCCAAGCCTGGTCCAGACCAATGATGCTTTGTTAGAGGTTAGGCATTAGGCTTGCACCAATTCAATCAGAGTCCAATGTTTTTTTAAAGTTTTGTTACTCTTTGCTGTTTGAATTTGATGAATTCGTTGAAGGTCCTAGATGGACCAAGTATCGTCTGTCAAAACCTACATGTATGATGCTTTGCATGAGGTTAGGCGGTAGGCCTGTACCAATAATGCTTGGCAAGACACCAGGCATACTAGTACAGAGTACATGTACTTGTAACAAACCTCGTCAGCGTGTTCAGGTTTGGTCAAGTTGGTCATTGAATTACTGCTCATGTGTACCGTTAGGTCTCTTAAAGAGGGCATCTTTTAAAGGAAGAACTGCCAAAGGTGTGGCGCTAATTTAATCAGCATTCCCAAGAATTGGAAGCAAGAAAAGATACTGTATCCAGTGCGAGTCAATCGTCCAGAAACAAATGCTATCCCCTGGGTGATAATGATCAATTCTTCAGCCTCCAGTGACTCTCCCACCTCTGTGGTGCTCATGTCCTGAACGAACAGCGAGGGAGAAGGAAAAAAACTGTGACTGTCACCTTTTGCATTATTGTACCCCAAAACACATGTTCCGGTCCGACCCCACCGGCGAGGACAGCTTGCCGTGCACGCCCCAACACCTTGACAGGAGACTAATTGGCTTGGTGTAGCTGCGCCGACAAGCCAGGACCTCTTCTCGTGGGGGAGATGGGGGGGGGGGCAGCTGGAATGAAGGCAATGAGGCAACCGGGCGGAAAATGAAGAGACGAAAACTTTGTGCATTTGGGGAAAGCAAAAAGGAACGGAGAACATATTTTTTTCTTGGAGATTACATGTACCCTGAACTGGTCGCATTGTCAAGTTGAACTAATAATTAAAGCTTCGTCAAATCAAGCTGACAAACCTGTAGATGAAACTTGAATAAATGTACACCGGTTAAACGTGAGGCCACATACATTGTACTTTCATGGGACTCTATTTATTGGAAAATGGGTTTATCACAAAAATGAATTTGACCTTAGAGTCCCTCTAGTGGTGGCTGAAATAAAGCTGGTTTGTAAATTTACTCGACACTGAAATTTAAAATAATGTATTTCATGAACATTTTCTGATGTACATTGTACTTTACCAAAATTTTATGTAGTGAAGATTTCTTTACCGTTCAACTGGGATTTGACAATATTGGTGTCACTAACTGGTGCTCAATTGCAAAAAGTGTGTTCTAGCTGTTAGTGTTTCCCAGGTGCCCTGCAGGCACAGCCAAATTGGAAACAAGACATTCTATAGGTTGTCTTCCCGAACATTCAACCTGATACGAAACGAGGAAATAAAAAACCCATCAACCGTTCCCTGCCTATAACCCCCCCCCCCCCCCTGAATCCAGGAACATAAATTTAAAGGATTGATCGAGATTTTTTTCCTTCATTGAACCGATTCTTTCTTGACGAAGATCTGCTTGCGAGAAGAAATCAATAGATTTGGCTAACAAGTCGTGAAGATCCGCACAAAATAATGACATATGGGGGATTTTTTTCTCATTCAATCACAGTTTTTTGTTGATATTTTCCGGCTATTTTTACCTCTGAAGTGAAATTTCATCCGTATGAAGCCCTCGGGGCGAGAAACCACTCAATGCTGTAATTGTCTCCCATCCATCTGACGATTTTGTTCGGAGTAAGATGTGACTTATAAATTTTCATGGAAAAGAAAAATTGCAGGTGGCGACAATTAACTTATTTCATGTTGCTCCCTCGGACTGTCATCTTTAAAAGCCTTACACTGGGGCAAGATTCATGCATAATTCATGAGGGCTGTATATAAGTGTGAGACCAGGACCTCTTTCTCAGAGGTTAATTTGTTAGATGTTAGTGACACTTGAGAAAAGTTGTCAGTTTTTCAGCGTGGAAACTCTGAAATTGTGTGAAATGCATTCGTGGATGCGAATAAGCGGGCGTTTATTTATTATTTTTTTCCCCCGCAGTCGCCGTTTAAAGATAGATAAAACGTTGTGTGTCGTGGAAAGAGAAAGCTGCTCAGAATGAAAAAAAAAAAAAAAAAAGTAAAATGAAGCAGAAAAGAAAAAGACATGCCCTCTGTTCCCCCTGGTTTTGGCCTTGGTGCCCCTTCCAGATATTCCCAAAGACTGTAAGGTTTTGTAATGGAAGTGCCGCTTGCGAACTAAAAAAAAATGAACATGTCGTCCACCTTTCATACTCCAGGCCTGCATTATGAAATCCTTTTTCAGCACAGCCATCCAGGGCTTGAATTTGGGAGAAAAATCCAGAAGACCGAAGGGCTTATAGCTCAAAAGGTTCACTAAGCCCTTCCATGGCAAAACAGCCTAACTCAAAAATTGACATTTTGAGAAAAGCAAGTACAGAGATGTAAGCTGTTTTGCCATAAAAATGGAACGAGAGTGTAAAAAGAGGCCGAGATAGGACATGTTATATTCAGAAACCATACAGAGTATGCCTTTAAAACTTTGAAAAGGGAAAAGAACCCTCAATTTACCCAGAAATGATCTGATGTAAAAACCAAAAAGTTTTGAGTTGGGCTGTTTTGCCATGGAAGGGCCACACTGGACCAGAAACTTTTGTACAAGACCAGAATCAAAATGAGAAAAAAAACCACTTCCTGATTCCTGACAACATACATTGAAATGTTTTTATTTGAACGATAATTGCACTAAGACATGTAATGAGAAGATTCATCTCGTTTGTCACTTTGGGTATTATCAAGTGTGCTTCATTATTTAATAGAATTAAAAGGTAACTAAGTGAGGTTTGCAGTAACACCACGTGAAAATCTCTTTTGAGTAATGTAGATTCTGAAAAGATCCGGTGGTTAGAACCTACACTACTCAAAAGAGATTTTCACATGGTTTTCGCAAACCTCACTTAGTTATACTTCCACCATGCAAAGTTTCAAATCCTACTTAGAATTAAAAGGTATTTATGAGACTCAAAGTCAACATTTGAACATACATGTAATGTGTTTCTATTCAAGACATTACACAGTCAAGCACATGTTGTTATTTAATTGAAAAACACAAGACTGCCAAACATGTCTGGTTATACATGTACATGTAAGTTTACTGGCCCTGCACTAAAACCACTGGCTTTGGGCCCTACCATCTTTGTTTTTTTGTATTAAAAAGCTCTTCAACCAAACTGGATGGAAATACAGTGTAGTCAGACTCCTCGTTTTCATTTATTAGCCGTGGCTGCTAATAGCACACAGGGATCATGACAACGATTGGCATTAGGGCCGGTGTCCTTAACAGCCACATTGTAATGTACAGGTGACATAAGCTCAGACAAGATTTATAGAAAATGTGAATGCCGAGCAACTAAAGATCGCCGTTTAGAAATGTCAGACTTTGAAACCATGGTATCCCATTACAAGTGGATTCTTTGTACCTTGACGCAGCAAACTCTTCCTGTCATTGCACCAGGCACTTACAAATCACCTGCCAGCCGAGCCCCCCAAAAATGTTTACTGATATTTTTTTATTTTATCGGCTTATAAAGTGTGATGTGTCAGACCAACGATACCCGGGGGAACATGTGGGTGGAGCTTGTGGAGGGTTTCGGAGGGTGAGATGGAGGCGTCTCAGGCTTTGATCCTAAGGGAGGAGTAATCGGTTGTGACTGTGTTCATAGAGGCGAGAACTCTCCGTGACATAACATTAATGTAACGATCTTTGACAGCATGTTTTCTCAATTTTTTTGTGAGTGTAGCAGTTCAGTGATTATGGCGTGTGGTTGAATTAGTGGATGGGGAATCATGCGAAAGGTTGAAAGAAAATAATATTATTGGTTTGTGGAAGAGTGTTTTCATTCCAATCCTCTAGTTTAAAAGAAACATATCATAAAGGGGTGGTACATCATTGGATTTTACCGGCATTTTTGGTATCCTTGAGTTCCCATGTACATACATGTAGCTTTAATGCAAAATAAAACAAAGTCACCTACTTTATTGTTGAAGCCTGCACTACTTGCACTTCTGTAGCAAATAGGTCAGATCTCGCTTTTTTCTTGTGGGGGAGGGAGGAAGGCGTGAATTGTTGCATTACATTTACAAGCTTAAAACTACTTTGCAAAGTCGTTTTTGTTTTAAAATAAAAATCTAATAAAACATTTGTTAGTTTTTCTGATGACCACCCAAATGAATCATGCCATGCTAATCCAAGCATTGATTCTTTACGCTGAGAAAATCTTTGCTTTTAACGGACAATTCCATGAGCGTTAATAGGTCTGGGAAAGAAGAAAAAGAAGAAGATTTTTTTCTTTTTTTTAAAGAAACCTCTCATATTAGACTCTTAGAACATCTCCCGTTGGAGAGAAAACCCACGGGTAAACATGGGAATGTATCCAGGCTGACTAGTTGAGGAACCCTCAGAGAGTGTCTTTGATAATGGGTCGAGGAAGCTAAAGGAGAATCATACCCGAGCTGATGAGACGTTTTATGTCTGCCTCCTCAAGAAACGATGAGAGGGATTCGGCCGGCTGTCTTATGGGGAAACCTGAGAGATGTACAAATAGGTCGTTTCGCGCGACGGCCTCCTCTTTTTTCCCCCCTTCTTTTTCTCTCTCTCTCTCTCTCTCTCTCTCTCTCTCTCTCTCTCTCTCTCTCTCTTCCTTTCCGACGTTTGTCACTCAGGCAGGTGTAACAGGGGAGGGTTGATCAATAGCAGGAACATCTTAGAGAAACGCTCGGCCGGTCGGGAGGGCGAGAACTAGAACAAATGTTTTCAAGTCGAGGGGGTTTTGCGGGAGTGAATTGTCCAAAGGGGAGAGCTCGGATGGCTTTTGAGTCATCGTGCTCGTCGGTCTGCGAAGAAAATACATTAAATACAGACTATATGCCTATAATGAATTGTCAGTTTTTTGTGAGCAAAAGCAGATTTTTTTCTTGGCTTCGGGGAGGAACCAATTCTTAAGAAGTTAAAAAAGGACTGAAATAATACCAGAGCTTGATTTCACAAAGCTAAGGTTGAATTTTAAGATGAGTTGCATCGGTATTACTACATGTATAGTGATTTGTATTGTGACATCACACTTTGCTTAGCAATTAAGATGGATTTGCAGTTAAGATTGATCTTAGGGCCCTTTGAGAAACCGGCCACATGGCACAATTTTATAGAATTCTTAGTAGTAGCTTACCAGAAAAAGGTTACATGTACCAGCGAAAGTGTTTATCATTGTTTAGCAGAAAATTGTTAAGCACTGCTTAAGCAGCTCTACATGTATGAACAGGGCCCAATTTCATAAAGCTGTTAAGCAGAAAATTCTGCTTAGCAAATTTCTTTACTTAGCAAAAAACGAGCGGGGTACCAGTGGCAACAATGTAAACTTTATGGAATGTTGGCTGGTAACCTGTTTTTGCTAAGCAATATTTGTCTGTGCTTAGCAAGTTTTTGTGCTTACAGGCTTTATGAAATTGGGTCCTGATGAAATCGGGACCCAGGGCTCTCAATGTTATAGAGCCATTCAGTGCAGACTCTCCTACAGTAACTGCCTAAGCATGGGAAACTGCCGCTTAGTAAAAACTGATTATGAGGTGAAGAAGTGCATTGGCAGTGACTAAGTTCTGTTAAATTTGTACATTTACAGTAAGCAATTAAACTTATCAATTGATATTTTAAGCTGAAACGTGTTAAACAGCTTAGTAAAATCATGACTGAATTCCATGGCTCTTTGGAAGTCTGCACTTACAGTCGCTGTTTTCTGCTGACTGGATTAGCCCCTGGTATGGTGGGCTGCAGATTGCGCCACAGCACCTTGTAAACTATTACATGGTGCTATGTAAATAAATGGGTCTCATGTTTTTATACATGTAGCTCGGCATACCTTGTAGAAAAAATTCAAGAGTTATATAAAAGTTTATAATAATTAGACTTGGTACAATCTCCATAAAATGTCAGATTTGATGCTTTCTTCCATTATTGGGCAATGTACAAATCGTGCCAAAAGGAAGTCCACAATCTGTGGCTCTTTTGTAAACGTGGGATGTCACGGGTCAAATGCTCTATAGTACATTAATACAGGCATTTTCCTCTCTTTTGTTGTTGTTGCAATATTAATGTTTTACTTGTGATGTCTTCATGATCACTCCTTGTTTCATTGAAGGAATGTTGCGACATCATGCAGATTTACCTGAAGGACAAAAGCAAGATATAAACTGCAAAACTTTCTCAATAAATACATTAATCGCTCTTTTGTGTCTGCTTTTTGTTCAGAATCTGGTCTTGAGGGAACAGGGCTCCACAAGAAACCAGAATGGTGACATGAAATCCATCTCGTCTGTGAACCATGAAGACATCGTTAGCACAAACAGACGGAACTCAAAGGTGAGGGTCTTGAGTTTTTATGATGTTAGCTTGAGGGGCTATACAGATGTTCAGGGCCCAGAAAATGTTGCTTTAAAAACATTTTCTGCTTAGCAAAAAAACCCACCCAAAACAAATACAGGGTACCAGTCACAGGTTATGTGATATGGTATTTTGGCTGGTAACCTTATTCTGGTAAGTGTAATTCTGTTCTGCTTAGCTACTTGTTGTGCTTTAGGAAGCTCTATGAAATTGGGCCCTGATGGTGGGTAGGTATACCCTTTCCAACTGGATAGGGTCCCTGGTTGGGTGAAGGTCCCCAGTTGGGTGAAGGTCCCCAGTTGGGTGAAGGTCCCCAGTTGGGTGAAGGTCCCCAGTTGGAGAGACCAATGGGAGCTGTCGCCAAAAAGTTCATCTACAAACAAGAGAGTGACAATAGGAGGTCCCCGATTGCAGGTGTTTACACACTTTGGTGTGTTTTTGAAGCATTGCATGGTGGGTATTGATGAACCCTTTGCATATTGACATCACAAGATCAAACAGCTCCCACACTGAGGTCGACTGAAGATCCCTCATTGGCTAAGAGTTGGGCGTGGCACGTACACGCGCGCTTGTTTGCGTTGTTCGTTGTCATCAATGGCAATAGCAAAGGGCTATAATTTCTCTACAAAAAGAATCCTAGCTTTGCCAGGGAAAGCCCTGGTTCTTAAATCACTATCCATGCTCTTGGCTGTGACTAGAGCAGGCTAGTCCAAACGTTGAGACCAAACTTATCTCACCCGGGGTCAGTGAAGATAATTTCCCAGAAGTCCCCCTTGATCTACTCTACCCCATGGCAATTGATAAAAAGCAGGACAAGATCTTATCAGGACCGACTCCATGAAAGTGAACGAACATCAGGACAAGTTCGATGCACAACCACAAATCTTGAACATTACACGTACATGTACTTTTTTTCTTTTAACCGCGGCGACGTGCTCCAGTTGTCTGCTTCACACCTTCTCCGATCCTTCTTCCCATCAAGAATGTATGCACATAATGACATTTGCGCAAAAGTTTAGCGTGACATTTTATCAATTGTTTAGCGACGCTGTAACTATTCAGTATCCCTTCTGGCATCAGGTAATGCCTGACTCAACACACCGGCCTGAAAACTCACTAACCAGATCATGGGTTATGTATGAACCACGGACGACTGAACTGTCTGTGAAGTGGGGTAGGAGGTGACGTCTTGGGGGGATTGCATCCATGTTTAAAATGTTCCCTCAATCAAGAATGATCCAACAAAATGGCCTGGGGAAAATACATGTATTTCTGGCACGCTTCCAACTCTTTATTCTGTACATGTTGTGAGATCTATAAGCAGCACAAACAAATTTGTGCGTAATCAAATTTATACTTGAGAAGGAGCAGCTGTAACTGTTTTTGTGTGTTACAGTTGTTAGTTGAATTTTTTGGGTGGAATTGATTGTTGATTGATTTCTTTATTGTGTAGTTTGCTTTATTGACTTATTTTGTTGTTGCTTAGTGAATGATTGATTTATTGATTGATTGATAAGTTTATTGATTGATTTATTGTGTATTGATTAATTTTGAAGTGCATTGATTGATTACGCATTGATTATTTTTGAATTTGTGATGAGCTGGTTTATAGATATTGATTATCATTGCTATTAGATTGACTGGCCGATCTTTATTCACTGTTATCTATTTTAGAATTGGTTGGTTGACTGATCGAGTGAATTGCTCCATCAATTGATTGATGGATTTGTTAATTGCAAATTGATCAATGAGTTCAAGATTCAAAATTCAAGATTTAAATTGAGTTGATTAGTGATGCTTTTAAATTGGTGGTAAATTGATAAATCAGTTGATTGCAAATTCATGTCGTTTATTGATCAGTTGTATATATTGATCCGTCTGTTTGCTGTTCATTGATGAATTGGAAATTTAACAGTCTGTTTGATTGATTCCATTCTTGATTTCACAGCGATTGTCTAATGGATCAATCGATCCAGACGACGATGTCTCGAGGGTCATTGAGCTCCAGGACACTCTGGAGAAGCAGAACAATGAGCTTAGCCTGTCCAAGGAGCGTGTGACGGAGATGACCCTCCGGGTAGCCGACCTAGAGGAAAGCTTGGCCAAGACGCAGAAGGAGGTGCTCAGAGCTCAGGAATCTGCCACCAAATTCCAACGAGATGTCAGGGAGGTGGGCTTTGTCTTTTGATTTTTCTTATACGCTTTTTTTTACAACTATGTTTTGAATATTTTTGTTTGCTCTGTTTTGGTTTCTTTTAAAAATATTTTGTGTATTTCTTTTTCAAAAGCCGGTTATAGATAACTTTTTGTGTGTTTTAATTGTTGTGGCCAAGCAGTCGAGCGCATTGGACTCAAGCTCCTGTGTAGAGTTTGGGTTTGAGTCCCGGTCTTGAAACTTGGTTGGTAAAGCACTGGCACGTAAATCCAGAGGTCGTAACTGCTCTTGTTAAATTGTTTCAAAATTTACTCATGGTTTATTACCTTTAAAGGAAAAATAAATAAAACCTGTGTGGATGTTGGTTTCCCAGGCGATGGCCCAGAAGGAGGATATGGAAGAGAGAATCGCAACGCTAGAGAAGCGCTACTTAAACTCCCAACGGGAGACTACCTCATTACATGATCTCAACGATAAACTGGAGTCGGAGCTCGCCAACAAGGAAACTGTGTTAAGACAGGTAAGTCCCAGGCCGGTAGTTTGTTAGGATTCCGCATTGATCTACCGCCACCTTTAATTTTTTCTTAGAAGGGGCGAAATTGCTATTACATGACGGAGGTGAAAGGGTCGGCCATTGTCAGAGCTGCCAACTTATCCTGATTCTGCGGAGGAAAGTTCCCTGAAAATAAACCAATCTTTGCCAGTTCTGATGAACACATTTGAAAATCTTCCTGTTTCTTTGCAAGTTCTGATAAACACATTTGAAAATCTTCCTGTTTCTTTGCAAGTTCTGCTAAACACATTTGAAAATCTTCCTGTTTTTTTGCCAGTTCTGATGAACACATTTGAAAATCTTCCTGTTTCTTTGCAAGTTCTGATAAACACATTTGAAAATCTTCCTGTTTCTTTGCAAGTTCTGATGAACACATTTGAAAATCTTCCTGTTTCTTTGCAAGTTCTGATAAACACATTTGAAAATCTTCCTGTTTCTTTGCAAGTTCTGATAAACACATTTGAAAATCTTCCTGTTTCTTTGCAAGTTCTGATAAACACATTTGAAAATCTTCCTGTTTCTTTGCCAGTTCTGATAAACACATTTGAAAATCTTCCTGTTTCTTTGCAAGTTCTGATAAACACATTTGAAAATCTTCCTGTTTCTTTGCAAGTTCTGATGAACACATTTGAAAATCTTCCTGTTTCTTTGCAAGTTCTGATAAACACATTTGAATATCTTCCTGTTTCTTTGCAAGTTCTGATAAACACATTTGAAAATCTTTCTGTTTTTGGAAACTTTGTCCATATTATGTTGAATGTAAAAGTATCCATGATTCCTGCACAAAATCTCCCCAATTGCAAGATGCAAATGTTGGCCGCTCTGCCTTATTCTGACCAGACCCTAGGATTTCTAGTAAAACGGAAGCAGTCAAGTGCTGTTTATTTTTTGATGTTTTGGGGTTTTTGCTTAACTTAAGAGTCCATCATCTGTTTTGCTGTCTGAGCCAGGTCTAGCCACTTTAAACATTGTTTTGTTAAACCGCCCAGTGCCCAAAGAAAGAAGAGCAGTCCAAGGTCGAATTAAGTTCTGTGATGCATTCATTATTTAGCAGATAGAATCCTCATGAAAATGGCACACAAAAATGACAAGTCCCCAAATGCACGTTAAATTGATGTAAAATGTCACATTATTTTATACTCATTCAGAATGAAATGAAACATGACGTCCTTGGGTATCAACAACAAACTAGACGGTGCGTTCCGAAGAGGAATATTTGCTCAGTCGAAACGTTGAGCTCAAGGCCTTTTTGGTTGATAGTCATCAAAATTCAGGAATGAGCAGAAAATTTTCCTTGAAAAACAAAACAAAAGGGAAAGACCCATATATCTTTGAAATGTGTCGCCTTTGGATGGTTTTTTAATTTGACAAAATTTGCACTGGATAGATCAAATACAATGGCAAATTACAGCATTTTAACACAAGGTTAGAGACTTGTAATTTTCTTTATAGCCCCTCCTTAACATTAAAACGTGGTAAATTTATTTCTGTGTGATCTGATTTGGTTACTTGATTTTCCTTCCATCATTTTGTTTGTCATTCCCTTCGTCACTGTCCTTAAAAGAAGAAGGACGTACATGTACACGTATGTTGAGCTGGTGTCTAACAAACAGCTATTCACTGCACTAGAGCTCTGTCCCTCCTGTCTTCTAGACAATGACTGACATTTTCCCCGCAAGGGACATTTCTCACGAGGCATTTTACAGGCAAACAGTTCCAGGCAATCTTGAAACTGAAAACATTCATGCTTTCATTTTGATAAAATTTTGTTGGGAATAAGTAAGACAGTGAGAGAGATATGACTCCTGTTCTACCAAAGCGCTTCTTTTGCATGCAGTGTGGTTGGTTGTCTCTAAGTTGCCTGGAAAAATTACCCCGTCTCCTGTGTGACATGGCCTTTGCTTAAAAACCCAAATTACAACCCTGATGACTAATTGTAATTCATCTCCAGATTGTTCTGTAACCAGCAAAATCCAAAACGTTCCCTGAGCTTTTATGCTTATTTTATTGAAATCATCATAATGCCAAATGTTGATCTTTTTGGAAAAGAAAACACAATATGTTGGAAAGCCCCTGTCTTTGTCAAAAAAATGAAATGAAACAAAAATTTTGAACACTTTTGACAAGAAAACACAAAGTGTCGGAAAGTCCTTTTGTCACCCCACAAACCCCCCAAATTGACCAAATTTTTGACCGCATGAGGGCACTGTCATCAGGGAATGTCTTGCATCACAATAGCAGTTTTAGCTTATTATAATTGCCTGTTTGTAGTTTTCTTGCACCAATGAAGAAATACATAAAAAATAGCGAAACAAAATTGAAAAAACCCTGTTTGTTTACTTGTTTTTCATCATGTGAAATTTATCAACAAACGCCCTCACGTGGTCAAAAATACGGCGAATTACCATACACATCTCAAATGTTGCAGAAAGCCAACTTTAATCCTCATTTTATGTGTGAATATTCCCAGCTGTTAATTACCGCAATTTCAAGTGCGTCACAGATTAATAATGATGCAAATTTTCTGCTTCATATCCAGAGTAATAAAATATATACAAAAAATACTTGACAGCAAGTATTTTGCACAAAAGTTGAGTGACTCCGTATGCACTTAAGAGTTTCCATGCTAGTGTTATTTAATCGAGGCCCCGACGAAGTACACATAGTCCAGGCGATGATTTGATTAAAATCATTGGATTTGCCTCAAAGTAACTCAAGAGGCTGTTATGTTTCGTGTTTTTTAGTCTAACTTAATTTTGAGCATGCTGAGTTAGGGGAGAAATCAAGTATTGCCCCAACATCCAATAATCTCATTTGGCGGATATTTTTGTGGAGGTTTTTTTTATTTATGTTCTTCGTCTTGTTTTCTCCGCTTTAACAGACCGAGGACAAAATGCGCCATTACCAAGAGAAATTAGAGTTGTCCGAACAAAAGTTGTCGCAGTCGCTACGGAAAGCAGAGGCGCTGCCCAACGTGGAGGCGGAGCTTGCAGAGAGGATGGCCGCACTGTCCCAGGTATTCTAAATTTCATAAAGTGCTGATGGGTTGATTGATAAGTGGCCTCAGCAGGAGCAAGTGAAGTAATGATCAGAATGATGACGCCACATTTTTACAACAGAGCTGCCAACTCTCCCTGAATCTGCAGAAAGTTCCCTGAAAATAAACCCAAACTTTCCATGTTCTGACGAACAAAACATGTGAAAATCTCCCTGATTATGGGAACATCCCCCTATTATGTTGAATGTAATTCTAAATATCTCCCTGATTCTTGTACAAAATCTCCCTGATTGCAAGATGCAAATTTTGACATCACATGTTTACAAAAGAGTCTGGACATATTCCTGCAGGCACAAAAAGTACACAGCTCAAATGGAACAAAACTTTAAAATATTATGAAAAAGGCATTGTCTCATGAAAACGATGTTGTCAGAACTGGCCAAACTATCTCTATCCATGTTGTTATAAGAGGACAGCAAAGCAAAGAAACACAAAACAGAATTGAGAGTCTGGACTTTAGAATGTACTCTTTTTAAGCAGAACCTCTTTATGACAGTGCTCTTTACATATCGAGGGTTGACTGTAAATATATCAACTTTGGATGTGAAAAATGGAGCACTTATCAGGACATTTTTAGCTGTTATTTATTTTTTTGAACAATACTTGATTTAATGTGAGGGGATGAAAAGTTTCAGCTTTTTATCTGGCTTCAGACTTGTTTATGTCTTGTGACAAAATAAGATGCTATTTTCTTCGGTTGTGAAGAAATTCTCACTCTGTGATCTATGGTTTTTCTCTACTGCAAAGGATACTGGTTTTTTAAATATTATTTAAAAATTTTTTTTAATGGGAGTTGCTCATCACAAGGCACAAAAGACCACTTGAGATGCGGGTTGTACAAAAGAGATACAAAAAGAAAGCGTGGAGATTTTAATTACAAGAAACCCATTTACATTACACTTGTTCCCCCGAAGCTCCTTCGCATCCACAACTGAACGAGTTACTAAGACGTTGAAATGCCATCAGTTCAACTAGCCTCGCTGGATCTGAGTTTTTTCAGACCATTTTGTCGGCGATCAGTCTTGCCCGTGGATTTTTCTACTATTTAACTTGTGGTGTAGATTGTTGTTTGAGCTTGCTCTTTGAGAACTTGTTCTTTGAGAACTTGTTCTTTGAGAACTTGTTCTTTGAGAACTTGTTCTTTGAGAACTTGTTCTTTGAGAACTTGTTCTTTGAGAACATGTTCTTTGAGAACTTGTTCTTTGAGAACTTGTTCTTTGAGAACTTGTTCTTTGAGAACTTATTCTTTGAGAACTTGTTCTTTGAGAACTTGTTCTTTCAGAACTTGTTCTTTGAGAACTTGATCTTTGAGAACTTGTTCTTTGAGAACTTGTTCTTTGAGAACTTGTTCTTTGAGAACTTGTTCTTTGAGAACTTGTTCTTTGAGAACTTGTTCTTTGAGAACTTGTTCTTTGAGAACTTGTTCTTTCAGAACTTGTTCTTTCAGAACTTGTTCTTTCAGAACTTGTTCTTTGAGAACTTGTTCTTTGAGAACTTGTTCTTTCAGAACTTGTTCTTTCAGAACTTGTTCTTTGAGAACTTGTTCTTTCAGAACTTGTTCTCTAAGAACTGTGAGATTTTGTTACCGGTTCAAACAGCAGAGGAATGGGGGGTTGTTGTCAGTAGCCATTGTAACCCTTGATAGTTTTTGATATGCGTCATTTTTCTGTATAATACTCGAGCAGGCGGAACAGAGACAGGGAAGCGCTGAAGAGAAGTTACGGCAGCTGAGAAGTGAGCTGGAGGAGTGTAAACAAGAATTAGAAAGAGTAAGTAGAGACGATTAAATCATCGGAAGTTTTCGATGGTAAAAGGAGGCCTTTGACCTCCTCCCTTACCCATCCCCCACCTCGCCCTTTGCCTCGTTTAGTCCTACATTGAGCAATGTTTATGAGAATTAGAAAAAGCAAGTACTCTAATTTTGGGGAGTATAAGCCGCCCGGAGTATAAGCTGAACGTTACGGTAGACATGAGAAAATGTCAGAATTTCTGGCTAAACTGTCCTAAAAAATTCATGGATGTAATTACTTGCCATCCCCCGCTGCCCTGGTGTGACGTTCATGGAGGAATACTAACAAGTAAGCGGACAGAATGACATTTTGGATTAACCTTACTCTCAAATCCCTCTTTGCCCCCAAAACAGATACATAGATATCAAGATATCAAGATATCTATACCTTATCTGCAACCTCAGGTGTTTTTCCTTAAACATGTTAAATCAATTTCTTAATTCTTCCTCTACATGGCCAGAGAAACGAGTGTTTATTTGGAAATGGTTACGCCCCGCGAATTATCAGAATTATCGATAAATATCAAGAATTCCTAAGACATCTAACAAGCTTCTATCACTTTTCTAAACAACAATCAATATCTCATTCCATCTTTTCTGAGAAAGAGAACAAATCAATGAGGGACGACAAAAGTCTGACCAGTTCTGACCAGTTCTGACAAGTCTGACCAGTTCTAACCAGTTCTGACAAGTCTGACCAGTACTGACAACAAGTTAATTATTGTTAATTCCAAAGAAACTTCAATCAATTTTCCAACCTTCTGTCTCCTTTCAAGAATCAATGTATAATACTTTCCTCCCCACCCCCTTTTTTTTTTCTAGGCCAGGGAAAGCGAGCGTATGAGCAAAGAACTTAACAAACGTCTTTACAGTACCGTTGACAAGTTAATAATCGATAATTATCAAGAAATCCTAATCAATTTTCCAACCTTCTGTCTTCTTTCTTAAAACAAGAATCAGTGCCTTATGTTTCTCCACCCCCTTTTTTTCTTCTTCTAGGCCAGAGAACGAGAGCGTATGAACGAGGAACACAACAAACGTCTTTCCAGTACTGTTGACAAGTTACTATCGGAGTCTAATGAGCGGCTTCAGCTGCACCTGAAGGAGAGGATGTCGGCTCTGGATGACAAGGTCAGTCCCCTACTTAGTCTGGAGGTCCATCCCTTATTAATTGCTTAACTTGAGGGGCTTGTCAGATGGTGCCCCCGGGGGCTCGTTGGATGACATGTTGACAGTCATCGGCAAAAATATTACGTACGTGAACAACTCTGAGGGTTGGAAACAAATGGACTGTAACACGAAAACATTGCAACATCAACAACAACATAACAAACAACAAATAAACAAACCACCCCCAAAACACGCAGCTCTGTGTTCCAGTCACTCTGGACAGTCCTTTGTGCTGCCAACTCTCCCTGATTCTGCAGAAAGTTCCCTGGAAATAAACCGATCTTTCCATGTTCCGATGAACAACCCCCTGATCATGGAATCTTTGTCCCTATTATGTTGAATTTAACTCCTAAATATCTCCCTGATTGTTGGGCAAAATCTCCCTGATTGCATGAAGCAAATGTTGGCAGCTCTTGAAGTATAGGAATAAAGTTGAAGACATCAATCTCATCTAATCCTCTCGAAATTTGTGAGGGAAACCTGCTGCCAAAAAACAACGTCGGTTGAGGTTTTTTTTTCTTCTTTCTGTTTAGATTTATGTAGAAATGTATTGATCGCCCTTCTAATGGACTTAGCCAATGTTAGTGAAGTGTTTCACATTATCAGGCACTTTAAGAAAATGCAAAACTTGTCTGGAGTTATTGATTCTTGTCAAGTTCTACGCTGGAATCTTAACGGGTGGTCCATTTATGGCATCCTGCACTTTGTTTTGAGTACTTTTCTCACGAGAAAAGCAGTTTTTCTAAACAGTTTTGACTCAATTACTCCGAGGTTATTTGCTATGTTTAACATTCTGAAGCACTTCAGCTATTTAGATTGGTTGAAATGATTGAACGACATTTTGTTTTGGAACTAAAATTCATCCCAGTGAAGAAACTTATCATAAAGGGGTGGCACATCATTGGTTTTTGGAAGAGTACTTTCATTCCAGTCCTCTAGTTACCAGAGACATATCATAAAGGGATGGTACATCATTGGTTTTTGGAAAACGAACACAGTACCCGTGGCAGCCGGTTAAAAAACCCCACATTATTTGCATTTTAGGGCACGGGCAAGTGGGGGCAAAGATATAATTTTGGGGACTATTTCATGCATCGAACCATTCATTTCTGGATTTTTCAATATCATTTTTGTTGGCAAGGCCACTCCCAGGGCCCAATTTCATTGAGCTGCTTAACAGCGGATTCTGTGCTTACTGCGCGATTTCCATTTGATAGCGCTGCTAACCGTAAGCACAAAAAAAGGCATGCTAACCTTCCCGTGCTTACTGTATGAAAATGAATGATGTAACAATGCAAATCCATGGTGAACGCACCAGATGGCTGCCTAATTTTCTTGCTAACCTGTGAAATACGCTTACGCTGAAGCAAATTTTTCTGCTATAGTTAGCACGAAAATTTGCTTACTGTTAAGCAGCGCTATGAAATTGGGCCCTTGTTACGCCATGTAAACTTGTCATCAAACAAATGGTATGCAGCTTGGTTTGCTGCAGAGCACCTTCTAACATTGTCAAGATGGTCTCATCATTTTAAAATGCCCTAAAGTTGTCTTGAAACTAATAAGTGCTTTAAAATGCTCGTGATAAAGCTCGAAGGCAACAGTTGGAGGTTGAACACAACTCTTCCGTCCCAACTTCAGATGCGTCCCAACCATAGTTGGGAACGGTTCCAAATTGAGTCTTACAGTTGGGATGGCCCAACTATAGACCTTGTGACATGTGATGTCACATGTTTAAAAAAGAGAGACAGCTACAAAAAATGACTCTTTTCACCCTCTTTCAGAATGCATTGACTCATGAACTTGATAAAGTCAAGAAGTTCATGGATGAGATTCAGATGGAGAATAAGAGGTATAGAGACGAGTTGGAAAGATACAAAGTGGAGCTGAAGAGAACGAGAGAAAGACTGGCTCAACAAGGAGCCCAGGGTAGCTCAAGCAGTATTAGGTGAGTATATTGACCGGATGGAACCAGTTAGAACTGGTTAAAACCAGCTGGAACCTCTAGGCTGTATATTTGGTTTTAGAATGACTAAATGAGATGGGATGGAAAAGAAAACTTGCTCTGCAATGGGCCCAAGGTAGCTCAAGCAAAATTAGGTGAGTGTTCAGACCAGATGGAACCAGTTAGAACTGGTTAAAACCAGCTGGAACCTGTACGCTGTAGACTTCGTTTGAGAATGACTCAATGTGGAGGGATTGATGGGACCAAATCTTAAACATGTAATGTCATAACTTTAACCATTGGGTAGCGATCGCAACCGGTCACTTGTTCAGATCTTTCTCGCACTCAAAAGAAATACTTAAATATTTTGTTTGTTTTATTCACATCTGAAATAAATAAATAACGAGCGTTTTAAACAAGTAGGTTGCGCAGGTTTCAGTAGCCCACAGGGCAAGTTGAGAAGTGGTGTGTACTATCCCACAGCAGTTTTTCCTTGACAGCGCACGCCGGCAAGTGTGAAGTGCGAGCCCTGCCAATGTAGTTGCAGTACGCTTAGGGCCGACTGTCTGATCCGTTGTTCTTCAGTAATTATGATCACATTAAACATCAGTCACTCTCTTGTCTGGGATCTGCATTATTTAGCAGTCACATTGTGACTAGGGATTGGGGAAGTGGGGGGTGGTGGAGGGATGACGATGATTTATTAATGACGTCCTTCTGTCTGTGTTGACATGTCCTCCCTCCCTTGTTCAGACTGGATTAGAACTCTAAAGGTTACGGCCAATTAAAATGGGTAGTTCAGTCCTGGAAATGGAATTTTAAATCCATCAGGGATTAAGTTCAATTGGGAAAGGTTATCGACTAGAGAGTGAGGAACAGATGGTGCTGTTAGGGTGATTATTGAAGAGGGAAATTTCTAATTTATTTTGAGTTATCCTGAAAGTTCACAAGTAGTTCACCTTTTGAAATTGTATTTATTTATTTTATTTTATTTTATATATTTTTTTATTTCATAAAGCCAGGGCCCAATTTCGTAGAGCTGCTTAAACACAAAAAAGTAGTTAAGCAAAATTATGATACCAGAATAAGGTTACCAGCCAAAATACTATGTCGTATACACCATTAGTGACTGGTATCATGCTAATTGTTTGCTGAGCACTTTTTTTTACTTTTCTCGTTCAGTGAAATGGGTCCGAGCCAGGCAGTGCCTGATGTGGTCATCGCGAATGCCACACAGGCGACGAGTTCTCTGGAAGACGATGATTACGATATGGCCGGTGTGGTCAGACGGCAACAGCCTGGACGTCTTCAGGCACTCAAAGCAGACCCAGCAAAGGTAATGATGAGCGTTGGGGGAAGGGGGTGGGGGAGTTGTCTGTCTGGTTTGTAAGATGCAGGGCTCTTGAGACACCATGTGACCTGAAAAGAACCGAAGCTTTACTCGCTGTTTCAAACAGTACACTCTGGTTGTTATTTCGTTGTGAATGACCTTTTCAAATGACTCTGAACTGAAATATTTATTTATGATCTTGGAAGAGGGAGAACATTTCCGCAAAGGACATTTTCTTAACAAGAATAAATCTAAATGATGGAGGTTGGTTTGCTTAGAGATATTCTACAGGATTGGTAGAGCTGACAAAATGGTCACAGACCAGTGTTAACTTTGTGGATGATCAACCATATACATGAAATAAAAAGCCTGTGAAAATTTGGGCTTAATCCGTTGTGTGAGTCAGGAGAAAATAGTAAAAAACCATGCACCATTTTCAGCATTTAAACACATGGTCCTTAATTTGTGTTGTAACAACCCAAATCAGCTGTTGCGTTTAAAAAAATTTTTTTTATAGGTTTTCAGATACAGTTTTCTCGAATATGTATTCATCTCAAAGGGAAATATTTCACTGAAAAAAAGTTGTTCTTTTATGAACTTCATAAACAGTAAGGTTTCAGACTAAAATTAAACAATGATGTTATTATCCTTACCAATACTGTATAATACCTTATACATGAGAAGTGGGATCCATTCCATAACGCTGCTTTACACTTCAACTTGCCAAGCACTACGGTTACCAGCTAGATTGACATGCATTCAATACTAATTGTGCCTGGTTCCCTACTCGATTTTGCCAACTGCATAAGTTTGTTCCTCTGTTTTCTGCCTTTATTGAAACCATGGCATCGGCTCCAGCGTAGGTCAGAAAATTATTCGGTGTGCGGCCTTCGAAAATTGGGCAGAGCCTTTTGAAGACCAAGCTGTGGTTTGAAAAGGGTAATTTGACATTTAGGCTCTGGAAGTTTGCACGCGGAAAATACTTGTATTATTTGTAAATCATACAAAAGCTGGCATCAATTTACATCAGAAGTCCTCAGTATGTTTCAACCTAAGATTAATAGCGCCGCAGGTGCAAGATGTGCAACTTGGGCTGAAATGTGAAGTATGCACTGGACGCCATTTTAGTAAGCAACTCTTTTCACGCAATAATACTTCAGTGCAGACAATGACCATTGCTGTCAATGCTATAACAAAGCTTTTGCTTACTGAAATGGCGCCCATGCCATGAAAGAACTCCAGTTGCCCATCTGCATTGCAGCACTCTACGATCTTTGGTTTCAACTTTCTTCTTGTGTATATTTGTTACTCAACCTTTTTTATCTCAAGCCCACCTTGGCGCAATAAAATATTCCACCACCCTTTTTATGTCAATGGAGTGTTCCAGTCACACTATTCTAAACACGTGTCAACAGTTATTCTAGCTTATTCTATTACGTTGTGGGTGACTATTTCTTTTACACCTTTCTCTTCCTGCATCCTACAATGTCCTTACCAATCCATTGTGTGTGTAATATTCCCCTCCCAAAAGTGTTCACCCCTTAAGGTCTTTGAATTGGAATCACCCAAGGTAATTGCATGAACACAAATTTGGTTCAGTTTATTTTGTAGAGTAGGGTAGATCCTTCTAAAAAATTTCCTTACTTTCAGATAATTTGTGTTGACTTATTAAGCATGTTGTGGGCATCTTATTTCATACCAAAGTGCAGAGGCAAATTTCATTAAGCCCGTATAAAAAGCAGAAGTTTTTTGCTTATGAAGCGGTGCTCAGCACAGTTTTTATTTCATTACCACTGCTAAGCGTAAAAAGCAAAAGGCACGCTGACTAATGGGTGGTTCTTGCAGGCAATATGAGTGACACAACAATGGCAGTCCATTGTGACTGCCAAAATTCCAGGTCTGCATTTTCATCTTTGAGAGGGCAAAGCCATTTTCATTTTGCAAAGGGCACTTTCAATAGAAAATCTTAAAAGTCTATGGGAAACTTTTGAAGGGGCACCAAGGCCAAGACCAGGGGCAACAGAGGCCATGGCCTTCGTGTAATTCCAGGCCTGCATTCACCGTCAAGTCTTGATGATGCACTTGTTTTTTGCTTCCGTCGGTATTTCTGCTATAATAAGCAGCAAAATTTGCTTACCGGTAAATAGCTTTATGAAGTTGGGTTCTTGGTACGTGTAGCAAAATCCCAAACCATGTGTTTATGTACGTACGTGAATCAGCCATTTTGGTTTAAAGCGTATAGTTTACAATGTTTCAGTTTATTTTGTTTTTTCCATGTAAAATGCATTTGATGTAAGTGTCAACTCAATATGGCAATGGTTGTTATGCCAAAAGTCTATCAGTGTTTTGTCTTGCCTGAAAAATAAATAAATAAATGTTTTCCTTGTGTGGTACATTTAAATGTAAATTTCTCCCCCCTTCTCTCTCCCTTTCTCTTTTTGACAGTGGCAGAGCAACACATTTTTGGCTGCATTATGACTTTTCAAAAAATATTTGTGTCATTGAGATTATTGTTTTGGATTGGTGGAGTGGGAGGGGGGGGGTTGTAGAAGGCAAGCCTGACACCTTTCTTGGAGTAATGGTTAAGGCAGGTTTTCCTTAGTAAAAGAGATGGTAGATATGTGATGGAATGGAAGTTCCTACTGAAACATTTTAAGGGGCACCAAGACAATGACCAGGGACATAGAGACAATGACTAGGGGCATGGAGGCCTCTGTCTCTGTGTTGTATCAGGTCTGAGAAGGAACGCAACATTTGAAAAGTTCTGTCAAAGTTATCTTTTTCTGCTCATTATTTAAAGATGTCGTACATTCGTGGTGTAGTTGTGTTTGGTCTCTTTCCTGTATTTGTTGTGTTCTGTATCTCCTTCTGAAAAGAAATCATTTGATGTCTATCTTTTTAAATAATTAGCCGCATTTACTAATTGATATTTTCAAGTAGTTAAATAACTCAACCGTTTTTTCGTTTGACAAATGTAGTCTTGCAAAATGCAACGTAACATGGAATAGTTTAACAGAATTACATTTCGAAAATTATTCAAATATTGAAATGATTCAAATATTGAATTTGTTCAATTATTGAAATTATTCAGATATTGAGATTATTCAAATAGGATTAAAATGTTGCTGTAGAATGTAAGAGATAAACCAAACCCCAAAATTCAAACTGCACCTCAGGTGTACCCTTTTAATGATGCCTCCCTCTACAACTTTTACCCCCTTCCCTTTCCTTCCACCTGTTCCTTGGGTCTAACTCGAAGGTGCATTGCTAGAAATCTTCACATGTATGCATGTAGTCACTGTTCAATATCTGGTCTGCTGGTATCAACACAATGCCAACGTCCTAACATCAAACACTGTCTCCAAGTAAACGCTAACGCCACTCGCTTTTTAACACTGGATGTTTGTGACCAACAGAGGGAGCTGTTGCTGTTGGAGTTGAGACAAACCAGCAGTGTTGACTGGTTCACTCATTGATTTGTTTATTGTGGAAACAGGTGAACACGCTGAACGAGCAGGAGTGGGAGAAAGCCGAGCAGGCGAACGTCCTGGCTAACATCGCTCACGCGTTTGAGAGCGACGAGCCGGCACTGCAGTCTGAGGAAGAGTCGGAGTCCATTTTCGGCGCTGTGGACATGCTGTCACCACAGGGCCACACCGATGCCCAGACACTGGCCGCCATGCTCCAGGAGCAACTGGACGCTATTAATAATGAAATCAGGTGAGAAGAAACACCAAACTTGCCCAAGCATTGAAGAATCCTGTTTAATTAGCAGAAAATGGTTACCAGCTAATTTACTACATTATATGTATCTGTTGTAGCTGGCTCCCTTTTTTGAAAAGACGTCTCTTTGTAAGAAGAGCACAAATTTGATATGGATAAGCAGAAAATGGTTACCAGCTAATTTACTACATTATATATATATCTGTTGTAGCTGGTTCCCTTTTTTCAAAAGACGTCTCTTTGCAAAGAGAGCACAAATTTGAAATGGATTAGCAGAAAATGGTTACCAGTTAAATAACTACATTAGGTGTAACTGTTGTAGCTGGTTTACTTTTTCGCAAGAGATGACTCTTGTAAAGACAATAAAAACTTGAAATGGAATTGTTTTTGTCTTTGACGTTCAGACTTATCCAAGAGGAAAAATTTTCCACCGAGCAGCGTGCTGAGGAAATTGAGCACCGCGTCGGTAGCGTCGACAACTTTGATCTCTTCCAGAGCAGCACGGGGCGAAGCCGGTACTATTGGAACACGGAACCCCGCAACCTCACCCGCTCACTCCCAGGCAGTATGGTCATGCACACCGACCACGAGAGAATATCACCGCCAGGGAGTGAGGAGTCAACGCCGCGGATCGAGAGGAGAGGGAATGCGGCCGATATCTTGGGCAGTCAGTACAGCTACAGTCAGCCGCAGATTCCTGCCCTGGCTGGCTTGGCTGGCCAGGGGGATGAAGACATACTTGGTGCTACTGGGCAGGTAACGGCTTAGCTACTATTCTGGCTTGTACATGTAATCACAGCCATAAGTGTGATATGCAGAAGCACAAACCACCACCCTCCCCTCCCTAAGAAAGAGATGGTCAAAGACAAAAAATAGCATGAGTTGTATAAGAGTTGTACAGTCAAAGTTGACTTCCGGCTGGTGAATCAAGAAGCCATCTTAACGGTCAGCTGCATGTAGTGGCCACCACAAGCCACTTGCACTTAATGTCCAACCCATAAGTGTAGTTGCTTTTCACTGCAGTCACTCTTGGTGCGTGGCTCGTGAATCAAGAAGCAATTTTGGTGGCCAAACTGCATGTTGAGACCTGTCATAAGCCACCTGTTTTTAGTTGCCAGCCATTGAGGCTAGTTGCTTTTCACTAGCATCAGACTTGGTGAACGGCATGTTAACCACGAGGCCACGATAGTAGCCAACAGCATGTATTGATCACCCTTTTTTTATGGCCTTCTAATGGGGCTAGTGCACAGAACATCTTGTGTGGCCCTTTGTTTTAAGAGGCCGTGGTTGCCAAGAGCATGTTGTGGCCAGCCACTGCCACCCGCACTTTATGGCCAGCAGTGAGGCCAGTTGGAACTGCCTACTGCGGTCGGCAGCTGTCTTACTGTGGCCAGCAACCTGCATGATCCCCAGCACAATGTGGCTAGTAGCCCGTGACAAAATGAAGCCACCTCTTCATTTTTGTCAGCCACCTTTTCAAAATGGCTATTTTTTTCACCGTGGCTAGCTAAATGTGGCTATCATATTCTACAAAGTGGCCAGGAACCAAGATGGCCTGTTCCTGCAAGCCATCATGACCGCTTGACTCATTGTTGGCCATGGTTGTGACTAGGTAGATTGCAGTTTCTAAACAAATTTGACTGTTCATTACTCTCGAAAGAAAGCTTGAGATTTGACGGGTTTATTGGTTTTGATCAAATTCCCAACAAAAATAATGCATTCCCAACCCGCCTGAAAACATACACTGCAGAATTCAAACCCCAAGCAAGCCAAGTGTGGATTGCTGTTCAAATCCAACCTGCTTCAAGCTTCTGTAGAAAGTAAAATTTGAAGTGAACTTTGTTTTGTTTAATGTGAACAAAATATCTCCCAATAGACAGACCCCTTGCATATTGCGCAACGCTGCTGGTACGCAGAGGTCACACGCACATTTTTACGCACCAAGAACAGCCTTGCCCAGTGATCTGTCTCCTTTTGCTTCAGTGAGGGCGCTGTTTGAGCGTGTGACATCATATGCAAGAGGTCTATAAATAGCAATTTCAAAACTGCTTCTCGCCATTAAGCTTTATTAATATGCAATACTCAGTTTTGACCTTCATCATTTATGCAATTAAAAACCAAGCTCAACACAATTTTTTGGCCAATTATTTATAAAGGATCAGGAGGTTTAGTGAACAAAAATTCACCCCAGTTAAAGTTTTTTTTAAAGCCATATCCATATTTTCTGGATTTTTATGACAGCAACTTGAGGGAAAACTTGTGGACAACAAGTTTGAATGCTTTCTTTTTACCCTTGGTACTAGCGATATGAGATGGGAAATACAGCAAAATACATATCAAATTCAAGAGAATCGTATCCTCTTTCCAACAGTTCACAGTTTGTTGGGATATGTTTATTTGCAACGCAGTAAATAGTGATTGTTAATTGTTAAACAGCAATGAGCGCTACATGGGCTTAGGCAGGACCAGTGTTTACATAGAGTCACCAGTCAGGCCGATACAGATTACGCTTTATAATGAGGAAAAAAAAAAAAAAAAAAAAAAAAAAGTTCCTCTCTGTATTCGACCCTATGATATGCAAAGCCTGTTACTTTTGGTAGAGGCCAATTGCTCCTATGCCCCTGGTCATTGCCTTGGGGCCCCTTGAAATGTTCCAGTAGGAATAGACACAATCGGCGACTGCAGTCACATGACCCATAGTGAGTATAAAATGTAAACAAACCAAGCAAGCAACACGCAGCGTGAATGGAAACGCATGGCTGCTTCCGAGCGCTTCTGCCGTAAGGTGGGAAGCAGACATGCTTTTCCATGCTCACTGTGCATGGCTAGCTTGGTTTGTTTACATTGTATACCCACTATGAGTCACGAATTACTCACAGAGAGGTGCCCTTTTACCGAGGCGAAACTGCCCTGCCCTTTCAAGAATGAAGTAACAGGCCATTGTGTATCTTTCACATCAAGAAATCCAACTAGAAACTTCTTTTTATAAAGAAAGGATCCGCACCTGTTTTTAGTTTAGGCACCTTCTTAAAACAATGTTCCCAGATAAGTCGAGGGAAAGTTTATCCACAAAGTGTAAATCCTTGAGGATAAGTTGAGGGAAAGTTTATCCACAAAGTGTAAATCCTTGAGGATAAGTTGAGGGAAAGTTTATCCACAAAGTGTAAATCCTTGAGGATAAGTTGTGGGAAAGTTTATCCACAAAGGGTAAATCATTGAGGATAAGTTACTGATAGATTTTTTAAAATTTTCGTAGTTAGACGTTTGCCCAGAACAAAGCTCTTTTTAGTGGCAAGTTTGTTGACAGACTTCGTCACTGAGCTGTCTGTGGTTTGGCCAACTGATAAGATCTAAGAGCTCGTGGCAATGTTTGCGTCTTGTATCATGCCTGATTTATTGCTAAAGGGCGCTCTTTATTCTTAGTACTTCTGAAATGTCAATAAAAGTGCCCAACCTGGACCAACTGCTGGTTTCCAAAAGATAAGAATCTCAAGGTCTGTTGGAAACAAATTGCTGGTCTTATTGTGATACTTTCCCCTCTAACTTATCCACAATATAATTGGACCGCTTGGGGATATCATGAGGGTTGGAAAATCAACTGTGGAGAAGTTTATCCACAAGTTATCCTGGAATAGTTTCGAGAAGGTGCCTCATACATGTCGTAGCTACTGCAAGAATATTTTACAGCACTTACCCTGGCTTCACAGTATTTTACAGGAGTCATTTTCTCGTACAGTTGTAGAGCTTTTTTTGTCAGTAGTAGATGCGCTAATAGTATATTTGTCCATGTTTTCCCCTGGTTTCTTCTCTATTTGCCAACCCCCATTCGCTGTGTTGCTGTCGACGTCTCCCTGCGCTTTTTAGCGCAAAGGCGTGTACAGCCGCTCAATGTCTCTGTCTGAGTCCCAGCTGCACTATTGGCAAAGAAATAGAAAGGTTTGAAAATATCCAGATTTTTTATGCAATCGCACGTTGTTTGAGGAATGCCTGAATGAGTATGGACTGCCTAAGGAGACAAAAACAAAACGTTTTTAAAAGAATGACATTGTTGCACGGGTTGCTCATCACATTAGTTTTGTCTCAACAATTCCCCTCATCTGGAGAGAGAGAGAAAAAAGAAGAAGTGTTTTTTCAAAGTTTGCTGTGGTTTTCATCAGAGCGTGGCTTTATGATTGTTTGGTTTGCACCCGGCATTGGTTTTTACGTTTGCAACAGCTGTTTATTCTTTACGCTTTGTGCAATCATAGCTTATGATTGTTCTTTTCTTGTCATTTCTTTCTGACCGTGCATGTTTCTTGTGGATCACTGATACCACTTTGGTTACCTTTACAAGCAGCGCTCTAGGGATCGTAAACATTTGCAAAGATAGACTATGCAAGTCTTGATAGTTTTCAGATATTGCAAGATTTGATGTTTATGTGGGAATCTATGGGTCCCTCTCCCCAAACAAAATTTAAATAGTTACAACATTTGAATGGTTTCTTTGAAAAATCAATACCTGAGAAATTATGAAGCCCATTTCGGTACTACAAAGTTTATGATTCACAGAGTGTTGCTGTTTGCTCCAACTCAATATAACCAAATTTTATACATCAACCTCCATCATGTGGCGGCCATATTGGTCTGACTCCCTGAAGACAAGTCCATCATTAGTCTTCTCAGATGGTTATCAGTCTAATTATTAAGTATCCAAATTAACAATTATAAGTATCCAAATTAACAGATGAAGGGCCTTTGCAAAATTTAGGCTTGGGTGACGTCATCACTTTTGGAGCAGTGTGCACTTTGCATCATGCTTCAAGATCACATGGAGCCCTGAGCTAGAGTCGGAGCTTAGACCGAGGTTTATGAAAAGCTTTACGCTATGGCTGCTGCTTAATCACCAATAGCCCTAGCCATTGCCAAATTATCGCTCAGTTTATGGCTTTAATTGCATGGAAAAGTACAATGAGCCAAGATGGCCGCCACTTGATAAAAGTTGTAGTCCACCTCATCTAACCATGTTTTTCTTCAACTCTAAACTTTCTCTTTTCCTCATAACTTTCATTTTTCTTTCTTATTTCAAGGTATCAGTCATCTGCCTAGACTTCTGTTACCTTCACCCAATTAATAAAGCTGCTAAGCACGAATAAGCAGGGGACCAGTTAAAAAAAATGTCCTTTAGATGCTACTTTGGTTGGTTTTTGCTAAGCAAGTTTGTGTGCTTAAAAGCTTTATGAAACTGGCTAAGCAAATTTGGGATTGAACTATGAGAGGGGAGGGGTAATTAAAAAGAGGGATGTGGGCGAAGGATGCGGGAGTCATTTTGAACATTTAAATATAATGTGCATTTTGGTTATTTCAAAAATGTGAGTTGATAAACTTTGCATCAGTTGATTTACCATCTTTGAACTTTCTCTATAATCTTTCTCTCTATTGTTTCTCAACATTCTGACATTTATCTGTTCATCTACCTCTTTCCTTGATCTGGATTGTGTTTTTTCCTCTCTTAAGTATCTTCATATCACCTGGATACAACATCATCACGTCAGTGCAAAAACAGATCTCGATTTTAAAAAAATGCTGTATCTCGCACGAAAATGCTCCGTGCAAAAACATCACGTCTCGGCGCGTACTGGTTTTGTGTGTACACCCAGATACGCTTTGACATTTTTAAACTGGCGCGTAACATAAGTGCTATTGAAGAGAGATATGGCGTTTTTGCACTCACACGACGATGTATTAATCATGTCACATACATTTTAATTACATTTGCTGTCGTTAATAACTCTGCCCAGAAACAAATTCCTTTAAACAAATTACGTATTGTTTTATAAGTTCGAGCCACATTTCTATCTGTTATAGATTTGTGGTGCGAGCCCTAAACCCTTTAAGTTGTTTTACCATTAGCTGCTGAGTTTATATAAAAACAGTTTAATATGCTGCGGTGACAATAGTGTCTCCTGCTGAAGAAACTTAACAATGTTCTTGGCTCAGTTTGAAATGCATTTTCAGAATATTACACAATGACATCATTTTCTGGTCAATGAAGTTTGAGTCGGAAATAACCGCCTCAAGTGTAGAAAAAGAACATGGAGAATGCTGAGTTCAATAGACCTTTACCATGCTGCCACCATCTTGGTCACGTTCCTGTATCCAATAACAGTAATGAATGCTGATATTCATTGCATAAAAACGGAACCAGACTATTTCTCCTTCCAGCCTCGGTTTGATTACATTGAGTTGAATGAGAGAAATTCAAGATGGCCGCACCATGACAAAGGTCTATTGGTGTCAGTAACCATTTACACAAAACCACGGCTTCAGCTTGGTAACCGATTTAAACCCGGTTCATACTTTCTGCGATTGCTTCGTACGAAGCCAATTTTCTTGCGTCACAATTCAGAAAAACAGCAAAAAAAAAAAAAAGTTCTCGTTCGCATTCACAGGAGGTATGAACCGAGCTTTTGGCTCCGGCTACCTGTTTGAAACCCTGTGCCAAAAGCGCACGTTTTTAAAATAGCTGGCAGAGCCTGAGCCAGAGCCGCAGTCACGATTTCAAAAAGGGGCCTGTGCCTGCTGTGGACGCCCTCTATGTCAGCTGTCTGCTGTGGGCGCCCTCTATGTCAGCTGTCTGCCTGTATGGCAAAAATAACCAGATCAATGGAAAAGCTGAAATTGCCATTCAGGTAAAATGGCGGCGAGCAAATTGCCTCAAAGCAGATATGCAATGATAACTATACACACAGCATTGTCTGAGTTCTATATCTATCTTTTGAAAAAAACCCAAAGGGGACTGCTTAAGGATGACAAACAAGGCATCTCTAAGTTCATAAATAAATCCATGTACCAGTGGAACGTTTGTAATCGCAAACGAAAAATGGCATTTTCTTGGAGTGTTTCAAGTTGGAGAGCGACATTTCTAAGCGGTTTAACTCATGAATTCATACAGGTTTAATGTCAAGTTTCCCGAAAGAGTCATGGAAGCAGATTCATTTTCCTCTGGGAAAGGTTGTGGAATCGAATTCATTTTCCTCTGGAAAAGTTGTGGAATCAAATTCTTTTTATTCTGGAAAAATTTGGAATCAAATTCATTTTCCTCTGGAAAAGTTTTGGAATAAAATTCATTTTTCTCTAGAAAAGTCATGAAAGCAAATTCCCTTTTTTCTGAAAAATCATGGAATCAATTTTTTTGTCCTTGACCTTGGAATGTTTTGGGAAAAACAGGAAAATATAAGTATACAGAAAAGTAAAAATTGTAAAGTACAATTTTGATGAAATTTCCTTTAGAAATTAAAAGTTTTGAATGTTGATTCCGGAAAACTTAATATTCGGGAAAATGATGGAACTTCCGTGACTACTTCAGGAAACTTGGACAAGACTTCCAGGTGCCTCCCCCATTGGCATAACATTACACACCTCCATTACACTAATGTGGCATGATGTGGAAACACAATGCATGAAGGATCAAAAACAATGGATTGTATCAACAGTTACTTTTAACAGCGAAATTGGAGACAACCCTTTTCATACTTTTGTTGATCTGGTTTGGTAGTCACATTTTGCAAATTTTTGCTCACAGGCCCAGAAATTGAAAAAAGAAAATCAAGTAACCAGCCAAATGGAAAGTAATGTACAGTTGTTTGACTGGTTCCCTGTTAAGTAATTTAATATGTTAACCCTTTTGGGAACATAGTGGCCGCAAGCTGCTTGTACCAAAATGCCCATAACAGTTGTAAACGGTCGCAAGATTTGACCTACTTTCTCACAAAGAAGCAGGTCAAAGACTGAATTAAAATTTCCAATATTTTCCATGTTAAGGGCGTGTCCGAAACGGCGACTTCGGCTACAGCTACAGCTAGATCAGCGCGTCTACCAGTGTTGAAGAATAGGCAGACACGCGCGATCTAGCCGTAGCTGTAGCCGAAGTCGCCGTTTCGGACACGGCCTGACATAGAATCTACAGTTCTAAAGCAAGACCATGTTTTTCTGTTTCTTAATGGTTTCCTGACATTTTTTCCTGAAGAATAACGGGGCAAAAAATTAGACAAAATGTCTGGGTATATGGTGATGATTGTACGGAAACAAATGGTCCATAAGGGGTGAGCAATATGTTCTGCTAAATATTAAAAAAAAATAAAAAATGGGAGAGTGGTTGAAGAAGGTAAAAGTTTTTTTTTTTTAATCCTCTCGTTTCTGGTAATTTATTTGTACGACAGCCTGCTGCCAAAACTACAGAGGAAGGAGCAGATGAGCAGCAGAGCCAACCCAGAGCGACTCCACTGTCACCACGGTCGCAGCAGTTGGAGAAGATTGCTGCTGCCATCACGGCGCAAGGGAATGAACAAGAACAGCGGAGGTACTGTCTGTGGGAAAAACTGTCTGGTCTCTGATAATTCTAAGAAAATCCAGACTGGTTTGATCGGGTTTCAAACTTAAGAAAAGCCAGATTGAACTGGATTGTTCCCGTTTCTAACATTAAGAAGGCTGGCTTGAACTGGTTTGGTTTGGTGCCTACCATAAGGAAAGCAGCATTGAACTTGGCCTGGTTCCTAACAAAATATAATAATATAATAATAATAATATATTGTATTTGTATAGCGCCTACTGCAGGCCAGCCTCTAAGCGCTTAACATTCAGTATTTCCTGCAAGGTATTTGGGGCTACGTTTTGAAGTATGAGACCTACTCCTTTACATAGCACCTTGTAATGGTTTACAAGGTGCTGTGGCGCAATATGCAGCCGATCAAACCAGGAACACCGGGGCGGACCCCTTCTCTTTTCGATAAGTGCACTGGGTTCTTTTTCGTGCGTTACACAACACACGGGACCAACGGCTTTACGTCCCATCCGAAGGACGAAGCAATCATGGTTAAGTGTCTTGCTTAAGGACACAGGTGTCACGACCGGGGCTCGAACCCACACTCTGCTGATCAGAAACACCAGAGCTTGAGTCCAGTGAAAATATAAGCTGGACTGTACTGGTTTAGTCCGGTTCTTGACAAAAGAGAATGTTTTTAAAACTGGCATTGTCTGATATCTGACCTGACAGATTCAACAGGATTAAACTGGTTTTGACAGGTTTAGACTTGAAATGTAAAACAAAAAAGCATGAAGAAACCTGGTGAAATAAATTGGATAACACAAAATGTGACGATTCTCTATTTTCACCTCTTCCCTTCTCCCCCCAGGGGCTCGCTTGACAGCACCCACAGTACCCCAAGCCCCCAGTCTAGCAACAACAGTAGCCAAGACTCTCTCCACAAGCAGCAAGCCAAGAGGCCCGGTCTCAAGGGGTCACTAGGTAGGTTTTTTGGGAAGAGAGACAAGGCAGGATCGCTACGGAGAGGAAGGGAAGGCAATTACGGCGAGAGCGAGAAAGGTAAACAAACAAGTAAACGAGTAAAACCAAAATTAAAAATCACGATCACCATTTTTACATTTCTTCTACTCGACTAAACATTCCTAAAGGATTCCTTCAAAGTGAATGAAAAAATCGGTAAGGCTTGAAAGCCAAAATCAATTTTGTAGCGGGGGAGTTTTTTTTTTTTTTTAAATCTACCTCGACAAAAGGTCCACTGAGTCGTCCTTCTTAACCTGCCCTGATTTACATCTCTAAAGTTCAAAGGTCACCAAATCCAAACTTTAAAAGGTTATCAAATCTAATCTATTCAGGCCATCAATTCCTTAGGTCAAAGACCATCCATTTTAAAAGTTCAAAGGTCATCATTCATACTTTTTTTTTTCCTCATTCGGAGTATGATAACGTGACGCTGTCTCTATCTCTTAGACAAATGGTTCCAAAGGAGAAAAGTTTAAGTTTGGAAGGGATAAATTCTTGCAACAATTTCAAATAAAGGAAATGCAAATACGCTTTTTAAGTGCTGTTTTAACAGTATTTACCCCCAAAATATTTTGCTGCAAGACCTAGACTTCTCACCAATAATTTAAAAAAAAAGTTTAATAAGGTGGGGGGTTAAGAAAAGTAAAAAAAAAAAAAAAAAAAAAAAAAAAAACAGCTATTAGAGAACTTGATGTGTTTGAAGAAAATGATGAAAAATGTACAAGTTCTTGAAAGCTAAAAAAAGAAGAAGAAGCTTTTAAAGAAATTGAAATATGTGGAGTAAACAGAACAAGGAGTAGGGAATAAAAGTCTTGAATATGTGGAAATAAAATTGCTGGGGGGGGGGGTGAAACCTCTACCAAACTTTTCTCCAACTGGATCAATCTTCTCACTAATTTCATCTACCATACTCTTCCTCTATCCCATAATAATCTTCACAATCTAATTAACCCCACTCACTACTGATTGGTTGCTAACGTAGATACCATTGTAATCATACAACCTCGCCCACCACACTAACATCAATTTGTTTTTTTTAAATGGCAACTAAAAGCATGTTACTTTGCTAGAAATTCCTCACATTGTTTTCTTAATTAGCTTATTTTCCATATTGATGTTTAACAGCGCAACTAGAATGTTATTGATTAGAGTTGCGATTATGTACTATTTTTGTTTTGTTTTAGAGTGTTCTTTTGTTTATGAACTTTGGCAGCCATTTTGTATGGTTGGTTTTTTACATAAGTGTAAAGACATAGAAAATCCGCCTCAGTTATTAGAGTAATATAGGCAAAGACTCCAAGTTTGGGTCAACAAGTAGATCCCAGTGTTTGCATTGTCAAGAGCAAAGTGAAGACCAGATGATGGTGTGATGAGCCAATCAATGGAGATATCCATGTCTGCCATCTGAAGACTTTACCATGTGTCTTCAATGATTTCATTATTAGTCTTTTTTACATTTTAAGAGTTGTGTTTTGCACTGACGGCTGGCCATAGTTTGCCCACAACATTTTGGTGAACACAATCACAGACATGATTTAGCAATTGTGAAAGGTACCAGGCTATTTAAAATCCTCTTGTCAAAAATCAGAACACAATTAACAAAATTCAAAGTGCAGTCTTGGGCTACGATATATGACCCTAGCAAAGTCTGTCCTCATAGGTGTTTGGGATGAAGTACATAATGCTGTTTAGTACCAAGGGATAAAACACGCAAATCTATTCACAATGCTGGCTGAATCGTTTGCATTATTTAGGCTGGAAAATGTGTGCACCATTTTTAGGGTTGCTTACTCTAAAGCAAGATCATTTTTTTTTTCAGTAAAAATGAAGTTAATTTAGTTTTTGTTGATTGGTCTGTTCAGTTTTAAGTTTTTAAGTTTTGTTATGCATTATGTATTTAAATGAATATGGCTTTGTGTTGGCACAATGCCAAGCCTTGTGCATGGTTGTAATGAGTTGGCTTAGCCTGACTGCATGAAACAAGTTGTCATGGTTACTGGAGAAAATGGCCGCTTGATGCCGAGCTAAGCTTGAAATGGAAAACCTGGATCCCTCCAGATGAGTTTGAAATCACCAAAGCTTTTCTTTTTTTCCTTTTTTGTTTGTTTGATGACAGGTCAACTTTTTTACCCAAGCACAAGTCCAATCAAAGACAGTCTTCATTCTACAAAACAATTTTAATGCGAGATATTTCCCCTTTTTGGGTCACTTATTAGGAATTTATTGATTGAGAATTGATTGCATTGAATTAATTATATACAGCACCTGTAGTTGAACAATCTCCCTATTGACATCAAAACCTTGCCAAATGCAAACATTTTTAAGAAGGGACTGAATGCTCATTTGTACTCATTTGTACATATACATTATTTTGATTGGTTGATTGATACAACACATTAGATGGTTTAAAATTACTTAATTATTTGATGATAAAATTTAAGTTAAATATAAACATTTAAAAGCTGCTTTCTATCCTGAAGAATATGCAAATGAGAAGTACAGTTGAATAGTGGAGCTTTGCAAAATATGTTGAGCAGAGGTGAAAATTGGCAGAGGACCAGTCAGTGGGTATTCTGATATTTTGGCTGGTAACCTTTTTCTGCTTAGCAACATTTTATGCGCTAAGCGAATTTGTTTGAAGCAGCACTTTAATGTAAGACCCTGTACACACAGATCCCAATTTCATAAAGCAGTTTAACATAAATTGGTGCTTAGCAAATTTGTCTGCTTAGCAAAATAATAGCAGGGAACCATTCACAAACAGTGTACATTACTTGGTATTTTGAAGGGTAACCCATTTCTGCTAAGTAATATTTTATCTAAGCATTTATGTTTTGTTTTTTTAAACACAGGGATAAGATGTGGTTTTCCAAATTTGCTAGAAATTGAAAATAATTTAATGTGAAAATTTTACATGCAAAGCCTTTTTTTCACTCGAGACGAGTTTCTCAGGAAATCCACAACAAAATTTGGTTGACCTTTTCACACTTGAACTGCTAGCCCCGGCAAATTCCTGGGAGATAGCCGTAATCCTGAGACATAGCTCCCCCTGCTTGGGAGAAGGGTTAAGTAAGATAACTCTGAGCTTAGTAAACTGAGTGTTCGTTTTTGCCCAGGGAAGTTGCATAAGCATGAAATATAGATTAGGAGGGCTTAATGGAAAGACAAAGTAGGATTTCCCAAACTCAATCAAAATGGGTGCCTCTCTCTGGTTAAAATGCTGCTTTTGCTAGTATTTTTTTGCTTGATTTGTAAAGTGTTATTGTTCGCATTATGAAAGCATCAATGTTACTGCTATATCTGCTTGATATGTGCCCCACCTGCCCCCAGCTAGCCTTGATTCCAGGCTGTTAAAAAGCTACCGTCTGCCCAGTACTGCACGCTCCCCCCTCCCCTGAGAAAAACCCATGACCCAAAATGAAAATTGGCAGAAAGCATATTGATTGTGATGAAGCATTTCTTCTGTGCAAATGTATGCATGTAAAAAAAGTGCCTGTGTAACTTATAGATTGGAACTGTATTTTCTCTTGTTATCGTCGAAAGAGATAGCGACAGCCCATTTGACTTCGATCATAGTGCCACCATTTAGTTTTTTCCCGTTCAAATTGAATGATACCTAAATGAGGCTGGGAGGAATACTATTGCACTATAGTACGGTCTCCTGTTTGGTATAAGGAATAGCGGCATTCTTTTGTGCTGCTGTTTTCGGGGAACAAGACAGGTCAACGCAGCATGATGAAGGTTTTAGTCAGATCAACGACTTTCAATAAAACTTAAATGCATCAAGCATGCCTTCTTAATCAGATCTAAAAACCCGGAAAAAAAAAAATGTTTGTAAAAATTTAAAACCTGAATCTTTCCCTCGTCCTGATTCTGAATTGAACGTTGACCTTCATTCAAATTTCAACCAACTGTAACCCTCCTGTTTCTGCTCCAACTGCCCAAGAATTTGTCTTCAAAACCAAAATTCAAATCTTGTATTTGTCCGACCCTCTAGTTCAGCGATCACTTGCCCCTTCCTGTTATTGTACCCAGTATGACCTCTGACCCCAACATTGACCCCCAAACTTGACCCCCGTCTGACCCTCCCCTTTTCATCTGGACTCGTTGCCTGATTATATTCCATCTTCAAGCCTTTCTCGCCTCGATGACAACTCGCCTGTATTTGCCTTTCTTTCATGTTTCATCTGAACATTTCTGGTCCGGTTCCATCTGGCATGAACCAAATGGAACCGGTTACAACTGGTTTGAACCGGATCCCAAGTTTAATTTTTTTTCTTTCTCCAAAAAAAAAAAAATATATATATTTATGTTGAAATAGTAAAATGAAACGCAAGTACTGAAGACAAACAAGAAAGAAAAGTCTGCACTCCAGAACCAGTTTCAATCAGTGCGAACCGGTGCAAACCAGTTCCGGCCAGTGTGTTCACATTTCTTTGCATGAGTATAACATTTCTTTCCCTCTCTATGACATCTACTCTTCCAGTTTCACCATCTCCTCATCTCAAACTGTAAGACGATCCATTTAAACTATCTCGAATTGTATTTACCAAGACGAAGGTATGACTATGTTTTGAGCCAACGATTAACACAGATTGACCCGACTTTCAAAAAAATGTTAGACTTGTACTGAAAACAATTGTGTCTGCTTATTTGATGAGATAGAAACAGCAGTTTTGTAGATACATTTGTACTTTGCTTTTGGGTGGACCAAAGAAAAATTTAATAGAGTTGCGACCTCTGGGTTAACGTGCTGATCTTCCTCCAACTGAGCTTTCTAGCCCTAATGTTGGCGGTCCCCTTATTTGTCAATTTCTTTGTTTGGGGGTGTATTTTCTGTAAATACCGCAGGTGTTTTCTCTGCTATATGAAGACCCTGAAATGCTTTTGAGTTTGCCAAAAGTGGTCCAGGGCAGAGGGGGTTGTTCGGGTTGGGGAAAGGGTAAAGTATGAAGATAACTTTATAAGGAAATGGGTAGACACTCAATCAGAACATATGTGAAACTAGAAATTAAGTGTTTTGATTGCCTTGCTGAGTTAAGTTGGAGTCTGTTTCAGTTTGTCCAAAGTTTGGCATCTTCCTAACAACTAAAAAAGTTACAAAAAGTTTGTATCTTTTTTTGTACTAACAGTCATTGGAAAGCTGAAAGGCATGCCCTTCAAAAAAAATATTGTTCAAAAAGTTTTTACTGTAAAAAAAAAAATTATTTTAAAGAAAAAGTTGGGTGGGGGCGGGGAGCAGTGATGTTAATTGAGCATTTGAGCCAGCTTTGTTGGGAATTTGATAATTGTTAATCAATTTTTAGTTTTAAAGTTGTTTAGTAAGTACAATGTTAAGTCATTTTCTTACATTTTCATTCTCATTTTCTTCCATTCATGGTTTTATTTTCCCTCCATAAATTTTCCAACCCCTTCCTGATATTTCCCCTTCTCATCTTTTGCCCTATGCCCCCTCCCATCTTCTGCCTCCCCCTGCCCATTGAACGGCAAACAACTCTCTGAATCTGGCAATTTGCTCCCACCTTACCACTCCTTGTCTACCCTCCAAATGCTATAAACTAATCATTCACATTAAACCTATTAACCTCTCCAAATGACCCTTCACCCACCGACCTTTGACCTCAACCTTCCTTTTCCATAACCGTAACTCCAAATGTGCCAACAATTGGCAACAATCATTACCATATCCTGCGCAATCTATATAACCACACTTGACCTCTCGTCCCATCTGACCTTTGACCGCAATGACCCCTCACCGCAAATGACCTTATCCTTAACTCTAACCCTTCCATAAAACAAAAAAAAACAAATTGGAAAAAATGCTATAATTTCCCTCCACTGCAAAAATTCCTGTCTCTCCTCTATCACACACGACCCCCCAAAATGACCTTTCCCACAATGCAGCTGTAATGCTGTGGAAGCGATATGAAGGTACCTATATGGAACTCCCATAATTCACTGGTCATGTTTTTGGCCATTTTTATTTGTGTATGTCTCACAGCTGTTGTTATGCAAATGATGTTTAGATGCATGATGATAAAAAAAAGCAGAGCTCCTTATTCTTTTGCACTGTTCATTCTTGTTCAGCTCAAAATATTTTTAGCGTGTAGTGGGTGTCAAGTGGAAATGTTGAATTCACTTGAAATGTAAAAGAGTTTAAGAAAGCTGAAGCTGATGTACAGAACTGTCGCATTATTGTTCGAAGTTGCCGTACAATTTAAGTTAATTTTAGGGAGAGCCACAATATTTTTGACGAGCCTAATTTTTTGGGGGAGGGTTTGGGATTTTAACGAATTTTTGGTTTGGGGTGTCGCAAGGGGGAAGGGAGTTTTTGGAACAGTTCTGACAGCTGGATAAAGTAACATTTATGCACTTTCATTTAGACAGTCATAGAAGAACACCTTAGTTCTGTTTCGGAAGCGGCAACAAATCTTTATGAAGGAATTGTGTGTAAGATTTGTTCATAACCAAATTGCCGAGTTGCAGTATTGTTTGTTTGGGTTTTTTTGAGGGGGGCAGTTTATTTGTTTTGTTCATTTGTTTGTTTGTTCTGTTCATTTGTTTGGGTTTTTTCCGAAGGGGTGGATTATTTGTTGGTTTTTATTTTGTTGGTTTTTGGTCGTCGTTTTTGTTTTAATTTTTTTGGCTACTTCAACAATGGAAACAAAAAATAGTTGGAACTGTTTTAAAAAGTGACAATTAAATAATTTAACATTGAATAATCCTCTAAGAAAATCTCAAGTAGTCTGTTGAATTGTTGCCAAAAATCAGTTGTTTGTGAGATTCAGTCGTTACAGATTTGCCACTGGAAGTCGTAGAAACATTTTATTACGTAGTTGATAGTAATTAATTATCTATCATTATTAGATGGAAATAAATAAACCCCTGCCATTCGTTGAGTAGTATAATAGAAGTAGAATAGCTTACATGTTGGCATGTTATTTTAACCAACATTGTTGCCTAATTTGTAGAAACAAATTGATTTAAAAGTTGCCTTTTTTTCATTGTGCACCACTAACCAATGTGGACATAAGTTATTAACACATAATTACTTTGCTTTATATTATTGTTAATTTACAAATCATAGATAAATTTCCTAAATTCCATTGTATGTGGGTGTGTTTTTGGAGCCCGTGATCAGAGATATGTCTCTGGCATGAGCAGATTCTTGGACCAAAACACGGCCCAATTTCATGGCTCTGCTTACCGTGAGCAAAGAATCGGCGCTTACGGAAGCAGGGAATTCCGCGTGTATGTCAAGTGTATTTCACAGGATAGCAGAGAATTTCTGCTTAAGCGCGTATCTACTCCATGGTCATTATTAGGCATTCGTTGCTTGCACAGCAAGCTCAGAAACTCGGCGCTTACGCTGTTAGCAAAGAATGGTGAACGGAAGTGCAGAATTTTGTGGGAAATAGAGCAATGTGGAGAGATTCGCAAGAAGCAGTCCCTATCTAGAGACAGGTTGTGGCATTGCACTTCTTGAAAATAGAAGCTGTACAACACAGTGTTAAATTGGTTTGTTTTGCTCTACGCTAGCCGTTTTAAAATAAATATTGTTGAAAAATGATGGTGCTTTTAAAAAAAATTCTGACAGTCTGAAGTCAAACCTGAATGGCCTCAAATCTTGGGTATACATGTAGTTGGGATTTAAGAAATGATCTTGTGAACATGTTTTTGAAATGACCACATCCCAAAGTTGTTTCTGGTCAGGCTCACCAAAATACACCCTTGTGCAAGATAGTATCTCAGTGAACCATTTCACTTAATCACAAAAAACAATAATGATAATAATAATGAATAAAAAAATAATGCGCTATTTTAATAATGTTCAATATATTTTGGACTCTAGCCACACGAAAGCCATTTTTTAATACTCTGTTTAAGACAGTGTCCAATCTGAGGCTTGTAAGAACTTGGACTGGTGCTTTTTTACTTATTGTACTGTAATTAAATCCAAGCAGTCATGGAACCTTACAAAGATGTCAGCAGTTTGGTTGAAATCTATAGAAAGTTCATACTTGAGGTCACACGTCATAAAGTCGCCCATCTTAACAGGCAATTATGTAGAAAAAATTATGTATCGCACAACTCTGCAGAGCATTTAAAATCTGCGTGCGACACGCAGGAGTTTCTACAAATTCCTTGAATGATTTGTCGGTAGAAAATTAGAACGCTTGACTCAGCTCAAAGCCAAAAACTGAAGTTGCCTAGAAAGATGGCATCAGGAACTATCTATCAAAATGGACAAGAAATGCTTGCAATCACTTGTAAATTGCATTTGTTCTTTCTCAAAAAAGTAATTCAACAACTAAAGATTATAATTAATTGGTATATTTTCAGAAAGCGACGCTTTGTGTAACTTTTGATTGAAATACAGTCAATATTTTGATGATAATGTTTCGTATTGCGTTTCTCCCGACAACAGCACAGTACATGGATGACGCCACCTCCCAGGACTCGCTGAATGTCAGTTCCGGAAATCAACAGAGAGACTTTGATAGGAGGAAGAAGAAAAAGTGAGTGCCCTGTTCAATCCTTTCTAAGAAAACTCTGATATGTGAAAACACAGGATTTTCCTGATTCATCAGTCTCCCAATATCATAAGATTTTCAACAAACAAAAACAGAGATTGATTGATTGTTTTTTTTTATTTGGCATTAAAATCATAGTAAGTAAAATTATTGAAAAGGATAGCCCCCACAAAACTGTTAAATCACAGCTTATTTCCATCGGGGTCCTAACAAAACACAAAGACAAACAACTAAAACAAAACGAGAAAAACTGCACAGGAAAAAGAGAAGATGCTAATCAAAAATGTTAAACTGTTACAAATTTGAGGAGAGATGTTGTTTCTCGGGCAAGAAAGGTGCAGCCCCTTGTTGTTAGGATAAAATCTCTAGATTTCTATTTAGGGTGATGTACATGTAGAGGGTCTGCTGAACTCTAAATTGTAACATTCTTAAGTGAAATGTCAGGATTTGTCCTTGTTCCATTGATCTTTCCTATCCCATCACAAAAGAGATGAGTATGCATAACCAGGTAAGAAAGACGCAGCCCCTTGTCATGACAAAAAAAACCTGGCTTCTATTTGTGGTGATGTAGTTAGTCTTTTAATCTCTAATAAGCACTTTTCAGGAATGTTTTCTTTTTACAATCTCATTGGAATACTCCTATTGTAGGTTGAGTTATCAGTAGTAATAAATTAAAAGATAGTTTAAGATGTGTTAAGCATTATACCAAACTGGTGAATAATTGGCAAAGATTTTAACTTTATTTCTTTATTGAAGACATGAACTCTTAGCTGAGGCCATCAAAGCAGGCACCCCCTTTGCCCTTTGGAATGGTCCAACCGTCGTCGCTTGGCTGGAGCTGTGGGTGGGCATGCCGGCGTGGTACGTCGCAGCATGTCGTGCTAACGTTAAGAGTGGGGCCATCATGTCCGCCCTGTCGGATACGGAGATACAGAGGGAGATTGGGATCAGTAATCCACTACATCGGCTCAAGTTGAGATTAGCGATACAGGAGATGGTCAGCCTGACGAGTCCATCGGCGCCACCAACGTCAAGAACGGTGAGTCTAACTTGCCTCGGACAGGCCATAGCCTAGTTTTGTAGATAAAGCTGTAGGCACAGAAATTGGCTAAGCTCTAAAAGAAAGCAGGAACACTTAAATTGACTTTGAGATAGTTGTGTAATTTTTTTTATTTGTGACTGTCTCTGTTTTTTTCCAGAAATCCGTTTTTTTACCCCCCCCCCCAAAAAAAAAAAAATAAATTAAAAAAATAAATAAATAAGTAAATAAATAAAATAAAATAAAAAATAAACAAATAAAATCAATATTTATACATATAAGAATAAATAAATGAAGACCATAAAAAACATGAATATAAAACCAAATAGAATGCCCAGAGTGCAGATTAGGGCTTTTAAAACAAAAGATAAATGCATGTAAGTAGGCTACGAGCTCGCAAGTTTTCGCACTCGCAAGCTTTCGTGCTTTGCGCTCACAGTTCAGTTTTTTTTTTCAACAGCCCTGGACTGTCTCACTTCAAATACTTCAACCTTTAAAAACAATAGTTGTTTGTATCAAAATACTAACTAAAAAATGTGTGTTTACCTTTTAATTTCTCAGTCATAGTTTTTATTTGTGGAATGTACCTTTTAATGGCTTTTAGTTGTTTTGCCAGTGTAAAGTGTAATGAAATAAAATAATAAAATAAATGAATTTTGAACTACCTTTTCTTTAACAATACTTAGACTCTGGCCTTTGGTGAGATGAACCATGAGTGGATAGGGAACGAATGGCTGCCCAGTATAGGACTACCGCAGTATCGATCTACATTCATGGAGTGTTTAGTCGACGCTAGAATGTTGGACCACCTCAACAAGAAAGACATGAGGGGTCAACTTAAAATGGTCGACAATTTCCACAGGTGAGGAAATGCAGAATGAGGTGGGGCTTTCTTGGGAACCTTTTACCAAACCTCGGCTTGGGGTCCAGCTCCAGTGAGGTCTCCTTCATCAGTTTTGGAGCAGTGTACATTTTGAACATCAAACAAAGCCCTGAGCCTGAGTTTAAGCAGAGGTTTGGAAAAAACCTCTGGTAAAGTTTCAAGAAGTGCGAAAGGAAGATTGTGAAATGCCAGTGTTAAACAATTTCAATTTTCTTGGAAATGTGGGTGTGTAACTAAAAATCCGAAATTTATTTTCAATTTTAAAACAGTCTAGATTGTAGGATGGAGGGAAACATGCACCAGGCAAGGAGTTCCAAAGAGATGCAGAAGTGGAATATAGCTTTTGGAGTGGCTCTTTGTTCTCCATCTGACCAAAGCAAGAGTGTATATATCCCGTATATCCTCTAAAAAATCTTAATATTCCTAGATTACAATGAAGACACAATTGCGAAGGGGGGGGGTGGAGATCTTATCTTATCTTATCTTATCTTATCTTATCGACATTAGACTTTTCTTAATAACTTACCCGACAATTCTGTCGTTTTGAAAGTCTGAATTAGATTTTTTTGTTTTCTTCTTGCGTATGTGATGACAGAACCAGCTTCCAGTACGGCATTTTGTGTCTGAAGAAAGTGAACTACGACACGAATGAGCTTCAACGGAGGAGAGACCAGAGTGCAAATGAAATAAAAGGTGAGTGGTACCCGGACTCGTCACTGTAAACCCCTTCACAGACAGTTGCATGGGCACTGATTATTTTTTAATCTAGCCTCATTCTGATTTTATTAGGTCCGTGTTCCGAGTTGAGGGTTCGGCATTGGCTTTGGCTAGATCGCTGAAAAGGCTCACTCTACATTGTAGCGGTTGCCGTAACTATTGCCCTAGCCACAGCCGACATCGCTGTATTTGAGCATACCATGGGATTAACCCTAACCATCCTATCACTCCCAAATCCTTCTCTTACCGCCTTGCACACACGCCTATCCTGACCCCCATTTTGGGAATCAAAACTCCCGAACTGAAGGAAATGAAAGACACACATTTGCGTAGGTGTGTTTGCCGCAATGAACATTCTGGCCCAAAATCACCATTGCTTATCACTGGGGCAGGCATTCCAATCCAAGTCCAAACATGTTCGTGTGAAATGACATGGGAGTGGAAGATAGCGGAGGATAAAGGTCAACTGAAGGCAAGATTGCTCTAGTTTAATGAAGCAGAGTACTTTGACCTTTGCCCTTTAAGGTGCCAGACTTATTTAACCCTTAGCCTCGATCTGATTCTCATGGAGATGTATGTAGAAAAAATCCAAGATGTCCATCTGTGATGTTTAATTAAGTGTATCTCCCCATGTTGTCTTATCAGACGTACTAGTGTGGAGCAACGACCGCGTCATCAAGTGGATTGTCTCCATTGGTCTTAGGGAGTTTGCCAACAACCTGATTGAGAGCGGTGTCCATGGGGCTCTGATCGCCCTGGACGAGACGTTTGACCACCAGGCCCTGGCACTGGCTCTACAGATCCCCACCCAGAATACTCAAGGACGGCAGCTGCTGGAGAGGGAGTACTACAACCTTCTGGCTCTAGGGACAGAGAGAAGGATGGAAGATGTGAGTAATGGTCCGACAGCCTCCCACACCATCCCACTTGCTCCTATTTGTTTTTCTCTATGCTGATACTTAAAACCTATTACTCAAATTAAAGGTATTATACAGGAATTAGTAGAGCTGACAAAATAGTCACAGAGAGTGTTCATGTTTTGTGTAATCAACCTCATACTTGAAATAACAAGCCTGTGAAAATTTCGCAAAATTGAGATACAACATTTTTGCACGGAGCGTTGATGTGCGAGATACAAAGGTTTTGCGAAATGGAGACACATTTTTGCACGGAGCATTTTCTTGCGCGATACAACATTTTCGCACCGATACAGTTATCCTCTCTTTGTATCCATCAACTCGTACAGGATGCAAGCAGCCGATTTAAACGTGGCCCCTCCTGGAGGAAGAAAATCTTCAAACCCAAAGATGGCTCCTCCCCGAAGGGTAAGGAAACGGCATCCGCCACATCTCAAGACTCCCCCGCACCGGGATCGCCGAGTCAACGGTCAAATGCAGCTCAAAAGCCTCAGGGTCAGGGGTCGACGGCGGGGGACGGTCCGGGAGTAAGGACGTATTCCTGTTGACACCAGGAGTAGAGACAACTCAAATCTCAGGTAGGAAATAGGCTGAGCTTAGTCTTGTCTTGCAAAAAAGAAATTACTCGCCCAATGCCCAAATTTGTTAAGCAATATTTTTCAGCGTAACCGGTTTTAGAACTTGTCCCAAATCCAAGCAACTAGAAGAAGTCAGTCCCTCCTTTAGAGTGTGTTGTCCACTTCCTATTCTATGCAAAGCAACAAAACGATGGCCTGCATAGTAAATAATATTATGCAGTTCTTATATAGAGCTTTAATCATACTCGCTGGCGTATGAATGCATTCATTATTTACTTCTCAAAGGTATGTGGAGCTACATTCAAGTTTATAAGACCCATCTAAATACAAAGCACCGTGTAAAACACTGGGGCAAACCCCTTCTTTTAACAATAAGTTAAGTGTATTGGGTTCTGTTGGCGTGAATACACAACACACAGGACCTACAGCTTTACGTCCCATCCACAGGATGAAGCAATAATGGTCAAGTGTCTAACTTAAGGACATAAGGGTCAAGACTCAAACCCACCCTTTGCTAATCCGAAAAACAAAGCTTGAGTCCAGTGCGCCTGACCGCTGGCCACAGCACGTATCTGTTACAGTGGTAACACTTTTTCCTAATGTCATATTTTAGGCATTATTGAGTTGTTAAATGCACCACTCCTTTGGCTTACGCTTCGTGAAAATTTTGTATGAGGTGTATCACGATCAGTAAAGTTTAAATTTCTGTTTGTCTTAGGTGGCAGTTAGATTAACAAGCTATGGGACCAAGCTGGGTGGTGTGCCACCATAGACCAACCCTTCTCACATTCCATGTGGAATCCATCACAAGCGGTTTCAACCAGTCAAAACTGGTTTGAACTAGCTGTAACTGACCAAACCCAGCCCAGGAGAGAAGCGGCTGATGAAACATTTGTTTGTCGACACCAGTATGGACTAGTTGTAACCAGCTGAAACCGAGTCACAGTGGCTGATGATTGTCTAGATGCAAGAGCAATGCTGTCAGCCAGACTGGATCTCTCTGCAGGATTCAGCTTGGACTGGTTGTAACCGGATCCCTCTATCGCAGATCCAGTTTGAACTGGTTGTAATCAGTTTTCTCTCTCCCAGATCCAGCTTGGAATGGTTTTATCAAAGGAGGTTTTATGATCATCATTGGTGACCAGATTCAGTCTATATTTGTTGAAATCTGGATCACCGTACTGGGCTGGCTCTGACTGGATACAACCGGTTTTCTAGAAAAATGTTTCCTCTGAGATGTGGTTCAGACTTGATCAAACTGGCCAGGACCAGTCAATTTGAAATTCAACATGGATTTGTAAGCAGATGATACCAGTCTGAACCGAGCAGCAGTTGTAGAATAAAACACATTCAGCTTTTAAACCGGATTGAATTGGCTGCTCAGCATTTTTTACCCACATAAAAAGCAGCTTAAACAGATCTGACTGTCTTGAGCAAGACTTCAAACCACTTCAATCTGGTTTGATCCAGATTTGACCACTTGGAACCACTCGAGACCAACCACAACCTAGTACCACACTGCGTACAACTCATATTGGAATAAACTATTTTGTCAATTGCAGCAGCATTTGAACGGCTTGAGTCTCATTCCAGCAGAAGCAGTGTTGTTGTTATTATGTAGTATACAGATCTGACCGGTTCCATCTAAAGTAAGCCAGTTACAGCTGGTCAGAACTGGTTACACTTTAGGCATTTACTAGATTTGTAATATTTATTGCAAAATTACGAAGAAAAAATCCAGACATTTATCGTAAGGTGATCCCACCAAGAGGCTTGTACTTAGTCTCTGTTTATTTATGTTTGTTAGAAATATTTTTTCTCTCTCTCGTAAGAACTACGAGTCTTGTTAGATTGATCTTTGTTTATGTAACCATGGAAACAGCTTCCATGGAGATACCTATTTTGCATTATTAGCCCAATGTCCTGATCAAGGTTTAAAGGCTTGGGGTTTTTAAAATGGCCTCCTGAAGAGCAGGTAACCATGGATACAAATGGTCAGACCCCGTTGGAAATGTTACGTCGTTGGAAGTGCCAATTATTCCGGAAACGTGGCCTTGCCCCTACTCGATTATAAGTTCCAGACTTGATACCAGAGTTGTAGTTGTGTACTTTTCCATGAACATGAGAACAAGTATGAGTAGGTATACTTATCCATGAGTTTGAGTAAGAGTACTTTTCCATGAGTTCAAGAACGAGTACTTTTCCCAAGAGTAGGGGTATACGTTCTTTTTTAAGAGTAAAAGTATCAGAACGTTTCCCCTCATGATTTTGCGTACAATCACTTTCAATAAGAATGAGTACGGGTACTTTTTCATGACTTAGAATACGAGTAGGAGTACTTTTCCAAGAGTATGAATATGAGTGCTTTGCCATAAGTACGAGTATGATTGTGAGTACTTTTCCATGAGTACGAGTACTTTTCCCATGAGTAAGAGTATGATTGCGAGTACTTTCCCATAAGTACGAGTACTTTTCCATGAGAATGAGTACTTTCCCATAAGTACGAGTACTTTTCCATGAGTATGAGTACTTTTCCATGAGTATGAGTGCTTTTCCATGAGTACGAGTACTTTCCATGAGTAAGAGTATGATTGCGAGTACTTTTCCATGAGAACGAGTGCTTTTCCATGAGTACGAGTACTTTCCATGAGTAAGAGTATGATTGCGAGTACAAGTAAAGAGTACGAATATGAGTACTTCTCTGTGAGTACGAGTCATAGCACAATTTGATGAGTACTACAACTCTGCCTGATACTTGATACTCATGTTTCTTTGCTTTAATGAAGTGTTACATTCTTGCGACATTTCCTCCTTAATATTTCAAAATTTTTGTTCAGGAACAATTTATTGACTTCAAGGAACAAAGTTCTGGGTATTTTATCTCACCAAAAAGTAATTACAAATTCAGGATGAAAGCTTTTATCACGTTTTAAAATAATATGCAAATTGGATTGTATTTACAATGGAAACTATAACAAAGGAAATATGACTGTAAAAGAAGACAAACATCTTACCTATTTTGAAAATGGTATCTTCTATTTCTTTTTATTTATTTAGCTAAATGGGAGAGTACATTTTTTCGAAGGTAGGGTATCCGATTGTACATTATGCTTTTTTGTAAATTATGAAATTCTGAGTCTGTTTTAGGAGTAAATATACTAGAAACTTCCATTTTTATGATAACAAAAATAACAAATATTTCTTCCTCTCATTGTAAAAATTTGTACAGACGATCTGAAACCTGCAATGTGCATAAAAACCCTTGTGGAGTGACTCTTAAACGGAAGGAACCAACTTCACTCACTGAAAAAGTACTCATCAAAAGTGCTAAGCCGCATTTATCCCTTTCTTCTAAGCCAGGGCCAAACTAGTCTTATAGCGAGTTCTAGATCACAAAAGTTGTTAAGCAGAAAAATTGTACTTTAGCACAAAACTTTAGCAAAAAATGTTGTGGGGCACCAGTTGCAACATTGTGAACTCCATGGCATTCAGTTGGTAACCAAGCAAAATATAAAATAATTAGGTACATTTTTAACTGACCAGATTTAGAACAATAGACCCAACTTTTCTTTCTTCTTTTTTCCCCCCCCCTTTTTTCTTTTTCCTCACAGAGCCTTTGTCTGATAAGAATTTGGTTCTCGGTTTTTATTAAGGGTCGTTTCACAAAGGTGAATGTTGGTGAATTTGATCGATTTCCTTGTCCAATCTTCATTGTTGCAGAGAGCTCAAGGCATGCAGTATATCACCCAGACACCACTCCCACAAAATGGGAGTAGATTAAATTCATTTTCAAAAAGGAGACCAGCATTTCTAGATTCAGTAGGACAAGAGATTTGAAAACACATCCGACACTTAGTATCACAAACCTTTTACCTAAAAACAAGTTTTATGTTCCATGTCATGTGGCAGTTGCTTTCTTCTTTAAAACGAGGTTTGGAGACACAAAATAGACCGTCACTTTTTTAAGGTTGACAATTCGAACTCGTATTATTGTCCTGTATACAGGGAACTAGACTTACCTCTGTAAGTAAATTGGTGTGGACTCTGAAATCGATACAAAATGTAGCCACCTCTCTGAAGTACCCCTTGTATAGTTCTTGCTAGGTTCAGATATTTTCTCTTAGTATATATTTGTGATATTGCAAGACGACGACCAGGAGAACCATTGGGTTTTTTTCCCCCCGATTATGGAGAGGATGGAATAAGAAAAGGAGAGCCGTCTTCTTCGGAGGTCTGGAGAGTACAAGTATATAGCTATGCAGCAATAATTTAAACTGTACAGAAAAACTCTTGTACTATACACCATTGTCTGATAAATGTATGCATTGTAAATGGACTCTTTGTACGTCGACCGTGTCAGTTTATTTTTTAGGGGGGGGCGGGGATTCTCCGATTGGGAGTCCCAACCTGAGGATTATCTCTATAAGTCGTTTTTTATTTTATTTTAGGGGAGTTGGGGGAGGCTTCAGTGAGGGTTTGCTAAAGCCGCAGCCTGTTTTTCAAGGACTCTGTCGTTTATTTAAAAGAGAGTAACTATTTGATGTGTTGTATTTTTTTTCTCTAGCCAGTAGTTGTTTGGATCATGCAAACCACTGTCAGGTGAGTCGTGATGCCATTAGGAGGGTCAAACTTAAGGGTCACGCTACCTCCAGATCTCTCAAAATGTTGCTGTTTGGGTTGACTACTTATCCTAGAGTTGTTCATGCACAATACACCTGCAGTTTGTTGTAATTAGTGCGTAGTAATTAAACATACATTTGCATCTGGAAATACAACCAGCAGAACTTATGGTCTGCCATTTTGTGGACTTACAAATTTGGTTTTACAAAATAGCGGACTGTGGTCTGTCATGATAATACACAAAACCACACAATTTCAAGGGATAATTATTTGAATCACAATATTATACTTTTGAAAAATGTTTCCAACCAAATGAATTTCACTTGCTTTTTGTCGCCCAACGTGCCCAACCCGAAGGCAATGTGCCCATTTAATAATTATGGGATGTACTCCATTTACAGTAGCACTGCAGACTTACGGGGGGCTCTAGGGGGCAGCAAACTAAGGCAATTGATGATGATTGATTTGGAAGCTTAGTCAATCAACGATCCAAACAGTTGTCAAAATTTCTTTGAAGTGTTTGAGAGGAAAACTAAAGAACCTGATTTGCTTGTCACATTATGTTTAGCAAAAACTCGAGCCTGACTAAAAGGATGAATTCTTGTCAAGCCAATGGCCCTTTGGAGGGGGGGGGGGGGCAATCGGGGTTAGCCATACACAAAATAAATATTAGCTTGGGCTAGAAGTAGCAAGCTATCAAAGCCCATGCAATCATTGAGTGCACTTGAAATGCAATATACGGTGAGTGGTTAAATCTGTTGTGAATAACACAACTTCACAACTTGGACGGGACCCTGCTGAAAAAAGCTGTGGTTTGAAAAGGACTCATTGATGCAGTAGTTTATTTTAAACAGAAACAATTTATTCTAGTACTAATATGTAGAATTTATAAAGGACTAAGTAGTATTGATAACTGGCGTCTTTGGGGTGCTCTTTGAATTCTAAGAATATCAAAAACGACAGAAAAATATAAACCTTCGAAAATGTACACAGTGATGACTGAACAATATCAAAAGAACAATCGCAATTAAACACAAAGAACAAATGAATGAAATTGATGGTTGAAGTAACTCCCAGATCCTACTATTATTATTGTTATTCTTGTTCTAAGGCCCCTCTCTCTAAGTAAGAAAAATACAAACTGAGAAGAAATTCAAAAATCTTCTGATTTATCAAACCATCAATGCAGGTATCCTTCTTGTTCGTAATTTGTTTTTTCTTCGTCAGAAGCTTCTCTTAGAATTAGGAAGAATCTGTTTTTTAAATTTACAAGACTTCTTTTAAAACTAGTTGACATTTAACCAGGAATGAACTCTCCTAAAACGACACTCAGGTGTGCAACTTCTAAGCAGATTTTCTCTTTTTTTCTTGGGTTCTTGTTACTTAGAAACCTGACATACACTGTACAAGTATTTGCCCGAGAAAGTGTCCTTCATTTGGGTTCTAGATACCAAGATGTGTGTCTGTACAGTGGTAATATATCAAAGATAAACTGAAAGAGAGAAATATCTGTCTTAGTTGTTCGCAACAGTTTTATGTAGATCTACTTAAGATATTATCTCACGCCGTTGTGTTGGTGCAATAAGGTTGTAACTCAATTTTGCAACAAAGTCGTATCTCGTGCGAACATGCTCCCTGCAACAATACCGTGTTTCGGCATCCATTGTCTTCGCGCGAACATCAGGGTTATTTTAGGCGAGATACGACTTTGTCACTTTGTAACGCTCGCATTTCTTCTAAATCCTAATTTGGGAGATATGACCTTGTTGCACTGTTCTAACAATAACCTCATGCTTACAAATGATCAAAATTGTTTACGATGTTATTTTTGTTTTCTGAAGTTCAAAACTAATTCCCTTAATTAATTTTTTATTTTTTATTTGATTTGACATAATGCCGGTATATGTGAATCGCCACCAGTATTGCAACTTCTCGGAATTTTTTTTGTAAATGTTAGTCTAAATTGCTAATTATTACAGGGAAAAATAGTTCATTTCTGTGTAAAAAAAAAGAGTACTTTATTCGGAAGAAATTATTTGCATGAAGTACTCAGTTTATGATCATTTACCGTCCTGTGGTGAAATTTAATGCAGTTGATTAGCAGATTTGAGTTCAGGTGACCAGCCAAAACACCATGTAATGTATTCTGATTGTGACTGGTTCTCCGCAAAGTTTGCTTAGCACTGTTTTCTGCTGAGCAGAAATCAGAGACTGATTTCCATATTACAAAATATGACATTTTGGCTGGTACCCAATCTAAATTGCTGGAAGTACATCTGCTAAGCAACTCTGTGAAATCTACCCTTAATGATTCAACGCTGGTCCGAGTTCGGTTACTCCAGGTCAGTTTTTGACAAAGTAAGAAACATGGTATTAAGAGACATTTAGTGAGTAAAAAATCCGTTCAAGTTTCACGGGTTTTGTAAAAAAGTTGTTTTTCACGGACACGTTGAAATAAACCGCTCTCTAATAAAAAAATTGTGGGTGGGGTGGATTGGGGGCATTTAACCGTTAAAAACATTTCTTAATTAGTTTTTTGTTTGCTTCAAAACTTAATTAGCAGGGAACCATTCAAAGCAATATTATTTACACGGTATTTTGGCTGGTAACCTGGGTCGCTGAGTGAGAGCTTTATGTACAGTTAGTAAATACAGGATTGAAACTGGTCCCTCGTCGCTGGGCTTGCTCGGTGGTTTACCTGATGAGACAACTGCTACTAGATTGCAGGTTGTGGGTTCGAATCCCGTCCGAGTAGGACGGCTGTTTTCTTTGCAAGGACTCAGGAAAGCACTGAGAACACAGTTCCTATTTCAAAAAAACAAAAGAATATAAAATAAAGTAAGTTTTGTTTTGTTTTTTGTTTTTTTTTAAGGATAAAGAAGAGAAGTGGAAATGTTTCTGATCTTATTGAAACCCTTTAACATTCTAAGATTTATAAATGTTAATAGTTTTTATTTATTTTGTTTTTTATTTGTTACAAGTATATAACCATGTTTGTGTGTGAGTTGTTACGTTGATTGATTTTCAGTCAGTAGGATTTGAAACTTTACATGGTGGATTACAATCTAGTGAGGTTTGTGGTAACATCATGTACATGAGTAGGATTTGAAGTTTTGCATGGTGGGAATACAATCTAGTAAGATTTGCTGTAACACCATGTGTATGATTAGGATTTGAAACTTTGCATGGTGGAGATACAATCTAGTAAGGTTTGCTGTAACACCATGTACATGAGTAAGATTTGAAACTTTGCATGGAGGAGATACAATCTAGTAAGGTTTGTGGAGACACCAAGTACATCAAACTCTCTGTGGTACATCAAGTTGTGGTGGCAGCTTCCTCCAGAAAACGATCAGAGCATTCTGATCAAAGTATCAAGTTGTTAAAGCACCAGTTCTTCGCTGAACCTCCACATACCATAGAGAGAGTTATGTGTACATGTTGTCTCAGCAAACCTCGCTAGTTTTTCAGCTAAGGTGTTTTCTAGAAGCAGCAGAAGAACTTTGATGAGGCAGTTTTGGGATAGGAAGAACTTGATAGAGCACTGACTAGGTATATTTCACGACTTTGTAAAAACTTGAATTTTGTTTAGTGAAAGGTTTAAATTTGATATTAGGCGATGTCCGCATTAATGGTTTTAGCAGTGGCTATAGCCGGAATGCTGAAAAGTCATTATTCTTCAACGTTATCGCTTTAGCTAACAGCCATAGCTGTAGCCAAAGCCATTTGATGCAGGCACGGCCTTATTGCTTTTATGGCAGCTGTGGGTTCATAGGTCAACAAAACAATAAAATGTCCATGTATTTCTTCAACTGAAACACCAGCATTATAATTGAATTTCTTTGTTTAAAAAAAAAAATTAATTTTTGATGATTGTTTTGTATTTTTGTTAATATAGAAGTGAATTACCGTTGATTGTTTAATTTTCCCCAGTTCTGGTAATTGCAAATAAGGAGGAGTAGACTTTTTTAATTGAAACTTATCAGTCATCACACTGAATGATCACAAATCATGTGGGTTATAGAGGGATTTAGGGAGTGGTTCTGACGTTTCGACGAGGCAGATCTAGTGGTCTTCAAGAACCCTGCTGACGGTGGATCTCCTTTATGTCTCCAGCGTGGCTTTGTATATAAACCATGAAAGCTGGATTATGATATTATTATAACGATTATCAAGAGTTGTGATTTGTAAAGATGTATGTACATTAAGCCTTCATCAACTTCAATCTAACATAAGAAAACCAAATAAACAATGTAAGTTATTCTTTACTATAAAAACATAGATTTCAAGTCGTTCTTGTTTTGTGATTTTATCTGATTTCAGCCCATTTTTTGACGATTCAAGGCTAACCCCTTGTGATTATATCCGGTTTGAGCAGTTTTGACAAGGCATACCCCTTGTGAATTATCAAATTTTAGCTCATTTTTGACTTACCCTTTGGGGTTTTATCCATTTTTAGTCCATTTTTGACAAAAAAGCAAGGCTTACCCTTGTGAATTATCCAATTTTAGCCCATTTTTGACTTACCCCTTGTGTTTTTATCCATTTGGAGTCAATTTTTCACAAATTTTTTTTGGCAAAAATGCAAAGCTAGCCCCTTATGATTTTATCCAATATCGGTCAATGTTTGACATAAATGCAAAGCTTACTCCTTGTGATTTTATCCAATATCGGTCAATGTTTGACATAAATGCAAAGCTTACTCCTTGTGATTTTATCCAATATCGGTCAATGTTTGACATAAATGCAAAGCTTACTCCTTGTGATTTTATCCAATATCTGTCAATGTTTGACATAAATGCAAAGCTTACCCCTTGTGATATTATCCAATTTCAGCCCATTTTTTTCAGCCCACCTTGAGGTTCAAGTTACATAAAAAACATCAGCAGTACCCACTACATTGTTTTGAATATATAAAAAAACACTCCCTGAATTGGTTCAAATGTAAAAAAAAAAAAAAAATGCTGGACCCACCAGTTGTGATTTTGTTTACAATTCCTTGCTTACTTTTCAACAATCAATGCTTTCTTACATCCAAGGTCAATATCAGTTAATAAGCATCAGTAAAGCCTACAGCATCATTTTTTTTAAAGCCTAAAACGCAAAATAAAATATGCTGGATCTTGTGTACGCTTGAGGCTTCTTACGTATGAAGCCTGCTGTATGCTTGTTTAAGCACATTGACGTTGGTAGTATATGTGTGAGGCTTTATACGTATGAAGCCTGCTGTTTGCTTGTTGAATCACATTGACGTTGGTAGTATATGTGTGAGGCTTCATACAAATAAAGCCTGCTGTATGCTTGTTGAATCACATTTGCGTTGGTAATATATGTGTGAGGCTTCATACAAATGAAGCCTGCTGTATGCTTGTTGAATCACATTGACGTTGGTAGTATATGTGTGAGGCTTCATACAAATGAAGCCTGCTGTATGCTTGTTAAATCACATTGTCTTTGGTAGTGTATGCTTGAGGCTTCATACAAATAAAGCCTGCTGTATGCTCGTTGAATCACATTGTCTTTGGTAGTGTATGCTTGAGGCTTCATACGTATGAAGCCTGCTGTATGCTTGTTGAAGCACATTGACATTGGTAGTATATGTGTGAGGCTTTATACGTATGAAGCCTGCTGTATGCTTGTTGAAGCACATTGACGTTGGTAGTATATGTGTGAGGCTTCATACGTATGAAGCCTGCTGTATGTTTGTTGAAGCACATTGACGTTGTTAGTATATGTGTGAGGCTTCATACAAATGAAGCCTGCTGTATGCTTGTAGAATCACATTGACTTTGGTAGTGTATGCTTGAGGCTTCATAAGTATAAAGCCTGCTGTATGCTTGTTGAATCACATTGACGTTGGTAGTATATGTGTGAGGCTTCATACAAATGAAGCCTGCTGTATGCTTGTTGCAGCACATTGACGTTGGTAGTATATGTGTGAGGCTTTATACGTATGAAGCCTGCTGTATGCTAGTTGAATCACATTGCATTGGTAGTATATGTGTGAGGCTTCATACGTATGAAGCCTGCTGTATGCTTGTTGAAGCACATTGACGTTGTTAGTATATGTGTGAGGCTTCATACAAATGAAGCCTGCTGTATGCTTGTTGAATCACATTGACGTTGGTAGTCTTTGTGTGAGGCTTTATACGTATGAAGCCTGCTGTATGCTTGTTGAAGCACATTGACGTTGTTAGTATATGTTTGAGGCTTCATATGTATGAAGCCTGCTGTATGCTTGTTGAATCACATTGACGTTGTTAGTATATGTGTGAGGCTTCATACGTATGAAGCCTGCTGTATGCTTGTTGAATCACATTGACGTTGTTAGTATATGTTTGAGGCTTCATACGTATGAAGCCTGCTGTATGCTTGTTGAATCACATTGACGTTGGTAGTATATGTGTGAGGCTTCATACAAGTGAAGCCTGCTGTATGCTTGTTGAAGCACAATGACGTTGGCAGTATATAATTGAGGCTTCATACGTATGAAGCCTGCTGTATGCTTGTTGAATCACATTTTTTTGCCATGTATAGGCTTGTTCGAGGCTTCATTTGTGTGAAGCCTCCTTTCTGCTGGTTGAATTGAATCTACTTGGCATGTTTTTCCTTGAAGTTGTTGCCCTTTTTTATATTTACTATATATTTCCCAAAGATTAGCTTTAATCCAAGGTCAATTTCAGTTAGTAAGCATCAGGAGAAAACGTAATTTCAAAACTTGGACTGAATTTTATTAAAATGGTTGATGTGCACCTGCTGATGTGAACGCTTGAGGCATCATACCTCTGAAGCCTCCTGTACTCTTGTTGAATCCAATTGTCTTGGCAGTGTATGCTTGAGGCTTCATAAGTATGAATCCTGCTGTATGCTGGTTTATTTAGATCGACTTGGCATGTGTATGCTTGATTTTTTCATTTTGTTTAATATTTTTATACTTATCAATATTTCGCAAATTATAGATTATATCCTTCCTTTTGCACATTGCTTGTTATAACGCCCCCTTACAAACGTTCTGCTTTTCGATTGGTATTGCGTGTGCAAATGATATGTCTTATTTTTACTAGAAGGCGGCACAAAAGCAATGTGCTATTCTTGCAGATTAGACAAGGTACTATACCCGTGGCAACTGATGTACTATACCCAAGACAACAGCAGCTTCTTAGTACCTAGACATCTAGACACAATGTATGTTTGGGATGTTATAAAACAAATGAAACATAAAAAACCCATATGAAGCCTCATGTTTCAAGCTTGCAGAATGCTTCACCCGTATGAAGCCTCATGTTTCAAGCTTGCACAAGGCTTCACCTATATGAAGCCTCATGTTTTAAGCTTGCATGAGGCTTCACCCGTATGAAGCCTCATATTTTTGCAAGCTTGCACAAGGCTTCACCTGTATGAAGCCTCATGTTTCAAGCTTGCAGAAGGCTTCACCCCTTGTAAAACCTCGTATTTCAAGCTTGTAGACGGCTTCACCCATAAGAAGCCTTCTGTATGCTTTTTAAAGCACATTGACTTGGCAGTGTATGTTTGAGGCTTCACTCGTATGAAGCCATGTTTGTTGAATCGCACATTGATGTTGGTAGTATATACTTGAAGCTTCATACGTATGAAGCCTGCTGTATGCTTATTGAATCACATTGACTTTGGTGGTATATCTGATTTCAGCCCATTTTCGACAAAAAAACAAGGCTTACCCCTTGTTATTTTTTCTAATTTCAGCCCATTTTTTTACAAAAAAGCAAGGCTTACCCCTTGTGATTTTATCTGATTTCAGCCAATTTTTGACAAAAAAGCAAGGCTTACCACTTGTGATTTTTTCTGATTTCAGCCCATTTTTGACAAAAAAGCAAGGCTTAGCCCTTGTGATTTTCCCTATTTCAGCCCATTTTTGACAAAAAAGAATGGCATACCCCTTGTGATTTTATCTGATTTCAGCCCATTTTTGACAAAAAAACAAGGCTTACCCCTTGTGATTTTTTCTGATTTCAGCCCATTTTTGACAAAAAAGCAAGGCTTACCCCTTGTGATTTTATCTGATTTCAGCCAATTTTTGAAAAAAAAGCAAGGCTTACCCCTTGTGATTTTTTCTGATTTCAGCAAATTTTTGGCAAAAAAGTAAGGCTTACCCGTTGTGACTTTTTCTGATTTCAGCCCATATTTGATAAAAAAGCAAGGCTAACCCCTTGTAATTTTATCTGATTTCAGCCCATTTTTGACAAAAAAGCAAGGCTTACCCCTTGTGATTTTATCTGATTTCAGCCCATTTTGGACAAAAAAGCAAGGCTTACCCCTTGTGATTTTTTCTGATTTCAACCCATTTTTGAAAAAAAAGTAAGGCGATACCCCTTGTGATTTTATCTGATTTTATCCCATTTTTGACAAACAAGCAAGGCTTACAACCCTTGTGATTTTATCTGATTTCAGCCAATTTTTGACAAAAAAGCAAGGCTTACCCCTGTGATTTTTTTCTGATTTCAACCCATTTTTGACAAAAAAGTAAGGCTTACCCCTTGTGATTTTTTCTGATTTCAGCCCTATTTTAACAAAAAAGTAAGGCTTACCCCTTGTTATATTATCTGATTTCAGCCCATTTTCGATAAAAAAGCAAGGCTTACCCCTTGTGATTTTTTCGGATTTCAGCCAATTTTTGACAAAAAAGTAAAGCTTACCCCTTGTGATTTTATCTGATTTCAGCCAATTTTTGACAAAAAAGCAAGGCTTACCCCTTGTGATTTTATCTGATTTCAGCCCATATTTGATAAAAAAGCAAGGCTTACCCCTTGTGATTTTTTTCTGATTTCAACCCATTTTTGAAAAAAAGTAAGGCTTACCCCTTGTGATTTGTTCTGATTTCAGCCCATTTTTGAAAAAAAAGCAAGACTTACCCATTGTGATTTTATCTACTTTCAGCCAATTTTTGACAAAAAAGTAAGGCTTACCCCTTGTGATTTAATCTGATTTCAGCCCGTTTTTGACAAAAAAGTAAGGCTTACCCCTTGTGATTTATTCTAATTTCAGCCCATTTTTGACAAAAAAGCAAGGCTTACCCCTTGTGAATTTTTCTAATTTCAGCCCATTTTAGACAAAAAAGCAAGGCTTACCCCTTGTGATTTTATCTGATTTCAACCCATTTTTGAAAAAAAGGCTTACCCCTTGTGATTTTATCTACTTTCAGCCAAATTTTGACAAAAAAAGTAAGGCTTACCCCTTGTGATTTTATCTGATTTCAGCCAATTTTTGACAAAAAAGCAAGGCTTACCCCTTGTGATTTTCCAGATTTCAGCCCAGTTTTGACAAGAAAGTAAGGCTTACCCCTTGTGATTTTATCTGATTTCAGCCAATTTTTGACAAAAAAGTAAGGCTTACCCCTTGTGATTTAATCTGATTTCAGCCCGTTTTTGACAAAAAAGTAAGGCTTACCCCTTGTGATTTATTCTAATTTCAGCCCATTTTTGACAAAAAAGCAAGGCTTACCCCTTGTGAATTTTTCTAATTTCAGCCCATTTTAGACAAAAAAGCAAGGCTTACCCCTTGTGATTTTATCTGATTTCAACCCATTTTTGAAAAAAAGGCTTACCCCTTGTGATTTTATCTACTTTCAGCCAAATTTTGACAAAAAAAGTAAGGCTTACCCCTTGTGATTTTATCTGATTTCAGCCAATTTTTGACAAAAAAGTAAGGCTTACCCCTTGTGATTTTATCTGATTTCAGCCCATTTTTGACAAAAAAGCAAGGCTTACCCCTTGTGATTTTCCAGATTTCAGCCCAGTTTTGACAAGAAAGTAAGGCTTACCCCTTGTGATTTTATCTGATTTCAGCCAATTTTTGACAAAAAAGTAAGGCTTTCCCCTTGTGATTTTTTCTGATTTCAGCCCATTTTTTAAAAAAAAGCAAGACTTACCCCTTGTGATTTTATCTACTTTCAGCAAATTTTTGACAAAAAAGTAAGGCTTACCCCTTGTGATTTAATCTGATTTCAGCCCGTTTTTGACAAAAAAGTAAGGCTTACCCCTTGTGAATTTTTCTAATTTCAGCCCATTTTTGACAAAAAAGCAAGGCTTACCCCTTGTGATTTTATCTGATTTCATCCAATTTTTGACAAAAAAGTAAGGCTTACCCCTTGTGATTTTATCTGATTTCAGCCCATTTTTAACAAAAAGGTAAGGCTTACCCCTTGTGATTTTTTTCTAATTTCAGCCCATTTTTGACAAAAAAGTAAGGCTTACCCCTTGTGATTTTATCTGATTTCAGCCAATTTTTGACAAAAAAGTAAGGCTACCCCTTATGATTTTTTCTGATTTCAGCCCATTTTTGACAAAAAAGCAAGGCTTACCCCTTGTGATTTTTTTTCTGATTTCAACCCATTTTTGAAAAAAAAGTAAGGCTTACCCCTTGTGATTTTTTTCTGATTTCAACCCATTTTTGAAAAAAAAGGCTTACCCCTTGTGATTTTATCTGATTTCAGCCAATTTTTGACAAAAAAGTAAGGCTTACCCCTTGTGATTTTATCTGATTTCAGCCCATTTTTGACAAAAAAGCAAGGCTTACCCCTTGTGATTTTCCAGATTTCAGCCCAGTTTTGACAAGAAAGTAAGGCTTACCCCTTGTGATTTTATCTGATTTCAGCCAATTTTTGAAAAAAAAGTAAGGTATACCCCTTGTGATTTTTTCTGATTTCAGCCCATTTTTGACAAAAAAGCAAGACTTACCCCTTCTGATTTTATCTACTTTCAGCCAATTTTTGACAAAAAAAGTAAGGCTTACCCCTTGTGATTTTTTCTAATTTCAGCCCATTTTTGACAAAAAAGCAAGGCTTACCCCTTGTGAATTTTTCTAATTTCAGCCCATTTTTGACAAAAAAGCAAGGCTTACCCCTTGTGAATTTTTCTAATTTCAGCCCATTTTAGACAAAAAAGCAAGGCTTACCCCTTGTGATTTAATCTGATTTCAGCCAATTTTTGACAAAAAAGTAAGGCTTACCCCTTGTGATTTTATCTGATTTCAGCCCATTTTTAACAAAAAGGTAAGGTATACCCCTTGTGATTTTTTCTAATTTCAGCCCATTTTTGACAAAAAAGTAAGGCTTACCCCTTGTGATTTTATCTGATTTCAGCCCATTTTTGACAAAAAAGCAAGGCTTACCCCTTGTGATTTTTTTCTGATTTCAACCCATTTTTGAAAAAAAGTAAGTCATACCCCTTGTGATTTTATCTACTTTCAGCCCATTTTTGACAAAAAAGTAAGGCTTACCCCTTGTGATTTTGTCTGATTTCAGCCAATTTTTGTCAAAAAAGCAAGGCTTACCCCTTGTGATTTTTTCGGATTTCAACCCATTTTTGACAAAAAAGTAAGGCTTACCCCTTATGATTTTTTCTGATTTCAGCCCATTTTTGACAAAAAAGCAAGGCTTACCCCTTGTGATTTTATCTGATTTCATCCAATTATTGACAAAAAAGTAAGGCTTACCCCTTGTGATTTTCCAGATTTCAGCCAATTTTTAACAAAAAGGTAAGGTATACCCCTTGTGATTTTTTCTAATTTCAGCCCATTTTTGACAAAAAAGTAAGGCTTACCCCTTGTGATTTTATCTGATTTCAGCCAATTTTTGACAAAAAAGTAAGGCTACCCCTTATGATTTTTTCTGATTTCAGCCCATTTTTGACAAAAAAGCAAGGCTTACCCCGTGTGATTTTTTTTCTGATTTCAACCCATTTTTGACAAAAAAGGCTTACCCCTTGTGATTTTATCTGATTTCAGCCAATTTTTGACAAAAAAGTAAGGCTTACCCCTTGTGATTTTATCTGATTTCAGCCCATTTTTGACAAAAAAGCAAGGCTTACCCCTTGTGATTTTCAAGATTTCAGCCCAGTTTTGACAAGAAAGTAAGGCTTACCCCTTGTGATTTTATCTGATTTCAGCCAATTTTTGACAAAAAAGTAAGGCTTACCCCTTGTGATTTTTTCTGATTTCAGCCCATTTTTGAAAAAAAAGCAAGACTTACCCCTTCTGATTTTATCTACTTTCAGCCAATTTTTGACAAAAAAAGTAAGGCTTACCCCTTGTGATTTTATCTGATTTCAGCCCGTTTTTGACAAAAAAGTAAGGCTTACCCCTTGTGATTTTTTTCTAATTTCAGCCCATTTTTGACAAAAAAGCAAGGCTTACCCCTTGTGAATTTTTCTAATTTCAGCCCATTTTAGACAAAAAAGCAAGGCTTACCCCTTGTGATTTTATCTGATTTCAGCCAATTTTTGACAAAAAAGTAAGGCTTACCCCTTGTGATTTTATCTACTTTCAGCCCATTTTTGACAAAAAAGTAAGGCTTACCCCTTGTGATTTTATCTGATTTCAGCCCATTTTTGACAAAAAAGCAAGGCTTACCCCTTGTGATTTTATCTACTTTCAGCCCATTTTTGACAAAAAAGTAAGGCTTACCCCTTGTGATTTTATCTACTTTCAGCCCATTTTCGACAAAAAAGTAAGGCTTACCCCTTGTGATTTTATCTGATTTCAGCCCATTTTTGACAAAAAAGCAAGGCTTACCCCTTGTGATTTTTTTCTGATTTCAACCCATTTTTGAAAAAAAAGGCTTACCCCTTGTGATTTTATCTGATTTCAGCCAATTTTTGACAAAAAAGTAAGGCTTACCCCTTGTGATTTTATCTGATTTCAGCCCATTTTTGACAAAAAAGCAAGGCTTACCCCTTGTGATTTTATCTGATTTCAGCCCATTTTTGACCAAAAAGTAAGGGTTACCCCTTGTGATTTTATCTGATTTCAGCCCTTTTTTGACAAAAAAGTAAGGCTTACCCCTTGTGATTTTATCTGATTTCAGCCCATTTTTGACAAAAAAGTAAGGCTTACCCCTTGTGATTTTATTTGATTTCAACCCATTTTTGAAAAAAAGGCTAACCCCTTGTGATTTTATCTACTTTCAGCCAATTTTTGACAAAAAAGTAAGGCTTACCCCTTGTGATTTTATCTGATTTCAGCCCATTTTTGACAAAAAAAGAAAGGCTTACCCCTTGTGATTTTTTCTGATTTCAGCCCATTTTTGACAAAAAAGCAAGGCTTACCCCTTGTGATTTTATCTGATTTCAGCCAATTTTTGTCAAAAAAGCAAGGCTTACCCCTTGTGATTTTTTCGGATTTCAACCCATTTTTGACAAAAAAGTAAGGCTTACCCCTTATGATTTTTTCTGATTTCAGCCCATTTTTGACAAAAAAGCAAGGCTTACCCCTTGTGATTTTATCTGATTTCAGCCAATTTTTGTCAAAAAAGTAAGGCTTACCCCTTGTGATTTTTTTCTGATTTCAACCCATTTTTGAAAAAAAAGGCTTACCCCTTGTGATTTTATCTACTTTCAGCCAATTTTTGACAAAAAAGTAAGGCTTACCCCTTGTGATTTATCTGATTTCAGCAAATTTTTGACAAAAAAGTAAGGCTTACCCCTTGAATTTTTTCTGATTTCAGCCCATTTTTGACAAAAAAGCAAGGCTTACCCCTTGTGATTTTATCTGATTTCAGCCAATTTTTGACAAAAAAGTAAGGCTTACCCCTTGTGATTTTATATGATTTCAGCCCATTTTTGACAAAAAAGCAAGGCTTACCCCTTGTGATTTTATCTGATTTCAGCCCATTTTTGACAAAAAAGTAAGGCTTACCCCTTGTGATTTTATCTGATTTCAGCCCATTTTTGACAAAAAAAGAAAGGCTTACCCCTTGTGATTTTATCTGATTTCAGCCCATTTTTGACAAAAAAGTAAGGCTTACCCCTTGTGATTTTTTCTGATTTCAGCCCTTTTTTGACAAAAAAGTAAGGCTTACCCCTTGTGATTTTATCTGATTTCAGCCAATTTTTGACAAAAAAGTAAGGCTTACCCCTTGTGATTTTATCTGATTTCAGCCCATTTTTGACAAAAAAGCAAGGCTTACCCCTTGTGATTTTCCAGATTTCAGCCCAGTTTTGACAAGAAAGTAAGGCTTACCCCTTGTGATTTTATCTGATTTCAGCCAATTTTTGACAAAAAAGTAAGGCTTTCCCCTTGTGATTTTTTCTGATTTCAGCCCATTTTTTAAAAAAAAGCAAGACTTACCCCTTGTGATTTTATCTACTTTCAGCAAATTTTTGACAAAAAAGTAAGGCTTACCCCTTGTGATTTAATCTGATTTCAGCCCGTTTTTGACAAAAAAGTAAGGCTTACCCCTTGTGAATTTTTCTAATTTCAGCCCATTTTTGACAAAAAAGCAAGGCTTACCCCTTGTGATTTTATCTGATTTCATCCAATTTTTGACAAAAAAGTAAGGCTTACCCCTTGTGATTTTATCTGATTTCAGCCCATTTTTAACAAAAAGGTAAGGCTTACCCCTTGTGATTTTTTTCTAATTTCAGCCCATTTTTGACAAAAAAGTAAGGCTTACCCCTTGTGATTTTATCTGATTTCAGCCAATTTTTGACAAAAAAGTAAGGCTACCCCTTATGATTTTTTCTGATTTCAGCCCATTTTTGACAAAAAAGCAAGGCTTACCCCTTGTGATTTTTTTTCTGATTTCAACCCATTTTTGAAAAAAAAGTAAGGCTTACCCCTTGTGATTTTTTTCTGATTTCAACCCATTTTTGAAAAAAAAGGCTTACCCCTTGTGATTTTATCTGATTTCAGCCAATTTTTGACAAAAAAGTAAGGCTTACCCCTTGTGATTTTATCTGATTTCAGCCCATTTTTGACAAAAAAGCAAGGCTTACCCCTTGTGATTTTCCAGATTTCAGCCCAGTTTTGACAAGAAAGTAAGGCTTACCCCTTGTGATTTTATCTGATTTCAGCCAATTTTTGAAAAAAAAGTAAGGTATACCCCTTGTGATTTTTTCTGATTTCAGCCCATTTTTGACAAAAAAGCAAGACTTACCCCTTCTGATTTTATCTACTTTCAGCCAATTTTTGACAAAAAAAGTAAGGCTTACCCCTTGTGATTTTTTCTAATTTCAGCCCATTTTTGACAAAAAAGCAAGGCTTACCCCTTGTGAATTTTTCTAATTTCAGCCCATTTTTGACAAAAAAGCAAGGCTTACCCCTTGTGAATTTTTCTAATTTCAGCCCATTTTAGACAAAAAAGCAAGGCTTACCCCTTGTGATTTAATCTGATTTCAGCCAATTTTTGACAAAAAAGTAAGGCTTACCCCTTGTGATTTTATCTGATTTCAGCCCATTTTTAACAAAAAGGTAAGGTATACCCCTTGTGATTTTTTCTAATTTCAGCCCATTTTTGACAAAAAAGTAAGGCTTACCCCTTGTGATTTTATCTGATTTCAGCCCATTTTTGACAAAAAAGCAAGGCTTACCCCTTGTGATTTTTTTCTGATTTCAACCCATTTTTGAAAAAAAGTAAGTCATACCCCTTGTGATTTTATCTACTTTCAGCCCATTTTTGACAAAAAAGTAAGGCTTACCCCTTGTGATTTTGTCTGATTTCAGCCAATTTTTGTCAAAAAAGCAAGGCTTACCCCTTGTGATTTTTTCGGATTTCAACCCATTTTTGACAAAAAAGTAAGGCTTACCCCTTATGATTTTTTCTGATTTCAGCCCATTTTTGACAAAAAAGCAAGGCTTACCCCTTGTGATTTTATCTGATTTCATCCAATTATTGACAAAAAAGTAAGGCTTACCCCTTGTGATTTTCCAGATTTCAGCCAATTTTTAACAAAAAGGTAAGGTATACCCCTTGTGATTTTTTCTAATTTCAGCCCATTTTTGACAAAAAAGTAAGGCTTACCCCTTGTGATTTTATCTGATTTCAGCCAATTTTTGACAAAAAAGTAAGGCTACCCCTTATGATTTTTTCTGATTTCAGCCCATTTTTGACAAAAAAGCAAGGCTTACCCCGTGTGATTTTTTTTCTGATTTCAACCCATTTTTGACAAAAAAGGCTTACCCCTTGTGATTTTATCTGATTTCAGCCAATTTTTGACAAAAAAGTAAGGCTTACCCCCTTGTGATTTTATCTGATTTCAGCCCATTTTTGACAAAAAAGCAAGGCTTACCCCTTGTGATTTTCAAGATTTCAGCCCAGTTTTGACAAGAAAGTAAGGCTTACCCCTTGTGATTTTATCTGATTTCAGCCAATTTTTGACAAAAAAGTAAGGCTTACCCCTTGTGATTTTTTCTGATTTCAGCCCATTTTTGAAAAAAAAGCAAGACTTACCCCTTCTGATTTTATCTACTTTCAGCCAATTTTTGACAAAAAAAGTAAGGCTTACCCCTTGTGATTTTATCTGATTTCAGCCCGTTTTTGACAAAAAAGTAAGGCTTACCCCTTGTGATTTTTTTCTAATTTCAGCCCATTTTTGACAAAAAAGCAAGGCTTACCCCTTGTGAATTTTTCTAATTTCAGCCCATTTTAGACAAAAAAGCAAGGCTTACCCCTTGTGATTTTATCTGATTTCAGCCAATTTTTGACAAAAAAGTAAGGCTTACCCCTTGTGATTTTATCTACTTTCAGCCCATTTTTGACAAAAAAGTAAGGCTTACCCCTTGTGATTTTATCTGATTTCAGCCCATTTTTGACAAAAAAGCAAGGCTTACCCCTTGTGATTTTATCTACTTTCAGCCCATTTTTGACAAAAAAGTAAGGCTTACCCCTTGTGATTTTATCTACTTTCAGCCCATTTTCGACAAAAAAGTAAGGCTTACCCCTTGTGATTTTATCTGATTTCAGCCCATTTTTGACAAAAAAGCAAGGCTTACCCCTTGTGATTTTTTTCTGATTTCAACCCATTTTTGAAAAAAAAGGCTTACCCCTTGTGATTTTATCTGATTTCAGCCAATTTTTGACAAAAAAGTAAGGCTTACCCCTTGTGATTTTATCTGATTTCAGCCCATTTTTGACAAAAAAGCAAGGCTTACCCCTTGTGATTTTATCTGATTTCAGCCCATTTTTGACCAAAAAGTAAGGGTTACCCCTTGTGATTTTATCTGATTTCAGCCCTTTTTTGACAAAAAAGTAAGGCTTACCCCTTGTGATTTTATCTGATTTCAGCCCATTTTTGACAAAAAAGTAAGGCTTACCCCTTGTGATTTTATTTGATTTCAACCCATTTTTGAAAAAAAGGCTAACCCCTTGTGATTTTATCTACTTTCAGCCAATTTTTGACAAAAAAGTAAGGCTTACCCCTTGTGATTTTATCTGATTTCAGCCCATTTTTGACAAAAAAAGAAAGGCTTACCCCTTGTGATTTTTTCTGATTTCAGCCCATTTTTGACAAAAAAGCAAGGCTTACCCCTTGTGATTTTATCTGATTTCAGCCAATTTTTGTCAAAAAAGCAAGGCTTACCCCTTGTGATTTTTTCGGATTTCAACCCATTTTTGACAAAAAAGTAAGGCTTACCCCTTATGATTTTTTCTGATTTCAGCCCATTTTTGACAAAAAAGCAAGGCTTACCCCTTGTGATTTTATCTGATTTCAGCCAATTTTTGTCAAAAAAGTAAGGCTTACCCCTTGTGATTTTTTTCTGATTTCAACCCATTTTTGAAAAAAAAGGCTTACCCCTTGTGATTTTATCTACTTTCAGCCAATTTTTGACAAAAAAGTAAGGCTTACCCCTTGTGATTTATCTGATTTCAGCAAATTTTTGACAAAAAAGTAAGGCTTACCCCTTGAATTTTTTCTGATTTCAGCCCATTTTTGACAAAAAAGCAAGGCTTACCCCTTGTGATTTTATCTGATTTCAGCCAATTTTTGACAAAAAAGTAAGGCTTACCCCTTGTGATTTTATATGATTTCAGCCCATTTTTGACAAAAAAGCAAGGCTTACCCCTTGTGATTTTATCTGATTTCAGCCCATTTTTGACAAAAAAGTAAGGCTTACCCCTTGTGATTTTATCTGATTTCAGCCCATTTTTGACAAAAAAAGAAAGGCTTACCCCTTGTGATTTTATCTGATTTCAGCCCATTTTTGACAAAAAAGTAAGGCTTACCCCTTGTGATTTTTTCTGATTTCAGCCCTTTTTTGACAAAAAAGTAAGGCTTACCCCTTGTGATTTTATCTGATTTCAGCCAATTTTTGACAAAAAAGTAAGGCTTACCCCTTGTGATTTTATATGATTTCAGCCCATTTTTGACAAAAAAGCAAGGCTTACCCCTTGTGATTTTATCTGATTTCAGCCCATTTTTGACAAAAAAGTAAGGCTTACCCCTTGTGATTTTATCTGATTTCAGCCCATTTTTGACAAAAAAAGAAAGGCTTACCCCTTGTGATTTTTTCTAATTTCAGCCCATTTTTGACCAAAAAGTAAGGGTTACCCCTTGTGATTTTATCTGATTTCAGCCCATTTTTGACAAAAAAGTAAGGCTTACCCCTTGTGATTTTATCTGATTTCAGCACATTTTTGACAAAAAAGTAAGGCTTACCCGTTGTGATTTTATCTGATTTCAGCCCATTTTTGACAAAAAAAGAAAGGCTTACCCCTTGTGATTTTATCTGATTTCAGCCCATTTTTGACAAAAAAGTAAGGCTTACCCCTTGTGATTTTTTCTAATTTCAGCCCATTTTTGACAAAAAAGCAAGGCTTACCCCTTGTGATTTTATCTGATTTCAGCCCATTTTTGACCAAAAAGTAAGGCTTACCCCTTGTGATTTTATCTGATTTCAGCAAATTTTTGACAAAAAAGTAAGGCTTACCCCTTGTGATTTTATCTGATTTCAGCCCATTTTTGACCAAAAAGCAAGGCTTACCCCTTGTGATATTATCTGATTTCAGCCCTTTTTTGACAAAAAAGTAAGGCTTACCCCTTGTGATTTTATCTGATTTCAGCAAATTTTTGACAAAAAAGTAAGGCTTACCCCTTGTGATTTTATCTGATTTCAGCCCATTTTTGACAAAAAAGTAAGGCTAACCCCTTGTGATTTTATCTGATTTCAGCCCATTTTTGACAAAAAAGTAAGGCTTACCCCTTGTGATTTTATCTGATTTCAGCCCATTTTTGACAAAAAGCAAGGCTTACCCCTTGTGATTTTATCTGATTTCAGCCCATTTTTGACAAAAAAGCAAGGCTTACCCCTTGTGATTTTATCTGATTTCAGCCCATTTTTGACAAAAAAGTAAGGCTTACCCCTTGTGATTTTATCTGATTTCAGCCAATTTTTGACAAAACAGCAAGGCTTACCTCTTGTGATTTTTCTGATTTTAACCCATTTTTGACAAAAAAGCAAGGTTAATCCCTTGTGACTTTTCTTGAATTCAGCCTAGGAAAAAGTTGGCTTTATTAAAGTCTTTTTTTTATATAAAATTTCGACCCAATTTACAAAAGTGAAGACAAATCTTGTGATTTGTCTTCAATTTCTACAACTTTGCTGTACTAATTCGTTGTATCTTACTTTTGATTGAAATCTTAAAGTATTAATATTAAGGGAAAAGGGTCATAAACAAATACCATTGAAAGAATGGTAAAAAAAATTGGTAACCTGTTCAAATTTATAAATAGCCTTATTCACCATTTCGCTTCCCCCAAAATTCAATTTGGTAAAAAGAATACAAATTTATAATAAACATATTTTTAAAAACCGAGAATTATTTACTCTTACTGTGATTTCGGTCTGCGTAAAAAAAAAATAAATAAATAAATAAATAAATTACACGGTAGGCCTTGTTTTCGTTAGTCGCACGATCCAGCGTTCTCATCAGGTGCGGCGCTGTGTGGGACGAGCAGGGGGACGAGCGAACATTCCCGGACGCCTGCCTCCTTCGCGCGGAAACCATTTTACACGCACGCGTGAAACTAAAAAGAAAGCGCGCACAAAAAAGTAACGCGCGTTAACGCAGCGCGGCAGTGGTGTTTGCTATATATGCGTGTAGTGCAATAAAAAGAGATGGTTTTTGAATCGCTGCAGTTTAAACTTTTACAGGATAACGGATGTAAGGTGAGAAATTTAAAACTGTAATCAGTAACATAGTTTTATCCATTTTACGTTATCCTATGTTATCCTCGCTTTCTGTTTGTGTATCCTTGATTTTGAGGAGGACTTTTGTGCTCGCTTCGGACGAGTCATTGAATCTGAGTGAAGAAAACGAAAAATCAGCTCCTCACTTTTGACTTGTCAATGTTCCATTCAAATAAATAGATTTGTCTTCAACGTGAATGACAGTGGTCGAGATCAATCCTACAAACGTTCCGTTCCCAAGTGAAGTTCTCAAATTCAAATACGTTAAATTATTTGAAAGACCAAAAGTGATGACCGAGTCAGAGGCGACAAATCCCAAGGGGAGATACTTTAAGGCGCTCATCACCGCCAAAAAGCAACCCAAGAAGACAACCACCAGATCCCTGGTCACCCTACAGCAAAGAAAACGCCGTCTATCCAAAGGTCACTCCGTGATCCCAAAAGGAGATGCTGTCCCCATCTGGGAAAATGCACCAACAGGGGGCAAGCGTTCCCCTGACAAAAGCTCAGAAGATGTCCCAGCCGCTGCAGCTACGAGGGGAGGGGAAGAACGACCTATTGACACCCGTGTACGGGGACTAGAAGCAGTGTGTGAGACCTCTAGATGTCCGAACAGAGTCAGTGGCGACGTGAGAAACTTGAGCAAGCTTTTATTTGAAGAGTAAGTCTGTTTGTTTGTTTGTTTGTTGGGGTGTTTGTCCGTTTATTTGTGAGCTTATTTAGATGAACTTCCCGACATGGGAATTTGGCAAAGCTGGCAACAACAAATCTCTCTCATACAAACATTGGTTTAACGTCTAAGTATGATTATTAGTTGCACAAATTGAAAGATATTTGATTCAGTAACTAGACGACAATACTTAATCTAGTCATTGTGAAATCAGCAGTTAGCTTGGCCGGTTTCCCACCCACAACCTTGTGAATGCGAGTCCTGCAGTCTAACCACTTGACCACGGTGACATAAGTCAATTAAACCCTATAGCCCTAAAAGGACTCTCTTATTGTCTTGATTTCACTCCAACCCTAAGGAGGTCCACCTTACCACACCCTAGCTACTCCGTACTTTTTCATCTCTATTTGTGTGGATTCTCTCCAGAACGGTCAGTTCCTTGATGGAGATGAGTGGCAAGAATGAATGATTTTGATAGTATCCCACTAGAGCCCATTTTTGACAAAAATCCTAGTCTTACCCTTATGATTTTATCAAATTTCAGCAAATTTTTGACAAAAATGCCAGACTTACCCTCTTTCGATCTTTCCTATTAAGCCTATTTAGACACAAATTGAAGGCTTGTGGTTTTATCTGATTTCAGGCCATTTTTGACCAAATGATGAGATGGTGTTCTTTCACAACCTGACAGCCCCAGATACCATGGTGGCCAAGGTTGTTGCAGTTACAATGCGTCTCCTCTTCCCAATACAAATGTCCCTGTAGATGCTGCCGAATGAGACAAAAATGTTCCTTTAACTTTCACATATGACTGGTTTTCTTTAGGCAACAAAGAAACAAATTATACTTTCCAAATGTGAACTAATCAAAGACAAGATTCTTGGAGGTACTAAAACATGATATTTATTTCTACAAAATTTCCTTCAGAAATTTCACAGGATTCATTAAGAAGAGTGAACAAATTGAAGATGACACGGCCGCTATCATTCAGACAATCTTCAATGCCAATGAAAGGCCTAAATTAGTAGCAGAGGAAGCCATGGCCACCCCAATCCCAAACCAACCCACCTCCAACACCGAACTGGTTCTGACCGGTGAAAGCCAGCCTGGCTCGGTTTGCTCTGCACAGTCAGATCCCACACAGCTCAACCAGACCACTGAGCACCAGAGAGTGCCGTATACTCCACTCGCACTTACCGGGAAACACCAAGCGTTCCTGCAGCTGGTGAAAGTCGAGAAGACAGAGGAGCCCCGCAAGAATGCAACACGAGCTGAGAGGAGATCGTTTAGACACCAAAAACCAGTTGGCACTCTGATGAGGCTGCCAAAAATATCATCTCTGCCAAGTACCGTGTTGCCAGGCGAAGCGAGAAAGGTTTTTGCAGGTAGGAGAGAAGGCGGACTCTCTTCGAAGATAGTCTGCTGTGGTATGACGAACCTGAATGGGTCAAGATCAAGGGGTGTATCTAAATCATCTGGATCGAAACAAGGTACAAGGCAACACTTTTGCAATTCTGTCCAAAACATCATGCCCAAACTTATAGTTACCTATATGAAGAACCAAGATGTCATTACAAATGTTTGCGACTTTCTAACTTTTATACCGACGACTGTTTCTAAACCTAGATTATCAACCTCACTAGATGTGATCACTGACTGGCAAGAAAAGTTGCATTTCACTCAACAAAACTTGTAAAGTAAAATTTAAGTCTTCACAGCACAATCAGTGTTTTTAAATTTTTTAGATAATACAAGAACATAATTTTTTGGCATAAAACAAAAATCTTACTACTTACCTCTTTCCCAAGATGAAGAGACTGGTCCCTCCATCCCCTACCCCTGCCCAAGCAACCTGACCATCATCCAACAGCGAGGATGCAACATTTCTACAAGAGCCTCCTCCCCAATGCCATTGCCACGAAAACCCCTCCCACCAATCCGGAGACGACACCACTCAGACATCTGCACTGTCTGCCCGGAGGTCCAAGACTGGAAAGGTTTCGCCAGGAACTCAAGGTGGTATTTGAATCAGTCGGGCGAGCAGTGCTCTTGCAAGCAGGAGGACAGGGGTAGTACCTACGGAGGTGAGGAAGCTCAGGTGTCTGAGATGCTGGTCTCTGATAAGGCAGAACTTGGTGAAGAGAGTAAAGAAGATCTTGGAAGAAAAAGAGACGAGGAGGGGACGGATGCCGAGGATACTGACAAGAAAACGAGGAGCAATGAGGACGAATCTGATTCTTGGTACCCAGAGAACAGCATTGCCGTTGAAGTGGTGGAGACTAGTGAGGCTGGAAAAGGTATGTTCCACCAGTCAATAGTTTGGTACCTTGGGAGCTGATACTGTTCTGCTTCATCAAAGTTGTTGCTTTCGTTATCGCTTTGGAATCCCTCTACTTTCATCCTGCTTTCTCTCTGCCGAGATTCTTCAAGATTTCAAAATGAGACCTTGACCGTTATTTTAAACCTACTAGTTTGTCCTCCAGTGTTTCTATGTTGTCTCGATTCCAGAGTGGTGATGGTGCATTTTATTTATGATTCTTACCTTTCACAGCTCCAAATTAACAAGCAAACAATTTTGAGTAAATTTTACACTGATTTATCTGTTTGCTGATAAAATATTTTGTATACAGCACAAGATCAGGATCATACTCAAGTGAGCACAGGGTGTGAGGCTGTGTGGACTGCTCACTGTCCGTGGCTTGACGAGACTTTACCAAATGACGACAAAGAAAATTCAAAGGAACCAAAACTAAAAATGTGGAAGCAAAACCTTCATGGGACAGAAGACATGCTTCAGGCAATGGCTTTCGAATGCGAGAACAAAACTGAATGCGACTTTGAAGACGACAGCACTCTACTCAAAGCAGTTCTCCTACGAAACCATACTTTGCACCATGGCATTCTGTCCGAGTTTGGTGACCTTGAGCCATCGGAGGTCAAAGGTCATACTGATGACAAAATTGGTGAATGCTCTGAGCTAACAAATTCGAAAAGGGGAAGAAACTCAGACGATTGTAGTGTGCTACTGAACTTTTGCAACCGGCTTCTCCGAGATGGTGCAGGTTCAGAAAAAATTAGTAAGCCGACACACTCGTTGCAAGTACACAGACAGGGGTCAGATCTGACATTGACCCCAAAGGCAGCTGTCATAATGACCTCTAGAGGGCAACAGAAGCTTGTAAACAGCAGCCTAGTAGCTGTTGGAAGAGGTCATACGGAGAGCCAAACCAAAACAGTCAAAAAAGAAACAGTCGCAACACATGACGATACAGGTTTTGGTGTACGGGAAGAGTCGGACGACGCCCTCCTCAAACAAGAAATGAAAAGGTACCTGCATTCTCTTCGCCATGACAACGCTAAAAAACTACACTGCCCTCATGGTCAGTCCTCCGCACGGAACATCAGCATGAGAGTGCAAAATCTCACCGCTGCTAGACCGATCACAGCAGATGTGAACAACTCGAGACTGACGGAGCAAGTCACCAAGGCAGTTGGGTTTATCCCCATCCTCACCAAGGAAGAGTATGGGAGTCTCTGCAAGAAGACAAGCGGCCCTTCCCACAGGTTTCACAAAGCTCCCGCTATCCTTCCTCCAATCTCAGGAAACCCAAATGCGATGCTTCTTATTAAGAGATTCAACGGAGAGGTGAAGGGGATGCAGTTGCCAAAGCGGAAGGACAGGATGAACAAAAAATGAAGCTTGTCCTTGTGAGATCAGAAACTGACGAACAGATTACATACATTATACCTGAATTCAGTCTTGTCTCTAAACACAAAGAGAAAGTGTTGGAAAAATGTGTAATTTTTCACAGATTTTGTTATCAAATTAAAGTTAATGATCACACCAAACACTCTTGTTACCATAGGAATAATTGTCAAAAGTTTATTCCGTTACACTTGCATCAAAAGTAACAATAAACGAATAATTAGTATTCATATCTTTTTTTACTGTCTTAAAGATGGTAAACAACAACAAATAGTCGTACTATTTCACATGATATGTCTTACGGCATGCGTTGGCCTAAAAAACACACACACACACACATGGCTCGTCTCAAAAATTAGTTAAGAACAGTTTTGCGCCCTGAGCATAGGTTTCTGACAAATATGACGACGCACTACGATGAAGGCTTAGGATTGGTTTAATGAGTGCAGAACAATTCAAAATACGGACACCTAGCGTGACAAATTATGTAGACCTTTATAATTGGTCTCCATGATTTTGGACTTCATGCTTGCTTTGCCAAGTTGGATTAATTTTTACCCTGATCGGGTATTCAGGAGTCCCAGTCAGGATAATGGTGTATCCTCATTGGGGTAGTTAAGTTGTCAGTGACCCTGAAATGCTACAGTTATTACAATCCCCTTTTCTCAGTGAGGCCCCAATCGTAGTCCCAATGTGGATACATAAACTCTACTCAAAAAACCTGTGGGTATTGTAGCATCAATCTTCCCAGGGTGGGATATATTTCAACACCAATTAAAACTTTTTGGTCCAAGTGGGGATATATTATATGTAATCACAAAACATGTAGTTAGTGTAGCATCAAATCAACCCCGAATGGGATATATCTCAACCCCCAACTGAAACCCTCTACTCCAAATGAGGATATCTTCGATCCCCGATCATCAGGAAACCCCTGGTACTGTAGCAGCCAATACATTGGAATATACATATCCTAGTCTTGATTGGGACATTTATTTTGTTAACATAGTCCGCTGATATCACAACACAAAATAAAAACTGCTAAATGTGACTATTGCAAAGTGGTTCCCGTTATTGTGTATCTTGTTGTATGAATTAAAAGAATAAATTTCGCACTTGACTCTTTCAGTGCCAAGGTTGTACATGTACAATCTTTTTTATGTACTCAGAAAGTGTCGTAAATTGGACATATACAACCCGTAGTATACATGTTATTATGAGAGGGCATCATCACTCAAGAAGTACTATTGATTTTGAGGTGTACCAAAGCAGCGCAAATTAGCAAGATACATTTTGTTTAGTGAGAAAGACTTGATTGTTATAATTTTTTTAACAGAATTTTGTAAAACCTAAAAAAGCTGGACACTTTAGGTTGAAAACGCAAAAAAAAAATAATAATAATAAACGGGCACTGAAAGAGTTAAGCCATGATTGCACTCACTCACTCTATCCAATAGCTGTTAGGCCATAGGGGCAAAGAGATGGCAGCTTTGATTGCACTAAATCTTAAGATAAATCAACAAACGTTGGTGTTTGTTCTTAAACTATACAAGGAAGTCCATCATATGTATATCTGTCACTTAAATTTAACAGATAAGTAATTGTTAAATAAAGCAAACAACTGTATGACTTTAAGGAGTTATTTCTATGATTAATTATCTTTTCATCTGATGACAAATATGTATCTCTTGTTAAGAAAGCTTTTTAAGAATTAACTTGTTTTGAGTTTAAGAATTCTGAAGCCTGTAAACAGTGTAGGCTCTAAACGGCAATGTGTCTACATGTTTAATTAATGCTGCACAATGGGGTCAACAAACCCACCAAATTGTAGAATGAATAACAAAACCAGAGGTACAATTTTAAGTAAAAGTTTTGGCAAATTTTTCGTGTTCGTAAACTACTTTCTGTACTTACCTAAAATTAGAGTGAATAACATTTTTTGTTTTAGTCTGAGAGAAAAATGTCTCCTTGTACTCTGCGTCTAAACCATCCTCAAACGGACGTGACTTTTGTTTCGCACTTGATTTGGAAGTCAGTATTATTTCATGTTTAATTAACATTCATGTATGCACAATGACTGATTATAAATATTCAAAATTACAAATCACAGAAATTACGTCAGCTATACATGTATAAAGTTGTGGTACACGTCATTGTAAAAATTCCTACAAATAATTCATCATGCCTTGGGGGAAAAAATAAATAAATAAAAAAAGAAATCACTCGGTTGTAGTTCTCCTCATGTTAAAAAAAAGAAAAAAAAGCACATTGAGCCGATGCTTTACCAATCAATCCTTGTTTACTGGCAGTTTAGTGGTTTTCCATAACTTGGCAATGTTCTACAGATTTCAGAAGTAACAAGACTCGCATCTGACCTTGTAGATGCAGATCATAAGCTTTTTGCTAGGTGGATTTCTTAAGACTCATGAATATTTAGCTTCAGCTTAATGGTGCCAATCACAGATAAGGATAGTAACATAACTCATGAATAACCATCAGTTGTGGCCAATAATGTGTCCAATCAGAGCTCAGGTGACTACCAACATACTCATGAAAATGCATTAGCTGCAGCCAAAATTGGCCAATCAATAATAAGGTGGACATCATATTCATGAATATACATCAGCTAAAGCCAAATCTGTCCAACCAGAGTTAAGGTGGATCAGTGAATTAAGTTTACATTAAGATTAGTTTTGTCTCAAGTTTTGTGTATTTACAACATCATTTTTACCAAACCTTTCTCCTAGTTCAGTCTAATCATAAGAAAACCTTCTGTCAAAAAGAAAAACAAAATTAAACTTTTATGACTATTGCACTGTTTAAACATTTATACAAACATATGGTACTTTTTAAAGTAATTAATACAAATAAAATAAATAAGTATCGTGATAAAATTTAAATCCATAAATCTATGTGGGGGAGGGGGTCCATGTATTTAGGAAACGCTCACCCATTGCACTTGAAATGTTGGTAACCTGTGAACTGTCCGAACCGCAAACTGACTGTTGGTCACAAACAAGGTCAAACTGTTAGCCACTGACCTTTCATGTCACCAATTGACCTTTCGAGTCGACACTTGGCCTTGTTCATCACCAGTTGACTCTCCATGTCAACAACTGACAGTCTTTTTATGTCTCCACTTAACAATTCAAAGTCACTTGTTGGGAATCTCCGTGAAAAGTTGACACCCTATGGTACATGTTGATAACAAACGCTACCAGGTGACCTTGGTCACAATACGACCCTCTTTGTCACAAGTTGACCTTCTTTACAACAAGGTGACCTTCTCTGTCAGCAGTTTAACACTTGGTGCACAACAGTGTCATACGACAACAGCCAAGAGGGCACACCAGCAAGTACTTCAACAATGAGAGAATCGACCAAATTCACCTCACGTCATCACCACAATAAATCTTGGTTGCTCCATTTTAGGAGTCAGTTTCTCTTCGTGTGGTAAACTGCCTCAAGCGCTTTTATGCGATGCGAACATTTACACTCACCATATCCTTACGCGCAATTTCACTCCCAAAATGGCAGACCATGGTCAGGCATCAGCCGTATCTTGAGTCTGTGCAAAGGAGTCAATAGCATCTGGTGTACTCCATTTAACTCAAAGTTGACACGGGACGTTCAAACTCGCCAAAAGCAAGGTATAAACATGAACTGCTCATAAACGCAGTAGGACTCTCTCCAACATTGGATGAGTGTAGCTTACTGATGCAGAAACAAAGAGGAGACAAAATCAGAGGAGGAATGAGACAAGAACAGCAAGAAGTGGAGGAAAATGACACAAGCATGAGTACAAATTTATCAGGGAAGAATCGCATAAAAGTGAAAATCCCTGGAGAAAAAATGGCTTGTAGGTGTTGCTTCCCCCTTATTCTTGACCTTGAACTTCTTAGTTGTTACAATTCAGGAAGTATACAGACTTAGTGCACCGCCAAAATTTACACAATCTAAATGACAGCCACTGAATTACGAATCTCCAACAACTTACAGACTAGGGTTAAGGTTGGCTTCAAGACCCTATCATTTATGGTGCACATTTTCCATGGACAAATTCCAACAGCAGAGGGCGCTGTGTGTATACATGGCAACCTCTCAACCATAATTGTTTCAGAAAAATTTCAGTGTTAAACTAGTCTTGGCTTCTAGACCCTTGCATTCATCATGTGCTTGTTACATTGAAAAGTACCACCAGCAGATTATGATGTGTATGTTTATAACCCTATAAAGCCTTGAAACAAGACTAGTCTCAGACAAAGATTTCAACTCAACAGCAGAACACAGTCGACGTAAGTGCCTCAGACAGTTCGCAGGTTAACACCACGCTTGAAAGAAAATCCAATATACTTAATAATATAAACCTTTTATATATCAATCTATACAATAACATAATGCACATGTTAGTAAAAGCACACATCAGGTCCAACTCACTCGGTTGTAAATATATTTTAAACAGTCATTGAGTTGCAGGGTGTACTTTTGGTAATTACTCCACAAGTTATTGACCATACAAACTTACTTGGTAAAGAGCACTGAAAAGCTGTTGATATTATAAAACATTGTTGAAACGACCCCCTGTGAAGTAATGTAGTTTTAGAGAAAGAAATAATTGTTCACCCTAAAATTTTAATCTGAGAAAGGCTTCAGGCGTCAGAAAAACACATAATTCTATGCAATAAGCGTGGTTTTTCCTTTCATTATTTTCTTGCAACTTCGATGACCAATTGAGCCCAAATTTTCACAGGTTTGTTACACCAAGTGAGGATACTGGTCTTTGACAAATACTAAAAGTATACCCTGCCCGTAAGAAAACTAAAGTCTACGGGTGGATTGGAAACTTTTTAAAGAACTGCTGCAGAAGTCTTCAACCAGTTCCAGTAACTTAACCCTTTCACTTCTATACAAACTCACAAGAAAGAAAAAAAGGCCTACAGTCGGTCTACGTCAACGTTTTGGTCTACAAGTTTTACTTCAGTACAAAATAATTTAGTGATATTACTTGTTATGTCCTTGACACTGTCTTTCTTTTTTTTAAACTCCTCCATTAATGTTATGCCAGTCAAACTTCAGTCAGAAATCAGGTGAAATATACGTGCTACTGCTGAAAATGAGTTTACTGCTATGAAAAATCTCACCTTAAAAAAAAAAACCCTCATCTTTACAAAAAAGTAGTTTTGTTTGTAATATTATGACAAAGTTAATGCAACTTATTTAACTTTTCTCAATAATCTTAGTGACGTTGATGCCAACATCTTTGATCATTTATCTGTCAACAGTTTTCAAAATTAACTATTAACCACCATACACACTGGTACCACAGACTGCCACAAAGTACCATGCCTTCCAGGCTAGCATTGGGTTCATGGGTTTCTTCTGTTTGTGCAGCTGACACTGGTACCACAGACTGCCACAAAGTACCATACCTTCCAGGCTAGCATTGGGTGCATGGGCGTCCACTGTCTGTACAGCTGACACTGGTACCACAGACTGCCACAGAGTACCATGCCTTCCAGGCTAGCATTGGGTTCATGGGTTTCTTCTGTTTGTGCAGCTGACACTGGTACCACAGACTGCCACAAAGTACCATACCTTCCAGGCTAGCATTGGGTGCATGGGCGTCCACTGTCTGTACAGCTGACACTGGTACCACAGACTGCCACAGAGTACCATGCCTTCCAGGCTAGCATTGGGTTCATGGGTTTCTTCTGTTTGTGCAGCTGACACTGGTAGCACAGACTGCCACAAAGTACCTTCTATGCTTGCATTGGGTGCGTGGGTTTCTTCTGTGTGTACAGCTGGTACTGGTACCACAGACTGCCACAAAGTACCATGCCTTCCAGGCTAGCATTGGGTGCATGGGCGTCCACTGTCTGTACAGCTGACACTGGTACCACAGACTGCCACAGAGTACCATGCCTCGGGTAAATTGGGTACAAGTGTGTATTTTGTTTAAAGGCTGGTATTATCAGGAAACCCCATGGCTTGTGTACTGTGGACTTTGTCTCCAACTTCTCCTGTGGAATTTTGTGGCACAGGCCAGTTGAGTAGGAGAGTATACCAATAGCCATACAGTTCCTTATGTACTGGACAACAATAGTGTCTACATGTACTTGTACTACTTATAATATTAACCGAATCTCTCCACCCCGAAAATGTTTTCTTTTTGGTTTTATGAAATTCAAGCTATGCGGAGAGGAGAAAACATAGCCTGGGAAACTCACCTTGTACTGCACTTGTGCCTACCTCATTCATGCATGGTGTAAACTTTCCTGTAACCAGGCTATGACAAAAACAATCTTCACTGTCACCTCCAAAAATACTGAAAAGTTCCTCTGCCAATACTCTTGCTTGCAGAGGCGTGTTCCTTTTTAAAAAAATCAGTGAAGCCTTTTATACTTATAAAACATTTTACAGGTGAGTTTGGTGACCTTACAAAACCAAATGGTTTGCAGTTTTTTTTGGGTGGGGTTACTGTGCAGTAAACAGGAGTATGTACAGTAAGGGTGCAATCAGCATAAAAAACAACATCATTGCCTTCCAAAACCCTGGGTTGGGTTCGTTCTTACGACTGTACAAGAGTTAGCTACATTGTAAAAATGGCTCAATCCTTTACCAAATTTCCACGGTTCCCAATGTTTACTACACAAACAAGATTGACCAAACATGGTGGACACCAGTGACGTGTACACATTAGACTTGTGCCCCGAGTCTTCATCAATCCATAACATATGCAGTTAAATCTGTACATACGGGGGCCCAGACTGAAATGAAGGGCAAATTCAGGACCGCTGGGTATCGTTTTCTGTCTCCAGTTTTCATAGGAAATAAATTTGTCGTCCTATTCTTGCTTAGCAAGATGTTTCTGTGCTAAGCAGATTTGGAGCCATTCCCTGATTTCTCAACCGATTTTGATTCATTGCTTCTCAACCTAAATAAAAAAGTTACAATCAAATCTGCCAAAGTGCAGATTGAAACAACGACCCCCTACGCTAAGATGTGTGTCAGTTAAACGACGTGTTGCCATTTGTGACGTCACTTATGGCTCTGTGTTTTCTCTCCTCCTTCATGAGTCGGTCCGGGGACGCCACCCGCTCCGAGAAGACGTCATCCCCATCGTCCTCGCTGAAGGATTGGGTCAAAGGTTGTAACCTCAAGGGGTCTGTGACGCTGGAGGTGTTCGGGGAGTTGAGGGTGCGGAGAGAGGATTCCGAATGACCTCTTGCCGAGGTCATGTGGGATTGTATGACCTCAACGAGACGTTTGAATCGCCGAGAGGGACCTGGATGATTTGAAAAATAGAAATCGAGGCATTAGTCAAAATAATTTGACAACAACATAGAGGTCAATATAAAGTCGTATGGCAATCACGTTATAGTAAAATTTGCCCAAAAGGCCAATACAAAAATCCATCTCCACCACGTAATATTAATAAGAGATAATGGACCACTGGTCAGAGGCCAATATCAAATACTACTGCCTTCACACAATACTACAGTAACATACATCTGATAACAATAAAAAAGCCAACTCTCTTCTATTAATACATGTACCAGCATGGCGTAATAATAATAAATCATAATAATAATTAACCATTTTTATATAGCACATGACACACAGTGATTAAACATGTCCCTATGCGTTGTAGAGAAAAAGAAAGACAACAAAATACAAATACAAGATGTACTAGGTTTCTAACAAAAATGCATTAATTAAATGTTAAATAAGTGCGTCTTTAAAGCAATTTTAAACTTATCAACGGAATCAATATTTTTCAAATGTTCCGGGAGATTGTTCCATAAGGTTGAGGCAGTGTCAGCGAAGCTGCGTTCACCATAATGACCTGGTCAAAACTGATGAAATAAACATTTTTTTCTTATTAGAACGAAGATTTCTTGATGGTTTGTACAATGTTAACAGCTCTATCAATAAAGGTGGCGCAAAGTTACAAAAACATTCGTATGCCAACAACAACATTTTGAATGAAATGCGAGAGTGAATGGGTAGCCAATGTAAGTCTCTTAGAATAAGAGACACAGATTCGTGTTTTCTAATACGATAAATAAGACGAGCTGCAGAGTTCTGCACAGCCTGCATCTTTCGCACTTGACGAGCCGGTATCCCAGAAAAGAGGCTGTTGCAAAAATCAAGGTGGCACATCACAAATGCATGAATTAAGGGTTCAGTAGTGTGTTCATCTATCGGATTGCAAATTTTTCCAATTTTGTGAAGTGCAAAAGATGCAGATCTGCGTTTCTGTGAAACAAAATTGTCCATAGTGAAATTATCGTCAAATATTGCACCCAAATTTCTACACTTCCTAATAGACCTTGGCTCAGGTAGCAATATCAAACACTACTGCACTCACAAAATAATACAGTAAAATACAGGGTTCTCTCCAGTTTTTTTTTCAAAATGGGGCATATTGAACCCAAATTTGTTTATGTTTGGCTGAAGCACGCTAAATTGAAACAACCACTTGGTGTTTATCTTGGTTTTAAAAGCCCTACCATGCAATCTGGAGCAAACTTTATGTTTTTCTCTCGATTTTTATTGTTCATGGGGAGAACCCTGAAATAAATCTGATGGCCAATATATATTTAACTCTCTTCAAGTGTTAATAGATCCCTGGTGAGGGGGCAATATAAAATGTTACAGACCTAACACAATGTTATATTACTACAGTACGAGGGCAAATATACAATTTATTGTGACACGTAATATCAGTATGACATATTGGACTCCTTATCAGAGATTAATATAAAATGTTATGACCCTTACAGAGGGCCGATATACAGTGCTATTGCCCTCACCTGATATCAGTGTGAAATGAACCATGAGGACGGGGTTCTCTTTTCCAGTATATAATATCAGTATGACATATTGGACTCCTTATCAGAGATTAATATAAAATGTTATGACCCTTACAGAGGGCCGATATACAGCGCTATTGCCCTCACCTGATATCAGTGTGAAATGAACCACGAGGACGGGGTTCTCTTTTCCAGTATCGCCGTCGGAGTTTAATATCTCCACGTGGAACTTCATGGGTTTGGCGAAGACGGCGCTGCTCCCACCCCGTTTAAATTCCGCCTTGAAGGCATGTGGCGACAGCACGCTGTGACTTAAATCGTGAATCTTGCAGTTAAAAAAAAGAAAAGATAAATAAATGAAGAGAAAAATTAATTTTTTAAAGAGACTTTGTAAAAAGAGGTTTAAGGGAAAACAAAAATGAAAAATAAAAATGGGCATGCCCGCTCAAAGATGAAATTCAAAATCCATGAACCTTTTAAGAACATCATGAAAGCAGAAAGAAATGGTTTTTAAAAAAGATAACGTTTATCTCCTTTCTGGAGATAATTCTTACTGATAGTAACGCTTGGACGAGGTCTGCCTTGACAGAGCTGAAGGTCCGATCTCTGATTGCCATAGATAATTCATCCTCGTTCCGATCGCTGGTGACTAGGCTGCTGAACCATGACTTCTTGGACATCCTGGAGGAAAGTGGCCAAGGAAACAAGAAAAAGGAAAAATAGTTCAGAATTTTGTTTAAAACCTCGATCTTACAGTTGTCTTGCTCTCCCAAACAATTATATATCAAAATATTTTACCTCTGTGCGAGAACTAGCCACTAAATAACGCGGTCTCTGAAAAAGAATTTGTACTCCCAGTTTGGAGGCATCTGGTTTAGTTTTCAGGTCACAAGAAGGTCAAATGTCAGAATTTGCTGCCTCTAACGGTTTAGAGCTTTATTTTAAGGGGCTGTGGCATCATGATCAAAGCAGGCCTGTGGCTGTACATGGAATTATGAACTTTCACCCACTTACTGCCCTGGCAGCTCTCCCTCCGTATCATATCTATGGAGAGCGGGTTCATGTGTGCTACTGTAACTGGGTGAGAACTCATAATTAATCATGACGCCACCACCCCTTTAAGGTCATGTACAAATCAAAACATTTTGGCTACTGCTCTGGCAGTTGGTTACAATGACAACATTAAAGAAAAGACCTGTCAGCAATACAGCCACAGCTAGTACCCAAGTAGTCAAAATCAGACAGGGCCAAAGGCCATCAATTGGCAGCCATCTTGTATTACTTCCATTTAAATCAATGTAACGAAAGTGAGGCTGGAATGAAAAAATAGTCTGGTCCCGCCATGTACAATGAGAATCTGACTTTATTACTGCTATTATAAGCAGGAAATGCGACACTTACTCCGGTGAGCTGTCCGGTGTCAGCGTGTTCTCCTCCGACTCCGCCGGCTGCATCTTCCTCCGGTGGAATCTCGGCGATCCCAAGATGCTGTTCTTGATGCTGTTGAGCCGTGCCCTCCACAGCGACTGCTGCTGTGGCTGCTGCTGCTGCGATGAGTTGGTGGGGCTGCCGGGGGGCGTGTTGATGGGGCTGTTGGTGATGGGCATCATGGCCCCACTGGAGTGCTGGCGGGGGAGATGACGGGGGCTGTGTTGAGGCGATGGGAGGGGGCTGCTAGTTAAACTTCTGCAACTGTAAGAAAAGAAGAGTATCCGAGTCATTCAGGGACTTCAATTGCAGAACATGGAAGGAGTGAGAAACCATTTTTTTCCAGCGATGTTTGGGACGAGATCAAGTTGTTTTATTCACTAAACATTTCTAATTGGATGAGTTCTTAGTCCATCGGATTCAAGTTCTAATGGCTAAGTCAACAGGATGTGGGTTCGAATCCTGGTCATTAAACCTGTGTCCTTGAGCAAGACACTTAACTGTAATTGCTTCTCTTCACCTAGGGGTAAATGAGTACCAGTGAGGGTAGAGATGTTCTTGTGTTTGGTTTAGTTTAGTGCACTACATACTTGGCAGCACAGGTTGTATACTCCCAAGGGAGCTGAGATGGTTTAAGGAATGAGATAAATGACCCAGTGACCAGGAGTAGTAAAGTTGGAGCGCCATGAGCATCACTGAGTGACAGATTTGAGCACTATGTAAGATGCTACTTTTATTATTTTTCTTGTTAAGTAATCAAAAAGTTGCTAAGGAAAAATAGGCAACCAGCCAAAACATCATGCTATGTCTTATGCTGGTGCCTGGTTCCCTGATAACCTTGCTTTATAGACATAAGTCTAGCAAATAATATTTATGTTTAAAGAAGCACTATGAGAGAGAGAGATTAGCTTAAAAATTGCTTTTTCTTTTTCAAGATTGTCTGCCTGAAATTGGCTAGCAATGGATAGTGATACTCTCTGTCGTACATCACGCTTCTAAAGAATTTTAACCATGGTAACAGGTGAAGGTTTCTTGCTTGTACTCACCCGCCGAAGTTCTGTGCCGCCATGGCCCTCCTGGCCGGTGACATGGAGACGTCGCCCAGGGCGTCTAAAGATTTTCTCTCTGCGGATCTCCTCCGGTAGGAGTCCACCCGTTTCCTTGGTGGATCCGCTGAATTGAAAACAACCAATCATCAAAATGCCGTAATTGAAATTAAGAATTTGCTTTTGCAAGTACCTAACCGCCCTAAGCTCTATCTCAATGGTCTTTCTTGAATTTGATGGGTTTGAAACTCAAACAATCCACTCTTAGCATGAGGCCAGGCAAACCAATATTATTAGGGTCCAAACATTTGGGTGTTGAGTTACCTTAGAGTGGAGTATTTTGATGGATTTGGTACTGTACCCCAAACCACTCACTCTTAGCATGAGGCCAGGTCAGGCATACCAATCTTATCAGAGTCCAAACATCTGGGTGTTGAGTTCCCATAGAGTGGAGTATTGTGATGGATTTGGTACTTTACCCCAAAACCACCCACTCATAGCATAAGGCGCGATATATCCATCTCATTTAAGTCCAAAACCTAAACCACTTTAGAGTGGGACAGCTCCTGGCCAGAACATCTTGGGAGTTGGGGCTGGGTTTGCCCTTGGCATTTTCAGTGACTAGCCTGCAGGACCAATGAACTTGTCATTTCACTAGTCCACCAGCTTTTTCACTGGTCCATATTTTCGGGTTTTCTTTCAACATTGTCATTAGTATGTGATTTGTAATTTGAACTGATATGAAGTGTTTTACATGTAACGATGGGACTTCAGCAATCAGACTAGTTGGACAGTACTCTGACTGGTCCTCGGGTGTTTTAACTGGCGTTTGTCAGCGGTCTACTGCTATGGGACAACACTGTAGGGTACACATTATAAACACCCACAGTGAGAAGACAGAAATGGAAGAGGAAACGGACGACCAACCTGAATCTGAGCGTGACCTTGACGAAGCTTCGCTCTCGTCCTCAAAGCTAGGTTTCCTCTGCTTCCGATCCAACAGTAATGAATAAATTACCTTCTCCGAGTTGTTGCTGTAACAAGGAAGTAAACATGAAAAACATAATAGTTATTTACTTGAAAGGTTAGGGTGTTTAACGGCAAATGAACATTAAAATCTGTTTCCAAATTTCCCTAACATGCCTAACGGTTAACCAAAGCCCACAGTAAAACAAAAAGAGACCAGCCTCGCTACCATGGGCAGCGCACCGTATCGATACTTCTCATCACTAACCCCTGGAAGGCAAACACTGAAAATCAACCCTTATTGGCTGACCAAAAGTGTTTGCTTTGCATGCACGCTTGTTGAAAACTTTCAAGCGCTTATAGAGCACATGCCGTGGGCTTAGTCCGTACGTGTCAAAATTCATTGTATGTTGACGCAATACACTTCAAACAAATCACGATTTTACGTGTTAACTCTAAACTGCATACGGTTAAATGTATAACAAGATCGAAAAAAGAATGAGATGGGACCAGTTGCTGTATGGCTTGATGCGTCTTTTGACAGCCCGCTCTGCGTACTCTCTAACACAGAATGGATCAACCACAGGACTAGTTTTGAAAAAAGTCTCACTTCCATGGGTTAAAGGTACTATCTTCAAAGGCATGATACAGGGATTGGTAGCACTGACAAAAAAGTCAAAGAGGTTTTGTGTGATCAACAGTATACATGACATAAACAAACCTGTGAAAATTTTGGCTTCATCCGTTGTGCGAGTCAGGAGAAAAAGTGAACAATTGAACACTTTTCATCCAAGAACTGACCCCAGTCAATGTTTCTTAACTAACATGCCCCAGACTAGCTACCCATACCTTTCCAGTCCAAGCAGTAATAGACAATCCATGTACAGTCAACAGTAAATTGTGGTTAAAGGTATAATGCAGGGTTGGTAACGGGAAAAAAAACATCATTGTGTATTTTCTTTTCCGAAAGCTTACTGATTATGAAGTTTATAGAACCATTTTATCATGAAATATTTCCCTCTGAAATGAAGTCATATTCGATAAAACTGTATCTGAAAACCTAAAAAAAATTAATTAAACTACAACCAAATTTAAGGAGAATGTGTTTACATGCTGAAATTGTGCATGTTTTATTCACTATTTTCTCCTGACTCACACAACGGACTAAGCCCATATTTTCACGGTTTGGTATTTTATGTATGTGGTTGATCAAACAAAACATGAACACTGTTTAGGCCTATTTTGTCAGCTCTACCAACTCCAACAATCCTCAAACTGTCATCCGAGTGAGAGAACAAGATGCAAGGGATGTTTGACTCACTTTTGACTGAGTAGATTTCTAAGAAGTTTCTCCCTGTCTTTGAAGCATCCTAGTGAGCCCATACTGCCTAAGACATCAGGGTCTATGTCCTCTTCACTCATTAGTACTGGAATCTGAAAATGAAGAGCGAAAACCTTCAAATGATGTCATCAAGAATCCACCAATCTCAGGATAGCTTTTGGAGTTTTTATGGCAAAGTCATATTTCAGGGATTCAAGTGTGGGTTTGAGTCCCGGCCATGCTACTTGTGTCCTTGGGTGAGATACTCTACCATAATTGCTTTTTAGGTCCCATGTACAAGGGTTGGTAGTGCATGTAAAAGAACCCAGAACACTTTATCATGGAAGAGTAAGGAGTTAACCCCGATGATTCTGGTTTACATCCTTGATTACAGACCTCCTCAGCCTTACCAGCTACAGTGGTTAAGTTCACTTATGAGGCATCCTTGGCTTCATCACCAGAATTATACAATAATAATAATCCCAGACCTTTGTCCTTTTGTTGGAAAAGGATTGCAAGAGATCGATGGACTGCCACCATTTTTTACCCACTGTTTTCAACATGGTGGGTAAATCTGAAATTCCAGCATGTCATGGCTGATTATCGAACATGACTTCTGGCCAAGGGTATGGCCGATTCACAGAGAACACATACTGCGTTTTTCTAAAAAATGGATAGGAAATCCTGATGGATTTTTTGAAAACATTTGTTGTCCGCGAAATTCTGAAAATTAAACTCACGGGCAAAGTACAGAAAAATTTCCAGAAACCCTAGGTGGTTAAGCTCCAAACAACTGTTTTTTTTGTGTGTGTTTTTTTGGATAAAAGTAACAACACTAGGATATTAAATTTCGGAATGAAAACAAAACAAAAATTTGATCATACCTTTACAGATGGTTTCTTTGGTAAATCCGTGTCATGTCCGTCATTCTTTGAACCACTACAGGGAAAAAGAGAACAAGAAAACAATCTTTTAGACAATTTTTAGAACAAAACGGAAGACTTTTACTTGTTAGAAGAACATTTTTTAATGTCTTTCATTTCGTGGAACCAACATTGACAATGGTGAGTTCTTGCCCCCCCCCAAAAAAAAAAATCAAAAATCAAAACTTAATTTTTTCCAAGGTACACATTTTCTTAACTTTTTCACACGAAGTCTTGATAATTGCTAATTTTTTTGGGAAGGGGAAGTCTTTTAGAAAGTAGCGGGCCTAATACCTCATGGAGGCAACGGAGACAATTGCCTTTATGCCCCTAGTCATTGCCCTGGTGCCTCCTGGACATTTTCCAGTACAAATCAGACCTGCCAATATATGCATCTTACAATCATCAGGGAGGTATTTAGACTTACATTTAACATAATAGGGAAAAAGTTTCCATAATCAGGGATTTTTTCAAATTTGTTCATCAGAGCATAGAAAGATTGGTTTCTTTGCAGAATCAGGGAGAGTTGGCAGAGTAGACATATTGACATTTACCCCTGTAGAGCTCCCAGGCCTCGAAATAACCCACAGCACCCACAGCAATTGCCGTGGTGCCCTGTGCTTTTGCTGTGGTGCCCCCTTACAAAGTTCCAATACAAGTATACATTTTCCTCATAGAGTGCCCCTCACCAGAGGAAAATTGCCGTGCCCCATCAAGAGCGAAGTTCAAGGCCTGAGCTTCTCTCTAACAAACTAAAACAGCCTCACTCTCACAAGAATGAAGTACCAGGACCCATTGTCATAGAGCCGCTTAAAGCACAAAGGTAGCTAAGCACAAAACAATGTTGCTTACCAGAGTAAGGTCACCAGCCAAAATGTCATGACACATGTGAGATATGTGACTGGTATCCTGCTTTATTTTGCTGAGCCAAATATTATTAAGCAATATTGTCTGCTTTAAGCAGCTATGTGAAATTGGGCAGTGGTCTGAAGAAGTACTCGCTGTTTGAACTTTAAAATATTCAAAACATTTTGACAAACCACAGGTAAAAAAAAAAAAAATTAATGGCAACGATGACCTTTCAAAAAGAATAACGCTTGAAACGATTACAGATAAGAATATTCCGTAATTAATCACAGACATAAATCTACCGCCACGTTTCCTAACAGTTGTTTATTTTCACCCGCATTCCTCGGTCAAGATTTATCTTCACGGACCGCGAAGGACGCCCAAGTTTGGTTTCATGAGATTGTTGACTTAACTCTCTAAACATCTCTGGACCGGAGCTATTCTAAATAGTTCTTCAGATATTGTAAGCAAATAAATTATTTCTTGCCAGCCCGATGGCACGCTCCATATTACCGTCATTTTACAGATTTATTGGCAAGGTTAGTTTTAAAGATAGGCTCCGAAATCAATTTCAATTTTCTGATGAACTCGATTTACAAAAGAGTCCTTATGAGCCCTAGAAGTCTCTGACCTCTTGTTTAACCAAATCAGCCGTTGCGTTTTTTCTTTAGGTTTTCAGATACAGCTTTCTCAAATATGACATCATTTCAGAGGAAATTTTCCACAGAAAAAAAAATTTGTTTTAGTGTGAACTCATAATCAGTGAGCTTTCAGACTATTAAAATTAAACAATGATGTATTTTTTAATCCTTACCAATCCTGTATAAAACCTTTAAAGTACGACAAAACAATGCATCAATTGTTGAGAATTTATACAAAATAATGCTTAAGTTACAGTAAAAGAACAGTTACAAATTTGGATTTATTGCCATGTTGACAGGTGGGAAGTGGACATTTGACTGAGGTGATCTTTAGAAAATCTACACACTAGTTCAATAACCTGATTGATGATCATTGCATGCAGAAACTCGTTTAAGAAATTTATGCTCGCAGTTATCGAAATTGAGTTTTCAAAAATGGCTATGATTAGAAACCTTCAAAAGGCACCCTGGGCAATTTGCTTTCCCGGAATTTATTCCAACCGTCATCAAAATTGAGTCCTTTAAGAGAAAACTCTATGATGGACTGCAAAAAGAAAAAAAAAAAACCCACATTTTTAGCTGTCAGTGTTTTTTTGTTGTTGCAAGAGGCGATGTTGGGAGATCTACATGGTGAAGAAGCCATGGAAACATTTGTGCGGTAAATTGAAGTTGACAGAGCACCATTTACCGCTGTTTCCCCAACGGTCCTCCGAGAAATAAACTCGCACTCGGAGGAACGCTGCGATCCAATTCACGTAAGCGCCAGCGTTAAAGATTGAAGAAAAATAAGAGTATCAGGTGTCGCGTCTATAACATTGCCTCCAGACAAGTTTTTTTTTTTATTAACCAGATTAGAAATCCCACCTCAAATATTTCTGTTGTTTGTTCTCAAACAGAAGGTACAGCTCTCCGGATTTAAACACTTCAGAGACCTGTCATTATTGTAAAATCATCACCTTGCGCCCAGACATTGCTAATAATTTTTTTTACTTTTGTCACAATTTTTAACCAAGCAACTTTGTTGGACACTGCAAAACATACAAAATGTAATTTAATGCTTGTTTAGTTTTTTATAGCACTAAAAAAAGACAGAGGGGAAAAAAAGAGGAAATTAGCTGATCAGATGAAAGGTTGCATATCAGCATTTTTAGAGGTAAAAGTAATTTGATCAACATGGCAAACACTGGAAATTATCCATTTATTTATCATCTTTTTGGATGAGTGGAAGTAGGTCAACTCTACAAATTGTTTCTGGAACGTACTGTTCGACACGCATCAGCAAAATATTCTTGAGTCACCGGATGTCACAACCATGTTTTGCAGGTTACTGTTTGTTAGAACAAAGTGTCTCTTGCACATTGAGTAATTTTTACCTAAGATCTTTCCTTAAAAGTGCGCTATTTTATTTGTTCTTTAATATTAATACATTGGACCGAAAATTAGTGCTGTACCAAGCTTTCCTAATGTAAACCTGTAAAGTCCCAAATAGTTGTGTTTCTGTCATATAAAAACAGTTTTGAAAAAAGAGGACACATTTTTCTACTTCTGGAAACATAATTAAACTTCACTTACATTAAAAACCAGGGATGTCGTTGAATCTGCGATATCTGTTTTACGAAAAAAAAAAAGGTAAACAATTCTTTAAGAAAAACACCCCTTCGAACAATTAATTAAGATTTGTCCTCACTCTGACAAAATAAAACATCATACAGTAACTCAACACCCAAACTGATGGACTCTAATTATGGTGGTATGCCTGATCCCATGTAGAGCATAATCAGTTTACTAGCACAGTCCAATAGAATCAAACAAAACATGCAGTTGAATATTTTGATGGGTCGGGATGGTGATGGCTGATAAATAAAGTATTAATCATTACACGTTCCTTAGACAGCTACTCCGATTCACTTTGCAAATGATTTCTGACTTATTTATTGACCCACCAAATAATCAATGCAATTAATTACCATAAAAGCTTTTCCAATCGTTAGCTTAAATAAGTATGCAAATTAATGAATAATTTCAATATATAATGTACACAGAGTACATAATGACTAATTCATAACTGAATTTTGTGTAGGTGTAGACGTTTAACAAACATGGAGAGCGTTACATATTAAGAATTAAGACTGAAAATCCATGTGCCCGTAATGCAAAAAGCGCAATCCTTAAAAATGAAAACACTTGCCAAGAATTGCGCATAATTTTTACGGATAACACAGTACGCAATATGGATACATGGAATTGAATGCATTGCTTAGTGTCTGCTTTCATTTGTACATATTGCGCACTACGCATTACACAGAATGCATGTTGGACACCTGGTTTCCAGCCTGAGACTGTATGGTGGTTTTCAAAGTTCACATATGAGTGATTGATACATCAGGGCCGCCAACATTTGCATCTTAAGGGATGTGATAGGCTGTTGAAAAAAAAACCTGAATTTGTGAGCGCAAAGGGCGAAAACTTGTGATTTGAAGCCTACTTACATACATTTATCTTTTGTTTTAAAAGCCCTAATCTGCACTCTGGGGCATTCTATTTGGTTTTATCTTCATGCTGTTTATGGTCTTAATTTAAAAAAAATAATTTAAAGAATTTAAAAAAATATTTTTTTGTTTTCGTTTTTTGTTTTTGGTTTTTTTGTTTTGTTTTTTGTTTTTTGTTTTTTTTTTTTTTTTTTTTTGGGGGGGGGGGTTAAAAAGATGGATTTCCGGAATAAAACTGGAGAAATCACATCCCTGATCTTGCAATCTTGTACAACAATCAAGGAGATATTTAGAAACATTCAACATAATAGAAAAACAAGTTTTCATAATAAGGGTGATTTTCAAATTTGTTCAGGGAACTTTCTGCAGAATCAGGGTGAGTTTGCAGCTCTGCTACGTATTCTCTTAAAAATCTCTTCCTTACCGTGAGTCGTTTCTCGGCGTGCGTCTCCACCATACCTCGTAGCAAGTTCTGACAGTCCGGAGGAACAAAATGAGGAATATGGAACACTCCTCTCTTCACCTTCTCTAAGAGATTCCTGAGGTTGTCGTCGTCAAACGGTAACGCTCCCTAGAAAGGAGAAGACAGAGGGAGACTCAGTGAAACTTAAGGTGCTGTGACGCCATGTTCGAAGCAAGCCTGTGGCTGTACATGGAGTTATGAACTCTTCGCCAGTTACTGCATGCGTGCCCTTTCTCCGTATCTTGTCTATAGAGGGCGCACATGTGCGTGTGAAGTAACTCAGTGAGAGTTCATAATTCCATGTACAGCCTTTAAGGAGAACAACAACCAATGTCAAATCTTCAGATGTTAAATAATGAACCACAAGGGAAACTGTCTGGGTCAAGTTTGAAATGATTTGATGTTGACACACTCAGCATTATCTCTTGCTTTTCACTCTTTATCGACTTTCCCACCTGACTACCTCTGTTACACTTCATGTACACCTGTGCATATGTTGCAGGCCTGGAATTACACAGAGGTCACAGAGGTCATGACCTCTCTTGCCCCTGGTCTTGGCTTTGGTAACCTTTCAAAAGTTCCCCATAGACTTTCAGATTTTCCAATGGTCGTGCCCTTTGCAAAATGAGAATGGCCTTGCCCTCTCAAAGATGAAATTTCAGGCCTGGTATTGAATCTTCACGTGATGATGATGTGCAGTACTCCTTAGGTTGCTATTGGAGGGTACAGTCGCAAGAGTACCATGTTTGGTTAGCTCTTCCATTTCGGCTTCGTCTCCTTCAGCTTGGATCTAGGTTTGGGTTAGTCATGGTGCATCATTCCCTTGATCATGTCATCTTGGGGTAACGATGTGACCGAACTAGCGGCTACAGCTGCGACTATGGCTGGATCGTGCGTTGAAGTATACGACATCCATAGCAACACCCTTAGCAACAGCCGTAGCTGTAGCCGAAGCCACTAAGTCAGATCCGGCCTTAGCTAACCTTTGAGAAAGTCTATACTAGGGTTGAAATGTCAGGCCATTTCTATGCGACAGTTCTTTTTTTCTTTTTCCCCCCGTTATTTTTTCTAAGACACCGTTCGAAAGTTCCTCTCTCGCAAAGCTACAGAGCAGGTTGTGCATTCTCTCATAACATCACGACTTGACTTCTGCAATGCCATTCTCAGCAATATGCCAGAGTATCAGATCAAGCGTCTCCAACGACTCCAAAATTCGGCTGCCCGACTTGTCACCCTTACTAAAAGATCAACACACATCTCTCCAATCCTCAAGGCTCTGCACTGGCTCCCGGTTCAAAAGCGCATCGACTTCAAAATTCTCCTTCTGGTGTATCAGTCTCTCCAGGGCACCAACATACATCCAGAACCTGCTACATCTTCATGCACCACCCAGGCAGCTCAGATCATCTGACACCAAACTTCTACACATTCCACGCACACGCCATTCATGGGGAGCTCGATCCTTCTCACACTCTGGCCCATCACTATGGAACAAACTCCCCCCCTAAACTCCGACAAATTACTACCTATTCCAGCTTCAAAACCCATTTGAAAACTTATTTTTGTGCTTAACTATACTCTTTGCAATCTGGTTTCGGCATCTCTCCTGCGCCAGGAGTGTCTTTTAGACAGACATGGCGCATTATAAATTGCCACTATTATTATTATTAAATACAAATCACAAAATTTGAAAACTTACCACCAGTAGAGCATAAAGTATAACCCCTGCACTCCATACGTCTGCTTTCCGTCCATCGTACTTCTCTCCCTGAAGATTAAACAAAACCACTTTAACAATATCGAGCCAATTCCCAGACAAATAAAACCTTGAGAAACTCCTGGCCAATTTGACCCCACTGCCCTCTTTTCATTTTTACATTTATGCAATTATCCTCGGGGAAAATATTCACACTCAGTTTACAGACCCTGGGCTATCTGATATCAACTTTTGATATATAGAAAGGAGACATATCTCTATTACTTCTTCAGCTGTTTTAAAATTCTACAATTTAAATTTTTTTACAATTGATGATTTTATGTGGCAACAAATATATCAGATGTAAAATTTCTGCTGTGAAATGTGTAGTTTCTTGCCTACCAGGAATGCCCTGGAATGCACAAGGCACATTCTTTTCACCATCAAGGCCTGTAGCTACATATTATCAATTCCTATGTGCATTAAGTTTTCATAATTTTATTTCATTTTTAATTATTTCAAGATTTTAAAAACTTACTCCAACTATAAGAATATGTGTTTTGCTCGAAAATAAAATCAAATAAAAACAGTGGCATTCACCCAAACATGTTTTTAATATGACTTCTCACTTGTGATTTGTTTCCTTCATACTTGTGCGTGTTTCCACGAGAGAATGTTGAAATTCTCAAGTGTCTACAGAATTCCTGGACGACTTAGCGGGAGATGTTGTAAACACCCTTCGCGTTTATATCCGCGCGTGACAACAACAACCGGGGCTTGTGCCGTCCCACAGAGCAGAACGAGGGGCGGAGCAACCACGCCCCTTGAGGCAAACCAAAGCAAGACTAACAGTCTCTGGTGGAGTGACATTAATGTGCGATACCCTAGCTGCTTTAATGGAACGTAAATAAGATAACCAAGGGCCTAAGGGGTACTCTTTTTAAAGCTACAACATCGAGACAGTACACGGTAGGTTTCGGGAAGAGTGAAAGAACCTTCAAGTTACTGACTTATTTATTTCTTGTGATCCTGAGGAAACATTTATCAGTGAAACCAGGGCTTGAATTTGGGGGAAACAAATCCACAAGTAGTTCCAAATTTTATCAAACCGGAATTTTTTTACAAGACCAGAATCAAAATGAGCACAAAACTATCTGCGCATTTCAACTTAAAAACTGTTTTTGTTTGAACAAGCACTAAAAGATCTTGGTCTGATGGGTAAGTATAATCTGGTACTCAGTAGAATTGAACAATATTTAGCAGGACTAATGTCAACATTTGAATCTCTTGTTTAATTAAAGAATGTTGTTTTACTCAGTCATGTCAGTGAGGTATAATTATTCATCTGAAAAACACAAGAATTGTCCAGTCGTGAGTTTACTGGCCTGGTTGCTGAAATCACTGGCCTTTTTAGCTAGTAACCCGTATCTGCTTAGCAAGGTTTTGAAAATCTTGCTAAACTAATTGATTTGCTCAACAAAATTAAGTGGAGAATCAGCAGTTTGCATTATAGAAGTTTGGCTGGTAACCCAAATCTGCCGAGCAAAATTTTATAAACACTGCTTAAACAATTTATTTGCTAAGCAAACAAAAGCGGGGAACCAGTCACTATGTACATAACATTGTAATTTGGCCGGTAACCCACCAGGCCCCGGAGATCCACTCACCCGTATGACCTCCGGACATGCATAGTGAGGTGACCCACAGCTGGTCTCCAGCAACGACTGATCCAGTTGTAGCGACGCCATCCCGAAGTCGGCAACCCTGATGTTATTCTTCTCGTCCAGGAGTAGGTTCTCCGGCTTCAAGTCCCGATGGCTTGCGATACGAAGAAAACAAAATAGGGTATGAGACCGTCTGACGTTTACTGTCAAAACACGGCAGTGTGTTCAGCCGAAACCCTGACCGCCAAATGCTGCTTTCTTGTTGACAATGCAATTCATAGGCGGTAATCGATGGCAACTCGACCAACATGTAAAACATAACATTAATAAATAAACATAATTGACCCACTCTCTTTATACCATAGAGTAGCTTACTAGGATCCTTCCTCACTCCAACAAAATCCAACACCACATGGTGACTCAACACTAAAACTGTTGGACTCTGATTATGGTGGTATGCCTGATTCCATGTATAATCAGTTTACTAGTGCAGTCCTCAGTCCAATAGAATCAAACAAAACATGCAGTTGGATTTTGGTGGGTGGGATCGGTTCAAGTCAATGAGTTTAGAACCATGACCTTTCATCACAAGGTCCTTAGAGCCTTAGTTTCATGTAAAGCCACAACCGCGGTTTAGCAAAGACCCTTTATAAAGTGTCCCGAAGCTCATCTAATGGAAGCCATTTTCTTTGTTTTTCTTCACGCCAGTCATCCAAACTGAGGTTAGAAGGATAAACAGTCTGGTCCTTAACTTATGAGGATTTGTACACTCTCTATCAATGTGTAAACAGGCAACCAGATAAAGGCTTAGTTCAGTGAACCGATGCCATGCCCAGTGTGCCCGTTAATTTCATTAACGCAATTGACAGTCTTACCCGAGACTTCCTGACGCTAATGATTTGATAAAAGCTCGTAGCTTGGAGCGAGGGACTTAAAGGTGTACAGAGATGGTAGGGGTGGAATGGCATTGTAGTAATGTGTTCACCCAGCGGTAATATCATTTAGGGATGGCGAACACAAACCCCCATCTAAATCTTAGCTTGTGGGGTACAGGTAATTCTGATGGGAATAACTAGTTAAAAGTAGGGACATACTTTGTTAATGGCCCTGAAAAAAACCTGTTTAATTTCTATCTGAAAGCTTACATTTACTATTGAGATGGTAAAAGTAGTAGTAAAGCATCCTGCAAAACTGTTTTGTCTGAAATGCCGCCATTGATTATAAGTCATTACGAATATTTGAATCCGAGAAAGGATTTATGCATGAACCATTTCTTAGATTTCTGAGGGTTGGTGTCACTGTCTGTTCACTGCTGTGGCCAGAGATGCGGTTGGTACCCACTGTCACCTCGGTAAACATAAATGGATTCGATGCTCTTGTGAAAATACCATAAGTTTGTTGCTGTTTTCTCAGCATGTAGACGCTGTATTCAGCTGAAACTTTCACAAGTGACTTTTAATAATCTATCTTTATAATTGTGCCTTTAAATCAGCAATACCATGACAAAAGACAATCTACAGATCTATGGCTGGATTGAACCTATGAGCTTAGTAAATTTCTCCCCAATGGTCACCAGTTCTGTCTTTCAGCAGGCTAAGAGTTGCACTTTTCACAAAATACTCTTGAAAGTTGCAAGCAGAAACCCCCAAATCCGATCATCCCACAGATTTATTTCTAAATCATTTCAAGATTCTTTGGGTTTTTTTCTTCTCTCACCAGATTGAGTGGCTGTGACAGAAGTCAATTGCAGAGATGATTTGACGAAAGAACTTGCGGGCTTCCCTCGGTGTCAACCGTCCCTTCCTTACTAAATAATCAAACAACTCTCCACCCGACACATGCTCTAGAACGAGATATCTAGAAGGAGGAAAAAACAAGAAGGAATCGTCGTCAACGAAATTAGATTTCAGCAGAACGTTGGAAATCAAGGCAAGACTTAAAGGGAACTTCATCCTCCCCCCCACTTCTGTTTTTTGATGTTTAGTTAGAGGGTCTGGGCGGCTGGGACTGTTACTACGGGCGTTGCTGTGGTCATCCTCTGCTTCGATGCATGTTCACAAGATGATCAAGCTGCAGTCGTTGCGGCAGTCACTGATTCGGAAGCTGTCTCAGTGTCTGGCTCGTTTAGGCTGCCTCTTTTCATTCAAAGAAGGCTCAAAGGTAAAGCTTTGTGATGCATTCATTTTACAATAGATAGAATCTTACAAGAATCTTACCTTACATTAAAGTGGTGTAAAATGCCCGATACCCTTCAAGTGCAATTTTTTATTACAAATAAAAAAATGTTTGATGATGTCTCATTTCAAATATATAGTCCGTACTTTGTTGGTCGTAATTTTTAGGACATTCCTGAATTGTGATGATATTCTATCAAAACGGCATTGAATTTGACCTTTTGAAGATGCGATATAAATCGTATTGAAGGGGTCCAGCGTGATTTTACCAGATTCTTTTTTAGACAGAATTCAATTAACAGGCACATAAAATTCCTTGTTTGAATGAAAAGACCTAAATTCTTTGTTGATGTCTGATGCCATCACGCTTAAAATTAGGCTCTGAAAGAGTATCAAATAACAGTGGCATTTCACACCAGTTTAAACTGAGGTTAAAGCGACTTGTAAATTATGCCCTTCTTTCATGAGGACTCTATCTATTGGAAAAAACAAGTGCATCACAAAAACTGAATTTGACCTTGGAGCCCCTCTTTAATTGGTTTTTGATTAAACTGGAACGGACGAAAGAAAACAACTTACAAATATTTTCTGTTTTCGTAGACGTCGTAGAGTCCCAGGACATGTAGATGTTCGATAAGCTTCATTATTGCAATTTCCCGTTCAACCTGAAGAGTAGAAAATAACAAAAAGGAGAGATCAACAATTTGTTAAAAATGTTAGACTAAAACTTGCGTTTATAGCTCAACAAATAGACCATTTAAAATGAATCAATATAAACTATGTCTTCAAGATAACATACATTTAATTTGTGTAGATAATTTGCGCTTCTTTTTTAAAACAAATCCGCCTGACTGGACCCTATTTCATTGGGCTGCTGAAACACAAAAATGGAGCTACTTGTAAGCACGAATACAGTTATGCTTACCAGAACAAGGTTACTAGCCAAAATATCATGTCACACATGTACCATTATGACTGGTATCCCGCTCCTTTTTGCTCAGCAGAAAACTGTTAAGCAATATTTCCTGCAGCTCTACGAAAATGGGCCCTGGTATCATTACGTGACAATAAAAACTGTTTCTGTCTAAGCACCTGTAAGAGCTCATTGCTGCATTACAATAGACCTTTATCATGCTGCCGCCATCTTGGTCATGTTCCCTGTATCCAGTAACAGTATTGGATGCTAATATTCACTGTACAAAAAAGGTACCAGATTATTTTTCCTTCCAGCCTCGGTTTGGTTACATTGAGCTGAATAGGAGAAAATCAAGATGGCCGCACCATGATAAAGGTCTATAACCATTCATTATTAACAGCCTTGCAAATAACCATCTAATTTTTACTGCCTTGCAAATAAACATCTAATTTTTACTGCCTTGCAAATAAACAGGTCCCCCAACAAACTTTATAATTAGCCTCGGAAAGAGAGGGCTATTCTCTTTAAAACCCTTACTCCCCCAGGCCCATAATCCGATGTCATTTCACAGCAAATTGTTTGGACTTTGATAAGATTGGAATGCCTGGCCCAGTGATAAGCAATTGTTAGTTGGGCCTACAGCCCTCATCAATCCTCGCCAATCCTCCAATTCATGAAGAGAATTTTGGATGATCTGGGAGGGTTAGGGTCTTGAATGTGGTATTTATTTTGCACAGTTTCCTGTCTCATGTTACTATAGTTGCGAGAGTTTAACGGAAGACACAAAGGTCATTAAAAACAAAATATACACTAGTTGATAATATACACTAGTTGATAGTCCTGCAGTCGATTTCACAAAACTGTAAGCAACTATGCAGTCAGGTTGGCTCAGTGGTTTCCTTCCCTGCCTTTCACCTCTGGGGGCCCCGGTTCGAATCCCGGGCCGGAGCCTTGTATGTGGATTGGGTTTTCAGTCCCTACCTGACTGCGTGGGTTTTTCCTACTTGGGGTTTTCCTCCCACATCTAAAACTGACATTTCTTCATCGTCTTCTCTACACAGGTACAATGTACCTTCAGGCCTACGGGTCACAGTGCTAGTCGCTTTTGAGGGTCCCTTGGTTTCATTACCAGAAAGATATAATAATTCTTATTCTATAATTACTTTGATCTTGCCTCCTATTGTTAGTTGCATTTTCTTATGTGGCTTGCCCTCTAATCTTACCCTTTCATGCTTCCCGCATTGTAATGCCTACAATGCGGTACCACCTTTATGGTCCAGTGATCCAGCCTTTCACACTGACCATCCTTTGTTCTCACTTCTTCCCTCTTATTGGTTCTTAGCCAGTTAATTTACAACTCTGATTGGCTATATTTTCCCGCTTTTTTCTGGATACTCTCCCTTAATCCCTTGCTCCTCTTTTTGCTATAAACGGATATGTTTGTGTTTGTTCTTGTTTATGCCTCTGACGAAGGTCCGGATTGGATCGAAAGCTAAGGCCATCTCCCCTACTAATTTAATAATAATAATAATAATAATATGTACTGTCCAATCGTACAAGATTTCTTGTGTTAGTGGTGCACATATTACAAAATAAACGTTGCGGCTGGTTTTTACAAAAAGAGGAGGTTGAGGACCTTTTAAGTTGTCAACCATTTGTCCTTATTTCTTTCAAGGAGAAAAGAGCCAAACTAAAAAACATTCTGGCTTTTTAGAACTTAGAAATCTAAAACATGGGTAACTTAAATCAATGGTTGAAAGAATGGAGCCAAGATGAAGCGAAAATATGAAAAATTTTAGTTTTTGGGGGGCACTAAAAAAACAAAGCATGATGCGACTTCAAAAAAGGATGAGGGCAGGGAAGATCGACTGGTGTTTGTTTTTACTTAGACTGACTTCTTCATTCAGGCTTTCTGTGAGGTTGGTGTTTACAGAGTTTGTGTACACTGGTATGGGATGTAGTCAGCCCTTTTCACTAGGTTTCAAAGAGTAATCAAATCAGCAGTTGATCAGTAAATTAGTCTACTGGCTAATCAATCAACTAGATATACATAGTCAGCCAATGTTCAATCGGTCAGTCAATCAATCAATTTATCAGTCAATAAATCAATCGGCCACAATTCAAACCCAAATCAACTGATTAATTATTTTAATTCATTCTGTCAACCAATCAATTGATTAATCAATCATTCAATCCATCAGTCAGTCAATCAATCAAGCGATCAATCAATCAATCAACCATTCATTCAATCAATCAATCAATCAATCAATCAATCAATCAATCAATCAATCAGTCAATCAATCAATCAACCAATCAATCAATCAATCAATCAATCAATCAATCAATCAATCAATCAATCAACAATCAACTAGTCAATCAACCACCATTAAATCCATCCATCCATTAATCAGTCAATAATTTGATAACCCGACAACAAATCAACTAATAATTCAAACGAATTCACAAACTCTAATCTGCGAAAAACAAAAAGAAATTCTGCTGAATTTCTAAAACAAAACAAATCAAACCACACATACATGTACTGATTGTTTTCATAATAACCTTGACTTGGCAAAATGATTTATCTTCAAATTAAAAGTGATGATGACGATTGTTCGGCTGGCTACAGTCGTAACCAAACAAGCTTCTGATATCAGAAGGAGGCTGTTTCGTTAATGATTGCATCCAGGCGCCCCTTTAGTGTGACAAATCATACGACACGTTCAGCACATTACATCACGGTCCACCTAGCTCAGGACGACCCGTACCACTACATGCACTCGGTCATAATCATGTTTACCACATTGCACATTGCGCAGCATCCGATTGCAGATCAAGCAAGGAATGTATTATCTCTGCATTCTAGCTAATGAGGAGGTGCTATTTTAACCTTCTTTCAAATACATGTGATTCGCTAGTTTGTTTTAAAATGTGAATAAATTAAAACATTTTTTTAGAAGAAAAAAAACCCATTCCAAATCACGAATGTTTTAATCTGCGTATTTCTGTTTTAAACATGTTAAAGATGAAGTTAAATTTATAAAATTTGAATAGATCACGCAAACTTTTAGATCAAATAAATATCAATACTTTCAAATTCAAAATATAATCTTGAGATTGGATGAATGTGGAAAATCCCCCAAAATGGCTTGCCGGACTGGGTGCCCCTTATTCTACATGTACACCCAGAACCTCCCAGATGTTACAACTTAGAAATACAGACTGTGCATAGCTTGGTTTGGACACAATAGGCCTTTTCACACTGTCCAAAATCTCAGGGTCGGAACCGGTTCCGAACCGGAGATTTTGTTCACCCCGTTTCACACTGTAAGAATTTCAACCCGCCTCCGATCCGGGTAGCATGCTCTAGCCGGATAGAAATCAACCCTGGCAGGGACCAGGGTTGAAAATCTCAATCCGGATCGAAATTGCATTTTTCGTTATACGGTTCACGCATTAGCCGGTTCACCAGTGTGAATGTTGCTTGTCTCTGATCCGTGTCGAAAAGGAGCGAGGCTGAACCGGAGAGGACCCGAGTAGGTTTCAACGCAGTTTGAAATGGAGGTAGTGTGAAAAGGCCTAATGTGGGCTTTTTCTTTCTCCCTCTGGTGACTGTTTTACTTCTTTCTAGAAAATCATGAAATCTCAAGGAGGTTTTGAGAAAATCCTGAAATCAGGAAATTACAGGAGAAATCACATGCCTGATTATTCAATTGAAAAACACAGCCGTCGATTTCACCAAACTCTTCCTAACTTAGGATGAATCTTAGGACTTAGGACGAGTTCCAGCCTTGCACTGTAACATGTAAACCTTAAGATTAATCCTAAGTTAGGACTAGTTACTCGTCCTAACTCGAGGATTAATCCTAGCGCTTCGTGAAATCGGCTGCAGGACCATTGGGCTTGTTTGGTTGTGAGTTTACTGGCCTGGTGTTCAAACCACTGGCCTCGGGCCTGGGGTCCAATGTAGATTTCGAGCCCTGCTCATGTCAGGCAGTCAGGGGTGGGAGTCACAACAGACAGAATAGTCTGAAATTGGGATTGACATTCCCTTGTAGAGGACCCCTTTACATCAGAATGAATTCATTTGTGCGTGTTTGTATTTTTTTTATTTTTTTTTTTTTATTTTTTTATTTATTTATTTTTTTTGGGGGGGGGGGGGGGCCACCATTCTGATCGCAGCTAAAGACATAACTTCCGTTCACAGATCAATATGAGTTTGTTTTTTGGTTGTTTTATATTCCACTCCATGCTTTCATCCAATGTAAGCCAAAGAGAACCGATAGTTAATTCAAACATGCCCAGCCATGCGACCTTCAAACGTGCACATACTACTCACAGTTCCTCTATCCCTCTCCCCCCCCCCAAAAAAAAAAAATAACACACCCTGGTCTTTGCCTTGGTGCCTTGTCATGCTTGTGAAATGTTCCAGTAGAAATTGACATTCCGTACAGGTGCTCATTAAACATATTAAAAAAGAAATGAATGAATTTGTAATTTTGTATATTTTGTAATACAATTTTTTTTACCACCAATTTCATTTCTCGTTCTTTTTTTTTCGTTCTGTTTTTCTCTTTCTTTCCACACAAATTCCAATCCGTGTTTTCGTCCATTATATAAGCTGCAAAGAGTCTATAAAGTTAATTAAGCATTCCTGGCCATGCGACCTTCGAACGTGCAAATACTGCCCAGTCCCCCCCCCCTCCCTTTCCACCCCCTATAACACACACACATGTCCCCCATATGCCGACCTACGCTAATTATCAAATTAATCCTGGTACAATTTGATTTTCTGGCGCTGTTTTGAGTGGATTGTTGGGAGTGTGGAAGAGGTGCGAGCCCTGGAGGGTAGCGTCTGTACTGTGTTGACCGACAAGACGGCGATCCGTTGCTTGTTTTTTTCATTGCTGTGTGAGGAGGCTTTATTTTTAGCGTTTTAGCCAAAATGTATTTATGGAAAGCCGAAACTTCACGCTGGCTCACTATGTTAAACGCAAAACTTTGCTCTGTATTATAGTGATCAGGGTTTTCCCCAGAATTTTTTTAAACTGTGGAGCACTTTGGATCAACATTTTGGAAGTTTGGCCAAAGCACGCTGAATTAAAGCGAGGTCCTCAGATTTTTTGTTCGTGCGTGTGCATTTACCTCTGGTTTTAAAAGCCGTACTGAGAAAAAAGTTGTTTTATCTTTACATGTGGTGTATGACTCAAAGAAAAAAACAAAAACACACACACACAAAACCCCCAAACTATTATTATTTCTCTTTGGCGTACCGTTGAAACTCGAGTATATCATCCCGATACACGCATATCATCCTGATACATGTATGCTAGCTTGTGCATGAGGAGAATCCATTGGGCATCTTTTGGACAAAATGTTACGGAATGCTACGAAAATTAGTTGTTGTTTAAAGTTGGTTAAGACTAAGGTTTGGGTTAGGATTAGGGTCAGAACAGCTGCGCTACAGTGGCACAAAACGCACTCGCGAAAACGCTTGGCCATTGATGGAAATCATTCCATTACACGGGCATGATAATTCGTCGTGTACGTGGTAGAAGGATGTAACGAAAAGTTACTGGAAAAGGAGGGTAAGCAATTAACGTCCAAAATAGTGTTTCAAGACAACTAAGCGTGAATGTTTGAGCATTTGGTGTGTTTTTTTTTTGCCTGTCATTAGTCATACATCATAGGAAGATTAAATTCTGCATGGGAACAGAAAACTGTCACAGAATGCCACCTGTTTTTGTCAGGAGCCATTTTAAAACTTACGGCCTTTTCTCACAGGACAAAAGTACTTTGTGTATATGGAAGAAGGGTGTATACATGTACATGGTGTCGGCTTTTACAGACTTCTCGGGCTATTTTGATCCCAATTCTTCTGATTTTTCCCAAGGGCAAAATAAAAAATTGAAAAAAAAGACTAAAGTAGGAAGAATGTCACGCCTGATTTCATCTGCTCTATGCCCCACCCCCAATTTCATAAGCAGCTAATGACTTCTGCAAGGTGACAGAAATTCAAGTTGATAAACGCGGTCATTCAAATTCCTGCCAGCGGTATCTGTCGTCCTAATGCACGCAATAGACTTCAATAGACTAATGACAGCTTATTGTACTATTGAGAGTCGCTTGCACCTTAGAAACACTACTTAGCGTGACTACTATCACACATACCGAAAGCGTCTTTTACATCAATGTCCTTTTAATGTTCACGAATTCAATATTTTCTCGGGAGAGATCAATAACGGTGTACGTTTCGAGGTCCTACTTAATGATTTCCGCATGAAAGTTGTCACGAACAACTGATTGCAAGTCCGTCTGTGAAGCTAACAACAATAATTAAAGGGGCAGTTAAAGCTGTGTGGTCCAATTTTTCGCCGAAATATTATATTTGAAAGAATTTTTCTCTGGACAATCTTTTACAGATGACGTTCTTTCAAAACGATAATTGCTCAAAAACTTTGCATATTATTTGCTTGTTTGGCTATGGACGCGAGACAATGTCCAGATCCTGACACTAATTATTATTACGTTTTTAATTAACTTCCACTAAACATTGGCTGGGGTTTTTTCAGGCAATACCTTACACAAAGCTTTCTTGAATCTAAATAGCTATTTCCAATTTTAATTAAAATTTTCTGGTCAAATTTACAAAAAAACAGACCTAGTTACTTGAAGTTTTGGTGGGAATCTTTGGAAAAAAACAATCTTATAGCATACACAATGGGAAGGACTAAAAACTTTGCACGGTGGACAATCTGGCAAGGTTTGTTGTAACAGTCATGTACAGGCATGACAGGAGTAGGATTTATAAAACACTACCCCCCCCCCCCCCCCCCCCCGCCCCTCCCCCAAATCCCTGACAAGAAAGTCTGAAACAAGGATCCAAAGTTCAGTTACATTGAAATGATGGCATTTCCACCTTATGGTGACCCCTGGAGTTATAGATTTTCAAGGAGCTTCCAGGAACAGTGATCCTAGAAGTAGATCAATGAGCAGGATTGCTCTACATCAGTAGAAAAGAACAGCTAATGTACTTTTTTCCCACCGTGCAGTCATAACAAAAGTATATACTCAGAAAAAAGTCTGAGATTTCTCAACCCTGCAAATGTCTGCTGAATTTTCAGACTCCTCGTGCTTCCTCAATTGAAGCTACAGTATAAAAATATTAACATTTCAAAACACCTTTTAAAGTCAAACATGATCTCTGACTTAAGATTAATCCTACATGTAAGTTAGGAAAAGTTTGGTGAAATCCACGGCAGGACATCAACCTGATGTAGTCATTACGTTTACTTTTCTTGAAATCCTTCAGGGGTGCTAGCTTTTCAAAAGCTGTCGGTCAGTTTGTGTCTCCCTGATTGTTCATTGTACTTTTGTGTCCCTGTGAAATTAATAAATGAAATTTGTAGTGGGCATTATAGGCCATGTGGTGTTCACACGCTTACACATGTACCCTTTTTTTTTTTTTTTTTTGTGCGACTCCAAAAATGACGAGCCTGGCAGACATTAGCTATGTGTGTGTGACGTTGGTGCGGGGATCAATATTGATTATGTTTCAGTATCAATCTAGACACTCATTGATTATAAAGTTTATATCAGTACCAATCCACCAGAGAAATGTTTCCGTCTGTCAGAGTTTTTACAAATGACAGGACACTCAGCGCACCGTTTATCTATCGTCAAGTTAACCGTTTCTCCAGTTGTAACTTTTTTTAAAACGTACCTGACATGCCTGAATCTACCCTTAAGGGTTTCAACGTGTGAATGGACACGCAGGCTTGTAAGTTAAACTGGAAATGGTTTGAGTTGATTAAAGTTATGAATTTCTCTCAAATTTCTATTCAAAATAAAATGGACAGAAAATGCAGGTAACTTTTTCCGTCCAGGGTGCTCTGAAAATAATAATAATAAAACAAAAACATCAAATGAATCTCCAGAACATTTATGACCAACTAGTCCAAACCGTACAACGCCCTCTATGACGGTATAAAAGGCAGTTGAGCACTGGACGCGGTTGGGTTGCCAGTCTGACAAAGATCCCAGCTTAGGCGTGATACATTACTTATAAAATAATATGTAACTAACATATACATTTATTTTTTCGGTATCTACTCAAATTATTTTCATATCTAATAAGCGTGCAAGTCCATTCACATGCTGAAACACTTCTGGTTTCGGGTACTTTAAAGAAAAATAACAACCATTTGAAAAACTTCTAAAATGACAGTCACAAAGTTGAACCCTTTATTGTGTTTCCTGTTAAACAGCATTCGACCCAACCCCCACCCACCCAGTCATCGATGCTGACATGTTCAAAGTGCAGCAGTCAGAGATACATTACAATGAATACATGAAACGATTCTCCATCTCAATAATGATCTAGATTCCACTCCCAGCGTGTGCCCCATATGGAATTTTGTTAATTGTTCCGATGTCCTTCACAGGGAAAACACAAATTTAATTCATGGCCAGGAACTGTCTCTGATGAAAGACCAAATAATTTACTGATGACATTCATTTGGATGCCACATGCTTGTACGGTAAGACATAATCTTCATTGAAAAAACAAAAACCATTAAACCCTTCGCTGTGTTAACATGGTTAAGAGCCTAATGTCACTGAAAGGGCCACTTGATCATACATGTACCACACCATCTAAGTTATATATTACAAGATATTTTCTGTGCATGCCCCAACAATCTAAGTGACTCCTTTACATGCCCAGCTATTGTCTAGAATTATTTGAGTTCATTAGTTACCTGGTAATTGATTTATTTCCCTAATGAGCTAACCTTTTGGAAACAACCCCCGACTTTATACCGAGGGACGAAAGGGCCAATATTACTACCACACAATCCAATTAGATATTTTTTAAAATAAATATATAATGCATTTCCCATTAATTTTAACATCTAAGTGTCTTCTTTACGAGCCTGCAGCTATTGTCTAAGATTATTTGAGTCCTTTAACAACCGGTAATTGGTATATTTCTCTAATTATCTAAGCTCTTAAGGGCATGGCAATGCCCTTAATTACTACCACACCATCCAATTTTTTTTGGGAAAAAATCCTGTAAAGAAATTAAATAAAAACTTTGGGGCCTGACCCCCCTCTTAGATACAGTATATAGAATAGTCCATTCTAGGATATCAAGGAATTTGTCTCCCCACCCCGGTCATTACACTTTGGAGAAATGACTTAATTAGTGATTATGTGGTACCATCAAATGGCCCCTCCATTCAGTATAGGGTTTTTTAAAAATACAAAGGTTCGTGTTAATCCGTACTGTAAAACCCTGTTTAGTTTTCTGCTTGCCAGCCATGTGAGTGCCCACTTTCATTAAGAAGATTTACGTACGTGTATGTGTGTACTGTAGTAAGCGAAGTATGGTGGGGCACCAGTCACAAACAGTAAAAATGTAATGAAATTTGTTGTGTAATTTGGCCGATAAGCTACATGTATTTCTACTTGAATTTATTTCCTAGGCAAAACTGGAAAGGAACCAGTGCCATAACAGTGTACATCGCATGGTTTTTTGGCTGATGCCCGGTAAAATTTTTTAGCAAATGGTTGAAATTGGACCCCATTTTCTACTTCTGTAATACACTTGTTTTTTCTTTATCTTTTTTTTTTTTTTTTTGGCTGGTAAGCTGTTTCTGCTGACCAAAATTCATCGATTAGCAAAAAAAGAAAGAAAAGAATACGCAGGGAACCAGTGACAAGAACATGTAGTGTTCGACCCACTTCTCCCCAGTAAAAATTATCCCGTGTTTTATGAATTTTTCTTTTGTTTTGAGACCGACAGCTCGATGAAATCGGACCTCGTTCTCTACTTCTGCTTTTAATAAGAAGATCGGATTTCTCTCACTTTCCAAAGCTCCCTTACGCCGTCCTTGAAACTGAATATCAGGAGAGGGTGCAATGCATTCTACAGTCTCTCCATTGATGACAGGAAAAACATGACTCAAACATTCGGGGCATGCACATGTGCAGGATGGTTTTAAAAAACAGCTGCTCGGAAAAAGAAATATTCTCAGAAAACAAACGAGAAAAAATCCTGTGCCCTTTCCAGAATGTATGATAGAAGAAAAGTTCATTCCCCGCCACAGAAAAAAAAAAGTGTTGTCAAATAATCTGGTTGAGTCCGGCCTGAGGACAAGCCGCTGCACATGATAAGGGAACGTCTACATGTATAGTTAGAAAATCAGAATAACAAGGGGAATATTTTGAAGGGGCACCGAAGCCAAGACCACAGCAACAGATGCGTGGCCTTCGTGTTTATTGTATTTTCTGACTGACAAAGCAGAGTAGAGTACTTTTTACAAAATGCAACAATGATAAAAATGATGACAGTATATCAGGCTGGGAATTTCCTCTTTGAGAGGGCAAGGCCAATTTTCATTTTGCAAAGGGCACTTCCTATGGGACACTTTTGAAGGGGCACCAAGGCCAAGACTTGAGGCAACATCATAGGCCCCGGCCTCCGTGGCCTCTGTGTAACTCCAGGCCTGGAGTAAAAAAACCATCTCACTATCTGACCACTCAATAGGTCTATCATTTACTAATGTTTTGAAAACAAATAGACAAAATATGCGAGAGCATGCAATATATCATGTGGTGAACACACATGGTGAATGCATAAAGCACTGTAAAGTAGTCAACCCTCCTATTGTCCGACAACACAATATCAATATCATTCACTTTTGTCTGGAATGATGAACAAACTACATGTATGCTTGTGGTTAATGTTATCATTAGATGAATGCACTACACAGTACAGTCAACCCTCTTACTGTATGACCATTCAATATCATCCACTGTATTGTTGAACTATGCCAGCCTGCAATAATTATGTAATGTGGTGAATACATACTACACAGTCAACCCTCCTACTGTCTGACTGCTCAATATCATCCACTGTGGTTTTGTATGATAGATGCACTATGATATCATAAGGTGAATGTTTATACACAGTAGACAGTCAACCCTCCTACTGTCTGACCATGCTGACCACTCAATATCATCCACTGTGCCAGTGGACCACTGCTTTTGAATATTTACCAAATTTACCAATCTACATTGTATGAAAATCTATTTACCAATCTATGACAATGGACCTTATGCATTGACGTCATCCAACCGCCATCTTAGAGGTAAAACGGTGACAAAACAATCGAATCGCACAGATTTGTACGCGCGGCGCACAGGATTGGCCAATGAACAACCTCCTGAAATGACGTCATGTGCATAAGGTCTATTCTGGACTCTTGAGTGCCTCAGACCTAAACATCGCAACGTGGCAAATCTTACCTTCATTAATACTGACTCGCTGAGTTTCTCTTTGTTGATGATCTTGACGGCGACTTTCTTTCCTGTTACACAGTGAACGCCGAGCTTCACCAAACCTGGAATTTCCAAGGAACAAAACAAACAATATTAATGATAATAGTATGTATGTAGTTCTTATATAGGGCTTTATCTGCACCCGATGGGCGTCCCAAAGCGCTCAGCATTTTTTCGTGCACGGTATGTGGAGCTACAATTTGAAATACAGATATATGTAGCACCATGTACAGTGTACATCATGTACATGTAACGGTTTACAAGGTGCTGTGGTGCAATATGCTGCCAATCAAAAGAGAAACACTGGGGCAAACCCTTCTCTTTACGATAAGTGCACTGTGTTTTTTTTACATGCATTACACAACACACGGGACCTATGGCTCTACGATTCGTCCAAAGGACATAGCATTGTCTTCCGTAACCCTAACCCCCATTAGGGTCTCTCTAGAAAGCCTGCCAAATACAACAGAATGCAACACAGTTGAAATGAGAACCATGCCAAATGCAACAAAATGCAACAAGGGATATTGTTGCATTGTGCAGGCATGCTGTTTGGGAAAGGACTGAGCAATGGCGTTTGCCCTGCTAAATGCAAAATTATGCACATAAGTGTAGTGGTGACTTGTAACTGTTAACTGTTATTATACAGTTTTTTGAATATGATTTGAATTATGATTCTTACCTAATATTACATCATACTTCTCAATACTTTTCCCATAAAAAACATTTTGAAATACCCATTATAAGTTGTTCAGATACAATAGAAGCACCCAAACCTATATGAAGTCACTTCACTGCTGAATGCAACAAATTCAGTCAAAAAATGACATCTGAGTTGACTGCCAAATGCAACAGATCACAACAACTATTACCATTTGGTGCATATTATTGCATTTAGCATGGTTAGGGTCCTTAAGGACACAAGTGTCATGACCGGGACTCGAACCCACACTCTGCTGATCAGAAACACCATGCAGCTTGAGTCCAGTGTTCTTATCTGCTTATAATAAATTATTTGACAATAAATAAAAAGGGAAAAACCAAAAAAAATCAACAACTATAGTACACTTTTGATCTAGTCTTCCATCAAGACCTTCGCGGCTTAGACAACCTGTTAAAATTGATGTATTCTTCCATTGGGCAGAGTACAAATCATGCCAGCAGGAAGTCCGCCGCTCTGCAGCTCTTTTGTAAACATGTGATGTCACAGGTCACATGGTCTATAAAACGATTTGGGACTGAATAAAGAAAAACTGTCCTGCCTTACATTGTACAACAACACAGAGTTAGGCCTGGACATCTCGGGCGAACGACAAATTTGATTAACATTTTATGTATTTCTCCCAGAATAAACTAAAAACTACCCAATAAATGTTTACAAATGAATGAACGACAAATGAACACACTCTGTACGCCATCTCGAAAGCGAGTTAGCCCAATAAAAATAAGAATGGTAAATAATTGATGAGCCGAATGTATTCATTTTGCATGAGGGTACTGTAAAAATTTTGCCAGCATACCGATACCAAATTCAAACCAAACAGCTCTACTAACATGACTAATGACTGAATGTTTATTTTTCTGAAACCAGAGAAGAAAAAAAAAAGACATTAACATTTCACGTCTTTCAATCAAGTATTAAATACATTATGGAAACATACATTTGTACCTCCTGTTCCATTATGTTGATGTGTGTTAAGTAAACAACAGTTGTTTACATTTGATGGAATTACAAAACCAAATTAAAAACAAACAACTGAACATGCTGATTATTTTTCCAGAAGAAAGGGAAGGGACAGATTTCAAGATTTATACCGTCTGTTCTTAGATTTCGATCAATTGAATGGCGGGAAATGGATGTACATATAGGGGAAATTTGCATGAAAGTAAACTAAAAACATAGTTGCATTTATTTCCCTTGTTTTTCTCATAAATGATAATCCGAGCCATCAAATAGGTTTTGATCCATTAATGACTAAAATGCCGATAGAGTTCATGTTGGCAGGGAACAGGAAAATGCTGATAGAGTTCATGTAGGCGGGGAACAGGAAACAAAAATGTGTAACAAATTTTTTAAAACGTTTACAACTAAATCTTTAAAAACTAGATTATATTTTCAGAACAATCTTGACAAACAAAGATCAATATCATCCAACAACTTTTGATCAACTACAAAATGTAGCAGACCAAATTAAAAACAAACCACTGGATTGTTTTTCTTGAACCACCATCAGAAATGACGAAGCAACTTGTGATCAATTAAAAATGCTGTGTACCAAATATGACAGAAGACCAAATAAATAACAAACAACTGGATTACTTTTCTCAAAAGCTACCGTCAGAAAAGACGAAATAGTGTGTGATCAATTAAAAATGTTGTGTACCAAAAATTATGGCAGACCAAATGAAAGACAAACAACTGGATTATTTTTCTCAAACCTCGCCATCTCAACATACGGGGTTGACCAATTCTACGGTAGATACCGTATACGTTATTGATTAGGAGCAAACGTGTTACAGTGTACGTAGGAACCCTTGCAGCACGGTCCGATACATGCCCAGAGAGACTAAGATCTCTCCAGTCCAAGGCCTACACTGGAGATAGCTCTTCCCTGATGGTGACTCAGGGCGCACTTGGCCACGAGGAAATATGAATACGTTTATCCTATTACAGCGGGGTGGAACTTAACAGGGACTTGCAGCCGATTTCACGAAACGCTAGGATTAATCCTATCTCGAGTTAGGACGAGTAACTAGTCCTAAGGAAGAGTTTGGTGAAATTGACGGCTGGTGAAATTGACTTCTGGCGTGCTCTTTCACTGTGTACACGTAGTAGCCAAGCTCTCTGAACCACTGCGTGTACAAGACATTTTGACAGTCCACTATCATGGTATGAGGTCGTCCACATTTACATCATTGTTAAGGTCGCTTTTACCTCCATGGTTGGACAGAGAGAGCAGGCAGGCCTAAAGGCCGAGTCACACTGCAGCGATAACGAAAACGATAACGATCACAACGCAAAGAGAACGCATTCTATTGGTTGAATTACTCCACGCAGAATACGCACACGCTCATTCAACCAATAGAATGCGTTCTCTTTGCGTCGTTATCGTTATCGTTCTCGTTATCGCTGCAGTGGGACTGGGCCTTAATACCTTTTTACTCCCCCCAGCAGCACTTATGTACATGACAATATGTACATCTTCATTGTTGTATCATAAACTTGGGTGTGATCCCTGGCTACACGGCAGCTAACAGTTGCGTGGCTTCTGACTGGCACCCCCGAACAAAGATATTAACTACATGTAATAGGGAGACCGCCAACATAGGGCTGGATACCTCAGTTGGTAGAGCGCCGGTACATTAATCCGGAGGTCGTTGGTTCAAGTCCTGCTCCAGTCAACTTTTCTTTGTTCAAACCCAAATTATTTACAAATTTACCCAGTCAGTTTCCCTTGTGGTTTATTACTTGATATTTATTTTTAGGTGACAGTATTGATGCATGGTGGTCATTGCCGTGGTGCCCTTAGAACTGTACATTGGCTTACAAATTGCAGATCTCATGTACAATGTACGTTCATGGAGGCAACCAAGGCAATTGCCTTCATGCCCCATGCCGCTTGAAATGTTCCATGCCTACATGTATGACTGTGCAATGTATGTACTTTGGTCTTGTATAAATTGTAGACCTCATACAGTACATGGTCGTTCATGGACACAACCAAGTCAATTGCCTCCATGCCCCAGCTCATTGCCTTGATGCCCCTTAAAATGTTCCATGCCTACATGTACCCCATGTATACTTTGGTCTTACAAATTGCAAACCTCATACTACGTTCATGGACGCAACCGAGGCAACTGTCTCCATGCCCCTGTTCATTGCCTTGGTGCCTTTTGAAATGTTCCCATCACCTGTGACTGTACAATGTACTCTGGTTGTACAAATTGCAGACCTGATTCATGTACTCTAATGTAAGCAATGGTGGTGAGTGCCTCCATGCCGTGGCTTGTCGTGGCCGAGCGATTTAGTTTATCGGACCCAAGCTCTGAGTGTTGTCAGCAGCAGAGTGTGGGTTCGAATCCCGGTAATGACACTTAGTGTCCTTGAGCATGTTGAGCAAGGCACTTAACCATAGTTGCTTCGTAAAAAGTTGGGAAGGTAGTGCACTCTGCTCTGCAAACAAGGCTCCTAGTGGATGATACCCATGCCTACATCCTTACGGACCGTGAAGGGTAACCCTGTTTCAGCCCCAGGAGTAATGTAGGTGGCAACGTGCCCCTGGTGACAGTTGATCTGGGTTGACAGCCGATCACTGGGTTGACAGCCCAAATCAGTTAAAGTGTAGCCCTCACCTTGAAGTGGCCGTGTTGGCCTTGTGAGTCGGGCAATATCTCATCAAATTTGTTTACTTATTTTTTTAATGCCAAAAACGTTGGCCATTGCCCCTTGAAATGTTCCACATGTGCCCTGTAACAAGGACAAAATGCAGTGCCAACAAATTGATTTAATTTGTCATAGATTTAGATCACGCAAAGCTTCAAACCTCACTTGCAAGATCGTTCATCAATTATGTAAATTATTATACAGTAATTACAGGCCAAGTCATTGACTAGCATAATTATGTGAATTACACTGTACAGCATACTGTATACAGCTGGACGAATTGGGTAATTTTTTATATACAGTGTGTGCATACTTTATACGTACGTATGTACACTGTACATGTAGGTACACCGACATCTCTGCATCATGATAAAAACAACCTTGAACTGTTGAATAATCTCTAATAAGCGCAGAAAATTGTCGGTTGGCAAAAATAATATAGTATTGAAGAACGAATTAGTAACCTTGCTACGATCTTATCAATTTAAATCGTATGGCCACACGCTTACATAATTACATGGTATCAATCATGTGGTGAATGCTACTGTAAATACACAGTCAACCCTCCTACTGTTTGATCATTCAGTATCACCCACTGTGGTTTTGAATGATTAACTTTGCCGGCCAACCATATATGATATTATGTGATGAGTGCATCTACTCAGTACACAGTCGACCCTCCCTACTGTCTGACCATTCATTATCATTCACTGTATTGTTCTGAATGATAGATGTACAATGAAGGCCCTATACATTTATGTATGTATTGACTATGAGCCTGCACTATGACATCATCATGATCATGTGCCTCCACAGTGGACGTGTACCGAATGTTCACAGTTTACAATGTAGTTCTGTGCACAAATGGTCAACATGCTGGAAAATGGCACCATGAGTACATTGGGATGGTTAATTATTGTTGAGAGGGTCGATGTACATTGTACATACAATGTACCCATGGGATACAACAAACGCAGAGATATTGACAAAAAAGGAGAGACTGCCAACATAGGGCTAGATAATGTACATGTAGCTCAGTTGGTATACAGGTATAGTGCCTGGCACGTTATTCTGGAAGTCGTTAGTTCCAATCCCGCTCTAGTCAACTTTTCTTTGTTCAACCCCAAATCATTTAAAGTGTACCCTGTCAGTTTCCCTTGAGGATCAGATCTGCTCCTCTGCCCCCCCCCCTCCCCCCAATCACCCAACCCTTCCTACACACACCCCTTCTATCATAATCCATGATCCATCCAGCAAATCAGAACTATCAGGGGCCCCATTTCACTACTCAAAACCTGACAAGAGACTCTCTTCTCTCGGTACATGATTTTCTTTTTCTTTCCCTTTCAATCGAAAGGCCTAGAAGCCTGAGGGCGCCAAAGTGTTGATCGTTGATCGGGGGGGGGGGGGGGGGGGTGTAACTCGGGAAAAAAAATAACCCAGCATTAATAACAACGATATCATCTGACAAGGTGCGCAGTGTGTGCGGTGTTAACTACGCCTGTATCATTCAATGTGAGTTATACAGTATTCTGTTGCGTAGACGTGGCTCCTCAAAACACACACAACAAATGTGACCCGATAGCACTAACATTTACATGGCAGTCACCGAGAATAGTCCAATTTTTACGCCGAGATATGGAGTATGTAACTTGAGGTTCCCTCGACGATAAAAACTAAAATACATGCTAGACTTAATTGTAAAAAATCTTCATGTGTTTTTTTTTCTGCGGTAGGTCTACAAAAATACACAAACAAGTGGTCAGGTGGTCTCTTGCGGTCAGTTCTCCCCAGGTTTTCTCAAAAAGTGTGGGGCATTCTTCAACCAAAGTTTGGAAGTCTGGCAAAGAACGCTGAGTTAAGAACGTATTTTGACTTGGTGTTTATGTTTGCTTTTTATAGACCCATTGTGCAATCTGGGGCAATTCTAAATGGTTTATGATTTTTGCGAATTTGATCTGAAGTTTACCCCCCCCCCCCTCCCAAAAAAAAAAAAAAAAAGACAAAAAAGATGTGTTTTTTTCGCGCATACATTGTAGGCCACAATTGATGCACATCAGCACGCATTTCGTCGCGCGCATGATTCTCTAGCTTGTGTATGAGGAAAACACTGGCTCCGTTTTTTGTGATTTGTACGCATTGAAGAATAAAAGTGAAAAATCCTGCATATTAGATTTGAACAATTTATTCTTTCGCTGGAGACGAATCCCCCCGAATTTACAGGGTGCTTGAAGTTGATCAGATCATGTATTCTAGTTTTTTACAGACTCTCTACAAACATCACCCCAGATAGAGATCTAGAGGCCTTTCTTCCCGGTGACATAAATTTTACCTACTTTCAAAAAAATCTGAAGTCGCAGGGAGATCAATAAAAATTTTTGAAATCAAGGGAAAAATGCTGACAAATAAGACACAATCCTGGGTCCAATTTCATGGATCTGCTTGCCACAGAATTTTGTGGTTACGATACCTTTAAAACAAATAATTCTATGGGCCTTATGCGCAGAAAGCTGCGTGGCCTCTGTTTAGTTCCAGGCCAGATACATGTATAATCAACTGCATCAGGACTACGACAAGAGAGGACTATTGACAACAAGGCTAGGACAACAGAGGCCATGGCCTTCGTGTAATTACAGGCCTGCTGTACATAATTATGTAAAACGTTTAGTGTAAACTTATTCCAAATAATCTTAGGCATCACTACATCCCCCCCACCCCCAACTCATAAATAGGACTGGAAAAATATAAAAAATAAAAATGCAACCACTCCGTTAACAATGATAAACAAACAAGGATCTCAACCAACGCTGAAATCCTGGACAAACTGTGTACACACATGGAAGCAGTTCCATTCCAAATTCCCTTCCTAATCCAAACAACTCCGTCCCGATGTATTGACCGAATTAATTTTCAGGATGACTGAGGGTTCACAGAAAACTCTCGTCTCTGATTATCCGAGTCACACCTTCGGGCTTTCACGTTCTGCTTTTCCTTGAGACTTCGCGTCGAGGGATTGTTATGGGGGGGGGGGGGTAGTTTATTAATTTCCTGTGTGTACAATTTGCTCTTCTTATGACAATTTTTTTTACTGTGTGAAAAAGAACTGAGTGATATTATTAGTTTATTGTTTTCATGGTGGGATAATGATTTGGAAAGTCAGAAATGAGTGACTGACTGAGAATGACTGGCAGACTGGAATAAGGATAGCTACCATCTTATGATAACTGTACTTTATGGATAAGCCAGCTAAGAATGACTGACCAACTGAGAATGGACTGGCAGACTGAAAAAAGGATTGACCCATTTTAAAACATTAATTAAATAGTTTATGGACAGGCCAACTAAGAATGACTGACCATCTGAGAAGGACTGACTGACTGAGAATGACTAGCTGACTTGGAGAGGATTAGACATAAATCAAACAAATTGATAACTTTTGATCGATAATGCTGTTTTGGGGTATGATTTTACTCTTACCATTGTTTCAGCAAGCTTTAAAAGTCGTATGCCCAATTTTTTGCTCCAAAATGCAGTAATGTATTCATTTTACTTTTTTCCCATTTTCAAACAATATCATCTACACATGTATCAAAATTAGTTCAAAGAATTTTTTTTAATTTTTTAGTTTTTTTTTTGAGAAAAATTAGGCAATACAACTTTTAAAGCCTGCGGAAAAAATGGTCTCTGCACTTTTAAAGCCATGTGTGTCTCACCATACATAAAATAACAAACCTGTGAAATGTTTGAGCTCAATCAATTATCAGAGTCACCCATCCAAACATCAAATTTTGATTCAAGATCAAAACAAATTGTTTTACTCAGTTCAAAAAATAAACTACAGCCTTTCGAACAAAAATATTTCAAGGGAGGTTTACCAGCGTGGCCATCTCTAAACCCCAACTCTTGTGAGTGATTTGGTAGTCCTGATCCCTCACTCTAACAAAATCCAACCCATGGTGATGGTAACTCAACACCCAAACTATTGGGACTCTGATTATGGTGGTATGCCTGATCCCATGTAGAGCACATGGATCAGTTTACTACTACATGTAGTGTCACGGCTCAAATTTTTGGGAGAAATCCACTTGAAGACTGTAGGGCTCGTAGAGCCTCTCAAAATTTTTACTGGGCCAGATTTTTTTTCGCAAGACCAGAACTGAATTGAGAGAAGAAAAAAAACCTGACAGTTTAACACTTGAACTGTTTTAATTTGAACGGGCAATAAGAGAAAATTTATCTCATTTGTATTATGGGATTCTTGAACACTTGACAGACCTAAAACTGAAAGAGATCTACAGACTGAAAGTCAACATTTGAACAAAAACACAAGACTGCGGGACTTGTCCAGTCATAAATTTACTGGCCCGATGCTATAATCACTGGCCTCGGGCCTGTGGTCCAGTGTAAATTTGGAGCACTGAGTACAGTCCTCAGTCCAACAAAATTCAACGAAGCATGCTGTTTGGGCACGAAGGGTTAGGGTGGTTACGAAAGTAAGTTAGGTGTAAAACTGTAAGCCCCATATAGCCATACTTTATTACTTTTAGACAGTTACTGTGTCCGTTTGGAGTATGTTTACTGTTTGATGGCGCTAAATATTTGTTGTCATTAATATTATGAAAACTAATGCCTTGAGTTACGTTCGAATCATACCAACGTTGTCCATACCCTTTAAGATGTACAGTATACACTCATAGAGTGTGGCTACAGGCCTACCCAATCTTTTCTATTCAACAGCATGCATGATTGTGACTACTACAGTAATAGCAGTCCGCTAGACCTACATTTTTAATAATGTTCCCACTCCGTAACTGTCAGAATCTGTCTTATTAAATTTTCTGACTCAATAATTCCGAGATAGATCGCTTTCTCAAATTTACGTCATGGCCATTTATTCCCCGGCCGCGTACCAACTCTTGGGGTCGAACGAAAGTAATCATTTCAGATTTGCAGTCCGAGATTTTGTTTAAATTTTCTTTTAATTTATGGGTCAGGAAAAGAAATTTGACGGTGACTAAACAGGGGATAAATTGCATCGAGTTAATTGGCACACAAATTTGCTAAGAAAAAGTTCTTGCTTAGATGAAAACAGGTTACCAGCCAAAGTACCATAGCCTATTGTGTGCGACTCTAGTTACCTGTTAATATTTTTTAAGCAGCAATTTTGGAAGCTGCTCAATGAACTAGGCCCAGGACTCCAGGGCCAGTTTCATAAAACAACTTAAAAGCAGAAAATATTGCTTAACAACTTTCTACTTAACAAAACAGGCAGAGTACCAGTCACAGATGGTATGACATGGTACTCTGACTGGCAACCTTATTCTGCAAAATTATGTTTAAAGCACAATTTTGATGTTTTTGTTTTTGTTTTTTTGCTTAAAGGCGCTCAATGAATGGAGCTTTTAGTTTTAAAGAAAAGGACTTTTAAAGAAAAAAAGGTTCTAGAATTGGTGGTTATCAGAGACTAGTTTCAATCTTCAAAATAAATTGATTATAATACAGTTAATACCACTACCGATCCTCCCAAGAAAAATTTTCTTCTGAAATACTGCCAAAGCCTTAAAAAAACAGCATCTTTGAAGGTGCCCCCAATAATTATGGCTTATTTTAATTGCAGCAATTTTTAAAATAAGCCCACTATAAAATAACAAACATTGTAAATAAGTATTAACCCCTTACAAAGTATGAAAGAGGTTTGGTTTTCTCAAAATCATGACCACTGTGTCGGTTGTTGAACACTAGAAGATTGGGATGAATGTAGGCTTCCAAAAAATCAAATATCCCATCCCTTTATGATGTTTCTTGAAAACTAAAGGATCGGAATGAATGTACTCTTCCAAAAAACCAAGATGATGTACCATTCCTTTATGAATGTCTAGAAAACTAGAGGATTGGAATGAACGCAATCTTCACAACACCATCACCATTTCCAGCTGTTTCCCTTTAATATCAGTCTCAAATATGATAAAATAAAACTTGATTTCATTCATGGTAATGTTATGGCAGCACCCTGCATCGTGTACATCATGGCTTTAGTGCATCATGAGTTTGCATTGTTCAAGTCTATTTCTTTCAATGTTAAAAAGGCCATTGATTGATTTTAACAAGTTGTCACAATGCATTAATGTGACTTTAAACTGACTCATACATTTGTACAGTGTGAGTTCTTTACAAGCCAGGGGTTTCAAAACTGTGGGGCATTCTGGAGCCATTTTAAAAATATATTTGGCCGAAGTACGCTTAATTGAAACAATGTTTTCGGAATGTTTTCTAGTTGATGTGTTTATCTTGGTTTTAAAAGCCATACTGTGCAATTTGGAGCACAACTTATGGTTTTCTCTTGATTTTTGTGAGAGAAAAAAATATTATTATATATTGTTTTTTGCGTATCGGCCAATATTTGCGCATATCGGCATGCAATTCGCACATCAGCCCGATACGCTAGCTGTGCATGGGTAGAACCCTGCAAGTTCAGGTGATAATTTAAGACAATCAATAAACAGTACAGCAGTCACCAACATAAATGCAGAGCAGTTTAGCGCCCAATTTCATAGAGCTGCTTAACAGCCGATTTGTGCTTACTGGGCCAGTTCTCATTTCATAGCTCTGAGCACTCAGTAAGCACATGAAAAAGGCACGCTAACCTTCCAGTGCTTGTTACAATCGACAAAGACAATGAACATATTCCAGGTTTTTATTTCCTCGGACAATTTGACGGACAAAAATTGTGAAAACCTGCAGTACAATAATAATAAAATATACAAAAAAAAAAAAAATTAAGCAATCTCGGTTGACTCTGTAAATGTTGAAAATAATTTTTAAAAACATTCTAAATATTGTAAAAAAAGTTGACGTTGATACACTATGAAATTTATCGGTAAATAACAGTAACATAAACAGTTAATAAATTATCAGTTGTGAATATCATGCGTGCATTGGAGCGTAAAAGAGCAATTGTACACATAATGCAAAGAACATGACAAAAATAAATGATAAATGAACGAAAAAACATCGTGTCAGGTGGAACTTAATTTAGTGAGAGCTAGAGGAGGGGTGGGTAGTTGGGATCAACCATTCAATTTAAAGGGGTTAAAATATTATAACCACCTTGTTTACAGGAAGTAAATAGTCAACAGTATTTATACGAATAATCTCACCACTTGAAAATGTATTTCAGTATAATATTTATGGTTCATGTGGAAGTTTTAAGAAACCAGTAAAGTTGCAGTATTTTGTATTTTTATGAAGTTACGTCGAGGCAATTCCCGCAGATGAAATGAACTATCCCGAAAAGATGGGCCGAATTTAGCGAGAGGTTGAAATCTTAGATTTACGTTACCCGTTTGTCCTTTTCCAAGGGTCTTCTCCAGTTTATAAGGCCCCACATGTTGCGTGTCCCCACTTGACATGATGCACGCCGACTGATGAGCTTGTCTTGAGAGAAGAAGTGCCGAAACATCGCCAAATCATCCACAAGAATTAGATAAAATCGGCAGTGTTACCGACTGTACGACACCCGTTCCGCCATCGTTGTGCTGAAAAGATGTGCTGATAAATATTCAGTGTGTGACGACATTAACTTTGACCTATTTTATTTGGGACGAACTCTCGAGCTTTATAATAAATTCTCCGCAAAAATGACATGACAAATAAATAAAATAGATGTGATTAACATTCCTATCGTTAAATCTTGTCAAACAGATTTAATCTAAGTTTGTATTCAAAGTAAATAGTAAAATGAAAACGAAAGTAAATGAATTATTCATTAGCCACCTGCCCCATTTAATTTCATTCTTACTATTGAGGGCGCTCTATCAAAACAATACGCCGTATAAGGAAATAAGGAAGACATGGTGTGAAGAAAAATCTTTAGATTTTATTATTTTACTTTGAGAACATTTCAAATAAAAATTAGGTAGTTGCCTGTTTAATCTAGAACTTGTGTAGTAAATTCGCAAACGGGCAACATTATGCCAAATTTCAATTAGTTGGGCTGAGGTAATTAGTGAATTGATTAATTGGGGGCGCCTAGGTATGATGGTTTGGGGGTATAAGGATGACATCTTTGAGGAAAAATCTTTAGATTTCATGTTTTTACTTTGAAAAACATTTCAAATGAAAATTAAGTAGCTGCCCTTTTAATCTAGAACTTGTTTAGTTAATTGGCAAACGGACCTTAAGTATGCAATCATTGAATTGGGCTGAGCTAATTAGTAGATTGATTAATTGAGGGTGCCTAGCAGTAGGTATGATGGTTTGGGATATAAGAATGACGTTTGTGAAGAAATAAAATAAGATTTGACGTTTGAAATATGAAAACATCACAGTTAAAAACCAGGTATATCATCACGAGAACTTTTTATTTTGTTTGCAGTGTCCTTGACGGTCGTTGGAAAGGCTTTTGAAATTTGGTGCTCGCACCAAATTTCTCGCCAGCACCAAATTTGGTGCTGATTTATGTTCAACTGTATTTTGCAACTTTGAAGTTTACATTGGAAAATATCGAAACATTTTAGGGAAAGAAGCAGACGAGTTTGACAATGGAAGTGGATTCGAATTTTGTATTGGTGATATGCTTACTTCTGACTGTTCAAGAGTTTCCTAACAACTGAAAATAAACAGGGCAGATGATAGAGCGCCCTCTGTAAGTTCAAATTTGCCATTTCCTGCAATGGCGGTGAAAACAACAAAACTGTAGTGAATGAGCGTCGTCTACACACCGGAAACCGACCATTCTTTTGCAATTTTTGACCACCGATCTCTGCGCAACAATGGCGGGTGTCTCCTTATCTTTTAGGCCAGTCTTGTTTGTAATCATTTCGACACTGGGATTTGCTGTTTGCTTCCAAACGGTGTTTCAATTTGCGATGTTTTTGTTTCGGAACGGCTTCACCAAACGGGCTGTGGTACCAGGATCAGGATTCTCTTCGCAGCAGCAAAGAGAAACAAGCGAAGGTACGGCGGTCCTTTGTTGAATTGGAAACTTATTTTAGCGCCTCAAGTGTCACGTTTAAAGATGCTGTCTGACCGCCACTTTTTCACCAATAATGACCCAAAACAGTATCTTATTATTTGGGTAAAAATTAGATTAATATTAAACGCAAAAGCGGAGTTGGATCGTGGATGGATACCGGAAACCATTGAGGAAAGTTATGATCATCGCAACTTTCGGATGGGGGGGGGGGGGCAATTTGTTTTGTTGTTGGTAGGTAAAGATTCCATTAGGCCATATAAATATTAAGTCAGATTTTTAAATTGAAATTGCATTTTTGTGGATTTTGATGTTTGTGATTTTTTGTCTGATCTTGCCAGAGCGTGTCACTAACAATCACTTGTTTGGTGTTAAGACCTTTACATTACAGTCTTGGACTTGTGTCACTTGATTTGATATTTCAGATGCAGTAAATCCATACCTGAGTCACCTCCTGCTAGACATTCTCCTCATCGTTGCATTCATTCTGCAGCATACACTGATGGCTTGCAGGCTATGGAAAGACTTCATCCAATGGTTGGGCTTAGAAGTGGTGGAGCGATCCCTGTATATATTGGCTACATGCGTAGCTCTGCAGGTAACAGACAGGATGCCCCCATCTTGGCCTAAATTGTTCCCTATGTACAATAGCTTTGGTGAATACTTAACTGCAATGGGGTCTGCCCACTTGGACGTTGGTGTGGTTATGGTTTTTAGAACTCCCAACTACACTAAATCTTCCAAAATCCAATGGTTTTGCTTAATATTAATGAATTTGGTACAATACACACAAACCAACCACTCTTAACATGCAGCAAGGCATACCAATTTTATCAGTCCAAACATTTTGGTGTTAAGTTACTATAGAGTGCAGTATTTGGATGGATTTGGTACTGTACCCCTAAACCACCCACTCTTAGCATAAGGCTAGGCATACCAATCTCATCAGAGTCTAAATATTGGGGTGTTGAGTTCCCATAGAGTGAAGTATTTTGATGGGTTTGGTACTGTACCCCCAACCAACCCACTCGTGTTGCAAGGCAAACCAAACTCAATATCAGAGTTACATAATTATTTGATCATGAGTTTCAGTGTAATTTGAGTAACAAGGAGATTGTAAAATCATTTCTATTCATTTTTCTACTGAAAAGTTCCTGATGTTTAACTGGAGGCCGCTGTTTCCAGACACCATGCTCTGGTCCCTTGATGCGGACAGTAGAGTCATCCAGACCATCTTCAGTTTGATCCACTTTGTGGCATGGCTGTTTGTGATCGGAGCTGTGTTGGTGTTAGACTACGCTGAGCTTGTCGGCGTTAAACAGGTGAGGGAGAGAAGACAGACAGGAGGGAGTGTGGTAGAGAAGGATTAAAGATGCTGTGCGCTTAAAACACCAGCTCTCATCTGATCACTGAAGTTAAGCAGTGTCGGGCCTGGTCAGTACTTGGACGGGAGACCTCCTGGGAATACTGGGTGCTGTAGACATCAATATTGTTTTCCTCCTTTTGTGACTAACAGAAACTTGAAATTGGCAATTAAGCACGTAACACTCCCTATAAAAACCAGGGCTTTGTCCTCAAATGACTGGCACTGAGAACATGGTCTGAATTCACCATCAAAGCAGGCCTGTGGCTGTACATGGATTTATAAACTCATTCTAATCACCTTAAATGTGACCTTTGTTGTGACCTTTATGTGACCTTTTATGTGACCTTAAATACCTTTTTTAATGAAACAGGTGTATTATTATCTGATGGACTTGGAGCCCCCTCTGCAATTGAAATCCCGAGAGTACCAGAGACTGTTCGGCAACTTTCGTCATCCTGTCATGACGGGTTTCATGATCATCCTATGGGCTGTTCCAGTAAGTTTGTCAGTATTTGTAAAACAATTTTGGCTTGAACAAAGAAAAACTAGAGTGGAACTTAAACCTGCAACCTCCGGTGGTCGGAAAGCATGGACACATGTATTTGAAGGAAAAGCTTTCCACATGCAGACATTTCAGTAATAGTTTAAGCATTGGATGTTCCGTTTTCTTACAACCAACAGGTCATGACGATGGGTAGACTCGTCCTAGCCCTTTCACTGACGCTGTACACGTTGTACGGTCACCGTCTGGATATGCAAGACTATGACTACATCTGCTTGCAGCATCAACTGAAGAAGGTCACGCTAGGGTCACCACAGGGTCATGTTCACCTGAGGTCAACAACCGTTAGTTATGGTTGAGAGGGAGGTGGAAGTAATTTTATTATTTGTTTTTGTTTTATTTTAAAATCTTTCAAGAGACGTGTACGGTGTCGTACAATCCCAAGAACATTTTACAAAAAATTAAAATCTTTGTTTTTTCTTCTATGAGTTCGCCTGAAACTGCTTGCCTGTAAATTACCTCAGATGATAACAACCCTTAAACTTTACAATTACTGAAAAAAAACTAGATTGCATTTTAGGGGAACAAATTTTTAGCTGGAATAATATTTTATTGTCTTAATTCTTGCGCTAATTTTGATAACTTTTTATGGTGCCTGGTTTTTACACAAAATGCTTTGTATAGTAAAATATGTGACTTCATTGTTTTTAAGCTGTATGTAGAACACTGTAGAATGATAATTCAGTTGCTGTTTTTAGCTGACTGGCATTAAAGCAAGAACGGGGGTCCAACTTTGTGGCTCTGCTTACCACGGAAATCTGTGCTTATGGCCCTAGATTGATTTGCCTTACAGTGTGCCGTAAGCGCAGTATTATGGTAAGCAGAGATGTAGAATTGGGCCATGTTCAAAATTTGCAGAGATATTCACAGAAGTATCAATAAACCAAAATGTAAAAGATAAGCTGGAAATCTTTTCCTGGGCCCAATTTCATAGAGCTGCTAAGCAAAAAAATTTGCTTAGCATGAAATTTCTTCCTTGATAAAAACAGGATTACCAACCAAATTTCCATTTGTTGCATATTGCTTGTTACTGGTATTCAGCTGTTGTTTGCTCATCCTGAAAATCATGTGGAAATTTGGTTGGTAATTCTGTTTTTATCGAGGCAGAAATTTTATGCTAAGCAAATTTTTGTGCTTAGCAGCTCCATGAAATTGGGCCCTGATTAGTTGCTTTATGACTGAACCTGAGATGCTAAAGCGAACATGTTCCCGTTTTTTGAAAGAAGTATATTGGCAAAGGGGAATAAGTAACTGTCGCATCTCCATCCACCAGGAGAGGGCAGTGTTCAGAATCTAATATGTCTGGTTCAAAACTATTGGTGATGCTGAAACAGCCCTCTCTATCGTATGTGCGTTCCTTGTTGCACCATTTTGCGACCATTGGTCGTTGTTTTTGTGTTCCTTTCTGAACTACACTTTTTTTTCTAGCTTTGGAATTGCTTTGCACTCGAGATGTGGCATGGTGTAACCCCCCTCCCCCCCAATTGTGTCTCAAGTTCATCACTATGTTCTTGGGAACTTTTAAGAACATTTTCGGGGAGGGTTGGCTTATTTGAAATGGGAGTGGCACTATGGCTCCATCCATGGTATCCTCAGCACTTGAGGCACCAATGGCTTATTTGAAATGGGAGTGGCACTATGGCTCCATCCATGGTATCCTCAGCACTTGAGGCACCAACGGCTTATTTGAAATGGGAGTGGCAATATGGCTCCATCCATGGTATCCTCGGCACTTGAGGCACCAATGGCTTTTTTGAAATGGGAGTGGCAATATGGCTCCATCCATGGTATCCTTAGCACTTGAGGTACCAATGGGATTCTCTCTCTAGTCAATGATAGAGAGCAGTGCACAGACCTGTATCAGTGCAGCCATCTTGTTTTTGTTCCTTTCTAATCAGTAATACCAAACCGAAGACTGAAGGGGGGAAAATCGTCTACCCACTTGTGTTCATTATTGTTGGTGCATACAAGGAGCTTGACAAAAAATATTGACATTAAAAGTGTCTAACGTTGAGTTGAGAAAGATTAGGGCCCAACTTCTTAGAGCTGCTTAAGCTGAAACTAATGCTTAAAAAAATCTGCTAAGCAACAATAAACAGGATACCGGTAACATATTCTACACATTCAATTATATCTTAGCTGGTAACCTTTTTGTGGTAAGCATAATTTTGTTGTGCTCAGCTGGTTTTTTTTTTCGCTTATAAGCAGCTCTATAAAATTGGGCCCAGCTGTAGGCCTATCTGAAAAAAATGGTTTCGGCAGTGGCTACTGGCTATGGCAGGAATGCTGCACAGCCTATTCTTCTACACTGTTCCTGGCTGCCATCAGTCATAGCCGTAGCTGTAGCCGAAGTCGCTTCATTCAAAGAAAGAGTAGTGCACAATATTTCATAAAGATAGTAAGCAGAACAGGCTGCTAAGACAAAATAATTGCTGGGCACCAGTCACGATCGTGCACTCTATGGCAGTTTGGCAGGTAGCCTGTGTTTTCTAAGCAGTAATTTCTGCGCTTACCAGCTTTTGAAAATGAACTTAGAAATAAAGATTCATATCGGAATACTTGAACTCGTCCGGGTCGACTGGTTCCTCGCCTACTATTTCTGGAATGACGTTGAGAGACATGGCAGGAAATGCCGTGACCGAAAGGTGCCTGTCTGATTTTCTGCCGTCAATATCGTTGAGTTCTCGAAGCAGCGTGTTTACGGATCTTTCTCTGACGATGTCATTTTCAATTAGACGGCGTACGGAATCGCCAGCCTCCTGGCAAAACAACAGTGAAGAAATTAATGAAAATGACTACTAAATCTTCCAACATCTTTACAGCTTGTTCTAAAATATTTTTTAGCACTGTAATTCTTGTAAACCCCGCGGCCCAATGTCGTATCTTTGGTAATAAGGCATTCCCCGTTAAAGATAACTGCAACGAGCGAAGAGTGTTTCCATTTTCTCTCACACAAGTTTTGTTGTTGTTTTTTTCGAAGGAGAATTGTCAGTTCATTAAAAATTGGATGGGGATAGATTAAACATTGTCCTCGATTTGTTTACATTGAATCGAACTTATTTAAAGCGACTTTAGACAAATATGAAAATGGTGCACATCATGCACCAATAGTTACCTGTTCTTCTTCCAAGTAGCTGTCCACGCATGCGTGCTCAGTCAGAACTCCCAACAGCCTATCAGCGTCCTTCAATGGCTTGGAATCCGAGAGGAAAGCTGGCAAAGTTCCAGCACGAAAAAAGTTGCCGTTTTGTTTGGCGCCAATTTTACCCACCAGAATATTACCATGTGGTGTTGTCTGTCGTTGCTCATCGGAAGTTGAGGACGCGGTCGGGGTTGGCGGACTGCTGGCGTTTGTTTTGTTGTTGCTCGCCCGTTTTCGTTTCTTGGTTGCCTTTTTGTCGCGTTGAGATTTGATGGAGGAGTACCTGAAGTGTTTTGTCTTTTTGCTTTTTTCTGAAATTTAAAGAAATGGGCCGACATATTCATGGAAATAAGAAACAGACGTTATTTAGACGCATTCTGATCGTAGACTGGTGAGAGCTGTTCAGGTTACCCATCCAACAGCCTGTCGATGCGGTTTCTGAATTAGTATTAACAATCAAATTAACGATAGTTTCTACAATAGATGTTTTTAAAATTCAGATAAGATTGAAGCTTAGTATGGTGTTGAAGGCAAGAGTCAACCACTGGAATTAGCCTAGGCCTGTCTCTTATTAGACGTAGTGGTACCGGTGTTATGGGGTTTTGGCCCTCAGTGCGTTCCCCATACATGTCATGCGGTAAATGGGATTAAGGAGGTTGGTTCAAAACAGGGCGCTATCAGACGAAATTCCTACTCGCCGTATGGGGGACAGAATCTCCTGCCACACCGTAGTTCTGGACCTTTTGAGCAGCGAACTCGGGAAAGGCGATCTTGTAAGTATGGTTTTGTGACCCTTATTTTGTGGTAGGGATTTGTTTTCGCCTCCAATAGACCAGCCCTCGCAAATCACATCAGAGTCTGACGACAGCGTGTGCAAAGAACGTGGACCCATTTTAAAATTTGCTAAGGTCAAGTCTTCCGTGTTTATCCGAGCGAGCCATCGAGTAACTCGGTTTACTGGACTGTAAATAACAGTTGACGTCTTGAGCCAAGGCTAGTGGCCTACCTTCGCCGTCGCTGCCGTTGTCATCGTCAAGTTGTACCGTTTCCCACGATGACTCTTCCGTCAGAGGGTCCATCCTCTCGTCATCGTCGTAGTTAGCGAGCATGGACACTGAGCTGACCGGACTACGAAGCGAGTGATTGGTGGAAGCCATCTCTCCACTAAAAAAGATCACAATCAAAGAAGCAAACGAGAGTTATTGTTTATAAATCAAGGGTTGGTCGGGGAGTCGACAAGAAGGGGTAAAGTGCCCCTCCTACCAGTTGGGCATCCCTTGATTGTTCATAAATTCATAAAATTTAAAGTATTGCAAATAAAAATGACACAGAATGGCCTTGTTATTCCCTTTGAGAAAAGACACCAAAGATACCTTAATCAAATTGTAAATATAAAAGAAAGTGGCAGAGGAAAATCCGAAAAAAGTAACAGTAACATAGGTTTTCCCTGTGCAATTTCAGGGAAATGGAAGCTAAGTACCCAAAAGAGAGATGTAAAATTTCATCTCTTTTTGAAGCCTTTCTCAGGCATCTGAAAGCACATACACGTCAATGTTTGTGCAACAATGTTGTTTTTTCCCTTCATTATTAATCTCGCAACTTCGAGGACCAATAATTGAGCCAAGATTTTTGCAGGTTTGTATGCACATTGTTGACAACTATCAGAAGTATACCCTGCCTTTAAACACATCGACCATCCCAATCAACCCACACCATCTAGACCGATGGGTATTACCTTGGACTAGGGGAGATTTCAGGGATTCCTGCCGGCGACACACCCTCCGCCACCAACTGCTTCCACCCAACACGTCCTAGACCGCTGACAATTTTACCGTGGGTCGCTCTGCTGTCTCGACGCCTAGAAAACGGCTGGCCCATTTCCTAACAATGCAGATAGTTGCAGAATTCTTACACTCCGGCTGTCTCTGGTAGACCGGACGTCAGTTTTATATAAAGGTTGAGTAGACCGACATATTTTTGGCGGGAAGACATCCCTAAAGTGGCGGGCAATGATAGCAACAGAACTTGGGATCGTGCAGCAACTGCGCAGTGCCGTAGTACAGTTCACTTTATAACGTCACCATCAACAACGCGAGCGATACGCTTGTTTGTAAGGCCGTGTCCGAAACGGCGACTTCGGCTACAGCTACGGCTAGATCGCGCACGTCTGCCTATTCTTCAACACTGGCAGACGCGCTGATCTAGCTGTAGCTGTAGCCGAAGTCGCCGTTTCGGACACGGCCTTAGTTTTTTCATTGTGAGGTAAACGAGTAGCGCAATCACCAATGACAATTCGCGGAGCTTATGACGTCACACAGGCTCAGCCTATGACGTACAAACTTTCTTCCAATCACATCTCACACAGTGCCATCGTATGAAATGACACGCTGCACGCCGTTGAAACGTCCCCCATTCACACATCTTAGTTGTCCAAAATGACGGCATACAATTTGCATAAAATTTGAAAAACGTCATGCTTTTCCGCTGTCACACTCTGCGAACAAGATTAAGTCGAAGAGACGGGAAAATTATTTGTTTGTCAACAATAAATTTATTGAAAACATTGTTACCGGTGAAACAGTGTTCGTTAAATCTATTGCAATGTCCACTGTAACAATCGATGTCAGAGAACAAATAACAATTTGGAACCACAAATGTGCGGAAATTTTAAAATAAAATGTATAATTTTTTAAAAAGTTGCAATTATCTAACCCAAAAATTGGAAGATTACTAATGGTGCAAGATTTACGTGTACACAGTGGTAGACTGTTTCCTACACTCTTACCATTGTTAGCTCCAATTCCATTCAAGTAAATGTCGAAATTAGTTCTAATCAATTGTTTAACTCCTATCTAACCTCTATTCAACCAAACAATTCGTTAATTAGAAACACACATTTCCCTGTCCGGTCTCCACTTCCATGCTTTTCAAATGCAAATGGATAAGTTTTTAAACAAATTCGAGAAATAAAATTAAATGCATAGAATATATAATTAAAGCAACATTTAAAAGAAATTTAGTTTGCTAGACAAAACCCATTGAAAGAGTTTCTCCTGACATAATTTTCGAGAAAAACAAACTAAATAAATGAATACCAAGTCGTGTATATAATATATATATATTTATAATAAGGAGTTCGATTTTCCGAACAGCCTATACCGTTGAACCTGAAACGACCAGAGGTTGATTTCACAAAAAGCTAAGATTGATCTTAATTTGAGTTGTCAGTATTATCCTACCATTAGTGATTTTTATTGTGACATCACACTTTGCTAAGCAATTAAGATTATTTGACACACAGCTTAAAAATCAAGTTTTGCTCTTTGTGAAATCGGCCCCTGGACTACAATTGGGGCCGATTTCACAAAGAGATAAGATTCATCTTAAGATGAATTGTCAGTATCACCATAGTGATCTGTATGGACCTTATGCATTGACGTCATCCAGCCGCCATCTTAGAGGTAAAACGGTGACGAAACAATGAAAGCGCACAGATTTGTACGCGCGGCGCACAGGATTGGCCAATGAACCTCATTTTGACCTCTAGGTGAGGGCGCCCTACTGATATGACGTCATGTGCATAAGGTCTATTGCGACTCCATACTTTGCTTAGCAATTGATATCAATTGGCAGTTAAGATCAATATCAGATCTTTGTGAAATCGCCCCCTCAGTATACTACAATTCGTTTTTCTCCTACAATCATCGAGAGAAACTGTCTTCGTGTGATTATTCCCCGCCTTTTTCCTCGGTAATGTGTTCTGCTTTTGCAGCTCTGCAATGTAAGTCCTAGAACTAACAATGAGAATGTTTAATACGTGGGTGAAACTGTATGAAAGTAACAAAATCCTGACACTTGGATAACAGTTTTATCTTGGAGATGAAGCTCCGTGAATTAAACAGGTTGTTACATTTTAGAGGTTTGCAGACCCTCTACTTCATTTCAAATAGATATCTGAAGATCTGGTCCTAACAACGGCCAAGTCTTCTCCTCTCAGTGATGGTAATTTTGCCCTTTTCAAGAAAATCGGAAGGCGCAGGAGAGCAGTGAAAATGTCTGAAACAGGAAAACTTCAAACGCACCACGGATCTGTTTGCTCGGTGAAAGCTCTTTCATTTTGAACCCGATAACTTCTTTTTTTCTGTATGTGAACATTTTAGTTTTATTTCTTTATTGGAGACAATTTTTTTACAATTTTTTTTTGTAGGCTAAGTAAAATATAAAACGAAAAAAAGAAGAAACAAAAATGAAAGTAACTACATTGCTCGTTTTACCTGACGTTTTACAAAATTGAAATATTTTGTTAAAAGAATTTGATTGGAAAAAAGTCATAACTAATTACTAAAACAATATTGAAAAATGCTGTAAAAAAAAAATCAAATTCAAAATTGAAAATGGAAACTGGATGAAGACTTGGGAGATAAATTTAAAAGAATACAATGACGACTACTTTACAGTAATAAAATACTTTGAGTTCTGTAAAATCTAATTCGGCTTTAGCCCAATTTACATATAACCTGTTTGCTTTTTGAAATGTGAAATAGGTTTACATGTCTCCCAATTTTTGATTAACCAAAATATAATATCATATTCCTAATGCCCTGAACTATACTGTTTGTCAATGGTTTCCTGCTACTTTGTGCTTAGCACATAATATTCTGCTTAGTGGCTCTGAGAGACATGGGGAAGATTCCAGAGATTTAAAATACACAAACTGGGCCCATTTTCATCAGCACAAAAAGTACAAATGTGCTTACCAGAGTAAATTTACCAACCAAAATAGCATGAAACATGGTATCATATGTGACTGGTATCCTTCCCATTGTTAGTAAGCAGATGGTTGATCGGTAAGCAACATTTTCGTAAAAATTGAGGCTCCCAAGGATCTCTTTCGAGAATAGCTCTAGTTCTGATAAGAACTGAGGTTTACATAAGGCAGAGTCTTGACGTTTCGACCAGTGTCCTCAGCTTGTCTTCCGGAGAAGACCTCCACGTTTTGAACAGTGTGCTTGGCATTGGACATTTTTGCTAAGCAAAATTTGGTCACCAGCTAAAATGCAATGTAATGTATACTGTTAGAGGACTGGTAACCTTTACTCTGCAGACATTTCGTTTAAAAATATTTTTCTGGAAAATTTGGCATTTTAACGGAGTACAACTGACCAGCATCAAGAATATTTACATAGCACTTTTACTTGTTAATAAGGAGCCATCTAAAGTGTTCAACATTTTCACATCACTTGCATACAAAGAGTACAACAGAGAGAGTGGGGAGGGGGGGGGGGGAGAGTCGTATGATGTGTTCGACTTGAGTGTTTCAAAATTTGTAATCAATGGAGAAAGATGACCGAAAAGTTGATGATGCTGTAGGGAGGGGGCGTTTCTGCGCAATAATGCATATTGATATTCACACGCACAGTTGTGTAACTAAGGGGGGGGTGTCAAGTGTCCATTATAATTGGGCAGAAGTTTCCCCCCTAAAAAAAATATAAAAAAAAAAAAAAAAAAAAAAAAAAAAAAAAAAATGGAACACCCCTTGTGCCCTTCTAAACGTTTACCCTTGATCAGCCGCTGGACACAAACAAGAAATGTTGTCACATTCAATTTAAAAAGTAGTATTCTCTGTATAAAATGTTGATAACTTTGGACGTCCCCTTAAATTTGTTTTTTTGTTAAGCAAGATATTTTCTTGCTTAACAAGGTTGTGTGACACAGGACGCAGGTACAATATTCTCTTTAACACATGACAATTCAATATCTGTTTTAGAGTTCCTCCTAATCATACACTTAAACAAAATAACATTCATTAAATTTTGTTCGGCTCGTATCACTTCCAGAAAGCTCCTGGAAGACAAACACAAATATGTAATCACCTGGCCGTTTTACATAAATGTACCGTTGGAACGTCAAGTGCCTCTTCAATCACACCTTCACAAGATCATATATTTACTATTTTATATAATTATTATGTATAACAAACTACAATAAAATAATTGTTTACTGTTTTCATTTCTTATATATTTACGATAAAGTTTTAGTATTCTTTGTCACAGATACAATACTTTTTATAGTACATTTTTAATTATTATTTTTGTTTCTCTTTTAAATACATTTGACAATACAAAAGAACCGTAAACATTGTGACCCAAAATAGGCAGGTTCCTTATCAAGATCCAATGTGAATCCTCAAGTGCAGCCGTCAGATACTATACCTCCATTAACTAAACATTACTCGACACTTTTTTGAACAATTGTTTCTTACTTTGGCCCCATTTTCTTCTCCGTTTTTCTAACTGTGAAGAAAACAAAACTTGCCGTCAACAGCAACCAGTGAGTACATCCACCTTACAAGTTTCAAAACACCTTTTTTTCACAAAATATTGTACCACCCAAATTGTATTACATCATACAGAGGTTAATGTCAAAGGCCAACCGTCACACCACAATTTACTATACACAAATTTATTCTCCACACTATAACCACATTATTGACAAGCCCAACCACTTTGCAATGTCACAAAATATATCCCTCAAATGGTACGGCCGTGCAATTAGAAATTTGTTGCTAATTATTAATTCTTTCTTCTTTTCCAGTTTGCACAGCATAGAATTATCTGAGTTACAAAAACACCCGACAGTGGCTACACCACATTCATGAGGTCACACAAAACAAGCGAGGGCGCCCTGAATACATTAAAGATGACATCAACAAATGATTGATGCGCGTTTCTTCCCAAGCCACGTTACTGAATGACAGATTTATTATTTTGTTTCTTCTCCTCTCAGCCTCTGGTGAAAAAGCAAAAAATACGACTCCTGCCTTTGTTTAACGATTGAGTCGTCTCAAACTTATAGAAATACAACCAGGAGAACGCCACACTTGAACAGAGTTGCCAAGATTTGCATCTTGCAATCAGGGAGATTTTGTACATCAATAAGGGAGATATTTAGAATTACATTCAACATAATAGGAACAAAGTTTCCATCATCAGGGAGATCTTTAAATTTGTTCATCAGGAACATGAACAGGTTGGTATATTTTCAGGAAACTTTCAGCAGAATCAAGGAGAGTTGGCAGGTGCGATTGACCTCCATGCGAGGGCTTGCACAGATACCAATGTACTCATCTTGACAGCATCCATCTTGGAAACTCCTATTGCCATGGAAGACTTCACCATAGAAAGTTTTTCCAAGATGGCGGTATTTTTGCGATTTCAGTTTTTGCGATTTTTGTTCCACAAGGACTAAATTTCATATAGATGTACAGCACAGAAATTCCCTTGGTGTTGAAAACTATAACTTAAAGCAAAAACAGGTTACCAGTCAAAATCCTATGTGAAGTATATCAGTCATGGCTGGCTCCCTGCAAATTTGTGTGCTTGGAGAAGTTTGAGAAGACGGAAGAAGGTTGATTACCAGCCAAATTCCCTCAGCATTGGAAAATATTGCCGAGTAAAAACAGGTTACCATTTAAAATGCTATGTTGATGTACATTGCTCAAAACTGGTTCCCTGCAAACTTTTGCTGAGCAAAAGGGTTTGCCAAAGGTCACCAGCCGAAGCTTGATCACATATGTATACTGTTGGCTGGTTCCCTGCTAACTTTTGTTGAATATGAACATGCTCTCTCGATTGAAAAATCGTTAAATAAATTTCAAATTAATTGGTCAACAAGGTTTGCAACCCAGTCCATATGGTGGGAGACTTTTGGCTGAATGAGCAAAAGTCGGAGCTAAAGGCGGAGCTAAGGTTAGGGGGAGGCATACAATGTCCCATGCAGAAAGGTCCGATGTTACACATCAGCGTGGCCGTAGTACTGAAGAAATCATGGGATGCCTAGGTCGGAGGTCACGAGCGGAACAAGAACCCCACAATGAGTTGTCCGAGGAGCAGCACTGCAGCGATGATTAACATTTCTCGACTCATGAGGGCGCTGTCACTGCCCTCCTCCCGTCGACTCTGTCGGATCATCACAGCAAGTCTTGAGTTAATTGCTTTGAGTTCTTCTTCTATCCTCTTCTGGCCCTCGACCATTGGGAGGACGGCTTGGTCCATAGGAAGCACGCCCGCTCGGTAGACTGTACCGCCTTGAACTGTCTTCCCAGAAGTGACTACAAAATATGGACAAACATTTTCAAGAAAATCAACCTCAAGCAAATAAAGCCCCAAGAGCCAAATGTGATACACCTAGCATTTAATGGTGCTCAGCAAATTTATCAAAGGGTTTACTAAGAGACAAAGAGAATAGTTGCTCATAAGAACTTACACTCTTCTTCGGTCAAATCATCTTCGGAGTCTTTCTCCTGCGGCGTGGAGCACTCGCTATCTCCGCTCCCACTTGCAGCTGCTCCCGTTATAATTCCCGCGGGCCTAGCTTGCTTCTTGTGCTGCAGCGAGGCGTTACGCTTGAGACGCTTCTCGTGGGGGCCGTTCTTGTGCGGGAGGCTGATGATGCTGGTGGTGCGCAGGATGGACGTCTTGTGACGGGTCCGAGTCTGGATGATGCCATTGTGCTCAAACTGCTCGATGTCGTTCAGAGGATCCCAGGGTCTATTACTAGAAGGATAAAAGTTAGACATGGTTGATGGGAAGCTCAACGGATTGATCGGTTCCAGAATTTTATACAAAAACAGAGCAGGGGTCACTTACTCCATGTGCTTGTAGACCCAGTCTCTGGTAATCTCATCCCTCTCAAACAAACGTGGAATCCATTCCGTCATCTTGATCTTTCTCTCCTTGTGGCCCTTTCGCTGCTCCTCTTCCAAGACGAACTTCTCGTTGGTAGCCTCTTGAATATCTCCTCTTGACAGGGAATCAGTCACGCGGGACCACAACCTGACGGGAGGAGAAAATTGTAAGAAAATGACAACTCCTGAAAGTGTAGTCCTCCTGACCTAGAGATAACCACTAGAGCTCCATGGATATTACCTAACTAACAGGTCTAACTAACAGGCTTAACGACTGAGTAAGCTAAGACTAACCTTTCAGACTCAAGGTCGGACTGCTCCTCGACGGCGACAGTGGCGCGCAGCAACCTGGAGGACTTCACCTCCTGTGACACCACCCAGAACAACTCCGCATTCTGTCCCAAAAACAAACACCCAAACAAACTTTATTGAATGAACAAACAAAAGGTGATCCCATATGGGGCAAACAAAAGTAGGCCTAAGGTGCAATGTGTAAAAATGAAAGTACACGCCAAGCAACGCACAACTTTTGAGTACTGTCTTACCTGTAAGAATTATGTGCATTGCGTGGCGTGTATATTTATTTGAAAGGATTGCGCACTACCCATTACGCACAAATGACACGTTGATTTTAAGCCTAAACTTCATTCTAGTAGAGGTGTGGTCAATGTTTTCTGAAAAATAAATGCCACTTTCATAAGAAAATCTGGAGTCTGTGGGACCATCTTCAAGGGGCACCAAGGCCAGGACCTCAATAAAGGAAATATCCTTTAGACTTCTGAGAAAGTCTCCGCCGGAGAAAAGACTGAAAATAAATTCATCAAGTTATACCAGATTCAAAGTATTTCATGTTTGTAAAATAATTTACTGAAAATAAAAATGTTATATACATAACCAATATACAGGTGGGCTCTAAATATTTAATTGCATACAGCATTACAATATTATTAATAGTTAATGTAGCTCTTATAGCGCACATATCCTAGTAGCTAGTTCAAGGCAATTAAAGACATCATTATTCCTGTTCATCGGGTACACTTTTAGACCATTCCTCTAACTTTCTCAACTCCCTGGGGAGAATACAACCCTAAGCTGCCTAAATAAGCCCTAAGGGGTCAATCCAACACAATACTGTCTCAGCCCTCTCAGGTTCCCATTTATACACCTGGAATAAGAGAAGCAATTATGGTCAAGTGCCTTACTCAAGGACATGAGTGTCATGACCGGGAATCGAACCCACACTCTAATGATTCAGCCATCGCAACTTGAGTCTGGTGCACGAGACCACTCGACCCACGACAAGATGTTGTTTAAGTATGAAACAAACAACAAACACTCGGATGGAATTAACGGAAGAAACGAAGAGGTAGAAAAAGGTAAAAGAGACTTACCCCAGTCCTTTTATCTCGGATATAGACTTTTTCATCCTATATGAGACAGAAACAAATATTTTAAAAAATTAGTTGATAAAATGAGAATAGACCCGACAGATATTCATGCACAATCTTTTGAGTTATTATTTTTTGTTACAATTCACGGGTATTTGGGTATTATGGGTATTATGGATTATCACACAATGGGGTAAAACAAAATGGCATTGGTTAAAAAATTACAGACAAAATCAAGTATAAGTTGAGACCATTAAAACAAACTGACAGGTTTTTTTTTTTTACTTGGATTCAGGGACCTGATGAAAACATCAAAAATATGAAAAGCAGCCCATAGCAAAAGCTAGAATCAAGTTGCATAAAAGAACTACAAAAAGAAAGATCAATAGAAAGGTTTTATGAAACGGCGAAAAACTAGAGAGCTAATAAACTAATACATTGAACTACTAAAAGAATGAAACAACATAACTATGAAAAATATTTAGTAAAAAAATGAAGAAAACAAAATTAAAAAACTCACCCAATGGCCTTCCAGAGTTGCTAGAGTTTCCTTGCCAAACTTGATCTTACCCACAATCTGATTGGATGAGTCGCTGCCACCAAGGAATGGCTGTGGGGAAAAGGACCAATTATAACAGGTGTATGAGACAAAAAATGGTTCTCAAATTAGGTTCTGCAAAAACCATCGGGAAGCAGTGATGAATAGTGTACATCACATTACCATCGGGAAGCAGTGATGAATAGTGTACATCACATTACATTTTAGCTGGTAACCCACTTAATATTTTAATACTTTTTTTATTCAGAATTAAAAACTTAAGATGAAGTTTGTTACAATTACCTTTAGTTTGAACTCCAGCTCGGTCTTGTACCCGGTCTTGTCGCATTCAATACTAACCCGTCCTCCATACTCCATGGTCAGGGTACCATACAAAATCCCTGAGGTCAATATGAAGATATTTGTAATAAATGACAAAACACTTTGATGACACTTACAAAATTGTTAATCATGGTGTAAAATTATTTTTTTTGGTACTTCTACCTTGTTACAACTAATACATGTTACAACTAATACAGTGACAGGGAATAATATACAGACCAAAGATAGTACAAGCAATTTACAACACGGTGCACCCTCTACAGTTTACCTAGGAGAGGCCCCTTTTCCAAAAAGAGGTAGACTAAATAAGAGGTAGACTCTGCAGTTCATGTAACCCCCCCGAGAACATGTCACATGTATCCAATGAAAACCTACCCTTGCAGTTGGCATAAGGCATTGTGATGTGGTAGTCTTCCCCCCTGGTGAGGAAGGAGAGCGTGGCCAGGCCGTCCATCCCCGCCGTTACTGAGTTGCCGTAAAACTTGGACTTGGCAAGAATACTGCCGCTGATGCAGAATCCATCTTTACGATTTGTGATGTAGAAGGCCGTCACAGGAGGATGATGGGAAACCTGGAATCAAAAGCAACGACAAAACATGTCTTGAAGACGAGCAGAGTGCAGTATTCCAAACGTTAAGACCAAACCACTGAACCACTGAACCACTATTCAGAGCAAACACTCCTCCCAAAAGAGATTCAAACATGGTTGTACCCGCAAGTTTTACTAGCAATAGTTACTTGTTATCCACACTGCGAAAATCATTATGCATCACTTATAAACAACAATACTGAACAACAACAAACAATAACACAGATCAACAACAATAAAGAAAAACAGACAACTGATTACTTGTAGTACGCAGGGAAAAGTTTCAAAGAGTTTAGTGTTAATGCTAAGGGAAGTCATACACTAAGTGAACATATGTGGGGAACCAGTCACAACCAGTATGAATGTTGAGGAATTTTAGCTGGTAACCCATTTCTGATAAGCAAGATTTTTCTCTCCTTAGCAAAGCTACCTAAGAAACATCTTTCTTCCCTTGATGGTCAGTTCACACCTTCAAAAAAGCCTTTGACGCAAAAGACAGATCTTGCCCCCCAAAAAAATAAATAAAATAAAATTGGAATACCCCACCAAGTCACTGGCTTAATAATCTCTGCCTTGTTTTTTTTAGCCTTACCTGTTCAGCGATGTAGAATGTTTGACTTTTGGTCTTGGGGTGGGTCCACAGACACCTGAACCTCTCCCCTATGATGGGGTTATAGGGCTTCTTCAAACCCTACGGAGAGAAAAAAGAAAGAAAGAAGAAATCATTTAAGATAAAACAAATGAATCTTTTGGCTCTTTTATTGTTTTTCAAAATTTCATTTAACTAATCAGTGCTTATTTAGCACTTTGTCTACTGATCAGAAACACCAGAGCTTGAATCCAGTGTACTAGACCTATCGGCCATATATATGCCTCTAAGGAAGGCTACAGCCAACAGCTTGATGAGTCGATACCTACCTTTGGTTTCTTATAGAATCCAGACAAGTACCAACGTGCGACTTGCTTCATCCGAGAAAATGGATCATCCTCCAGGAGTGATCTGGAAAAAAAAATAAAAATAAAAAAATAAAATAACAGTAAAGTTTTTCAGGAAGAACCTGGCTTTCCATCAGGCCATCCACTTTCTCAACTGATTGCGACAACAAATCAACAAAATACCAAGTCAGAAAGGTTTTTCCAGGAATTCACAAGCCCACCCACCCCCCCCCCAAAAAAAAAAACCCAACCCCAAGACCAAAACAAAAATTATCCTTCCATCTACGTTTCCCTACTAGAGACTGACATGATAATGTGATTCAGGAAAATGTCTCTCTCTAATCAACCCTGATTCCCCACCCTACCAGACATCAAATCCTTTATCATTAACTCCCAATGAGAGAGATCAGGACCCACTGTCATGGCTCTGCTTACCGTAAGCACAGAATCGGCGCTTACAGAAGCAGGGAATTATTTTCTAACGTCAAGCGTATTTCACGGGTTAGCAGAGAATTTTTACTAGTGCGCGTGCGTACTCCACGTTACTAGGCATTCTTCGCTTACACAGTTAGCGGAGAATGGTGATCGCAAATGCAAAATTCGGCGGTAAATAAAGCAGAGCCATGAAATTGGGCCCAGTTTGATAATTAAAGTCGGAGAATTGGCACCAGAATACCCTCATGCCCCAACATCCTCCTACACTCCCTGTGTCAACTAACTGCAGTGAAAGTAAAATCTAACAAGGTCACCCTCCATCCCTCCCATAGTTCCTTGACTACACTCACTGTGACAAGAGATCGGCATGGTAATAGAAATCGGAGAGCTTATCCAGAAAGGACCGAGGCTCCAGAATGAAAGTTGGAAGCACCACCTTCGAGAGGTCCATGCCAGGCCGGACCTGCTTGACCAGCATCCAGATCAGACCTTTGTTCTCATCCTCAAGGGTCTCTGTCTGGGACGATTCCTGAAACAAGAACAATTTCAATAAATAATCACCAATTTCTTTTTATGAATCACCCTTGAATTTCACCAAAATGATGATTTGAATCTGGCCTCGAGTCAACAAACAATTTTGCAGAAAAAGTGTCGAACAATTTCCTGATTGCAGGGCTCGAACTGGGGGTAAAATTCCACAAGACACTCGGCTTGTAGCTCAAAATGTTTTCCTAGACCAGAACTTATTTTACAAAACCAAAATCTTATTAAGAAAATACTTTCTACAACGTTAAGCATGAAAACTGTTTTTAATTTGAACAAGTACTTAGAGAAGATTTATCTCACATGTCTCATGATTAAGGAGACATATTTTTTGATAGTCTACAGAGTCGGAAGATATTTTCATTTGAAAAGTCAACATTTGAACATCGTTTATTTTTGTTAAAGATATTACAGAGTGAAGTATTATCATTCAAATGAGAAGCACAAGACCATCAGACCTGTCAGGTCGTGAGTTTACTGATAGATAGATAGATAGATAGATAAAAGGTTTATTCACAATAGTCATCACAGCATAAAAATTGAATTGCAACTATAATACATCATTAAAAGACAAAACTGCAACATTAAAAGGACATCAAGATATACAAATGCAAGAAACCTGCAACACTCACGAAACCAATACATCCAAACTCAAACAGGGCATTAAAAAGCGAAATCATTAATTAAAAGAATTGGTACTGGCTATCATAAAATCATCAAAGTAAGTGTCATACATAGAATGAAGCTGCCTTTAACACGTTGACTGCTGCCTACGAGTATTCGTAGAAACAGGTGTATAGGATTCTGCCACTACGAGTATACTCAAAGAGAATGAAAGGTTTTTGTATTGTTAATTGAATACACTGGCATCACTGAGAACGCAACAAATACGCTTCTGGCAGTGGTGAGGACATACATCCTTAGAATTTGTATGTTCAAATTATTTTTTTATTAGTGTTTTTGCTGTTGGTATGCGCGCATGCGCACCACACTTGGCAAATGGGGACGCCCTACGTATCTATGACCGGCAGTCAACGTGTTAATCAAAAGGAAAACTTAACAAAATACAGAATTTAAACAGAATGGCTCAACACATAAAAGTCACTGGCCTCGAGTCATGATCCAGTGTAAAACTGAGCCCTGGCTTAGCAAAAAGAAGCACGGAGCCAGTCACAAACAGTACACATGACATGCTATTTTGGCTGGTAGCCAGTTTCTGCTAAGCCAAATTTCTTAGTGCTGAGAGAGAATTTATGTGCTTAAAGCAAATGAAAGCGGGTCCAAAGGAGAATACCATTAAATTTGTGGAGGATGAAAACAAATTTTTCATTTTTTTGTCTTCTTTAGTTTTTCTCTTTAAGTTCAACATTAATCATGTCGGCCAACTTTTTCCAGACAGAAGAGGAGAACATGTGAAATTTCTTGCCACTTACAAGTCCTAGTTCCTCTGCTTTATTGACTATGTACGTAGTTTCTGTATGTAAGTGAGTCGGGCTGTCTATTGACCCAACTTCTTCCAGTTCAGAGAGGTCCGAATCGCTCTTACTGTCTTGGTCTTTGTCGCTCTCATTGTCGGCACAAATCTCATCAAGACCTGGTCACAGAGAAAAATACAACAAAATAAAGTACGTTTTATTATTTGCATTTTACCCTATACCGATGTGTGTTTAGCACTGTATCCAGTACTAACCTGCTCCCCCCCCCAGTCCTATGGGGGAAAATAAATCCAGCAGTGAACGATCATTTAATTTTCAGAATATTAAATTTTAACCTTGTCTTTCTTTGCGATAAAGCAGCTGCAACTGCCATGCTTTTCTCCATAAATTAATGCGCAATTGATGCTGATATACTGAGAAAATATTGTGTCGCATTCATTTAAGAAGTCGTTCGTCAACGTAAATAAAAACTGGCCATCGCAATTTTCTCAAAGTCGCACTGACATGACAGATAGTTTGACTGAGTCACTCGCACTTCAACTTCAGTGTGCATGCCCTACATATGTACAAAAACAACCACTTGTTAACCATTGGTCCTTGATCAAACTTGCTCCAAGATAACTACAGAAAACACACTCTGAGTCATGTGACACAGCGACACTATCCTTCATCTTTTGAATCAAGCCTTTATTTTCGTGTTCTTTTACCTTCATGCTTGAAGTGAGTGTTCTCAATCTCGCTCTCGTTCAGTCCTCTCTCCTTGCTGAAAGACTGCGAGATGACCGTTGGGTCAAGGGTTGTGCCGTCTCTCATTGACCTCATCAGTAGGCTGGAGCAGCGGAGGGCCAGCTCCAGGGCATCCATCCAGCATTTCCCTGCCGCCTCCGAGGGCGCTCTGAAGATGAGGTACTGGCTGGGGAGCGGCTGGGTGAACGAGCCCATGTTTTCACCTTTCGGTCCCTGATTGAGGAGGTGGAATGAAAATAAAATTTAACGGAGCAATCTTCCCTGGAAAGATTTGAAATTCGGCTTTGCAAAAACAAAACAAAAAATCCACTGATCAACTGCACTAAAGCCTGGTTCATAACTCTTGCAAAAGCAAATTTTCCTTGTATCACAATATCAAAACAATGCATACCTAATTGTTTGCGTCATGTGAGTCACTTTGTATTCGCTTTCATGTGAAGTATGAACCAGGCTTTATTGTAACACTAGGCCAGCGACGTTACATCCAGCAGGTCTTCAGGTCTGCTGTTTTTACCCAGTACATGCAGTATGTACAAACACAGATATTGAGTTCCCCTTGCTGACCGTACTGGATGCAAATGGTCCAGGTATTATGGAAAACCTTGAAACCTTACAATCTTTACGTGATGATCTTAACTACTTTATCTAATTTGTGGCATTCAAACAGCGCCCTCGGATGCATCCAAACAGTCCAGATATACTGGCTTGTGTTTATGCCCTAGTTGCCTGTATGGATTGGTCTAGCGGAAGGTAGACTTTGAAACAGCAATCTTTCGTTCTTGGTCTCAACTATTTCATCTAATTTGAGACCCTAAACAGCGCCCTCGCATGCACCCGCACAGGACAGATAAATTGGTTTACCCTAGTGGCCTCTATGGATTGAATCGGGGGGTGGTAGAGTTTGAAACAGAAGCACTCTTTCTTCTTCTTCATGGACTCATCTACTATCTAAGTTGTGACCCTAAAACAGCGCTCTCGTGTGCACCTGTCCAGTGCGGATATGTTGGCTTACCCTAGTAGCCCATATGGACTGGTCCAGGGGGTGGTAGATCTTGAAGCAGAAGCCATCTTTTCTTGAGGGTCTCTCAATCAGTTCACAGTTGTTGAGGAGGATTGTGCCAACCCATTGACCGTGCTGTCAAAATAACATAATTACATTTTTAAAAATGTTAATAAAAAAAAAAAACCTAATGATAACTTCTTTTTTTTTAGGCTAGACCGTATTAACCTTTAAACCAAAAAAGTAAAGATGCTAAAAAAAAGAAAAAAAGATAACTTAATGAAAAAAAAATAATGGTAATTTTTTTCTTCAAAAATTTGCTATTTTGTTTTTATGATTGTCGACATAGCTCAAGATGGGGCAGTGATGAGAAAAAACCTTAATGTTGCCTGCACAGAAGTAATTAAAACAAAAATTTAAAAATAAAAATAATACAAGCAAATGCGAACAATAGCCCAACAGACATTAACAAGGTCAATGATCAGACGAAAAACTAGAATTAGACTGAAGGCTGTTCACAGAAGAGCTCTGATGGGCTAATAAAACGGCTCACTGTGACTCAGAGTTGCTAGACAAGTTAAAAAAAACAACAAAGATAAATGGTATCTAGGAAACATTCTGCTGATTTATGTAGAAAGGTTTATCAGAACACGGCATTTAAAGATGGAGAAGGATGAATGAATTGAAGGAAACTTGGGCCTTACCTTGGGGCTTTTGTAGATTATAAGAAGACCTGGTTTTAAGACACACCAGAGTTTGGTCCAACTTTTCAAGGTTCCTCTCACCTGTAAAGACAAATAGCAAGATTGATAATTATCAACAACAGCAACAACAACAACAACAATAACAAACAAGAAGAAGCGCTGTTCAATCCATCTGAAAGCTCACTGATTTTTAAGTTCATACCAGTAGCAATCCTCCAGAGCAAAGTTTCCACCTGAAAGCTCACTGATTATAAAGTTCATACCAGTAGCAATCCTCCAGAGCAAAGTTTCCACCTGAAAGCTCACTGATTATAAAGTTCATACCAGTACCAATCCTCCAGAGCTAAGTTTCCACCTGAAAGCTCACTGATTATAAAGTTCATACCAGTACCAATCCTCCAGAGCTAAGTTTCCACCTGAAAGCTCACTGATTATAAAGTTCATACCAGTACCAATCCTCCAGAGCTAAGTTTCCACCTGAAAGCTCACTGATTATAAAGTTCATACCAGTACCAATCCTCCAGAGCTAAGTTTCCACCTGAAAGCTCACTGATTATAAAGTTCATACCAGTACCAATCCTCCAGAGCTAAGTTTCCACCTGAAAGCTCACTGATTCTAAAGTTCATACCAGTACCAATCCTCCAGAGCTAAGTTTCCACCTGAAAGCTCACTGATTCTAAAGTTCATACCAGTACCAATCCTCCAGAGCTAAGTGTCCACCTGAAAGCTCACTGATTCTAAAGTTCATACCAGTACCAATCCTCCAGAGCTAAGTTTCCACCTGAAAGCTCACTGATTCTAAAGTTCATACCAGTACCAATCCTCCAGAGCTAAGTGTCCACCTGAAAGCTCACTGATTCTAAAGTTCATACCAGTACCAATCCTCCAGAGCTAAGTTTCCACCTGAAAGCTCACTGATTCTAAAGTTCATACCAGTACCAATCCTCCAGAGCTAAGTGTCCACCTGAAAGCTCACTGATTCTAAAGTTCATACCAGTACCAATCCTCCAGAGCTAAGTTTCCACCTGAAAGCTCACTGATTCTAAAGTTCATACCAGTACCAATCCTCCAGAGCTAAGTGTCCACCTGAAAGCTCACTGATTCTAAAGTTCATACCAGTACCAATCCTCCAGAGCTAAGTGTCCACCTGAAAGCTCACTGATTATAAAGTTCATACCAGTACCAATCCTCCAGAGCTAAGTTTCCACCTGAAAGCTCACTGATTATAAAGTTCATACCAGTACCAATCCTCCAGAGCTAAGTTTCCACCTGAAAGCTCACTGATTATAAAGTTCATACCAGTACCAATCCTCCAGAGCTAAGTGTCCACCTGAAAGCTCATCGATTCTTAAGTTTAAACCAGTACCAGTCCTCCAGAGAAATAATTCCCTCAGAAAACGTCATGCCACTTAATATTTTCTTGCATTCATACCATAGGTCCTTCTGGTTGGTAAGCAGTTTGAAACAGCACATGCTATTTTTCAGAAAGAAAAACAACAACAACAACAAACTGTTGTGGGACTAACGCCTCGAGTGTTTGAAATCTCCCTTTTCATCTTCATATACTGGGTTCTTATATAGCGCTTTATCACACCCCTAGGGGCGTATCAAAGCGTTCATTTTTTTTTTCTGCAAGGTATGTGGAGCTACATTTTGAAGTATGAGACCTAATCCTTTATAGCACCCTGTAATGGTTTACAAGGTGCTGTGGCGCAATATGCTGCCAATAAAACCAGGAACACCGGGGCGAACCCCTTCTCTTTTCGATAAGTGCACTGGGTTCTTTGACGTGCATTACACAACACACGGGACCAACGGCTTTACGTCCCCTGCGAAGGACGAAGCAATCATGGTTAAGTGTCTTGCTAAAGGACACAAGTGTCACGACCAGGACTCGAACCCACACTCTGCTGATCAGAAACACCAGAGCTTGAGTCCGGTGCTCATATCCGCTCGGCCACGACACGCCACAAGAGAATCAAATGTCATCGCTTGAAAGTCATGGACACTACTATACACACATACTGGCCACTAGCTGTCAATCCTTCTGCAGTTTTTATAACCTTTTGTACTTCCCTGGACGTCTCCTGCTCAAAATGTTTTCATAGTCCAAAGATTCAAAATAAACATTTCAAATTAATAATAATGTCAATCATCTCCACTCTGCAAAGCCCCAATTTCCTACATGATGCACGTCTGTTTAGCTAATTGCCAAAATGACTATCAAGTGTCAATGTCCAAAAGTTATTGGTTTGTTTTTCCTTTTTTTCCTAATAATCTTTAATGCCTATAAATAAAAAGCCATTATGAAATTGGTCCAGGGCCAAATCCTACTGTAAACAGACACTAAGTGTTTTGTGTCAGTTAAAGAGGGCTTGGTTTGGGGGGGGGGGGTGTGGCTGTCTGTGGTTATGAAAGCGTTAACGATTAAAAATGGAAGAAAAATTAGTTTTAAAGCTCCATCGACAGCTCTGGTAATTATCAAAGACCAGGGCTAAAATTCACAAAGCACTAAGATTCATCTTAAGATGAGTTGACAAGTATCATCATAAAGATTCGTATTGCGATATATGTAACACTTTGCTTAGCAATTGAGATTGATACACAGTTAAGATAAATCTTAGCTCTTCGTGAAATCGACCTCAGTATCTGCCACTCATTAGACTCCACATTATACATGAACTAACAAAGCTGTGAAAGTTTAAGCTCAATCGGTCATCGGGGTCATGAGAACATAGTGAAAAACCCCATCGCTGTTTTCACAGGACTTCTTCAAACATCAGATATCAGACTCGAGAGTTTAAAAATAGTTGCTTACTCATTTTCAAAAAATGTAACAACATCCCTTTACAATATGTTTCTTGAAAACTAGAGGATTGGAATGAATGTACTCTTCCAAAAACCAATGATGTACCATCCCTTTATGATATGTTTCTTGAAAACTAGAGGATTGGAATGAATGTACTCTTCCAAAAACCAATGATTTACCGTCCATTCATGTTATGTTTCTTGAAAACTAGAGGACTGGAATGAATGCACTCTTCCAAAAACCAATGATGTACCATCCCTTTATAATATGTTTCTTGAAAACTAGAGGATTGGAATGAATGCACTCTTCCAAAAACCAATGATGTACCATCCCTTTTTGATATGTTTCTTGAAAACTAGAGGATTGGAATGAATGTACCTTTCCAAAAACCAATGATGTACCATCCCTTTATGATATGTTTCTTGTGAAAAAAAAAGAGAGGGAAAAAAAAAAAAAGTTTCATATCTTTACAAAGGCCCTATATACACTTGATACAATCACTTATAATTTTCAACCATATATGTGTCAGTTAATTACGAGATACGAGATAGCGGTTTGACATCACAACGCTGCAACGGACGATAGCAAAACACCATACAATAACAAAACCACCCGCTGGGTCCATTAGCTCAGATTAAAAATAATAAAAAAAGCCAGAAGATTCTTTACTTGGATGTTTTCAAATCCGCTCCGCTCTGTGGCACTGATTTATGACTGAGGGATTACATTCCTGGAAATTTACGCACCCAATTTATTTCAGTATTTTAAAACAGCTACTTGAGAAAAACAAATCGTTAACAGGAATACTATTTATACTTGTTTATGATGTGTTTGTTTATCATTTAATTGTTGTTTTGATACTTTTACTCTTCTGAATTTTTCGTAATCATAAAAAATAAATAAAAATTTTTGCACCAACCTCAAGGTTTTGAAATAAAATAGCTTCACTTCTGCTGTCAAAGTGACAATACTTTGACGTCATTTGTGGGATGTTGCTTTGTTATTGCAACAAAGCAGCTATACAAAACAGACTCCAACAAAGGGCGTCACATGAGTGATGACGTCGCGGGCTTTTTGGGAAAAGCACCGGAAAAGGGTTATTAAAAATGAGGTTTTTGTTACAATAAAAATCTGTTCACTCTCATGTGAACTTGATTAAATTAATGATTGAAATTTGTTTGAATGAATTTCAGCAAAGATCACTTGTACGTTGCCGTTTTCGTTCTAGCTGATCTATAAGATGAATCTGAGTGCTTTGTGGAATCAGTCCCAGGGCACACCTACCTTGAGGTGGTCAGCCATAACGATGATGGAAGGATCTTTAAGAGCGCTAAGGAGCTCTTTGGTGACTCTTTTCTTCTCTCGTCGGTAATTCTTCTTCTGGGCCTGCGGAAAAAAACATCAAAATCACAAACAAATAAGTATTTTTGTCACCATTTATTAAATGACCGAATGGTATTGTTATTATTATTTATTCATTGTTTTATATTTTTCTGTAAACGAAACCAAGGATGCCTCATGAGTGAACTAAATCACTGTAGCTCACAAGCCTGAGGAAACATGTGAGCAAGGGTGCTTGCAATGTGAACCAGAAACACTAGGGTTAACCCCTACTCTTCCATGATGAGAGTTTATTTTGGGATCTTTTGAGTAAACTACCAATCCTATTACACGGGACCTAAGGCTTAATGTCGCATCAAAGCAATAAAGTATCTTGCTCAAAGACAAAAGTGCTACGACCGGGATTTGAACCCATGTTCTGCTGTCAACCATACCAGAACTTGAGTCCGGTGGACGAAACCGCTCGGCAACGTCACTCCACACGAGGCAGTGACGAGGGTAGGCTTTCAAGAGAAGTAACTCATGGTATAGATAGGTTGCAATATGACGTAAGTTGGCCATCTTTACATGCTTTACGGGCAATTTGGAACACACAGTCATGCGTTTTGCGTGAGAACGGCGTGCAGCACGCGCACATTTCACAAAACTCATTGCATGATTGGTTAGTAAACAACGCGGCTGCGTTAATAATTTGAGCGCTTGACGCGCCTGCAAGCCAAAATGCAATTTGCCCGTAAAGATGGCGTCTATTGGGAACTATCTATCAGTTCACTTACTGTGATGTAAGGCCTGTGTCTTCCGGACATTTTCTCCAACTTAAAAAACTTAGCGTTGACAGGTTTAAAAAAAACAACAACACAAAAAACAAACAGTTTCGCTGGGCACAACTTCCGTTGTTAGAAGATTGTCCCGGATAAATGCGGTTGACAATGGTCGATCTTTAATTTGAAGTTGTCCTCAATCAAACACTCTGACAGTTTATAAAGAGCCACGCTGGATACAACTCAAGAGGCAGACAGAGTTTTACAAATCAGGTGAACTTTTCCGATAAGATGTCCATCGTTAGAAGAATGTTCAGGGTTGATACTGCCACTCTATAATTTGAAATTGTCTCCAGTTAAACACTCTCACTTGTTGACAAGCTATGTTGGCCACAACTCAAAAAGCAGAGAGAGCGTTACAAATCAGGTGAACTTTTTCGCTAAAATGTCACTCAAGAAAAGCAAGTCCAGAATAAACAGAATTGATCCGTGTCTCCCGTTGTCTAAAGTTAACCAATCTGAGCATTAGAAAGAGTTGTTCCAGTTAGAAAAACTGAAGCCAATTTGAGCCCCAGAAGACTCTCAGTAATTTCACAATGTGGCATCGGTGGGGGTGATTCACCGGTTACATACCCCTTCGAGTGATTGAAATATCCTTCCTTCGTTTGAATCTCCCAGGCATCACGGCAAACCGCAATTTTAGCGCTAGCCTGACCGTGTACAGTCAATTTCCCAGGGCCCAACTTCATTAAGCTGTCAGAACTTGCTGAGCAGAAACACAGGTTACCAACCAAAAATAAGGTAATGTATAATGTTTGCTCGGCAGAACAATTTGCTCAGCACCATTTTCTGCTTGCGACAAAGTTTGCTTACCAAAGGAAAATCTTGCTTAGCAGAATCAGGTTACCAGCCCAAAAAGCAAGGTAATGTATTGTTTGTGACTGGTTCACTGCTAATTTTTGCTTAGCAGGACAATCTGCAAAGCAACATTTTCTGCTTAACAGCTTTATGAAATCGGTCCCAGGCTACTTGAAACCACCTCTTAACTTGTTGATAGGCCACTAACTTTCGTTAAACTGACAGCTGGAAGTGCTTCCTTTCGAAAGATCATCCCAGAAGCAAAGTTGAAATTGGAAACCCAAAGCCGAAGTTATGCCAACTCCCCAAATTGTCAATCCCTCCTCAACACACCTGTCTGTTGGCTTTCTCCATACCCTTACAACCTGTTGCCAACAGTAGCGCACCGAAAAAGGATCAGGAAAAATGTTGTCTGCAAATTACGGACAGCTCACAGATAAAAATATGGTTTCAGGCTGCTCATGATTAGACAGGAGTAGACATGGTTTAGCTGCCGTAGTTGTTGTTTCGTAATTTGGGGTTCGTATCCTAGCATTTCTATGAATTATTTACATCGGAGTGAAGTTTGAGGGTCCCACTTTGTTAATGATTAGCTTCCCAAGTTGTCGTTAGGCGGGAGCAGCTGAGACTGAGGGATTGCCAATTGGGTTATTAGTCATTAATTAGGAGTGAGTGACCGACTGATATCCAATCAATTTGTCGTGTATTGAGAGTGACTGTGACTACAGGATTCCCAACTGGGTTAAAAAAGACTTTAAATGCTGTTGAGCATGTTGAGTGACGGTAATTTCTGATTGGGGTATCAGTCATTAATTGGGAGTAATTGGTCCAAAAAAATCCAAATGAGTGTTGCCGTTTGTTTGGAGAGTCTAAGACCATGAAGACTAAGGGATTCCCAACTGGGTTATTAGACATTCAGTAGGAGTGACTCACACTTGAAAGTGGTTTCTGATTGGGCAATTTGTCATTAAATGGAAGTGATTTTGACTAAAGGATTCCAAAATGGGTTACCTGTCATAGATTGGGAGTGACAGAGACCAAAAATTAATGCAAACAAATGAATTTTGAAGCTTGTAAAGCAGACTAACAAAGTTTTAATCTTCAAAACAATTTCTCCCCTGTAACTACTCATTCGGCAGCACACTTGCACGCCTGGAGTTACACAGCCTCTGTTGCCCCTGGTCTTGGCCTTGGTGCCCCTTTAAAAGTTTCCCATAAACTTTAAGATTTTCCAATGGAAGTACACCTTGCAAAATGAAAATGGCCTTGCTCTCGTAAAGTTGAAATTCCAGACCCGCACTTGCTTCAATTTGTTTTGACAGTACTCCTCAGACTAATGACATGCCCCCAAAGGGACTTTGTGATTTGGTTTAAGATTTGCCGAAAGGGACTTCAGAGGTACTTGAGGCTTGAGTCTAAAGAATTCATCACATCGAGGTTGAGGGTATATGGGTGAGAGTAGAGTTGAGAGTGGGGTTGGGGATATGATTGCGAGATGAGTTGTGAGTTGTATGGTTAAGGGTTGGTTTAGGAATGGGGTTGAGGGTATGAGTTGGGGTACAAATGAGGGTATATGGCTGAGGGTAAGTGTTCAAAATGAGTTGTTGGTACACTTGAGAGGTTTGGTTAAGGGTGGGGTTGAGGGTACGAGTTGCAGTAGGAATGAGGGTGGAACTCAGGGTATGGTTGAGGGTAGGGTTGAGAATCGAATTGAGGTTAGGCTTGAGGGTGGTGTTGAGGTTGGGGTTTAGCGTATGGTTGAGGTAGGGTTGAGGTAGGGTTGAGGAAAGGATTGAGGGTAGGGGTGAGGGTAGGGTTGATGGATGAGTTGATGGTGAAGTTGAGGGTATATGAGAGTGGAGTTGAGGTGGAGTTGAGTGTATAGTTAGGGGATGGGTTTAGGTTGGGATTAAGGGTACAGTTTGAGGGTGGGGTTGAGGTTGCAGTTTAGGGTATGGTTGAGGGTAGATTTGACGATGGGATTGAGGGTTGGGTTTAGGGTGGGGTCCATGGTGAAATTGAGGGTATAGATGAGATTGGAGTCGGGGTGGAGTGGAGGTAATAGTTAAGGGTAGGGATGAGGTAATGATTGAGGGTAGAGTTTGAGGGATATGTTGAGGTTGGGATTGAGGGTAGAGTTTGAGGGATATGTTGAGGTTGGGATTAAGGGTAGAGTTTGAGGGATATGTTGAGGTTGGGATTGAGGGTAGAGTTTGAGGGATATGTTGAGGTTAGGATTGAGGGTAGAGTTTGAGGGATATGTTGAGGTTGGGATTAAGGGTAGAGTTTGAGGGATATGTTGAGGTTGGGATTGAGGGTAGAGTTTGAGGGATATGTTGAGGTTGGGATTGAGGGTAGAGTTTGAGAGATATGTTGAGGTTGGGATTGAGGGTAGAGTTTGAGGGATATGTTGAGGTTGGGTTTGAGGGTAGAGTTGGAGGGATATGTTGAGGTTGGGATTAAGGGTAGAGTTTGAGGGATATGTTGAGGTTGGGATTGAGGGTAGAGTTTGAAGAATATGTTGAGGTTGGGATTGAGGGTAGAGTTTGAGGGATATACACATGTATTGAGAGCAAAGAGGTCTTACCTTAAGAGACTCCCTCTTTGAGAGCTTGCTCGGAACGCCTGTTGTACCGTAGCCATCTCCAGTTGTGTTTAGTTTCCCTTCAGACTGAAGAAACAAGAAGACAAAAAAGTGAATAAAAAATGACCAGAAATAAAGCAACCAAGCAACCGAGTTGAGATTACTAACGACCAAGGAGAATAAACACACAATACTAGACAAAGTTTGAGAACTGTGGGTTGTGTTTTAAAAAAGGTCTCTTCTACATGGGCGAGTCTTTACGACGAGGAAACTTTCTTACGAATGTTACTCGCGCTTGATGCGCGGTACTCCCTGCAGGTGAAGCTTGCGCACTCATCTATTGCCGTCTCAGATGGTTTCAGTTTTGAAGTTCAAGAAAAGGATTTGAAAGAGCAGCAACAAAAAAAAGGATTGGAAAGAGAGGATGATGAAATGGTATGAATGCACAGAGGTGAGAGAGGAGAAAAAGAAGAAAGCAAAGGAGGTTGACGAAGAGTGAAGTAAAATTTTAAGGACGGTTTGAAGGAAACGGAATTAAGAATATGATGAAAATGTGGGAGGGGAGAGGAGGTATGTTCCTTGAGGGGAAGTAGGAGCTAGTTAAGGAGGATGAAATGTTAGCTGATGCAGGAAAGTCACAATTCAGCACGAGATCAATTTTGAAATAAAGGAACGAGGAAGAGGGATCATCAGTTGGAAAGAGCAGTTTCTAAAATGACGTTGTTGATAAATGACTCGTTTATCACTGGAAACGGGAACTGTTTCATGGACGAGACGTGATAACAATGAAAATGAGAATGAGCAGGATGCAAGTGGAGGATAGAGGAAGTAATTACAAGACGTATTTAAGGAGATAAAAATAAATGAAGACATTGAGGAGGAAGATCAGATGAATTACGGGATTGAGGGGGGGGGAATGAGAAGGATAAGGTCTGAGGAAATAACTTTCAAGGATAATGAGGACAGGGAGGAAAGGAAGTGTCCAAGGACTCTAAGGAGGACAAGCTGGGGGAAGGAGAGGGGGCAGGAACGGCGGGAGGGAGGGATCAAGGGAAAACAGAAAAGTGACAAAGAATAAGGAGGCAGGAAGAATGACACCAAGGAAGAGAGAGATGAGGTCAGTCAGAGAGAGTTCTGGAGAAAAGCTTGGGTGAGACATAGTTCCAGAGTGATTTCCGTTCAAACAAGAAATGGCGTCCACTAGGAGTTCGAATGGATGGCTGGGCGTAAGATTTAGAAGAACTTCTGACGGTCGCTGTGTAGACGAGGAGTACCACATGTACAGTACGACCTTGAAGAAGATCCGCTAGTACGGCCCAGCTGACTTAAAAAATACAGAGTGACTGCATACGAGTGTAGGGAGGCAAAAAACTAGCGTTAGGCGTTGGACTGTTAAAGACAAAAATGACAACCGGATGATATGTGCCAGCCGACGTTTGATCAATTACGGCTTGGAATTTTTTTTCCAAGCTCTAGACAACAGTAGGAAGCCGGGATTACACACAATCCGAATAAACAATCTATTCCGGACGTTCGTGTGTAAACAAAAACGTTCAATAAATCTTGTTTTGTTTTGGTACCGCTCGAGTCTGTGGCCCCCGAGGGGCGAGCTAAAATTAGCGGATTACGGCACACGCTTTGCAATCGGGTAATTAATTGAGGTTGGTGTGTGCATGATGGGTCGTCGTACTGTGGTGTCACAACACGATGCAGAAGGGTTGTGTTAATTACTCTGTGATGAGCCGTTCAAGAAATCGATGCTTATGTGAAACAGAAACAGGAAATTCCGCGCTTACCTCAAGCGTAATTTACAGGTTAGCAGGAATTTTTTGCTTGAGCATGTGTGTACTCCACGTGAATAGGCATTCGTCATTTACACAGCTAGCATGGATAGTGCAGAAATTCGGCGCTTGCACAGTAAGCAGAGAATGGTGATCGCAAGCGCAAAATTCGGTGGTAAGCAGAGCCATAAATCTGATCAGAAAAATAAAAAACTACTCTGGTTTTATCTTTTTTGTCAGCTCTACCAATCCTGTATAATAGCTTTAAGGAGAAAGCATTTTATGAAATAACGTTTCAGCCTGTAAGCCAACAGCAGACCTCACCCTTAACACTAGCCCGGTGTACATTGTCTAGTAAAAAACTGCTCTGGGCCAGTAGACACCACTTCTCAACTTGCCCTGTGGGCTACTAAAACCTGTGCAACCCGTATACAATGCTCATATCTTCCTTTTCAGATGTCAATAATAATTTTTAAAAAATATTTATGGTTGACTGTTTGATTGTAACTTCATTTGACCATCAAAATGGACGTGATCGCTACCATCAATCAGAAAGATAAATTCCTGACAATACGGACTTAAAATCTGGGCCGCTAAAACTTCCTGGGGGCCAGTAAAACACAGTTTACTAGCCCGGTGGCCTACTTTAGAAAAAGCTTAAGTGCATGGCCTTGTGCGGGAAAGCCATGGCACTGCATACATTTGTGCGATAACAAATTATTATTACAAAACAGAAGTTATCCATCGACTGAGCTTGGGTAATAAAGAGAAACATTTACAGTTTCAGTGCAGCACGAACGTCCACGGCGAGCCGGTGTAGCGCAACATAGCCTTAGGCCTGCATATCCGCTTATTGAAATCAGTTGTTATTTAATAAGAGAAAGGATAGCCACAGACGTGAGGGAATTTTTTTGTCTCGATGACGATCGTGTCCAAAGTATTTCTGAGGTCATGCAGAAGCAGAACAATGAAAGGAATGAAATATTATTGGATAAAAACCAATTTTTGTTATCATAAAAAATTAAAAGAACAAAAAGAGAGAAAACATTTCCGTTCAGCACAAAAAAATTGTGATGTGAAAAAAAAAAAAAAATTTCCTTTCAGCAAAAGAATTAAATAAACAAATAAATAAATTGCTCAAGAAATACAGGGGTGAGAATCGTTGCTGACAAAAAATGCCAAAAACTAGGATCTAAAATTCAGGAGGTAAGTTGAAATGATGGCATCCACAGGGGTTTATATTCTAATGTGGGACTATAGTCTGTAAACAATGCACTCACGTACATTTAATATTTGTATTTTAGTTTCATTATTTATCATGGAATAACCTCGAACAACTTTCTGTTTAGAAACACTGTTCTCCAGTGTTCTGAGTGATGAAACGTTTTCATTTTTGAAAGCAATATCACTACTGGTTTGGCTCCAGCCTGAACTTTTAAACTTGGAATAGTCTCCATCTGGGACCGGCAACGCATGCTCATAACTTTGCTAAGCATGAAAAATCTTGCTAAGCAGAAAGAGGTTACCAGCTGAAATACCACAAAATGTTAACTGTTTGTGACTGGCTCCCCGCTTATTTGTGCTTAAACATAAATTTGCTTAGCACTATTTTCTGGTTAACAGCTTTACAAAATTGAACCAGGTCTTAACTAGTTGTCCCTTTCAAATGTTCCCAAAGACCGGGCATGGTTTGCCCTCCTTCTTAAGTGACTGGCCAGCAGGACACGTTAGCTTGTCATTTCACTAATCTGTTAGCTTTTTCAGTAGTCAATATTTCAAATGAAGTATGGACTGTTTTCAACAGTGAACTTGCCAGTTAGACCACTTGAAGATATTTGTGACAGGTGCTCGGTTGTTTTAGCATTCGGCCATGATGGCCAGCGGACTACTGGGGCCAATTTCAAAGAGCTGCGTAAACACAAAACAATTTTGCTTAACCAGGATTTAAGGTTACCAGCCAATATACCATTCCACGTGTACCAATTGTTGGTATCCTGTTTATTTTATGTTTGAGCAGAAATTCATTCAGCAAGATTTTCTGTTGAAAAAGTTAAAGCAGCTTATTGAGCCTTCAAAACGCACACAAAAAAGAAGTTAAGCACAAAACAATTGAGCTTATCATAATAAGGTTACCAGCCAAAATACCATGTCATCTGTGACATTTTCAACTGGTTTGCCCGCTTATTTTTGCTTAGCAGAAAATGATTAAGCACTATAGTCTCCTATACTCTGAGCCCAGAAGACAATGGGATGTGTAAGATGATATGTGAACTGTGTAAAATATGTGTACAAAAGTCCTTGCCCTTTAAAATGTTCAAATGTGTAAACAAAGATATACAAAGCTAGGGTTTTTGCTGTAAATATGCACATAACCCACTGCAACTCTTTTAAAAAGCATTTTACATGTAAATTGACGCCATCAAAGCCACCCACTCTTTACCCACGCACAATTTTATAACCATTCCGAAAGACAAAATTCCCTCGTACCGCAAACATGGACACACAATTCTGACCCAAATGTCCTTTTGAACAATTGTACCTATTTAAATATCCGTAGCTGCCGAAGGCAGAGAAGGAAATGGATCGAAAACCGGCCACTTCCTCGCAATTAAATCACCCCAAAGCAAAAAAAGGGGTTAAAAACTAAAAAACAAATCTCGCCAAAACGGACCTAGAAAGCAAAAATAAAAAGTTGACCTATTTACTGGGAAAATACCATCTGTTTGTTCGCCAAAAGTGAAATTAACTTTCAGCACTGCGACATTTACTGCTGTTGAATAGATTAAAAGAAATGTAAAAAAAAAAAAAAAAAAAAAAAAAAAGAGAAGAAGAAAAAAATATTACTTGTATTGAATTTAAGTGTGATTGCATCTAGTGAGAATTGTCAAGTAACGTTCGTGACTGGGCGTTAGAGTAAAGCAATAAAAAAACAGCAATTTCATACATGTTGGACCACATGTCTAGGGCAATCAATACCGTGCTCGGAGTCATCAAATTTATGAGCCAATCAGGGTTGTTCTCAGGTGTATTTTTTCAAAACTGGGGGCATTCTGGACCCAAATTTTGGAAGTTTGACCTAAGCATGCTCAGGGTATCTGCACACTATAAGAAGTCAAACTTAAGACTTTTTAAGACCCTTTTAATGTTACCCTTAACACAGTTTAAGGCCAATGGATGTGAATAATATCCTTGGTTTCAATTACAAGAAATATGTCATACTAATTATAATAATAATCTTGATGCAAACTTAACACGTCTGCTTCCTCTTGGTAACATTTTCCAGCGAGTTGACCAACCATTTAAAACCAGTCACCATCATGGGTTAGGTATGCAGTGGCATGGCTGTGCACAGAACAAACAGTGTGTGTCAAGTAAATCCGGTTCATACTTAAGCCGTGTTCGCATTGGACTTATTTTGGGTAAACTAACCGAGTGAATGGGTAACTTGACCATTTTAAGTCCAATGTGGACAGCCCAGGAAGTTTCCCTCCCAGGTAACTTACCCGACCCGAATGGGTAGCTAGGTGGCAAGTAAGTCTATTGTTCTGGTAAATGCACATGCTCAGTTACTACTTAAACAATGGAAATTTACCTGGTATGTAAGTTGCCACCTGGTATTCAAAAGTCTGCCATTCAAATGAAGTATAAATTAGGGTTAGGGTTGGGTTGGGGTAGGGTTAGGGTTGGGTTGGGTTAGGGTTAGGGTTGGATAGGGTCAGGGCTAGGGTTCGGGTAGGGGTAGGGCTGGGGTAGGGTTAGGATTAAGGTTAGGGTTGGGTAGGGTTAGGGTAGGGTTAGGATTAAGGTTAGGGTTGGGTAGGGTTAGGGTTAGGGTTCGGGTAGGGTTAGGGTTCGGGTAGGGTTAGGGTTCAGGTAGGGTTAGGGTTCGGGTAGGGTTAGGGCTGGGGTAGGGTTAGGATTAAGGTTCCAGGCATGATATTTGGTTCATGGAATTAAGTAGGAACAATTAATCAAGTACAAGGGCTGACCTACACATATGTATACACATGGTGGAGGCTTTAATGGACTTTTCAAGCGATGTAATCACATCTTTTCTAATTTTTCCAAGGGCAAAAAAGTCGAAAATCAGACTTAAGTAGGAAGATTAAATCATGCCTGAGGTTTTATAGTCGGTCACATGATTGATCATCAGCTTTTTCAGCGATAACTATAAAATGTGTTTCTTATGATCGATTGTCAAGTTTGCAACCGTGCGACTGACTATAAGCCGACCTTAAGGGTCAGTGGGTTCAACTCTTTTAGTGATCAAACAAGAAAACCAGACTTTCATAAGCAATCCCCTCCAAAAGCAAATACTGATCTGACCTACATTATAAAGATGACTGGCTTGTGATGAAAAGAGCATTGACCACGGCCTCCTCTTGTGATTGGGTGACTCCGCGGCCTCACTATTTGACCTCTGACCCATGTACGATGACCTCTCTTTCCCATGATCCTTTCTGAGGAAGCTGTCGCTCATCGAGCGTTGCTGTCGAGTGGTGCTCGTTGAGCTGATGAGTTTCTGAGCCATGATCGTAAAATGATTCAACTAACAGTGATTCCAGTATCCCGCTGTTTCTCTCCAATGTAAAGGCATGCTGTGAAAGTGAGGCTGCCAGGGAAAACAAGATGGCCTCTTCAGGTGTTTAGTTTCTACCGAGGCTCCTTGCAATGTCAAGGAAATAGGCTGGTCCCTTTTTACTAACTGATTATCAGCACTGTTCTAACCATAGTGGTGCATGGGGTATCCAACAAAGATGGCAGAAGCCTGTGAAGTGTCTGCTTAGTACTCATAAATATCAAAGACTGCCGTCCGCTGCGAAAAGCTCCACATGTACTGAACCTCCACACGATTTGATATGCTCGAGGTGTTTCAAAGCTATACACGATCTCATTATGAAGTTAATGGTGATCATTGACTGTCATTGACCTCCCTTGACTGTCATAACTCTGAATGCCATCCCTTTATACTGCTCCCTCTCGTCAATAGATCATGTTCCCAGAGGCTCTATGATGATGATGTATTCAAATAAAGAATTGGGACCAGTCTAACCCTGACACAAGCCTCTGCAAGTGCAAGCGAAGAAGCAGAGTGCAAGCCACCAAACCCCACAACCGAACAACTAAAGTCCTGCAGTCTTGTTTTTTTTTACCAAACACATGTTCTTGAAGATTTACGCATTATAATTTTAAAGCGTTTTAAATACCAAACATCGTCCTGAAGAAAAAACGGAAGAAATATTTTCACAAATATTTCTGGTCCAGCGAAAGTTCTACGATACAAGTCAAGAGAAGAATTTCTTCTGGTTGTCAGACACAAAATCACATCTTTTCATAAAAATCCAGAAATCAGTAACAAAAATAGCCTCACAAATCACATGCCTACAATTGAATTCACATATACTGCAGAACGTTTACACCTAGTATTTTAAAACACAAAGCTCAGCATTTTCAAGAGATGCACGGATGAAGAGCGACTTTTGACAACTTATCCTCCTCCAAACTGCCTGAAACGGGACACTGTCATCACCCTGTTGGATTTTCTTTAAATCAAAAGATCATGGGATTGAGGGCAATCACACCACTCGAAGAGGATTAGTTGTTTGGCTGTGGGGCTTACTGTACACTCATGGCTGTATCTAATGAAATATATGATGGAATATGCTTGTGTTAATGTGACAACAAGCTTTACTGGTGAGTGCACGAGTATCTAGAGCAAACTCAGCCAGAGAAGTTGAACAAGGCGTTTATGTCATCGGTTGGAAAGTAGAAAGCCAGACGTTGTTTCTGCAAACATCACTTATGTCACACGGAGAAGAAATTAGGGAAGACACACTGACTGTTTGCGAGACAAGAACTGAGTAATCTGGAGCAAGCACACACACTACAGAAAAGTTGGCGAGTTTCATCCTGTTGCTTTCACTTGCTGTGAAGTGGAAAACCAACAGCTGAAAGAGACTTCAAGCAAAGGACTGAATGAAGTGACGGCAGAAAAGAGAGAGACACTTAGCCTTTTAACGTAAAATCGAAAGCAGCTTCTTCCGCTATGGATGTTTTGTTTTTGCTTACTGCATCTGGCCCAACGAAGAGATCAAGAGACACTAACACAAGTAGCATTCTTCACAGCCTAACCTGTTTTGGCGTTAGCAGTGTTGTCCTCAACAGTGGTCTGCTGGCCAAATGCCAGTTAAAACATCCCAAGGACCAGTCAAGATTCTGTCCAAGTGGTTTGGCTGGCTAGTTTAGTGCTACTCTCTCAGGGGTTGGAGGACCAAATGACGGCCAAAACACAGAAGGACCCGTCAACAATCTCTCCCAAGTGGTCCAGCTGGCTAGTTTCCTTACCAATGGCTCGTACCATCATCAAAGTCCCTTCTCAACAGTTGTCCACTGGCCAAAATTGACCAGCACGGCTTGCGGCTATACCATGGACATGAAATCTCTCTCCAAGCGTTGTGGTGGTTCTGATTAGATCCGGATGTTTCAATCAGTCTGCTCTGCTGGTCTTCAGAAGAAGACCAAAATGCCTGTTAAAAACACCTGAGAACCAGTCAAAATGTTCTCAACGTAATGCGGCTGGTAACATGTCAATCACACTGCATACACACGCCTTCAAATGTAAGCTCCTTGAAACTTACAAATCTTGATAGAAGACCAGCCAAAAGAAATTTAGGGTCTAGTAAAATAACAAGCTTATCGGTCTCGCTGGCTAGTCCCTGACAACGATGAGAGCAAACCCTGCCAGTTCTAAGGCGAATGTTGCAGAAAAGCCACATTCCACATTATGGCGGAAACCACACACCCATCAGCTTTCAGAACCAGCAAACGGCAGTGAAAAACAAAGTATTATGATATCCCCGTAAATAAACGTGAACTCATGCACACAAAACAAGTTGTGAAACAGGAACTGGGGACGGTGAACACCGTACACGTCAGTAAATCCAGTAGATGTGGTGGCTGAACATGTGGAATAATATTGCCTTACAAACTGACAAACATTGTATTATGTAGAGTTTTATTACTGTGTACATTTGAGCAGGAAATACCGGAAAGCAGTTCAAGTATTTTTAAGTCATTTGATTCCAACAGATGCTACAATATTTTAAAGGGAAAGTGTGTCACTGTTTTTTTTTTTTAAAGGGAAGAGGAAATTAATATGCCATTTGCGAGTTAGATTTGAATGATGTCTGGTACAATGTCCTGTATGGTGACAAGTGAATGCTCAATTTGAATTCCTAAGTTTTTAAAATGTGTGGCGCAAGAATACAAGTCTTGGCTGATCTGCAGGTTGCAACGTACGTATGTAAACGCCATTTCTTTATGATATGTTTCTTGATAACTACAGGATTTGAATGAATGTACTCTTCCAAAAACCAATGATGTACCATCCTTTTATGATGTTTCTTGAAAACTACAGGATTGGAATGAATGTATTCTTCCAAAAACCAATGATGTACCATCCCTTTATGATATGTTTCTTGAAAACTACAGGATTGGAATGAATGTACTCTTCCAATAACCGATGATGTACCACCCCTTTATGATATGTTTCTTGAAAACTACAGGATTGGAATGAATGTATTCTTCCAAAAACCAATGATGTACCATCCCTTTATGATATGTTTCTTGAAAACTACAGGATTGGAATGAATGTACTCTTCCACAAACCGATGATGTACCATCCCTTTATGATATGTTTCTTGAAAACTAGAGGATTGGAATGAATGTACTCTTCCAAAAACCAATGATGTACCATCCCTTTATGATATGTTTCTTGAAAACTACAGGATTGGAATGAATGTACTCTTCCACAAACCGATGATGTACCATCCCTTTATGATATGTTTCTTGAAAACTAGAGGTTTGGAACGAAAGTATGAAATGTAGACGATCCCTTTAAAGAAAAAGGAAGTGGTTCCATAATCTATTCAGAAAATATGTAGACTACAAAAACAGGAACTGGTGTTTAATATCTTCCCGTAATATCTTGGAATAAGATTACACCAATTACAGCAAGAAGGTACTGAATTTGCACAAAATTCCTAAAATTTACATCGGTCAAGTTTGAGCTGCAATCATATTTGACAAACGTTAGCTATTTTTATAGAGTTGAAGAAGTGATAAGCTTTCATTTGAGGTATTGGGAAGTAAAACCCCAAAACGAATTATTGTCACGATCCATGACATTGTCCATTCGCCATGGAAAAACATCTCTTTGGTGTGTTGTGGCCGAGTGGTCAAGCGCACTGGACTCAAGCTCTGGTGTTTCTGATCAGCAGAGTGTGGGTTAAAGTCCCGGTCTTGACACTTGTGTCCTTTAGCAAGACACTTAACCATCAAGGGAAATGTGAACAGCTTCCTTTAGTATCAAATGTCTTAACTTCCCACATTCTATTTTAGGTTATTGTTCGTTTTGGTGGTTATGGTGGAGTGTAGGTTAGTTTAGAGTCTGACTAGGAGATTGTGACCAGGCCCACAAAGTGTGGGCGAACGGCGCGCCTAGTCAGACAACAGGGCACTTGTCCATTAGCTGTGTCGTGGTCGAGCGGTTTGGTTCATTGGACCCAAGCTCTGGTGTTGTCAGCAGCAGAGTGTGGTTTCGAATCCCGGTCATGACACTTGTGTCCTTGAGCAAGGCACTTAACCATAATTGCTTCGTAAAAAGTTGGGAAGGTAGTGCACTCTGCTCTGCCAACCAGGCTCCTAGTGGATGATACCCTTGCCTATACAACCTTATGGACTGTGAAGGGGGTAACCCTGTTTCAGCCGCAGGAGTAGGTGGCATCTGGGTTGATGTGGGTCGACAGCCCAAATCAGTTAAGTGTGGCCCTCACCTTGAAGTGGCCGTCCAGCCTTGTGAGTTGGGCAAATATCTCATCAAAAAAAGTAGGAATAAAGGCTCCATGACCACCAGCTTCACTTCCCTAGTTGTTGCTGTTTCGCAGGATCTTTTCTATTGATCCTTTGTTTTGTAGTTCTTTTATGCAACTTGATTCTAGCTTTTGCTATGCCGGGCCGCTTTTCATCTTTTTGATGTTTTCATCAGGTCCCTGAATCCAAGTTAAAAAAGCCAACAAACAAAAACCCTTATTGCTTTGTCCTTTGGATGGGACACAAAGCCGTTGATGTCATGTGTTGAGTAATGCACAAAACAGAACCCAATACACATTGTCGGTGTTTTCTGGTATGGTTGGTTGCTGAATGCGCCGCGTCACCTCGTAAAACCATACAAGGTGACTTATAAATAGCTCTCATAATTAAAAACTTTCATATCCTGTCCACAAAAAAAAAAAGGAAGCTATTTGAGATGCCCCTAGATAAAACACTAATATAAGAACTGATTATTAACTACTCCTTCACGTGATATGTAACTGCAGCCCTAGGGCATCTCGGCAAAAAAAAATTATTATTATTTTTTTTAAAAACAGACAGTGCAAGGCAAGTCATTTGCAAACATTGAACGTTTCCTTTACTTCTACATAATAATAACAATAATTAAAATTTATACTGCGCCCGTTATATCCAAATGATCAAAAGCGCATATAACACATGTCAAATTGCATTGAACGGACGAACAAGATCAAGAAAAAAGACTGGTCACCAGGCCACAGTGCCCAAACCACAGTATGGGGATACATGTGCAAGGCACGAATTTGGGGAAAAAATCCACAAGACCTCCAGGGCTTGTTGCTCAAAAATGTTTACTGGACCAAAATTGTTTTTACAATCAAAATGAGAAAAAGAACTTCTTCTTTTTATTTGAACAAGTTCTAAAAAGACATGTATAAGAGAGGATTTATCTCATTTGACATTATGGGACAAGTACACTTTGTGTAGACAAGATTTGAAAGGTATTTTATCAGACTCAAAGCCAACATGTGAACACGATATTACACACACTGCCACAGTGAGGTATTGTTAAGCCGGGTTCATACTTCCTGCGAATGCGAATGCGAATGCGAAGCGAATTTTGACGTCACAGGGCTGTTTTCGCAGCGAATGTTTCGCAGGAGTTGAGCACATTTCAACTGCTGCGAATTATTCGTTGCGAATTTGTGACGTCAATATTCGCTTCGCATTCGCGTTCGCAGGAAGTATGAACTGGGCTTTATTCTAGAAAAACACAAGACCACCGGACTTGCCCGGTCATGAGTTTCCTTCTCGATGCTAAAATCACTGGCCTCGGGCCTGCAGGCCTGTGGTCAGTGTAAAATTCAAGCCCTGCATCTGTCTGCCAACAGAGAACTAACCCTATCCCTGCTGGCATCGGTAATGTTCCGATCTTTTCAGGAGACTCTGTACATATGAGGCTCTGATCCAGACTTTGGCACAGTGTCAGACGTATATATAGGAACTACATGTAGAGGGCGGCCTGGTAATGCTACATGCACAAACGCGACGGAACCGCAAGGAGGAACGCGCGCCATTTTGTACGAGGGCAACATTGAATACAAAATACGCGGTGTGCTAATTAAATACACGTTATGCGGTCTAAAAAAAACAAACCCAAAACGAGCGGCTGTATTAAAGTTGTTTCGTGGGGTTTATCTTATTCGTTTCAAAAGAGGATGAACACACATGCCATGATATATTGTCCAAAGTGAAGGAATATAATTCTAAATTATTATATTTATTCGGGGATTATTTAGTAGCATAAACGGTCTTCACTGGCGTTCATAAATTTCACACTAAACCCTTTCATTGTTAACCATTGTTCTTTTGCAACACGCACTAATGGTTTAGACGTTGTTTTGGACTACTTCAGTACTTACGAAATGGCCGCCGTGCTGCCTTTGTCAGGCCGCGTAAATAGGCTACTGCGCCCTCTAGTTCCCATATATAACTCTATGGGCCATACTGAACAAGTGCATTCGTTAGAGCGGCCATGACATGCGGCCCTTGGGAAATAAGTAGGACAATTTTATTGAGTACAGGGGCTGACCTCCATGTCGATATGGTCACAGGTTCTTTTTTTAAGGACATTTAATAACAATCTTGCTGATTTTTCTGAGGGTCAAATAATCGGAAAACAGACTTAAAGGGAAGTATAAGCTTGGTAATGACTCTGAAAATTAATTGGTAAGAAAAAAAAGCAGCTTTGGATAGTATAATGCATTTTGAGAAACTTTTTCACTTCTAATTACTGCGGTTATGGAAAAATATTCTTCCTGCGTGGACATATTCGCTCCGGTTTTTCGGTGATATCTCAAAAACGCGACCACCTTTTGAAGTGAAATTTTCACAGGTTAGTTTTTATTGTATATACCTACATTTATAGAGGATTAAAACAATCAAACGGTTCCAAAAACCAAAGGTAAACTTTGCCTTTAAGTAGGAAACATATCATGCATGGTTAGAGGCGATTCAACACAGAGGAAAAATGAATGCTACATGTACACCTACCCGACTTCGTGGCGCTTGGAATTTGGAGGTTGGGCGAAGTGAGTCCTTGTCGAATAATTCAGCATGGTCCTGGTCAGTCCCTTGACCTGAAGGGAGGCAAAACAAAGGGGGAAAGTGTTTATCAAAACCACAAGAGAAACAAATGAAAAGGGAAATGTATTTTGTGGACAGCAGCTTGGTTCTAAGACTGTGTTTGAACTGGCAACTACAGCTATGGCTAGATTAGTATGTGTCATTATGCATTGTAGTATAGTACGTCCTTAGCAACACCTTTAGCAACGATCCTAGCCGTAGCTAGAGCCACCATATCGGCTACAGCCCGAGGCCCTTTTGTGAACCATGCCTTCAGCTTGGGTTACAGCTTAGGCTCAATCAAGTATTTTGAAAATGTGTGCTTTGGATACAGGGCTTCAAACAGGCAGATGGAGCCATAGCCAGAGCCATAGCCATAGCAAGAGCCATGCTTTTGAAAAGGGTCTTACGGCTTTATCCAAACCCCGGCTTAAGCTCCAGTCTCTGTTTGATGCTGAAGCACCGTTCAAAATGTACACTGCTCCACAATCTATGATGAAGCGCAAGTCAGAGCCGGACCCCAAGCATGCCAAGCCATGGTTTGCAAAAAGCTAATCTTGAGAGACAGAGAGGCTACAGACCACGCAAGTTTTGCGCATACTCAAACCCTCCGTTTCAAACACAGCTACTAGTGACACCAACCAAGGTCAAAGGTTAAACTCCATAAAAACCGACGCATCCAAAGGCCTGTACCTTGCATTGTTCACCAAATGCTGTGTGTAGAATCAGATCCTCGGACAAAGGGGACTCAAGAAGAAGAACAAATTCGACAAAAAAAAATCGTCCCTTTTTAAAATGGTGCAGATTTACTACTTGATCCCATTATTTTCAACGACTGTCATCTTGGTCCTGTTGGCTAGACACGTGAAACAGATTGGATGACGATGGATTCTATAACATAATTCTCCACTACTGGACAATACTTGGTGAATTCGTCAGCGTAACAACGGCATAAGTCTTGAATCTCAAGGTTTAGATTCTCTTCAAGTGTTTCCATCCTTTGCCGTCATCGTCTTGTCTTCCAGCCGTAACAAGCAGTTCTCTCAGCATGGCGTATTCTTGAATCTCTCACTGCAAGTACTCCTCAATTCTTCATCTATTTCAACTCTCCACTGTTTTCTTTCATCCTTCCTTTTGTCATCCCGCTATAACGGTCAGTTTTCTCCTGGCATAAGGACGACAAATCGTGCTTCAAGTTCTCAGTTCTTCGTCTTTTACAACTCTCCACCGTTCTCTTTCATTGTTTCTCATGCCAACCCGCCATGGTGGACAGTTTTCACATCTGACGCTCGCACAATACCAAGAATGCTAATATACTCCCGAGACAACGATAAAGTATAGACTTAACAGTCTTCCAATTAGCAATCACGGCTGGCTGTAAAGCACAGCGCAGACGACAACGTATGATCACGACATCACCAAGGCCAACCAGTTTACAAAACCGTCTCCCCGGGGAAAAAATATATATACAGCATCTCAGTAAAAAGCATCCCGCTTGTTCATTTCTCCTTCAGGTTTAGAATAAAAATCAAAAATCAAATACTAGAACATATTTTCTGTGTATATTCTCTTGGCACAAACCAATTACACTTCGCTCCTCATTCAATTAGACTTGTTCACCGGTGAACGTAAGGACATGTCCAGGATTCGTTAATTAGGTACACCGGCTGTGGTCAGGCATGATTGCCCGACAACAATAAATTATAATTCAGTTTGAATTGATTGACGGCTTGGAAGGGAGTGGGGGGGGGGGGGGTCGGGAGAGAGGGAAGCAAAGAGTGGGAACATGCGCAGTTGTCTTTTAACTCAGTTAAACAAGCACACAATTTTGCTTAGCTAAATAATATGTTGCTTAATAATAATAATAATAATGGCTATTTATATAGCGCTCATATCCGTCACTCAGTGACGCTCAAGGCGCTTCAACATTAAGTATTTTCCTGCAAGGTATTTGAGGGCTACGTTTGAAGTATGAGACCAACTCCTTTACATAGCACCATGTAATGGTTTACAAGGTGCTGTGGCGCAATATGCAGCCAATCAAACCAGGAACACCGGGGCGGATCCCTTCTCTTTTCGATAAGTGCACTGGGTTCTTTTACGTGCGTTACACAACACACGGGACCAACGGCTTTACATCCCATCATTACATGTAAATACCACCTGATATTCCCCCTTCCCCAAGTTTGTAAAATTTTACTCTAATATTGTTTAAACTCTCGAATTCGGCCTCTGGCTGTGAGTACATTTTTGTGTTGTGAATTAAACAATTTCAAATCAAAGTTGTTTTTAAAAAAAAAAGTCCATAAAAGATGACGACACATTTGTACAATGATGGTAAATTGATACGTAGCGAAAAATTACCACAATGATACGTACCTGCGTGACTTTTAGAGCGCCCTCTTGGGGTTCCCTCAATCTTCAGCCTCTGTAACATCGCAGTGGTTAATAGCAACGATCAATAGTATGTAGCAATATATACCACCAGTTAGTAGCAGTGGACTTACGTTTGTTTATTTTAGAATCCAGGGTGAAATCTTATCAGTGATGGCGGCGTACTGCAGAGACTCAATAGTCAATGGTACTGGTCAATAGTACTGGTCAATAGTACTGGTCAATAGTACTGGTCAACAGCGCCGGTCAATAGCAGTGTTTAACAGCGAATGATATGTACGCTACAAGCTCACGTGTATATTTGCTTACAACTTATCAGTGCTAGCTGTATACAGTAATAATCCAGTGGTCAGTAGTGGCAAACAATAGCACCAGTCAAAAGCACTAATCAATTGCACCAGTCAGTAGCAGGAAAAGTGTACTTGTGATGATGACAACTATCAGTGCTAGTTGTATACTGTAATTGGTAATAATCCAGTGGTCAGTAGTGGTACCAGTCAAAAGCCCCAATCCATAGCACCAGTCAATAACATCGGTCAACAGCAGGAGATGTGCATTTGATGACAACCTTATATCAGTGCAAGTTGCAAGCTGTATAAATCCAGTGGTCAACAGTACTTAGTAAGGACCAAAGAGCAAGGGAGTCAATAACACTGTCCAAGAGACTCGGGAGATAGCTGAGCAACTGGTGCTGTAGCATTCGCTAAATCTAAAATTTTCAAACCGGTTTTCCCGTAGTCTTAATGTGAAGATAGTTCACAGTACTTGTACACACATTATGCTGGTCCTTTACTGAATGCATCCAGCTTATTATATCTGCTGGTATTTTATCCCTGAACAAATTAAAGATCCATTAAAAAATTCAGAATCCAAAATGATGGTTGGGCTATCAGTGAGTGATGTGGAACTTTTCAGTCTGTGAATCGGAGCGTGGATGTCGGTGATGCGTGCCACGATGAATTCATACATGTCCTCGTTAGACTAAATGTCTGGGAAAGAAAGCTTGCCAATCATGAACAGGTGTGCGTGTACACCTTCTTTGATCGTGCGCCCACTGAAACATGAGTAGATCTTCTTTGACCGTTGGACAACTGTTCCTAGAAATTCAACCCAGACTCTACTCTCATCTCTCTCTCTCTCTTCAATACCTTGTAGATGAAGCTGTTGATTATGTACATTTTATGACCACCCTGAAAAGATTTTTATAGGTTGCTCATCTTCAGGGGTGAGTATCGTCACTGACTAATCTGTCTCAAACCATGCTCCGAATTTTAAGAAGTACGTTGGAATGATGACCTTTCCACATTCAGGCAACCCCTGGAGTTATAGATTTCAAGGAGCTTTTGGGAACAGTATCCTCGGCACTAGAGAAGTAGATCAAATGAGCAGGACTTCTTCACATACAGAGAAAATAACAGCTACTTTTTTTCAGAAGGCAGACATTAAAAATCTGAAATCAGATAAAAGTCTGAAATTTCTCATCCTTGCCTGTTACATTCTGCTAAATGAACAGTATCTACATGTACATGTGTACACCATTGTAAAAAAACCTGCCGTGCCCTCTACAAAAGAAAAACAGCCTTGCCCTCTTCAAAGAAAAAACAGGCATAAAAAAATAATAATACATTAAAAATGTTGGTGTGGTAACTGCATTTGGATACAGAATCTCAATTTAGTTTTAGTCTTACACTGATGCGTGGTTCATAAAAACTGTAAAATATTCGGTGCTTGAAAAAACTAAACTAAACAGACTGCTCAGGAGTGATTCAGAGAAACGACCCTCACAGAAACTCTTCCTTGTGACACACTTATGACACCATGCACAGGACATTCAAATCCAAGCCTGAACGTGATGGAGAAGCATTCTTTTGTCAGGTAATTATCTCGTGTGTCTTCAATCACTGTGAGACAATTTTTTTTCTCTCGATTAGATACTCTACACTACCCGAGAACAACTCTCCAATCCAAGCTTTAACCCTGTATAAGAAGATGATAGATCCGTTGTCAGAGGGGTTGCATTCACTCCACAGGCTCACAGTTTTCCAAACGCTGTAGACACAATACTTAAATCCACGTTTTAAAGTGAGAAAGATTGGTACCCCAAACGCCCGGAAATTTCATCCACTCCACAGGCTGAGAAGACAATCAGAGCACACCGGTGGAAACGTTGAGTAAAAACAACTAGCTCTTCTGAGAAGCAACACTACTCAAGAGACGTTATCCCATGGCTCAACCGCAAACCACACATACGACACGAACATGTTAAGACACTCCTCCACATTTCACGCGGAACAGGTAGAGTATAACGAGGATGACAAAAAACGCCAAGTGTAGCCGCACCGCACTACTGTTACAATTAGCGGAACAAGAGGAGGGAGGTAGACCAGCTGTCCGATACACCAGTCGCCCTGTTGAGGGGTTACGTTACAGTCGGCAGGGGAATGGCACCGGAGGACAGAGGGGGAGAGTTAATATTGATTGAGACACTGGAGCCGGACCGTGCCCCGTGGGTATACATGAGGATTATTGTGCAAGGAATTGATAAGCGTTAAGTGTGTGGTGTATCGGATGGCGGGTTTTGTTGAAAAGGCAATCATCAGAATTTACTTTGCCTTTGAGTTCGATGAAAGTTTTCCAATAGCCCTAGGGGTAAGATGAGGAAGGGTTTACACACAGAAACGTAAAAAAAAAATAAAATAAAAAAAAATCTAATTTTTATTCTACATGTATTTCACTTATTTCTACATACCAAAATTAATGAAATAAAAAAATAAATAAATAAAAAATGCAGACAGACACAGATTTTAAGTCAACAGCTGAATATTTTTCCGAAGTGTTTTTCTCACACTGACTGAGGTTTGGGCTTGGAAATGTTAAACGCTCAGCTCAGTATGGTGACCTTCCCCAACTGGTGGCCTGCCCCCTCTTCTGGCTCTGACTGATGAACAGCCCAAACATCCCTCTGGCTCTGTCTGGTGACCCACCCAAACACACCCCTCTGGCTCCGACTTGTGATCTGTTCAAACACCCCCTCTGGCTGTGACCGGTGACCCTTCCTACAAGACACACAAACCCAACTTGGCAGAACCTCCCCAACGTCACACAGCTGGAACACATCAGCAAGTTCACCACACCCTGACGTTTTCATTGAAATTGACAAATAGTTCCAGTACAGCACAACGAGCTCAGAGAAAACAAAATGTGAACCCCCCCTCCACCCTCCCGAGGCAACGACCAGTGACGGCAGCGGCAATATAGATCCGACGTGACGATCAGCATCTTTTGTAGATTTATGAGGAATTCTGCCTAAAATGCGCCACTATCAAATATCGGTTGCTTAATTGAGAAGAGAAACAGCGTGTTGTTCTACAACTTGCCAAGATTTTAGAAAACATCTTCAATTGAAGACTTTTGGAAGGCTGTGTTCGAACCAGCGGCTACAACTACAGCTCTGGCTGGATCGCCACATCATCATGCGTTAAGTATAATATGTCCTTGGCAACATCCTTTGAAAACAGTCAAGGTGAATTAGTGGTTTCCAAATTGACAAACAAACCAGTGTGATGATTTCCACAGATTTTTGAAAATTCACCCTGGGACCGACAATGAAAGATTGGACCTTGATGAAATACTGGGTCTACAAGATTTACCACTCTGGAGGATTACCCACAATGTCCTACATTGAAAGATAAAATGTGTACAAAAAAGGGACATCCTTTATTGGTTTCGGAAAGAATAATTTAGTTTCAACTAAAATTATATATTCAATTCAAGTCAATATTCAAATCAACCAAATATTTAATTCAACCAAATATTTAAATTCACCCAAATATTCAATTCAACCAAATAATCATAACACCCAAATATTCAAATCAACCAAATATTAAAAATAATCAGAATTCTTCTAACATGTCTAAAGAAGCATTCACCATCAATAAGACCTTTTCATCAGAGAAAAAAAACAAACCCTAAAACAACAACAACAACAACAACAACAACAACAACCCAAAACCATGTTTTCACATTCAGTAACAAAACACTGTGCCAATTTGCCATCCGATCCTTCTTGAGTAGCAATTAATAAAAAAAACTACTTCCTACAAACTGACTCCAGAGCAAGCCAAGCCACTAGAAAGATGAAATTCGTTGGATGACAAACGCTCGCTTCAGCTTCAAGACTGCTTCCAGTACCAATAAATAAATATCAATCAACATTTAGTCTCCCTGAAACAAACTGTCCATTACCAACAGAAGATTTTTTTTCCTTCTGATTGATAACTCTCTCAAATAATCTACTCTGCGGCAGTAGAATAAAAAGCAAGACCTAGTTCTTTAAGAACAAATCTACATACAGTAGCTAGTAGATATACACATGGTGTTACCGCAAACCAAATATACATCTTGAATGCCACTTATCCTCGCACTTAAAAACAAAAGTTCCTGCCATTCGGGAAAAATTCCCTGCCACAACCTCTGATCTATTCTCCCGTGTGCAACAGCAGTAATGAACAACAATTCTAAATACACCAAAGAGAGGTCCAGACTATTTTTGCTCTTACATCTCAGGTTCAGGTAGGCTGTAGCCAAATTAGCGGTTTTGGATACACAGCTATGGCTGATGCTAAGGGTGTTGCTATGGATGTCCTATACTTCAATGCATGATGACCCGGCAATCCAGCCTTAGCCGTAGCCGTAGCCATATTTGGACGCGGCCTCACAGTAATGGGTGAAAAACAACATGGCAGCAACGTGATAAAAACTGAAGAAGTGACACCTGCGGTTCGCAATTTGCCGTTACCAATTCTGGGACAGAGTGCTCGAGAGTAAACCAGTGTTATCACAGAGTAATCTTTCAAGAGTAATACTGATCAACAGATGTAGATTGACATCAACCATAGGGCCTATCTCTTGAGTTTCATTTCTCCATTTGAAGAGTCTAAAGAACCAATGGTGTGATCTACAAATCCAGTACACACAAATGCACCACATCTACGTTACGAGCTCCTGTACTAAAAAAAGTCCTGTATAAAACATTGTTCACTCATAACGACCATGATCACAAAACCAACCAGCCTACCAAATCAACACTTTCATATATTTATTTAATTATTCAAAAATGTAAAACTAGCTGACTCAGAGATAGTGCCGTCCCTTATTTAATCAATCTCTTTAATTCTTAGTAATTGTCACACTATGATTATTGCAGTTCTTACCTTTTCAATTTGTCATCAAGTAATATTTTATTTTTAAAAACTTGTTATGACCTTCTTTTTTTTCATAAGATTTTAATGTCAAGTTTTTATGTAATTATCAAAACTAAATTCACCCATTCTGTATAGTTTTCCCCTTGTTATTGTAAATTGTTGTAATTCAGCATGTGGTTGCTTATAAAAAAAATTGTAACAAACAATTCTATATAATAAAATAAATTTATTTGATTATTTATTTCATATTGGGTTGAACAAAGAAAAATTGAAAAACTAGAAAAACTGACTAAGATAGCTCAGTTGGTAGAGTAGAGGCATGTTTAAATCCAGAGGTCAAGGTTCAAGTCCCACTCTTGTCACTTTTTCTTCATTTAACCCAAAATTTACTCAGTCAGTTTCCCCTTTTGGTTTATTACTTGATATTTATTTTTGTTGTCACACATCCAACAGTGCAAGGGTCAATAACTGGACGATGAATAAGAAAGGACGAGAAGGCTTGCGTTTTAGATGTGGGAGGAAAGCCCCAAATGGGAAAATCCTAGCAAATCAGGGATGGACTGAAAGCCCAATCCACATGCAAGGCTACGGTCTGAGAGAGGATTCGAACCGGGGTCCACAGAGGGAAAAAAGCAGACACAGAAACCACTGAGCCAACCTGAACTCACCAACCAACACATTTGTTTACTCCTTCAGATGCAGGGAGACTAAATTCACTTTGTATCCCAATCAAATTAAAGAAACCATAGACCTCGAAGCAAATTGAAAAAAAAAAAATCGCCAAATCGATTGCTATTTTGTTTTAGCGGTTAACCAATCAACACATGCCTACCGGGCATATAAAGTGCAAATCATCCGTTTGGCGAATATAAAAAAAAACCCACACCAATTAGTTGACTGTCTGTGGGCATTGACTGCATTGGGATGTTTTTGCAGAACCCTGGCAGTCATTTAGCAAACCTATCATTTAATCATGGGGTTATCGTACACAAGTGTTTACTTTCATTCCGTTGGCTTCAACATCAAAATCTCGCTTTGTTGACAACAACGTTTACCTATGTGAGACTTTGGACTGACTGAAGAAAAATAACGCTGTTATTTTAGCGATCCGTTTCAGGAACTCACTTACAATGTACTTTCAGTACCATTGAAAGATTTAAACTTTTGTTGGATGTTAAAAGTTTTTAAATGACCAGTCTCTTTTTCTTTAATTCTCGTTTCATACCCTGTTTAAAAGATTCAAATTAACTTAATACAAATTGACCTAATATTCAAGTTAATAGAATTCTCGATTGGAGCCAGCGTCCAAGCCAAGCCAATAATCACATCAACTGAATATTCAATTCAAATCAACCAAGATTCGAATAGTCAGAAATTCAAATTAACCGGATATTCAAATCAACTGAAAATTCAAGACAAACCAATATTCAAATCACTCAAAATAAAAGCCTAAAAGTTTAACTCATAAACACATTCAAATCAACTAAATATTCAAACAGAATTCAAACAAACATTCAAATCCACTAAAACATTCAAATCGACTGTTAACTTCGAACAAAATTCAAAAAGAACTAAATGGTCAACTCAATAATCTAGTCAGCAATTTAGTTCAACAAAACTGTTCACATCAAGGGAAAATTCCAATAAAAAATTCAAAATCAACTGAATATTAAAATTAACAGAAAATTACAATCACCATCTCAAAAACAAATGTCTGATGAAATCAACCCAATACATGTACTTGTACTCAAATCAACAACATTTTTGAATCTCAATAATATTTCAATCCACAATTCAAAATGTCTGATGAAATCAACCCAATACATGTACTTGTACTCAAATCAACAACATTTTTGAATCTCAATAATATTTAAATCCACAATTCAAAATGTCTGATGAAATCAACCCAATACATGTACATGTGTACTTGTACTCAAATCAACATTTTTAAATCTCAATAATATTTCAATCCACAATTCAAAATGAACCGACGTCTATTCAAATCAACCAAATATACAACTCAACAAAATATTCCAATCAACAGAATATTTCAATCCACAATTCAAAACAATCCATACATTCAAATCAACCAAATAATCACTTCAACAAAATAGTGCAATCAACAATTCATAATCAACTGAATGATCAAGTTAACCAAATATTCAAAATCAACATTCCTCTGAAGAATTTACCATCCAAAGGGGGGGGGGGGGGGAAGATCTGGGAGGTACAGAATTTACCCTTTCATCAGAATGCCATAAAAAGCACCATCTCACACCGACAACAAAACGCTCCGTCACTTTTCCATCAAATCCCTTTCAACTTACAATTTAAAAGAAATTACGTCCCACAGAAAATTATTGATTCCACTCCTTAGATGTCCCGCATCCTGAGTGGCGACGATCCTCTCCTTTGATGAAAAGAGAGCCATTCGAGGAAGGGGGGGGGGGGGGGTAGAAGCCGATCAAATTCAATACATCTGGAAGAATCCAGGTTGACAACAAAAATCGCTGATGAAATCTTTTCGTCGGAGGGTCGATAAATTCGTCCGTATGAATCCTAGAAGACAATAATTAACCACATAGCAGGCTCCGTGTGGATCACAAAAATAGACATTTCTCCATCGAATATCAAATTCAACGGTTGGAAGAATTTGATATCGGATAAAATAAGTTCACGTTCCCGGTATTCAAATTGTAGACAAGAAATTTCTGTTCGGAGAGTTTCGGAATTATGAAACTCTGTCCTTGCTATCAAGACAAAAACTTCCATACATTGGCGCAGCAAAAAGAAAAAATGAGTAGGTGATGTCAAGAACACATTTTAGCACCTTTTACAATTTATTGAAGAGTCCAGCGACACGAAGAAATGAAAAGTCCTGCTCCAGAAGAAGACCGGGTACTTGTATGCTCGCGACAATTGCTACCCACACAATCAATTTCTACGCTTGGTTGAGAATGGGGTATAGCGCATGCACCATGCTCTGCCTTCTTTGGACTTCTGATGGTTTTTTTGTTTTCCTTCTCCGCATCCCGCTGCAAAAAGGATGAGCAAAGTGCCAAGAGCTGGCGGAGAGCGATCACGTTACAACTACTTATCTTTGCTGGTCACCACCAACGACGCAATTAAAACTGAAATCTGATTTGTGCAAATTAGGCTTCCACTGTTGCCTTGGCAACAGGCCAACCAGATCCTCTCTTCAGACGGTGTTTTCACACCCAACCATGATGACCTTTTCAAAGAAAATAAAACACTCCCCTTTGACAAGAAAAAAGAAAGAAGAAGTCACGTCGTCATTACCGCCATAAATCTCCAATTACAATTTTTAGTGGGTTGCTGTCAAACCAACTGATTCCAGTTTCCATCAAACGAGATCAAAAAGTAAGCCCCACACAACGCGATCAGGTTCTCTTCGGTAAATAAGACTACATCTCGGCCTTCCCTTAAATGGAACAGACAAAATACGCCACAGTTTTCCCCTTCCACATTAAAGCTTTAACATGAGTCGAGACTGCGGGTTGAAGGAGCTGAGTGTCAGCCAGCAAGTTGTCCATCAATTTAGGATCGCTCAGGAGGATCTGCTCTGATTGGTTGAAGGGGGGCAAGGCTCGTCACTCGCGGGGATATGATATGCGAACGATCTTTTCAGAGTATCGTGGGGCAACAATACTTGATTGCATCTTATGAATATAATGCGGTGTACTGTTTACACACTCGGCAATGGGCAAAGTTCAGTCTTAGTGCGTGGAACCCACTTTCAACGAGCAATATTTGCTAAGCCAAAATGAGCAAGGAACCAGTCTTAAAAACAATATATTTGATTAGTACTTTGGCTGGTAACCTGTCCCTGCTAAGCAAGCAATGTTACATGCTTAGTAAGTTTGTGCTCTGAGAATAAGCATGGATTATTTCTGCTTGAAAGATTAATTTGCTTATTAGAATTTAGCAGGGAACCAGTCATACAAATTGCACACTTAATTGAGCTTATAACTAATAACCTCTTTCTGCTAAGCAAAAAAAAATGTCCATGCTTAGCAAACAGACCGGCAACAAGGTTTCTATTAAAGAAACTCGATTGACTAATCGTTCTTACATTCAAATGGTTTATAAAAAAATATAGAAAACAAGTTTGAGTAGAAAAAAGCACTCACTTTCCAATAAAATGATTGATGTGGCAAACAAATTGTATTGAACGTTTTTGTAGCACAGTGTTGCATGCATACTGTGAGTAGGTCATAAATTAATCCAACGCTCCGGGCCAAATTTTAGAGCTGCTTAAGCGGACAATTTTTGCCTTAAAAAAATGTTTTTTGCAGGATACCAGTATGTGACATGGTACTGTGGCTGGTAACCTTATTCTGGTAAGCATAATTTTGTTGTGCTTAGCTACTTTCTGTGCTTAAGCAGGTCTTGGTGTCCCTTTACTTTCCCCGTTGCAAAGTTCAATTCTTGGAGTGCTCAAAACAAACAGCACCGGCAAAAAATTGTACAACTCTAGGAATCTTCACTTACACCATGTACACTCCCTCCCTCCGCCGCCCCTCCCTCCGCCGCCCCCCCCCCCCCCCACCATCTCCCCAAATTCTTGAGGAACAACTAATATTTAACACCTTGCATGACTTTAAGACAAACAATTGTTGCCATGCCAACCTGAGTCACTACACTGCGCCTCAGTAAGGGCCCAGCTGGAATTACAAGCGATATCTAAGCTGTAATAATGCATGTCTGTCAAGGAGATTGTTCGCTCTCTCTCTCTGTCTTAAAGACAGGCCGTATCAAAAGATCGACAGCTCTTATTAGCCAGGTCTTACGAACAGATGGAAAGTCGACTTGTCAGGCATGGTTTTAGATCTCCTCCACAGGGGGGAGAGAAAGAGATCTTATCTGTCTCGCTGATGTTCCAACGACATCGATGATGCGGTTGGTCTGCAAGCCCCCAGCGACGCTACTTCAAAGGGGCTCTCCTATCACGAGAGAGGCGGTACGAGAAAGACGATATATGTATCAATGTCCGAGGGTGGGAACTTCTCATAACAAGGACAGAGAGTAAATTTTTTAAAATCAACATTGCTGTTGTTATTATTTACAAAAATACAGGGTGTCAAAATTCAGGGGTGAGTGCCATTGCTGAAGAAAGGTCTGAAATTATGATCAAAATTTCAGGAGAAACATATAAGTTGAAATGATGGCCTTTCCCCCTTCAGGCAACCCCCTGGAGTGACAGATTTCAAGGAGATTTTGGGAAGAGTATCCTCAGCACTTGAGAAGTAGATCTCTGTGTTTTTGTTAAGTTATTGACCTCTTGCACGATGTGCAGCGCACTTTACGTGCCTATCCTGTCAGCCATTTTGAAAATTGACTCTCGAAAGGTGGAAATGATAATAAGCGAATTGTGTGGAGGTGTGCTCCAGGTAGAGACCAATAAACTGAACTTAGATACAAATTCAGATCTCTGAGAACTTGTTGGGGAAATCTGGCAGTGTGCAAAAGGAAACAAAATTAAATAAATAAATCTGTATGTACTTTTCCCAAATTTAAATAGCATGGTTCTTGCTAAAAGTACTACATTATTTAACCATACTGTACATCAAAGCATGTGTTACTTGCAAATGGTACATTGTACATAATGCCAAAAATAGCTTAATTTGTAAACAATAACGAAACTTTTCTTGGTAGTGACAAAACCAAGAAAAGATGTTTTCAGCTGCGCAAAAGAACTCCCTGTGAGCATGTCTTGGAAGTTTTCTTTTCAACCGCCTTAAAAAAATACTGACGACAAACAGAGCAAGCACAGGCATCAGTTGATCATTAAAGAAGAAAATGTTGAATGGATTTTTCCTTTTTTTCACCGGGCAGATGAGAAGACGGTAGACGGCGTGGCCACTGCGTGTTTATTCAGCTGCGATCGTTCGTGTCTTCTGCCATTCACGACACAACCCCAGGATACGGGTCACGTTTCTGAAGATCAAAGCGGAGTGCGTCTTAGACTTTCTACAAACCCTCTTTGACTACATAAAGAAGATCTGGGTCACCCATTCTAATCGAAGAGGGGTACCCGTTACACATGCACCATGCCTCAATCAATGGTGATGTGGAGTGTGTTTACTTTAAAGAATTAGACAGAATAATGGAATTGTAGAATAAAGTGCTGAATCTGTGGGTGGGTTTCTTGAGGAAGGGCCGAGGTGGGTTTCTTGAGGAAGGGCCGAGGCGGGTTTCTTGAGGAAGGGTCGAGGTGGGTTTCTTGAGGAAGGGCCGAGGTGGGTTTCTTGAGGAAGGGTCGAGGTGGGTTTCTTGAGGAAGGGTCGAGGCGGGTTTCTTGAGGAAGGGTCGAGGTGGGTTTCTTGAGGAAGGGTCGAGGCAGGTTTCTTGAGGAAGGGTCGAGGCACATTTCCAAAACCTGCTGATGTACCTGTATGTCGTTTTTCTTTTTCTTTTCTTTTTTAACAGGAGCGTACAAGTTTCCGGGGCCCTACTCAAACATTCCACATGCAATCAGAGATCAAAAATGCACTCTTCATGATAATTTCTTCTTGAAAAAGTCCAATACTACTCAAACCAGAGTTTGTTTCCACCGGGCCTACTCAAACATGAGGCCCACCCACCTTTCTACCTTTCAGTAAAACCACCAATAATTGTACACCAGGAGAAAGCAATCCTTGAGAAAGTTTCCTATGCTTGAGAAATAACACCTTCATATATGGTGAAGGCTCCCAGCATCCTCTGCGAAATAATCTCAAAAGATGAATTTCACCAGACATTTTTAGCGTGACGTTAGAAATTTTGTTCAATTTTTGGACAAAATCTATTCCACTTTAAAATAATCCATTCCACAAGGCTTTTCCCTCCGCGATTCCCCCTCCCCACTTCCCCCTCCCAACCAATCTCAAAACAACCAGGGCTCGAATTTGGGGAAAAAACCCACAAGACTGCAGGGCTTGTAGCTCAAAACTTTTACTGGACCAGAAATTTTTTTACAAGACCGGAATCAAAATGAAAAGAACACTCTACACAGTTTCACATTTGAGCTGTTTGTGTACCAAGCACTAAGAGAAGATTTATCAAGTTTTTCTTGTGGGTAATACTTCAATACTCAATTGATCAGTTTAATAAAAAAATAAAGTGACATGTTATTACTAAAAAACACAAGACTGCCGGACTTGTACGGTCAAAGGTTTACTGGCCCGACACTAAAATCACTGGCCTCGGGCCTGCGGTCCAGTGTCAAATTCGAGCCCTGACAACCAAACCACTCAATCCAAGAGACATTGTTTAACTATGAAAAATAGTATTAGCTGTTGCAAACTCAAAGCCTTCGAGAAAGACTCTGCTAGGGTCGAAACGTCAGGCCACTAACTATTTGTTTGCATTGTTTAACTATGCTATGCAATGAAATCCAGAGTATAAAAAGCAAGAGCGTTTCCAATTGCATTAAGTTCAATTCTAAGCCGGCCGGGTCTGTTTAATTCGGCTGAACCCACTTCCCAACAGGAAAAGGTGATCTCAGTCGAGGTCAACAAGATAGAAATGAGTATCCTGTGACTGTGACACGAAACCTGAAACCCGCAATCCAATTTGCGAGAGTTTGAATGAATAAAATCTGTCGTAGTTGGTTGAAAAACCGATGACATTTTTATGCCACTGATTTTTCTCAGGTTGAGACTCCGCTGCGTGTGAGAGGTGTAGAACAAAGTACTGGCATTAAGCCAGAAGATAACTGTTAAGATGCCCTAAGCCCTTCTATAACAATTTATAAGGAGATCAGGCATGTCAGGTGGGCTTAGCGGCATCTTGGCTTGCATTTCACCTCTGTGGACCCTGGTTCGAGTCCCGTCTCGGACCGGAGCCTTGCATGTGGAATGATTTTCAGTACGTACATTAGGCATTATATTTGGTTCTTGTTAAAAAGATGGAAAATTGTATTGAGTACAAGGCCTGACCTATACATGTGTGGGGTTCAATAGACTTTTCAGGTTATGTGATCAAGGTTTTTCTGATTTTTCCCAAGGGCGAAACAAATCGCAACTCCGACAAATGTAGGAAGAATATCCTGCCTGCTAACTAATAACATTGGTTTTCTCTAATTATGGGTTTCCAATCATGAGCATTTCCTCACAACCTTCTCTACACAAGTGCAAATACATTGTATTCCAGACGTCAAGGTCGAAACATCAGGCCATTAACCATTACCTTTTGCAAATAACAAAACTCGAAATTCAGAAATAAATTCTGACAAATCATGTACACTGGAACAACGGGCACCTGCCTGAGACTCAAGTCACTCCTACTAGCGTTTCATTCACCTGTCATTCTAAAAACTAACTGATCGATCTTCGCTAAACTAACCCCCCCAGGGAGTATCCACCTTGGAAATCTAGAACACTCGGTTTCCAGGAAAATCCGTACGGATAAAGCAATAGAACTCGCATTAAAGTTGACCGGTCATGAAGAGTAACAGATTCTACATGGACGAAGATTCGCATGATCTGTCAAGTAAAAGACTGTGCCCCAGAGCACATTGAACAAAAAAACTACAGCTTAAAGGGAAGTTATGTTTGGTAATGACTCTGAAAATTAATGGTCATAAAAACTTACTTGGTAAGAAGTACAGCAGCTTTGGATAGTACAATGCATTTTGAGAAACTTTTCACTTCGAAGTACTGCGGTTATGGAAAAATATATCACTTTTTATCCCCAAAATTTGAATCTGAGAAGCATTACGGCCGTAACGTTTCTCAGATCGTGTATTCCTATAGGGAATATTCTTCCTGCGTGGAAATATTTGCTCCGATTTTTCGGTGATATCTCAAAAACGCAACCACCTATTGAAAATGAAATTTTCACAGGTTAGTTTTATTGTATATATATACCTACATTTATAGAGGATTAAAACAATCAATTGGTTCCAAAAACCAAAGGTATACTTTGCCTTTAAGCAAATTCATCTGCTAAGGTCAGGCCTGGAGTTTTGTCTTTAAGAGGGCAGGGCCACTTTCATTTTTCAAAGGGCACTCCCCTTGAAAAACCTTAAAATCTCTTGGAAACACTTAAAGGGGCACTGAGGTCAAGACAAGGGCAACAGAGGCCATGTCCTCCATGTAATTCCACGCCTGTAAGCTAAACTCTTGTTTAGCAGAAACAGGTTACCAGCTGAAAAACCTCTGATTGATACTATTGGTGACTGGTTCCCTGCTACTTTTGGCTTCGCAAGTAAAGCATAGTTAGTTTCTGCTCAGTAGCTTCAAGGCCCTGGTTTTACCTCACCACTATGTTCACGTAAACAGCTTAACAAACGTGTTTCAATATTTTCAAGATCTTGCAAGGTGCCGCTCAAGAATTTTTAAGTGATGTTGTCCAATTCTATGCCTCTGGGCATGGTGGCTCACGATCTTCACAACAAAAACTCCCGTAGGATAAAATGGCGAATCAGCGGTGAAAGAGAGAAGTTTTCAGATTGCAGCACCACAGCTTGAAAACTCCCCACCTAAAACCAACTTTCAAGTTCACTTGCCGTATTCAAGAACAGTTTCAAATCCTACCTGCATGAAGAAGCATTTGGTTGACCTTAATACTTTCAGGGTTCGTACACTTATAATAGCTATAAATTCAAGGACTTTTCAAGGACTTTCAAGGTCCAGAAATCCCATCATCAAGGACCAAAATCCAGCAAATATTGATGGTTTATTTGAGACTTATATATAAAACGCTTGGTGTTGGGTTATTTGATTCCGTACAATTAGTTAAAGTTTGAAGGTTGGCTGGTCACTTAAACTTAAACTTGATGAAAAAACACAACATTACTCTGCATGATTAAATACTTTAATTACAAAAAGTGAATTTTCAAGGACTTACAAGGACCTAAGATAAATCCAAGGACTTTCAAGGCCTTGAAAAACAGATTTTCAAATTCCAGGACTTTCAAGGATTTTCAAGGACCGTACGAACCCTGTACTTTCTACTTGTCATGTGATGCTACACAAATGTACTTTCGTTTAATAGTTTGCTTGGTTTGCGGAGCAGCGCCACGAGTGCCGCTTGCAGTGGATCCTGACACTCTAAAAGCTTCCATTATTATATTATTATTATTATTATTAAAATTAGTAGGGGAGATGGCCTTAAATTTCGATCCGAACCGGACCTTCGTCAGAGGCATAAACAAGAACAAACACAAACAATCCATTTATAGCAAAAAGAGGAGCAAAGGATTAAGGGAGAGTATCCAGAAAAAAAGCGGGAAAATATAGCCAATCAGAGTTATAAATTTACAAATAATGGGGTGGCTAAGAACCAATCAAAGTAAAGTAGTATTATTATAAAAACCGACCAAGCTCAATCAAATGAGACTTACATTGTAGAGCCGTGTTCGATTTTGGCGGCTGCAGCTTTTGCCAAGGGTGTTGCTAAGAGCAGCTTACATGTAGATGCATTATGCAGGTGAATGTGGTAATCCAGTTGTAGCCACAGCCGCCAATTGGGACACGGCCCGCCAATTGGGACACCGCCTATAGTTGGCACTTTATGGAATATAATCGTTATCATTCATGTCATTCAAAAGGTTTACTGACCTGGCACAGGACTGTAATTGGGTGAAGAGTCGTTGCTGTACATCTCTCGTCCCTCTTTGTCCGAGAATTCTTGTATCGGAGCAAGATTCATTGCTGTTGAGGGGGGGATAAGATTAAATAATAGGATTAACAAGATTAAGTGGGATCAGCTTAGCAGTGTGGTTTGGGTTAGACTCTAGCTTGAACCTGAGCTGACTCTGAGTCATGAGTTGACCTCAAACCAATGGGCAGAGGTTCATATCCAAACAGATTGAAAAATCAAAACCATGTGTATGAGAACAACTTCAGGGTCAAAGTTCATGGCTCTGCTTACTGTGGGATTCAGCGCTTACGGAGTCCTGTAAAGCTCATCATTCTATGGGAATAGGCATTCTATGTACCTGATTTACAAATTTCATTTTTGCTTTTCATTTATTAGTTCTGGTTGTGAAGCCAAAGGTTCTCAGAAAAGTGAACTTAATCACTATATACTAGCCAAGAACCCCATGGAGGGAAGACAAAGAAGTTTCAGTTTTAGATGTGGGAGGAAAACCCCAGAGAATTGTTCCAGGGCAACCCAAGCGCTCAGGTAGGGACTGAAAACCCAATCCATATAGTGTTCCAAGCGGGATTCAAACTAGGGTCCCAGAGGTTGAAGGCGAGGAAAGAATCCACTACACCAACCCAACCTCCCATAAAAATCTTAGCACTGATTTGTTGTTTCCCAAGTAGGTCAGTATTACCAGAGTGGGATGAGTCAGCCTCAATCAGTTCCTCCGACAATAACTCAGGAGGGGTAGAAAGGCTGCGGACTCGTTGGTAGGGGACTGGCGATTTGAGGAAGCCCAGGGTGGGCTTGACATCGCCAGGCCAAACGGCGTCGGCGGCGCATGAGCTTGGCGGGGAGGACAGGCTGCGAACTCTCATCCTCCACTTCGGGGACAGACTCAAAGGAGGTGAAGACATTTTGGTTTGACAGGAAAGACTCGATGGCTTCTTACACTCTCATCGTTTATCCCGTGAGTTTGCGCCGGGCTCGGCAGGAAATATTCTCCACAGAAATTGTTGCAGAATCGCAAACTCAGCTGGCCTGGCTTCGCACTAAGTCAAACTTATCATGAATTTACACCATCGGAAATAGGCTTTGGTGATGCCAGCTACTAAGGCAATGATGCACAAAGTTATCATGAACTACTTGTGAAGAAGAAATCAACCAGTACATGTACAAGTGTCAAATAGCGTCCCTTGCCAGATCCTACTTGGAAATTGTCTTGCTCACAACACGTAGATCAGGTCATTAAGATTACAGCCCCGCGAGCGAAGACAGCGAAAAAAAAAATCACTTTCACGGACAGCGCAGAGCTCAGTTGTCGCACCATTTCAAACTGATACTATGCTATAATGGTTTTACAAAAGGGTTTTACGATTGAACATCGGAACTATTAAGAGAGCTTTTTTGTTAAACATTACCCTTTTTCTAGTACCCGTGTCTATGGTGTAAAACACTTTACTTTAAAATTACCAGCAATACACAATCTGACCCCAAGCGACCTTTCTCAACTTTGGACTAGCCTGTCCACCAAACACTGTTTGTTTTGCAATGGTATGATAACAGGAGAGCAGGACGGGGTTGGATTTGAGGCTTTCATGTTTTGGGAAGTGTGGACTTTGTTTTTTTTTCCCACAAACATTTTGACCTTGGACTTGGCGTTATCTATCCATTATCTTTACCATATTTACTGACCCAATTTATACAGAAAATTCAAAAGGTCGCCAACAGAGGTGGCACTTATCTCGTACATGTACTTGCTTACCTTTTTCTTTTCTTTTTTAATCAATGTAGTGACAATCAGGGGAAATAAAAACCTTTTGGTTAGACTCGTGGACAAAAAGTTAAATATTTGTCGCGGTGATAGCGTAATGCTTTCATTCGACTCTCGCAATACTGCTGCTGTCTTGCTGGCTCCCGACCGGACTTTTAAGAGAAGAAGTCTCACGCCAGCCAGCATTTTTGCGAGAATTGCAGTAATACTGCAGGATTCCTGTGACAGCCATTACACTCTCACCATGACAAACGTTTAACAACTTGTTCACAAGTCTGGGTTTCGGTATGATGAAGGTTTGTGAAAACCAGTTCAACAACCTTTAAAATTAGGGTAAGCCAGTGAGAGCACTAAAACAAGCTGGCTGTGAGTAGAAAACCTTGCCTTAGCCAGAAACTCCACTGACTGACTGAAACACTTGTCCGTGAGTTAATGCAACAGATTTATCGGAATGTGGGTTCGAATCCTAGCCAGGGCACTTGGTCTCTCTACATTAGACACTTAGACATTGCTAAACTACATTTGCTTCTCATGACCCAGGAGTACACCCCGATGATGGTTGAGAGTGTAAACAGTGAGTGTTACTCAGTGAAACATTTGGTTATCGGTGCTGCATACTCCGAAGGAGTTGAGAGGGTTTCAGGAATTATGCATTTAGGCCAATGAGGGCAGCAATCGGGGCAGCAATCAGGTGTAGTTGAAGGTGTTTTATATTTGGTTCAAAAGTGTTATATAAATTGTCTCAAGGCCATTAGAAAAGTGGTTTGCTACAAGAAAGGTGGAATGGTTCTTCTTTCTATTTTGAGATAAATTAACAACAACTTGTCTATTATTAATTTTTTTTTTTTGTCAAATAGAAAAACCTTCAAAGAATTTATAAGCATTAGGGGTCAAAAGGTAAGGTATTCGGCCACGTCTGAATTAGAGACAGCAACAGCCAAAAATGTAGCCGCAGCCACCAACAAGCAATTTCAAGTTAGATTTCAATCCCGTCTGGTATAATGACTTGCTTAGTCCCAAGTTACTGCTTAAATTTGAATTCCTCAGACTATAGAGACAGTTGCTATGTAAAATGATACAAAGCAAGTATTTGTACAGCATCCTCCGGACGAGCAAACCCTGGTACCATTGTGCCATACACCATGTAAACATTCATTCAGAATTATGTACAGGTGCTCAGCGTCTCTTATTTAACTACGCAAAAGCTTGCCCCGAATCAACTGTGGTACTATTACAATGTGCCTATGTGACGTAATAAAGGCAGTCAGGCGCGACGGCACGCGTGGCCAGTTTGTGGGCTGTCCACGAGGCCGGTAGTCTGAATCCTGCACCGAACCGAGCTTGACCTGTGTCCTGTCCCTCTTCTCTATTGCAAGTGGCTCCAGACTCACTATACCTATTTGGCGATACACGCCAAATACCACACAACTCTCTCTGTAGTCTGATAAACTCAAATTTAAGCAGTACATGTACATGTGTTACTGTTAGTTGTGACTAAGCCAGTTACATGTATTGTACCAGACATTATTCAAATCTAACTCACAAATATGGCTCATTCGGACAGTCTTAGTTTTGCAAAAAATTAATCCAGCTCATGCTTCCACTTTCATATTTCTATAACAAATATCATTGATTTTTCTGACCTTACAGTGTACTGTACTGTATACACATGTACACAATTCTGTACAGTACTTTTTTGCAGTCAACTACTGATAAGGATTATATCTGTCTGACCAAAATCAACCACAAGAGGGGGCTGGTCATGAATAGTGTACCTTCAAGTTGACATTTTGCTGTGACTGTTTCATGTTTGATAACAGTTGACACTGCACTACGACTGTTTGTTTCAGTGTAAAAAATAAGAAGTTAAACAAAAGAAATATCAAATGGCAACAAGATGTTTTGATTTTCTGCTTAAAAAAAAGACTTTAGGAAAAGAAGGAAGCCTATAAAAATGAATATAATTTGGTTTGAAATTCATCCAGTGATTTGTTAAAATTTAAAAATAGTGAGTGGTTTGAGTCCATGAAAATTGGCTGTTTTTTATTTAAGGAAAGTGATTGGATGTACTGTTAGTTTGGGGGTAAAATGCAAGGACAGCTATTGGTTTAAATTCACACACACACACACAATTGATTAGTTTAAAACTCAAGGTTAATGGTTCACAAAAGGTGAATGGTTAAGACTCAAGGCCAGTGATTGGTTGAAATTCAAGGGCAGCTATTGGTTGAAATTCAAGAGCAGTTATTGGTTGAAATTATCTTACATGGATTATTCCTTATATGGCCATGGGCAAACCATTCCTTAGCTTTCTCAGCACCTAATAGGTCTATTAGCTCCAAATACCGACTTATCTGTTATATTAAATTTTTTATTTGATTTAAAAAAAAAGAGTTTTTGTTGTTGAATCATTTGACACATGTTTGAAAGAAAAAAGAAGTGTTGAAGAAAGAGATAGAAAATTAGTATTTCATTTCAAAAAGGAAGCAATGAAAAAATAGCCAGTTCAAGAATATAATGATTTTGATGGATTTTTTGAAATGACAGGATTGAAGAGAGAGTAACATTTCAGGTCAAAACAGAGAGAAAAGCAAAACAATTCAAACAGCGAGTTGATTTATTCAAGGTTGAATAAATCCGATAACATTTTTTGTTTCACCATTTGAAATGAAATTTGGAATTGGACAAAGAGATGGTTTCAAAACAGGAAGCGAGAAAAGCAGAACAATTGGAACAGCAAGTTTAGTTTGTCAGGGTTGTATGTATTCCAAGTAAAAAAAATTGTTTGTTTGACCATTTCAAAGGAAATTTGGGAATGGAGAGATTAATTTTAAAAAAGACGATGAAAAAATAAAAAATTTAAAATTAAAATAAGCAGTGCAGGAAAAGTAAGTAATATAAACAATTTTAAAACGGTAAATGAAGTGTTGTGTTAAAAATGTCAACAAGAATATTTGTTGGACCGTTTGAAAAATCAGGATGTAAGAAGTGCACAAAATTAGGTGTAGCATTGAAATCATGGAGTATTTAAATCGATAGGTTTAGTTGCAATACATGTATGTTCAAAGCAGACATCAGGTCATAAAAAAAATATATCGAGGAGAGATGAAAATGAGATAAGTGAAGAATTGAGTGAAGGAACCCGGGGTCACGAAGCCGTGGTTAGTATTGATCATTGGGGAGGATGTTTCAAGAGTGGCCGAGGGTTAGCAGTAAATAGTTAGGATTATTAGATGATAGCAACATTTTGTAAAGAGTACGGGTGGGGTGGGGGTGGCGGTTGTGTAGATGCCAAGTTTGTTTTGAGCAAATAATATTTACAAGCATGACAAGAGCACGCCACCGCAGTGTAAACATTTTTTTGTTGTACAATGGACAAAGTGTTCCGATAGTTGGATCAAATCAAATCACAAACAAAAAGTGCAAACAGACAAAATTAATCAATGGATTTATTTTTAGATTCATATGGATTTTTTTTTTTGACAATATGAATGGTTGGACCAAATCATTGTCAAAATCATTATTTATGAAAAGAAGACGTGCAATGGTACACACAAAAGAACAAACCAATAATACAAATTTAAGTTGTGAATATTTAATTTTAAAATTTAACACATAAGGTTGTGTTTTTTTTTTTCAAGCGACAGATTTGTTACAATTTAATTTGTGTTAGAAAAATTCAATTTTCAAAAAAAAAAAATGGTTTTGTTATTTTACATTGTACAAGTAAATGATAATTGATTTGTTCAGGTTTTTTTGGTGCATGCAAATTAAAAATTTAATTAAAAATAACAGGGAAAGGAGGGGGGTGAAAATGATTGTTCAGTCAGAGTGAGGAAAAAAACAAGAAATGTTAATTTTATCAAAACAGAGCAGAAAGTGGTGGCAAAAACCCAAAGCAATTTATGTGAAAACGTAAGCCATTTTAAATTTGGGTGTTAAATTCGCAAATTTATCAGAATTTTAAAAATGTTTTTTTTAAATAATATATTTGAAAATGAGATGGTGATATCAATTCAAGTGAAGTGAAAAAATCGTTTTAAAAGAGACACAGAAAAATAGTTGTCAATGTTGTTAATAACAATTTAAGAACAGCATTTTTAATTTTATATTCCCAAGTGAAACAGAAAAATTGTGTGAGTTTGTTTTTGTACGACGGCAAACAGTTATTTTACCCAGAAATGAACAAAGGGGCAAACCATACAATACCGGATGGCGGGCAGAATGCGGATTTAGTGAAGCCATGCCAAGCAATGGGACACCATGACGACGTCGGGATTATTAACCATGCAAATAATAAAGGGGGAAGAAAACAAAAACAAAAAAGCAACGCAAATCGTTAACATCCGGTAATTAACTCAATGATGGGTGTTTTATAATGATTACATGTATCTCTCCAACTGTCCGACCATTCAGCTCCTCTGTGGTTTGGATTAATGGATAAAACTCCAGCGTTCGGGTACATAAATGTCAGCCTGCAATATGATATCATGTGGTGAATGAATCTACACACAGTACATAGTTAACCCTCTTACTGTCTGACCATGTTACATGTATATCCACTATGTTTTTGAATGATAGATAAACTGTGCCAGCCTACAATGTGATATCATGTGGTGAATGCATAGTACAGAGTACACAGTCATAAACCCTCCTACTGTCTGACCATTCAATATCATCCATTGTGGTTTTGAATGATAGATAAAGTGTGCCAGCCTACAATGTGATATCATGTGGTGAATGCATCTACAGAGTACAGTCAACCCTCCTACTGTCTGACCATTCAATATCATCCACTGTGGTTTTGAATGATAGATAAACTGTGCCAGCCTACAATGTGATATCATGTGGTGAATGCATCTACAGAGTTCACAGTCAACCCTCCTACTGTCTGACCATTCAATATCATCGACTGTGGTTTTGAATGTTAGATATACTATGCCAGCCTGCAATGTGATATCATGAGGTGGATGCACGATCTACGAACATGTACACACAGTTCACTGTCAACCCTTCTACTGTCTGACCAGTGACCAGTCGATATCACCAAAGTAGTTTTGAATGATAGATAAACTATGCCAGCCTGCAATTTTATATCAAGAGGTGAATGCATTTCTCTGACATGTACACACAGTACACTGTCAACCCTCCTACCATGCCTACTATCTGACCAGTCCATATCACCAAAGTAGTTTTGAATGACAGATAAAGTACGTCATCCAGATTTATAGACACTTCATCAATATGAAAGGACAACTAGAAACTTGGACACAAGTTCACATCTTCAAGAAAGTTTCACATCGAAAGAAAAATCCATGAAGAAAATCCTGAAACTGACAAATTCGCAGGCCTGATTTGAAAGTTCATGATTATTCATTAGATCATCTCAGCATCAACAAGGTCTGGACTAGGTACACAAAACGGCATTCCCGCATGGCCGATCGATTTGCACACCAATTTGGCAACCACAACATTGAATGCACAGATGTACATGGTGTACAGTGTGCTAGCTCCTTTACTTAAATGTACATGGTACACACAATGGTACACGCTCGCAGGTGTTGAGTATGCATGACACAAGTCATGCATGTAGATCTGTGATGCATAATTCAAAAGCAGTGAATGGTTGGAACGATTCGATTCAAATGACAGCCATTCAACACACAACTGCCTCCTCTTAAGCCTTTCTCCTCCCATGACAAAACTAAAAAAATCGAGCACTATGCTTAAAATTGATGGAAAACTTGATCAGTAAAATCTTTAGCCCACCCAAACCACCATCGACCCATTGAAGAATTGAATGGGTGTTAATTATTTAAGCTGTTAAGTGACGAGCGTGGGATGTAAAATTTACAGGACTTTATTTATTGGAAAATGAGTGAGAGCATAAAACTAAAATTAACCTTGGAGCCCCTCTTTATGACATTACATCACATTGTCTTACACTTTTAATGCCACTTCAGTCTGTGGACGTGCATGTAATTTGGGCATGGGGCGTTGCATTAGTTTATACATTGCATGCTATGACAAAGGGACTCATTACATACATGTAGTGCATGTGTCCTGGCAGAGAGGATAAGAGCACTGGTGGTTCTGATAAACAGAGTGTGGGTTCGAGTCCCGGTGTTGACACTTGTGTCCTTAAGCAAGACACTTAACCATTAATGCTGCGTCCTTCAAATGGGACGTAAATCCGTTGGTCCCGTGTGTTATGTACAGTAATGCAGGTAAAAGAACCCAGCCGTCGATTTCACCAAACTCTTCCTAACTTAGGATGAATCTTAGGACTTAGGACGAGTCCCAGCCTTGCACTGTAACATGTAAACCTTAAGATTAATCCTAAGTTAGGACTAGTTACTCGTCCTAACTTGAGATAGGATTAATCCTAGTGTTTCGTTAAATCGGCTGCAGTGCACTTAACATAAAGAAAAGGGGTTTGCCCTGGTGTTCCTGGTTTGATTGGCTGCATATTGGCTGTAAACCATTACATGGTGCTATGTAAAGGGAAAATGTCACAAACTTCAAAAGCGTAGCTCCAACGTACCTTGCAGGATAAATGTTCAAGTGCCATGAGCGTCACTGAGCGATGGATTTGAGCGCTATATATAAGAAGCCACTATTATTTTTGTGATTATTCATGTTATTATTTATCACATGTGCAATTACAATGGTCCAATGCAGATAATGAAATCTTTTGAATGTCACCAGCATTGCAAAGTCATAGTTAAATACCATCCAGGCATTTAGAATCCATTAGTAACATTTGCTGGCTGCGAATCTTTCATTAGCGAGACCGGTCAAGCGGAACCGAGCGCTCGCAAACTTGTCATATAACTTAATTGATTTTGATGAAAACAAAATGCATGCATTAATGTACACCAAGGCTCCTACGTGTCAGACAAGCTCGAGAGCAAAGCTGATATAAGCAATGATCATGTTAATTTTCAAAATGGCTGAAGTGGGTTGATTTCAAATTGGCTGGTACCTGAAGATTATAAAGTGCCGAAGTCGCAGGATGAGGAACCGGAGCTCTGTCTATTGTTGGAACGTGAAATACATGGGCACCAGCTGGGTGTGCCCTTAACTTGTTTATGGACTGGCCAGCAGGACCAGTTAACTTGACATTTAGTCAGTTCAATGTCCATTGTGTTTCGTTTAATCCTCTGGATTAGTGCTACTTATGCATGGGACAACATGCTTCCGAGTAACAGTAATCAAGTTTACTTTTGTTGTTCCTGACCCTCATAAGTTGTTCTTTGTTGGTCTGTCCAGTTGTTTCCCTCAGTTGATTTTCTCCCCATGCCTGCATGCTCCTCTTCTATTCATTCTTTTTTTTTTGCTCATCTAGTTGCCCTCCTGTCATGTTCTTTTTTAAATTTTTTATTATTGTGTGCTTTTTGCTTGAATAATTATTGATGTACTTGTATTTGTTGAGGTCAAATAAATAATAATAATAATAATAATTTCACTTGTCCATCAGCTTTTTTCACTAGTCCATAAATTCAAGACATTGGGATGCTTTTCAACACTGATGTAGCCGGCCGGACCACTTGGAATTTTGACTGGTCCTTGTGTGTTTCAACTGGCATTTGGCCAGCGGACCACTGTTTAAGGAAGAAAGTTGCGCCATTTCAGAAAGCAAATGATCTGTTATCATCGATAGCAATGGTCATTGTCTGAACAGAGCATACTGATCGAAGCGTTGAGTTGTCAAACCACCGGTTCCTCTCAGAACCACCCCTACTCTTAAAGAGAGATTATGTACCTAGATGTACATGGTGTCACCGCAAACCTCACTTGATTGTATTCCCACCACCATGACCACACAAAGTTTCAAATACTACTCATGTACATGGTGTTACTGCAAACCTTACTAGATTGTATCTCCACCATGCAAAGTTTCAAATCCTACTCATGTACAGTACATGTACATGGTGTTACTGCAAACCTTACTAGATTGTACAGTATCTCCGCCATGCCAAGTTTAAAAACTACTCATGTACATGGTGTGCCTGCAAACCTTGTACTAGATTGAATCTCCACCATGCAAAGTTTCCAATCCTACTCATGAACATGGTGTTACTGCAAACCTTACTAGATTGTATCTCCACCATGCAAAGTTTCAAATCCTACTCATGTACATGGTGTTACCACAAACCTTACTACATGTATACTAGATTGTATCCAAGGTTCTCCCCAGGTTTTTTCAAATCCGTGGGGCATTCTGGGCCCAACTTTTTTATGTTTAGCCGAAGCACGCTAAATTGAAACAACATCTTTGAAATGTTTTCTACTTGGTGATTATCTTGGTTTTAAAAGCCCTGCTGTGCAATGTGGAGGATTCTTTATGGTTTTCTCTCAATTTTTTTGAAAAAAATAAATACAAAATAAAAAATTTGCTCGTATCGGCTTGCGATTCGCACATATCGGCCCGATACGCTACATGTAGCTTGTACGGGGATGCAAAGTTTCAAATTTTACATAAATTGAACATTTCTTCTCTCTAATCACCATCAATCAATGTGTCAATTAAGGTGTGTGCTCCGCTGGATGGATTTAATGCGGTTTTCTTATTTGATATTTCATAAAAACCTCCATGGATGCAATTAACTCTCCGCTTGATTGACAATAAAGACCAATATCAAGCGAATTTACAGAGACTGGAACGCAATGGTAAAAACAGGAACAATATTAAATAATGCAGAATGCATATGACGGACTGATACGTTAAGTGGACTTGACAAGGCAAAATGCATCAATTTATACGACGTCGCACAAATAATTCACCAGCATGAGTTTGTAATGTATGTTCATGATAGTCCAAGCACACACTACACACACACACACACAGACAAAACGAAACTGAAACAGTAATAGAAAATGCGAATTCACTTCTTTTATACTGGGGTATAAACGAGAGACAGAGTATTTAAAGTAAAATAAATAAATGGCACGCTTGTGAAATCGTGTCAGAGTTCTCTTGCAGTTCTTGAACAAAAAACAAAACAGGGAAGAGGTTGGCATGTGACAATGTACATGTAATAGCAAACAGGCTTGATACTTCATTGAGCAACGAAGGCAACTGCCTCCATGCCCTTGGTCTGTTACCCCTCACTACCTCTTTCTTGATTACAAGGCCTGATACTTTGATCTGAAGGGCGACTGGGCGAGGCAGTCTTTTCTCCTTTTCCTCCAGCTGTCCAGATGGAACATTTCAAGGGGCACCAAGGCAATGACCAGGAGTCAGGAGAATGGAGGCAATTGCCTGTTTCCTCCTGGTGGAACATTTCAAGGAACACTAAGGCAATGACCAGAGGCAGAGGGCTCTGTTGCCTCCTGGTGGAACATTTCAAGGAACACTAAGGCAATGACCAGAGGCAGAGGGCTCTGTTGCCTCCTGGTGGAACATTTCAAGGAGCACTAAGGCAATGACCAGAGGTAGAGGGCTCTGTTGCCTCCTGGTGGAACATTTCAGGGGGCACCAGGGCAATGACTACGGGCAAGGGGGGTAATTGCCTCTGTTGCCTCCAGATGGAACATTTCAAGGAACACTAAGGCAATGACCAGAGGTAGAGGGCTCTGTTGCCTCCTGGTGGAACATTTCAGGGGGCACCAGGGCAATGACTACGGGCAAGGGAGGTACATGTAGCTGCCTCCATGAAGTATCAGGCCTGAATTACCAAAGTAGACTCTTTCTTCCATTCAGTCATAAGAAAACTGCCTTGCCCTGGCCCTCTGAGGGATCTTAAAGGAAGCCTTTTCATGGGCAGCCATTTTCTATCCTTTCAAACTCAAATCAATGCATTCAAACTGAGGCTAGAAGGGCAAAAAGGGAATCAGTCTGGTCCCTTTTTGGTATAGTGACTGCCAGTATTCATTAAGTACTATATTGCTAATAAAAAATGTGACCAAATTGTTGTCAGCATACATACATGTAGATAAATGTGCCTGGACAAGTCACAGTGTAAACAAATGAAAAAAGTCAGCAGAAAATTTAAGAGGGCATTGAAAGTTTCAGCAAAGTCTGACCAATTTTTATCAATCTCACTTCACTGGCCTGTAAAAAGTATTGATCCAAATGGCAGTCAGGTTGGTCTGGTATTTATGCAAATTTAAGTTAATTTATGTATCAATCCTGTAAAAGTAATTGACTTGCATGGTTGATCATCCAGGACCGCCAAGTAACGGAGCTGCATGTTCAAATCTTTTGATGGTCTCCCATGCATTTCTATTCTAATAATTAATAGGCCTACTATGGTCTACTGAGAATGTAAAAGCAATTTAGATGAATGCTGTTTAGTTTAACCCTAACAGACTGGGCCTGTGGTGTGCTTTGAACACGATCCAAATCCTGCTATATCCTTCAGAAGTAAAGAAGTGCACTGTACGTCATGCTTGTGTCATGTGTAACTTAATCTCAAAGGGCCCGAGTCTTTCTAAATCCTTCTGTGATAGGGTGATGTTTAATAATAATTGGTTCTTATTTAGCGTGCACATAATCCTAGTAGCTAGATCATGGCACTTTACAGCATCATGCCTATCTCTGTTCATCGGGTACACTTTTAGACCATTCCACTAACTTTCTCAACTCCCTGGGGAGCATACAACCCTAAGCTGCATAAATTACCACTAAGGCATGTGTAAGGGGTTAATCCAACACAATACTGTCTCAGCCCTCTCAGGTTCCCATGTATACATCTAGGTTAAGAGAAGCAGTTATGGTTAACAGGTTAAGTTCCTTGCTCAATGACACAGGTGTCATGACCAGGATTCGAACCCACACTCTGATGATCCAACCATCAGAACTGCAGTCAGACCCGCTCGGCCATGACACACCACAAGTAAAATGGCAGTTTAAGTAGCTTTAAATAGAATATGGCCTACATACCCATGTAGATCGACAGGTATGCTGATGTTATAAACCGTGTTTGTAAACCTTAAAGTTCCACTGGAACATTTCAAAGGGCACAAAGGCATGCATTGGGGCAAGGAGCCAATTGCCTTTGTACATGTTGTTGCCTCCTTGAAGTACAATTATGTATCATAACTAGCCCATATACATTTATTCCGATAATATAATGCCAACAGCCAACCGAAGAACTTTACAATCATTCCCAGTCATCCATAATGATCATTCATCCATTGAGTTTGTACAGTATGTTGCCAAAGTACAGTACTGCGCCACGGGGGCCATGTGTTATTTTTAATGTGTGCAGGTTTTTTTTTCCCCCGTAGTCGATAGAATTCTATTCCGGGCTGTGCAAGTATTATTTAAGACTCTGAATTAAGTTAGGGATGTCTTCTCCGTGCAGGCATTCATTTCCCAGTCTAGACAATCGTCCTTGGTTTATCTTTACCCTCTAGTTGATTTATTTTGTTTCTGGTGACTGTCTGCATCTCCTGCTTTATTTTTACTGGTGGTTGCTCATGAAGATGAAGGGTACATGTAATTTCAGTAGATATCCTCCAATGAAAACAAGGATTCATCTTCAAGACAATCTCCAGGGCTCTTCCCCAGGTTTTTTTTCCCCAAAACTGTGGGGCATTCTTCTGGACCCAAATTTGGGAAATTTGACCTTTAGCCTGCTGAATTGAAACGAGGCCCTCAGAATGGTTGTACTTGGTGTTTACACAGTATCTTTGGTTTTTAAAAAGCCCTACTGTGCAATCTGGGGGCATTCTAAATCATGTAAATGGCTTCATCTTGATGATTTTTGTGTATTTGATCTACATTGTAGAGTTATCCTCCCCCCCCCCCCCCCACCCTGAAAAAAGGAAAGAAAAAGGAATACATTTATACTTAAAACATTGCCTAAACAATCTTACAAGAAGCATGCATCAAAATGCATCAAAATCCAAAACAAGTGAAATAAAAAACCCTCCTTGTATGGCTCCCAGTAGTCCACTTCTATCATAACAATATTATACAAAAAAACAGAGGAAGGGTAACAGCCTATTCACCTGGCTTCAATGCGAAGAGATGTAAACCTAGAAAAATATTGATTGATATTGCGCCCATTTCATACAATGTACACAGGCGGATGACAATTATTAAATAACTAAATAAACAACACAAAAGAACAATTAGCAATAAAAATGTTAAAAACATAGAAAAAAACAAAATATGGACAAATATTTGGTAAAAAAGCTAGGAAATACCTCAATCATTGTCAATTCATAAAAGTTGATTACACAAGACCCTTGAAGGGCTCTTGATAAACACCGACAGAAAAACTGATGTGACAGCTGATTTGAACAGTGCCCTCACATGCACCTTAATTATATTTCTATGATTTGGTGCTACATGTAGCTACTAGTACATGTGTAATGTGTATTAATTATTATTAAATTGTTCAAACTAGTAACCTACATATACAGCATACATGTACATACATGTAGTTGTTCCCTTTGCAGAGTTTTACGTATAACATATTGACTTGATACAATCTACCACAGTGCATGCGTCCTAAATTCGCTGACTTGTGCTACATGTACCTTCAGCATTTTCCAGTGAAAGGGGCACAGCAGCCTGAGCAGTGTCTCATAGTACACAGCAAGCTACTGAATCCAGCCATCAATGGAAGGCCTTGGGAAGGTTTTTTGTTGACTGCTTTGGCTGTCTCCCTCTCCACCCCCCCCCCCCAAATTGTTTAGCAGGATCGACTGTCAACCCAATTCAAGCAAAACACAATATCTGACTTTTGATTATTTTAGGTTGACTCAATGCTTGCAATTTTAATAAATTCTAATATTTGGGTTGAAATATTACTATTTTTGTCATATGAGACATGTACATTTGTACACCCCCCCCCTGTGATTACCGAACTGACAGTACAAGGGCAAGATAGTCTGAGCCCTACCCATTATGAAGAGAGTTGTTCAGTATTGCTGCGTGTAGACAAGAAACATGACAAGGCCTTTGGCAGCTTCATAACAGGTTGCGTGATTTCAGGCATGTTGAAGTAGTTGGCTTGTTTTGACAGTAGTATCAGATGCGGATGTTGTTAAACCACTTTATTATAACAAGCCACTCGGTAAGAGCTATCTGGCTTCAACAGCTGCTGCCTTGTGGGGTAACACGGTATGACACGCACACACACACACAAGACCATGGATGCAGCGCAATAATCATTGGGCCAGCTACAGAGCTTTGCTATGCCTGGCCTGACTACACACGCAGGCAACAGTTGCCCCCAAAAATTACCTTGGTGCCCCTCCAAATGTTCCAGAAGCAACACAGGCAATTGCCCCTATGCTCTGACCTGGTCATTGCCTTGGTGCCCCTCCAAATGTTCCAGAAGCAACACAGGCAATTGCCCCTATGCTCTGACCTGGTCATTGCCTTGGTGCCCCTCCAAATGTTCCAGAAGCAACACAGGCAATTGCCCCTATGCTCTGACCTGGTCATTGCCTTGGTGCCCCTCCAAATGTTCCAGAAGCAACACAGGCAATTGCCCCTATGCTCTGACCTGGTCATTGCCTTGGTGCCCCTCCAAATGTTCCAGAAGCAACACAGGCAATTGCCCCTATGCTCTGACCTGGTCATTGCCTTGGTGCCCCTCCAAATGTTCCAGAAGCAACACAGGCAATTGCCCCTATGCTCTGACCTGGTCATTGCCTTGGTGTCCCTTGAAATGTTCCAGAAGCAGCAGCAGAGCAAGTTGCAATGATGCCCGACCTGATCATTGCTTGGCACCCTCTGAAATGGTCCAGAAGCAACAGAGGCAATTGCCTCCATGCCCCGACCTGGCGGTCACCCCTTGAAATGGTCCAGAAGCAACACAGGCAAATGCCCCTATGCCCTGACCTGGTCACTGCCTTGGTGCCCCCTAAAGTGTTCCTGGTCATTGCCTTGGTGTCCCTTGAAATGGTCCAGAAGCAACATACATCGGGTAGGCAAATGCCCCTATGCCCCGACCTGGTCACTGCCTTGGTGCCCCCTAAAATGTTCCAAAAGCAACACAGGCAATTGCCTCAATGCCCCTGGTCATTGCCTTGGTGTCCCATAAAATATTCATGAAGTAAATTAACATTCTCTTCATTGAGGTAGACGTAATACATCCCTTTACCACCTTGCCCAGGAATGAAATCAGGCCTGAACGACATCATGACACAGTCACACAAGAATAAAACATGTGCAAGCTGAACATTACATGTAAATACTGTTTTCGCTCATTGACTGTGTAGTTCAATACTCTTTATGCTGAACTATGCACATGACACAGTTTTACAGTAACGATGTAGCGAACTACAACAGGCCTTGAAATAACCCACGGCACCCACAGCAATTGCCTTGGTGCCCTGTACTTTTGCTGTGGTGCCCTTCGCAAAGTTCCAATACAAATTTACAATTATAGAGTGCCCCTAACCAGAAGGAAATTGCCGTGCCCCTTCAAGAGCGAAGTTCAAGTCCTGCTACAAGCGTATTTGTGGAGATAAACAAATAAACTTAACAAGCGTGTACACCTGTGAGGGAAGCATTGTAGGACTCGAGCAACTCTCGAGTCCAGAACTTGGCCTCGAATAGAGATAACAAAATCCTGACTAAGCACAATGGTTAAGGACAGGGCCCAAGTTCATAGAGCTGCTTAATCAGACAATATTGCTTAACATTAGTCTGCTAAGCAGAAATGGGAAGGATACCTGTCACAAATTATACACGTGACATGGTAGTTTAGCTGGTAACATTATTCTGGTGTTTTTTATGTTGTGCTCAGCTACTTTTTGTGCGTAACCTGCCACAATATATTTTCACATAGCATCACCTGTGACTGGTATCCTGCTCGTTTTTGCTGAGCAGAAAATTATTAAGCAGTATCCAGGCTCAAGCAGCTCTCTGCATTTTCTACGCACACTGATAAATGCATCAAAATCCAAAACAAGTAAAATAAAAAACCCTCCTTGTATGGCTCCCAGTAGTCCACTTCTATCATAACAATATTAAAAAAAAACAGAGGAAGGGTAACAGCCTATTCACCTGGCTTCAATGCGAAGTGGGAAGAAAAATATAATGACACACTGGCAATTACGAGACATTGAGGGCAGCAGTTACTCACCACAATCTCGGCAACCTCTTGATCGTTCTTGTCAGACGAGGCCATTGTGACAACGCAGACTGAAATAATCAATCAAACTGTAAAGAAAAAAATTACCCAATGATGACTGTTTGGTTTAAATTCTTCAAGTTATCAGATTCACCACAGACTGTTTCAAATCTGTGGGGCATTCTTGACGCTAAATTGAATTAAGGTCCTTGGAAAAATGTTCTAATTGGTGTTCATCTTTGGTTTTTTAAAAGCCCTACTGTACCAACCTCGTCCCCATGGTTTACTTTATTTCCAACCATGTTTGTAAATAGTAAACCCTGGGATGGAAACTCCTCACTTAGACCCTGATTGGACAACAACATTACATTAGCACATGTACATGTTTCCAATACATACAAGCTACTAAATCTGGTACCGGACCACGAGACTATGGCGAAGATGTGAATTTCGATATGCAGCCAGACTATTCTAATTTGCATACGTATCCAAAATTTTTGGATATGCAAATTTTCCAATACCAGGGTGAGAGAGCAGTCAACCTCGTACTGCTCGACACACCCTGGGGAAGAGGTTGCTACTGTACAATCTGTGGCGTACTGAATGGTTTCCTCTTCAAGTTTTTTGTGAGTTTGATCTGAGAAGTCTAGGTACCCGGCTGAGCTGCCAGGTCATGAATATGCATGAGGTGACGTCGCGCGGTGTACTGCAGCTCGAGACTTGCCCATCTAATGAATATGCAAAACTTTACCTGTGGCGCTGCATGTAGCTTCACATGTTGCATGTTCATTGGGGTGAGCGTCATGAGTTACCCTACGTTGTCACCTTATGCATATTCATGACTTGGCAGATCAGCTGGGCGCTCCGACTTCTCATGATCAATGGGCAGCGAATCATAGTTAAGCTGGAAGCCCCCAGTCGCAATGAACTTTAATGTAATTTTTGTACACCTTTTTTGTTTGTGTTTTTTTTTTTGCCATTTTCAAAACATCACATCTGGACGAAGTCATCATTTGGTGAGGCCTGTCATGTATCATAGCAATTCCACAAATGTTAGGAATAAAATGAAGTACGTTGGAGTAAGTATGGGATGTTTTATAAGTGGGAGAAATGTGCAATCAACAAAGTGGTATGACTTGCCTGTACTTTGAAAACTTAGCGTTTTATACGTATAGATCATAGATGGTGGGCTGTAATGGCGACTATGATTGAATGATAAGACCAGTGTTAAAAGAGAGCCATAAAACTTAACCGCCCAACAAGGTGGGTCAGGACATCACTGAAGAAAGTGGAACACCTCAACTTACTTGACAGCTTACTAAAACTTACTTGACCTTCTTAATGGATTTTTTTCATAAAGGTTTACGTGTCCGAATGCCACTTTTTCATTCATTATGAAATAAAATTAATAGTATCCTTTGTAGTTTTACTTCACTCAAAATAATGAGATATTGCTTTTGTTGCAATGACTTGAGGGTTGAGTTGACTCAACTCAAGTCAACTGCAAAAAAATGCAAGTGTTGAGTGAAAAAGTGGCAGTTGGAATTGGATTATGGATACTGATATTTTTCCATTCGTAACACCAAATAGGTGTATAATTTAAATTACAGCTTGACAAAATCGACACGATAAACTGGGAGACAAAAGCATAACTGAAAACAATAATAAAATGTTGTGCTTTGTCCGGGAACTGGACATCGAGCCTACACGTCTTCCTGTGCAAGCAATCGATTATGTAAGTGTAAAAAAAGTGACAACACAAAAAAATAAAATTATATTAATGCCCCTCCCAGTAAAGGGCTAAATTCATGCTCCAATGAGCGTATAACCGTCACTTAATGACGCTGAGTCTCACAAGTTTCTATCGAAAAAAATAGTAAATGTCACTTACCACTTGTTTATATTGTCGAAAAAAAGAAAGAAAATGAAGAAAGTCTCAGCTTTTCACTCCAATCCGTGGAAAGACCTTCGCGAAATGCTCACGTTCAGTCAGGAATTCTTGACTCTACACGAACACATTGAGTAATTTATTTGGCTCAGTAAATTCCGTCGCGGACCTGATCATTAGGAATATCTGTCGACATCAACGTTGCAGTACATTGTGGAGAGGAAAACCTGTCGCGCAAGGTCATTTTGTGGGCGCGTGAGGGCGTTTAAAATAATATAGATGAAGAAAATAAAAAAGGTGGCGACCGCAAGAAAGTTGTGGTCATAAATCTCAAAAAATGTATTCATCTGTCAGGTGTCCATAAAAAAATACTGACCTGACACTAGAGGGCTTCCGTAAAATGGTGGTTATCATGCATTTGTAAAGACAAGAAAAGCTTTTTTTTTAACTTGATATATTGTACTTTTTTGTATAATATTTCAAAATTATAGTTGTTTAACAGAAGTAAACATAATTTTGGCTGAAAAAGAGAGACTATTACCTGAAAATTAAATATATTAAAAAAATACCTTAATACAAATTTTTATCAAGTGCAATTATTATAATATCTGTGGAAAATCGATTTTGTTTTGCTCATGCAAACTTGTTTGATGCCAAGATTAACTTTCAAACAAATGTCTGATCTTTACAGAGGGCACGTGGGACATTCTCAGATTTACACACAATGTGCACAACTTACATTGGTCATGGTGGAATACTTTCCACTGAAATATGTTGCTTATAATCTTTGAAAAATAGGTAAAACAATACTTTTTTTGGGGGGGGAAATCAACAACCCCAGGGAACAATATTGGACTTTTTTTTTCATCAATCCATAAAAGCCATGAACATCTTTGATTATACTCACGAGGCTTGTCGCATATATTTCCTCACTAGTGCACCGCAGACATACAATACCGGAGCCCGGCAAGGTGTAGTGAAAGTATTTAGTGCAAAGGTTTGAAACATGGGATGTAGCACCCAACAAGGAAACTTTAAAATGTGAATTCTTAAGTGCACTGAGTGGTGCGTTAGGAGGGGAGCCCTCTAAACTCCCCCAGAAAATCGATTTAATCAAAATATTGAGTGCGGGCAAAATTTCTTCATGGATTGAAAGGTTATGATTAACTGACTAAGATTTCCACATTCAAGAAAATCAATATTGGTGCCAGGTCTAAGAAGGCCCCTAATTAGCACTAATTACATGTTTAATTGAAACTTTGGGTGCAATGATGAAACAAGTGTCAATGTGTACCTTGCACAGTGCTGACTCAAAACAAACTACTTATAAGTATAAATATGGTGGTATGGTGTCATCTTTGCAGGGTCAAAGGTCAACATAGATCAAAAGTGCGGTAATAAAAATGTTGAGTTAAAACAAAATTTGATCATGGATTGAAAAGCTATCCACTAAATGAGATTTCCATACTTGAGAAAATCAATATTGGTACCAAGTCTAAGAAGACCCTAATAGCGCTAATTACACTTTTAATCGAAATTTTAAGTGCAAGGACGAAACAGGTGTCATTGTATACCTTTCACTGTGCTGACTCAAATTCAACTTCTTAAGAAAGTTTTAAGTGGTGCCATTAAGCTTATTAAGAGAGGTCAAAATTTGGTTTAACCAAAATAAAATTTGATTAATCAAAATTTGGAGTGCAACAAATATTTCTTCGGGGATTGAAAGGACATGGTCTGATCACTGATCTCTATTAAACTGAGATCAGTGGGTCTGATGCGTGAGAATATACTTTATAGTTGTGGAAAACAAGCTTAGCGCCCTCTGCTGTCCGGCTGGCAGATGTCCTGCGACAATGACTCGAAACAGCGCCAGGAAGAATGGCGTTAGGCGCTTTCCTCATGGCACACAAAGTACCCCCTTTTCAGTAACAAGGTCATTAGAAATAAAATGGCCCAAACCAAAAAACAAAACAAAACAAAAACATTCCTGTTAAATTTGTTGTTGCTAGAACTACCAAAAAGACATGTTTTCCCATTCCTATTTCATTGGAATTAGCAATTCCTATGATGATTTAAATTGTAGAAAACCGATCAATCTTTCACGCTCAGATCAGTTTTCTTGAAACACAATTTTTACACATTAATTGCCTTACTTCACCCTTTCTCCTGTCACTTTTTGTTACGTCCTTCTTCAATCTTGGCACACGGAAAGTTGTAACAAGGGCACGATTTCATAGCGCTGCTTAACGGTTAGCTAATTTTCGTGCTAACTATAACAGAAAAATGTGCTTAAGCGTAAGCGCATTTCACAGGTTAGCACGAAAATTAGGCGGCCATCTTGCGCGTTCACCATGGATTTGCATTGTTACGTCGGTCATTTTCATACAGTAAGCACCGGAAGGTTAGTATGCCTTTTCGTGTGCGTACGGTTAGCAGCGTTATGAAATGGAAATCGCACAGTAAGCACACCATCGGCCGTTAAGAAGCTCTTTGAAATCGGGCCCTGGTCGGGTCATCAGCAAACGGTCCGAAACCCACCGCCATTTTAAAAGTACCTTATCAAGACCGTACCTCCTCCAATGTTATGACCCCACTCTTGCATTTTATTTACCCACTTAAAAAAGTTATAGAAATTTCCATTTATTTATAAACAAACTGTCCTGGTTGGCGTGGAAGGCAGATGGTCAGCAAAACATTGAATCAGAAGACCCAATGCAACACTTCTGCAAACTTTTATTTCAAAAATACTTTCCATAATTGGTTGCGTTGTTTCCAACGAATTCAACACTATTTTTGAATATTTTGTGTAACATTGTTACAAACTGTTGCTATTTGTTTTTGCTTTGCATTTATGGCTTTCCATAGTTTTCTAACCTTGTTTGGCAACAACTTGGGCTGTGATGTTACAAGAAAGCTTACATTACTGTGGGAACCTCATTCGATTCAGTATTTTTTGTCAAATCCCTCTCAGCTCAGATTATCCCCATCTCATTACCTCACTAATCCCCTTCGCGCCACAATGGTTACCGTTTTTTCATTCACAACTCACCACTGAAGTTTCTAAAAAGACACGACCCGGCCCCCTTTGCAGTGACCTTGTTGTTAACAATGAATATTCAATAATCATTGTTAAGGGTAAGATTGTACGGAAGCTCATCATTTGGTGCCCCGTTAGGTTTCTCCGTCACCTAGTGGTCGGTGTCGTCATAGGCGGCACCCACTGAATAGGGAGAAAACAGAGTGACGACCTCTTGAATATTAATTTGTAGGCCCTTTCAAAATAATAATACTACACAGATTAGAGAGCCAAGTGTAAACAATTTGCCCAGTGACCTGAGGGCCTTTGATTACTTCCAATTTCAGAAGTATTCTGGATGATGATCTACGCCCTGAGGGCACCGGAAGGTTAGCATGCCTTTTCGTGTGCTTACGGTAATTAGAAGCGCGGTATATGAAATGATACCCGCACAGTAAGTGCAAAATCGATCATTAAACAGCTCTATGACATTGGGCCCAGGTGTAGAAACACTCCACAGTGAAAGAGGTACGACAACCACTTTGAAAAGAGAAAAACGCAACATGACACTATAATGGGCTTACGTAAGGTTGTACCTACATGTACATTACATCATAGGTACATAAATCATGTTTAGTCTAGTTTGCTCTCGTCTCAAAATAAAAACAGTCTCCCCTTGCGAGACGATTCCTTCAGCTCGCTACACCACAATAGCATCCTTTCGATTATGAATATTCAACTATGCATTAATAAAGTCAATATGAATGGTAGTAGACCATTGTGGAAGGAAGCGTTTATTATGACGTAATACAAGGGGACGAACCCTCGCCGAAGCACAATGTCTATTTGGATTGTCTGGTTTCTTCATCGTAGATAAAGAACGACGAACTTACCTGGGTCAGCGGTGTTTGCTGAGAGTGTTCAACTGGGGAACTCACACTGTGACGGTGGTACGTGTTGCCTACAATAGCTCACCACAAACGGAACCGTGTAGCCGATCATTGAAGCTCGTAACGACCCGTTTTACGCCCTCCTCGTCAGCCCAGTGTAAGATTTTCCATTTTTAATATTAGTTATAAACCACATTCTTAAATGACAGTTGTGATAAGCTTGAAATCAGATTTTAGGCCTAGCTCCTATAGTACACCACTCTTCTTTCCATAGCAGTTTGTTTCCATGAAATCGTTGTTAGCATTGTTGTTGACTATAATTCTTCCATAGACAGCAGAGGCTCCACACAAAGTAAGCCATAGGCCTACATGTATGTTCTGAATGTAAAATAATGGAAAACTGAGAGTTGGGACTGGACGGTGGTGGGATAGGGGACGTAGAGGGGTGATTCTAAAGTTTCCCTTGCTCTGAGTTGAGGTTAAGGACACTGGGTAATGGAGAAAACTGTATGGTCGTGTTGATTAGACACATTTGGTGCTCTCTGTAAATGGAACATGGCCTGTACCCCCTTATTGTGTCTTCATCGTGTGCTTGGAATATCACGAATTCTTTAGAGGGTTTTGAAGGGGGTACTTCAATAGACTGTGCAAGTCTCGCGCGTATTCGAACATTGGGATCCGTTAAAGCGCGTTAAAGCAATGTACGTGGGACCACAGTGGTCCCAAAAATGTTCGAATACGCGCGAGACTTGCACGGTCTATACAACAGGAAATAGTGTGTTAAAAGTATGAGAACATTGGGGGGGATACCCCCGGCTGCCCCATATCGGGCATGGTATGCGATCAGACTTATATTTAGACTGGTCCCCTGTTCATTCTGGTTTAAAAAGAGTTTCTTCTTAACACCGTCCCTTTTAATAGCTCCTGGCTCAAGAGATTGACCAAAGTAATTAGGAAAACTTTGCAGTAAACGGAAAAATTTCCCAGTAAACTGTTAGCCACTTGACCATATGCCATACTTTTTGCATATTTTCGAAATGTTATTAGTCATTGCATAAAATGTGATATTGTAGCCCATGTTTAGTTTTGAAATTGTAGGCTTTGAATGTGTGATTTGCTTTGAAATTTAATTTGCGGGATGACTTGCTGTGGCTAGGAAAAAAGACGAGTCTGGTGCATATTATGAAATGAGGATTGTAACTAGCCTTTTCAATGTGGACTAAGGGAATTAGACTTTGTCACGCATATCTGCTGCCATTGTTTTTGGTCGTATAAGGGAACAAACTTTGTAAGGTTCTTGAACAGCGACTGAATCAAAGCACTGAGCCTCATTAATAATTTGGATTACAGAATTCTGTACAAAATGACAGACAGTGACGGTCATTACTTTAAAGCATTTTTGAAATAGGGTTCAATAGTGTGTCTTCTTGTGGTTATTGACTCTTAATTTTGGGTAGCTTGGGTTAAAGCTAGGCCCTGAAAAATTTGTGCAATTCTGCTCACAAGCCTAGGGCTTCTTTCCCAAGATGGCCGCTTTTCTGTTTGCAATTGAACACTATTGTAAGGAATTTTTTTGTATAACACTCTTATTGTAAGTTGTTTCTTCGTGATGGGCGTAGCTTGGGGAGAGAGACCCTACTCCCGCCCCCCCAAAAAAAAAATAGACAATAAAACTGACGCTTATGTACATTTTGGGGTTTTATTTCATGAAGACTGAGAGACTTCTGAATTTATTTTGAGTAATTTTGATTTGTTTTTATTTATTGTTCATTTTTGACTTTAGTTTAGTGGGTTGCACCCATAATCTTTGTGTCATTCCGCGTATTTAGGTTTGTCTAAGTGGAAACAGAAACTTATTTGAACATAAACCAGCTCTACTAAAATTCTTACCACAAATAGCAAGTCAGTCATGCTGACACTAATAGGCCTGAATTTTAAAAAAAAGTTGGGTGTGTTAGTGTGTGTGTGGGAAAATAAAAACGGTTGGATGCCGCTATTGTAGTATGCATGAGTTAACGCATGGCTAACTTAATACGGAGTCTTATAGGTGTCATATATTTTTAAACCCCGCATACATAAAAGATACCTACAATAATGTTAGGGTATTAACCCCATGAAACAAGTTTGAGTACGAGTTGACAAAAATTTACAGTTGGTTTGAGCACAAGTTGGTTGGAATACGAGTTGGTTTGAGTACGAGTTGGTTGGAATATGAGTTCATTTAAAGCACGAGTTGGTTTGAGTACGAGTGGGTTAGATTAGAATACGAGTTGATTTGAGTACGGGTTGGTTGGAAAACGAGTTGATTGAAGTAATAGGCGAGTTGGTTGAAGTACGAGTTGGTTGGAATACGAGTTTATTTGAGTACGAGTTGGTTGGAATACGAGTTAATTGAAGTACGAGTTGGTTTGAATAAGAATGGGTTAGAATACGAGTTGATTTGAGTACGAGTCGGTTGGAATACTAGTTGATTGAAGTAATGGGCGAGTGGGTTGAAGTACGAGTTGGTTGGATTACGAATTGATTGACGGCAATAGGCGAGTTGGTTGAAGTACGAATTGGTTGGAATACGATTTTGTTAAGCTCCCATGCAGACTAAGACTTAAAACTTGAAGTGCTGAAAAATTTGGGCTGTCGCACTGTGGATGTTATGATGCCACGAGGGCGGATTACAGACTCTTTTACTTTTTAGACCTTTGTCGTGACTTCTTTATTCCCTCTGTCTTCCATTAAACTCAATGCAACCAGACCGAGGCTGGAAGGGAAAAATAATATGGTCCCTTTATGAAGAGGACTATTAGTATTAGAACTTTAGTGTAAGTATACAGCAGCGAACCTGCTGGTTGGACCAATTTTGTGACCCCTGACTGAGATCACCCAAGTGACGTGCACGTCATCGCGACTTTTCACATGACTTGTCACCGACTCATAATGGAAGTTAAACCATAAAACAGTCTGGTAAAGGAATGGTAACGCGGTTTCGTTGATTCCACAAAGGACCGTTTGTTTCTGAGTCCTTGATATCAACAAGTGAACCGTTCTCAAAGAATAACAGGGAACCGCCGTTTCGTTCCCTCCCCGCTGAATTACTTATGGCGAATGAACGTATTCAGGGGTTTGACCCATTCTGTGTCAGAGGCAATGTTAGAAAAAGGTTTCAACAAACTAAACGAACCATTTTGAATCAAACAGGTCACCTTTTGACGAACTTCACGCCAGACCCAGCTGTGCTTTGGAAATAAACCCGTCCGTCTTCCTGCCATGTGTAAGAAATTTATCAAAACCAATCAATGCCAAACTGTTCATTCAATATCGTCCTTCCATTATCAACTTTCCGTCCCCCATCCCAATGGGAGACTTTTCTAAAGGTGGCAGCAGACTTACCGGGTAATTATTGTTTACGTAGTTCTGAATAAGCGCACATTACCGAGGACAATGGGTTTACTTGGTAAGTCTGCTGCCTTCTACCGTCCCAAAAGTCCCCCATTCGTTTTCACCTGACGCGGATTCGGGTCCCTGACCAGGAAAATGGTTAACAAAATGGGATTTTTAATTCGGATTCTACGTAATTTTGACCCGTTTTCTGGGTTATTCTGACACATATATTCGGGGTTATGTTGACCCAGAAATGAGTCTGGCCCACGGTACTCAGACCAGGGGCAATTCCGACCCGTTTTTTTTTTAGTGTGTAGCTGAAAGGGGAGAGTACAGCCGCCTTTATGGCGAGAACTTCTGTCTGGTGACATTGTGTACGCAGTGTGTCTTTTATGTCTGTATGGTTTGTTGTAGGTTCGAATCCCACTTTGACCTTTTGGTCTTTATATGTGTCTATAGAGATTGATTATTATTGTGTTGTGTCTTCCAAATATTCATCTGATTCATGAGTAGTGGGCAACTAATGTTCTGAAATTTGTATTTAAAAAAACAGCTGGTAAATTCTTGTAAAAAAACTGATTTAATGATTATTAACAGCGATATATCAACATTGAAGACATTTTTATTTCATATATCAACCAAGGAAAACTGACAGGGTAATTTACCCACGGAGATTTAAAGTAAAAGACGTGACTCAACAAAATCTAGGTTCTTCATCCTGTTCAATAGGGTTACCTCCTCTATTGTTAAAGATGGAAAATAGTGTTTATCTATAGGACCAAAAGGTTTGTTGAGCTACCTCCTGGATGGTTAGCGGACCCTTGATGACAGGCAGCGCATATCCACCTGTGACACGGGCGGGCATGGCGGTCCATTTATCATAGGGCGATGCGAGTAAAAACCCACAATAAATTACACCCACTTTGGATTGTCATTTTTGTTCGTGCTTTAGTGTGTCCGGTGGACGGACGTGGGGCTCAACGACCTTCTGAGCTGGCACACCAAATATCCTTTTGTCCCGTGAAATTCAGCCGTAAGGCTAGGCTCTCGTCAATGGCATTTATATACGGTTACAATTTTGTAAATAGAATTACCCACAAAGACATGTTTTCCAATTCCCGTTCAGAATTTAACCCTTCCTTTTTTTAAATATTTTTTTTTATGCAAGTCGCCAGACACACAAGGCCTGAAGGTGTGGGCTACAATCAACTATTTTTTCCAGGGGCCTTTGCCACCATACTCCTGGGGCTGAAACAGGGTTACCCCCTTTACAGTCCATACGGCTGTAGGAATGGCAGAAAATAACCGATCAAACGTTCACCCACCATTTTTCTCGAAACACAAATTGCACATTAATTGCTTTCGCCCCATTCTCCGGTATCTTTTTGTTTGTTTTACGTCCTAATTCCTGGCACATATTTACGTCGATGATTGCTCGCTTGTGAATAGGTCTCCCTTAGGAAAGATGTGTCTAGCCTCTCTAGCGTGATTTCGAAATAGTAAATTGATTTTAAAAGGACTGCGTTCCAGACGAACTGTCCGTTCAATCATGACATGAAAGCATTAAGGTTCTTGCTCTAGTATGGACAGGTTCTGGCAGGTACAACTCTGTGTGAGATGTGAAAACATAACTTTTTTGTTTTACTTTTAGTAGTGTATGTAAAAAAATAAAAATAAGTGTATTTACAAAGTGATTTTATAAGAGAGATCAAAACGCTGAACAAGAATATGAAAATTAACCGGGGTGTTGTAAGAAGTGTTTTAAGCGTCCTAAAAGACGCTCCCTAAAAATAGTGAGGGATGGGGCGTCCCGTGATGTCAATGGAAAGAATGTTCCAAAGTTTGGGACCAGCTTTTGAGAAAAAGCTATCACCGAGGGTTTTTAGGACTTAATGAATGATAAAGAAGGAGTTTGGATGACCCGAGTCCCGCCCTGTTTGGGTTGATACAAGTGAGTAGATCACACAAGTACCGAGGAGCAGTACCTCGTACTGGATGGAGTTCCAGAAGTACCAGCAGTTGGTTTTCACTGGATTGTTGCAGTACCTAGGGATCCCTCTTAAACTCATATCGGATGATTTTGGAGGATTGAGGCAGTAGGGATTCTACATAAACCCATTGGTTGATTTTGGAGGATTGAGGCAGTAGGGATCCTACATAAACTCATACTGGTTGATTTTGGAGGTTTGAGGCAGTAGGGATCCTACATAAACTCATACTGGTTGATTTTAGAAGATTGAGGCAGTAGGGATCCTACATAAACTCATATTGGATTATTTTGGAGGATTGAGGCAGTATAGATCCTAAAATGTAAACTCACAACCAGTTGATTTTGAAGGATTGTGGCAGCAAGTAAACTCGTAACCAGTTGATTTGGAATGATTGAGGCAGTAGGAACCATACATAATATACTCATATCAGTTGATTTGGGCGAAGCAATTAAGGCAGTTATACTACATCAAGCTTGTGGGTTTTTATAGTACATTGGTTTTTATAGCCACTTCATCTAATGGTCAACTCAAGTTGGCGGTCTTGTTGATTTAAAAACCCATTTATGGTTTACCGGAATCATTGTCATTGTGGGCATGTTTTCCTCACAGATTGGTATCCCCGTGCAACAAGAAAGCCACCTCAATTAGGTTGCTCTCAGGGCTCTTCCCTTTCAACACAAACGAACATAATTTGTGGAGTGACTCTTTCAGTTGTTTGTCTAATGTAAGTGTATTGACATATCACACCCATTTGATGGCTCAGCCGCGCAGCGAAAGGAGTCCAAAAACCTCTAGCAAACGTCTTCGTGCACGTGCTTTTCTTTTGTGCTCAAGTTTTACAGACAACAGAGACAGTCTTGATTGTTTGCCTCACGGATTTCAGTTCTGGAGGTTGCTTTTGACCGCCGTGTGAAAATAGTTTTCATTGTACTTCGATGGTTTTTTTTTTTTTTTTTTTTTTTTTACTGTCAGGAGACACGTCTATTAAAATTGTAAACAACCGGTTCTTTTTTTTTTTTTTGGGGGGGGGGAACTTATTAACTGTATAGCTCACAAGCCTGAGGAGACCTGTAAACAAGGGTGCTCGCTATGTGAAGCAGAAACACTGGGGTTAACCCCTTCCACGGTAGGTGTTGTGGGTTCTTTTACGTGCACTACCAATCCTGGTTTGCTGCATGGGACCTATGGCTTCATGTCCCATGCAAAGGACAAGGCATATATCATATTTATGTGACACAAGTGCCACGACCAGGACCCGAGCCCACACTCTGTTGATCAGAAACACCAGAGCTTGAGTCCGGTGCTCTTAACCACTCGGCCTCGACGCACCATTTTAATGGAGGACAAAAGTAGTTTGACCCCTATGTTAATGTAACATTAGTATGGCTTTCTGGTAATGAAACTAAGCGACCCTCAACAGCGACTGGCTGTTGACTTGTAGGGCTGAAGATACCTGTGTAGAGAAGCTGAAGATTTCAGATGTGGGAGGAAAACCAACAGGGGAAAGCCCACACGCAATTAGGTAGGGACCAAAAAACCTAATCCACAAGCAAGGGTCCAGTCTGGGATTCTAACCGGGGTCCACATGGTGAAAGGCAGGGATGAAACAACTGAGCCAACCTGGATGACCATGTAACTGAACTCAGTATATAAAAACTACTGTCGCTCAAAGGGAACAATGTTAAGAATCCATTCGGAATACTTTGCTCCAGAGTCCAGTTTCCGGCTTGAAAGATTATGTACCAAACTCACACAGTAGGCCTAACACCCTGAAAAAACACCCGGGGGTTCTGGGTGACAATGGATCTGACCATTTCTGGTTCAGACCGACCCGAAAACTGATTAAATGATAGGGACTTTGACTCAGGTTCGGCGTCAGTTTGACACACTTTTGGGTCAGTTCGGCAAAGAATCCGGGTCATATTGACCCAAGATATGGGTCAAGTCCCGTGACCCGTAATCCGGTTCAACTCTGGCCTGGAAGTGTTTGTGGTGTAAAAACATAAAACGGAATATCGCACTTTAAGTACCGGACTTAAATTCTGAAAATACTGTTTTTGCTTCTCGACGGGTATTTGTTTTGATGCATTTCTTGTTTACCGTGCGGAGTTTACTTCCTTAACATGAAATAACAACCCGCAACCAGACGTCAAACTAACCTGATTGTTGTGTATAAAGTTCACCAAAAAGTACTGTGACCAGGGAAGTTCATTTAGAGTTATTAAACTAAACTAAACTCATTAAAAAAAATCTAAAAAGTTTCACGTGCAGTCCATTTACGAAAAGACCTCCCCCCCCCCCCCCACAATGCTTTCCCTTGTTGGTAACAAATGAACCACAGCCGACTGGGCTAACCTGTTTTTTTATTTGAGAGAGAAATCTGCTTTTTACAGCGTTCACGTCTTTGTCCATTTCAAAGAATCTAAGCATACAATCAAATCAACCCACACGTGGGGATTAGCACAATAGTATAGATTGATATTTCTGACGGACTAATCTGGCAGTACCGTTCTTTCTATATGAATTAACAATAGTTTAGTAAACTTTTGACTTCCCGTATAGTTCGGGCGACTGTTTCTTTTCAAATGGGCCGATAAAAAGGCGTCCAAAACCCGCAAAAAACATTTATTCCGGAAATACAGAGTTCACTTTTTTTATTGTCAGAGAATCAACCCACGGAATTTCTACTTTTGATGCTGTTTTGCTACGTCTCTAAAAGAGAACTTGGAATTTGTGAAATTTTTAACCGATTTTAAATGGCGGAGTTAACAACATTTGTTTACAAGCGGACTGGTCAAAACAGTACCGTGGTACCATCGAATATTGTATCAATGATTTTTTCAAGGATACGGGCATCATTGTTATCACAATCAGAGTCCAACAGCTTTGGTGTTGAGTTCAGCCCAAGTTCTCCAGGAATTTACTGTGAAACTCGTCGAGTGGGAAAGGAGCTTCTGCTGTTTCCTTCAAGACAAATTCCCGACAATCGCTGTTGATATAGATTTTTCAAAAGAATGAACAATGCATTGACCTCCCTACAGTCAACCACCCTTTGCCTCCCATTCTAGTCAGTTTTACCGACAGTTTACAATAATTGGAGATGTTAGTGTTTAGTACATGTCGGGCTTGTTTATCTTATCCAAATCCATTTTCCTATTGATCTATAGAAACATCCGAATGTGCGGCTTAAGCATTAGACGGCTCATCCGCTATTAACTTATTAGTTTGCGTGCGTCATTGTTACCGAAGGGCTTAATTTGAAGCCTTTCATCACTTGCGACCGCTGGGTATTCTGAACGTTTGGAAAGCAGACGATTTCTTCGAACTGGGTGACCTCGTTTGATTATAACTGGGCGGAGTGTGATCTTTTCACCGTCTTGTCTCCGCCGCGAACAAAGACTACCGATTGTGAACTGATGAAGCAAGAAAAGATGTGATTAAAACAGGCGAAATCGCTGAACAGTTTGGCTATAGAGATAATGTACTGGGTTAATACTAGATACTTTTATGTGTGTTTTCCCTTTCCTGTAATTGGCGGTTCGTCCGCTGTTGGTTTCAACAATAAATACAAATACAAATATAAATACAACAACGTTTGTTTCAAATCTAAAAGTCAATAATCGCAAATTTCTATATATCAAGTACCAATCCTCAAGATAGTTTGATATGATATCTCACTAATTATAAAGTTCAGTACCAATCCTCCAGAGCTAAGTTTTCATCTGAAATCTCACTGATTATAAAGTTCATGCCAGTACCAATCCTCCAGAGCTAAGTTTCCATCTGATATCTCACTGATTATAAAGTTCATACCAGTACCAATCCTCCAGAGCTAAGTTTCCATCTGAAAGCTCACTGATTCTAAAGTTCATACCAGTACCAATCCTCCCAGAGCTAAGTTTCCATCTGGAAGCTCATTGATTCTAAAGTTCATACCAGTACCAATCCTCCCAGAGCTAAGTGTCCATCTGAAAGCTCACTGATTCTAAAGTTCATACCAGTACCAATCCTCCAGAGCTAAGTTTCCATCTGAAAGCTCACTGATTCTAAAGTTCATACCAGTACCAATCCTCCAGAGCTAAGTGTCCATCTGAAAGCTCACTGATTCTAAAGTTCATACCAGTACCAATCCTCCCAGAGCTAAGTGTCCATCTGAAAGCTCACTGTTTATAAAGTTCATGCGAGTACCAATCATCCACAGCTAAGTTTCCATCTGAAAGCTCACTGATTTTAAAGTTCATACCAGTACAAATCTTCCAAAGCTATCCATCTGAAATCTCACTGATAATAAAGTTCACCAGTACCAATCCTCCAGAGCTAAGTTTCCATCTGAAAACTCACTGATTCTAAATTTTATATCAGTACCAACCCTCCACAGCTAAGTTTCCTTCTGAAATAACCTCAAATAACCAAAAAATGGCGCTTTGAAGATCCCAGGATTTCAATTGCTTGTTTTGATCACCGCAATCAAAATAAGCACATATATGAGCATATTCTATATAGTCTTAATTATCTGACCTTTCAACCGTTTTGCTATATATTATTAGTTTTCTTTCCGTCTCCGTTTGTTTGTAATTGTGTGTTCATAATAACATACATGTAGACCATTCCCTTCGTCTATAATTGCACATGTAATACTATAGGAATTTTGTATTTGTTCATAGAAATTCAAGAGTTATACAAATCTTAAGAGTTACCACCTTTCTTCACATCAGCAGTTGATAAAAACAGACATAATATATAAGATTTTATGTTTTTTCCCCCATTGGACTGTGTTCGACTGTGTTCAAACCGCGTGAGCAGGAAGTCAAGGCTCTCTGATGGCACAAGTTTATAAACACGTGACGTCACAAATGTACAGATCAATGCCCCTTTCTTCAGACATATTAAAAGTTGATAAAAATAAATCAGACAGATTGGCCAGAGATCTGCTTGCTGTTGTGAACAATAACCCAGGTAGACAAAGGCACGAAGCTGTCTTGCAACGCTTGACTGAACAAGGAAAGTGCCCTGTTTGTGTTGCATTAAGCAATGGTAAAATGGATGAACTATAAAATAGAGCTACAATCATAAATAACAGACAAAAGCCGTCTAGTTATGACAGACAATAGCCGTCTAGTCGGCAATGTCTTTTGTTGTTGCCGTATACGCAAAACCATTCCCGCGCCGATGGTTAAGAATCATAACAATTATCAAAGAAATAAACAAATAAATAAGTAAAAAAAAATAATAAAAAAAATAATAAGGGTCCTATAGTAGTTTTAAAGTATAATTATGCCAGCCAGCTTTCATGTAGCGCTTTGGTTAAACTGAGCGAGGCAAACTCTTCATGAATTGAGCCGCTGCTAAAATGTAAGATTCTAACTGCCTCTAGCTATCGGGTTCGAATCCCACTTGAGTGGAGTTTTTTTTACAGGACTCGGGACAGTACTTTACACACATCGGTGTGTGGGTAAAACCAAAATAATTTCTTTTAGCACCCTTTCCCTATTTTGTTTATAGTGCAGTTTATGTTATGACACAGTCATATCGCCCTTTGAAAGACGGTGTTACCAAACAATGTCTCAACTGTGACCGAAATAATGTAGAGAGTCACCCGCCGTGGAGACTAAGGATACTGCGGTCGTCTCTGTAGACCAATGTGCGGTGTCAAAATGACGTGTAGGGCTTTGATTGGTCTTCCTTCGTAACGCTAATCCGTCCCGGAACAGTGACCCTATTAGCGGTGCGGTGACTTTTGTGTTGGAAATTCAGAGTCAAACCACAAAATAAACATTGACTCATGGATATAAACCAACTTTAAAAAAAGTATTTGGCCTCACTTCGATCGCGTCCCTGCATCATACAACAACAATAAGAAAACCAGTATCTTTGTTAGTCTTCATCTCAAGGTAATAACGTCTCGGTCGAGCAACCCACACACGTACAGGTATACTTGCTCATCTGTTCCTTTTATACTTCGACTCTACGAGACTAATAAACTATCCAGTTGAAGGTAAGAATGTTCTTAATAGCCAACTTGCTTTGCAGGTTTTGTTCATTTCCATGTGACCAATCTATAATGTTATTGCGAAATTAATATTAAGTTTCTGACTTAGGCTGACATAAGTGGAGACATTTATTATTTTCCTCATTTCGTATAATAACCTTTTCTCCTGAAGACAATCAGAGCATACTTGTTGAAACGTCGACTGTGTGTGAAGTACCACCGTGGCGCTGTACACTGGTTCAGAAACAGCACTCAGCTCCTCAGATAAATAGTTACACGGATATACCACGACAATTATTTTTAGTTCAGACAAACCCGAAAGTTCTCTCGTATTCGTATTACGATGAAATAAATAATTGTGTTTAATTCAATGATTATTGTAAACGGAATCTCCCATAGTTGAAGTTGCAATGGTCTATAACGTAAGTGAATACTTTTCGCAGTATGAAACCTATTGGGCGCACACACTCTCGTGGTCTGTCGTCCAGAGGCATGTGTGCCGGGGTCATCTTGGCTATTCTCTTTGTTCGTAGGGTCGAATGCTTTATACCGGTGAGTGTTTGACCCCATACTGGAGTGGGAGATTCGGCAACCATTGTAAATTCATAAAAAATGATTAGAACACGGAGTTTCATCGAATGTGTTATTTTCATGTCGGTGAATAATGATCCCGCGGAAAAAGTAAAAATTACTTTGTCAAAAATACGATGAAGAATTTAAATAAGTTTTTATTTTATTTTATGGGGGTATTCCATTTGGGGAGAATAAAGTCACTGTGAGCAAGTGGTTAGACTACATGACTTGCAACTACAAGGTTGTAGGTTCGATACCGGCCAAGCTATCAACTGTTTCATAATGACTTGATCAAGTGTTGTCGTCTAGTTACTGACTCACACTTTTGTATGGATTTGTGCAATTCAACCAATGTTTGTATGGGAGAGTTTGGCTGTCGTCAGCTTGTTGTTTATATCCCCCTTGTGGGAGCTTTGCCGAGTTCCATTGACAGGAAGATCACTCAAACAAACGAAAAAAAATTGACTGAAAACCAAATTCAATACAAATATTGATCCAAGGTGAGATTCGAACCAGGGTTTAAGTGAACGGAATGGAGAGATACGACAGCCAACCATCTCATTTGTAATACACATTGATGTGTTTCTAAAATTAATGAAAATCAAATCCTCTCACAATCTAACGGCCCCAGGGCCGTCCCATTACTTCACCGTCGAGGCAACAGGCAATAGATGCAATTACCACCTTGCCCGCCCCCTTTATTGCCGTGGTGCCACTGGCATTATTCAAGTACATGTATACACTCTTTCACAACGATGAGTTGTTCGGAAAACAGAAGTGCATGAAGTTTTGCTGTACGGCCATTTTCGAAATCACGGCTTTTGGTATGCCGCTCCGGGCTTAGGCGAGGTCGGCATGTTTGAAGTTCCGTAGGGCCTACTGAAAGCGTACGACTGACGGGGACCAAGCCGGAGCCTAACAAATCGAAGCCGTAGAATGACATGTCGGGTCTGATCGTACCATGGTTGTACTTTGATGGTTCAAATAAATCCAGGTTGCGGTGCTGTGGTGTAGACTTGTACAACGCTCTTCACAGGATGAGCCCGCCTACTTAATACGCATAGAATGAGCTGAGCTACACAAGGAAGTAAACTTAAACAGGGTTGAAATTCTGTGTAATGTCACAATGAATGTTTTGTTATTTAAATCGTAAATGTTAATAGACACACTAAATGACAAGCGTCCTGTGTAAACAGATAAGTTTGCAACTCGTGTTGTGACTAATACAACTTACAAACCTTTTGCAGTTGTGTTTTTGTTTACGCCAACTTGTTATCATGTAAATTTCGTGGCTATGCATGTACATGTACATGTATTGTAATCTAGGCCCAATTTCATGGCGATACCGAAGACTTCTGTGCTTACGTCTGTGGCCCGTAGCATTAGTTTTGATTGGCAACGTTCATTTTGTTAAACGTTGTGCGATATCGCAACAGGAATTACTGTCCGCAACACGAAATACTGGGAAGAAATATTTGTATCACACGAACATCTTGCGATCTAGATTTATCCGGTCCCTCCGAGTCAGCCTCCCAAACAGTCGATGTTTGCACCCTTTGACTAATACAAAAAATAGCGTCGCCGATCGAGACTACCGTAGCATGGGCATAAGCGCAGAATTCCTAGGTAAAAAGGGCCTCCACCCCCGCCCCTCCCCCAAGGCATGACGTAAGATCATTTCAAGACGCCTATAAACGGATTGTCAGTTCGCCCTTGTCGAAACCACGGTTTTTGGCCTGGGCTTCGGCGTAGGCTCCGTCAGTTATTCTGAAACTTGTGCTTTTTTGTAGGGTGCTATGAAACAGGTGCTTTGAGCCCGGCCCGGAGCCCGACCGAACGCCGTGATTTCGAAAATGGCAAATGACAGCAACTACCCATTATGGGCTCTTTGGCGGTAGAGGTTTACCCGTTGAAGCCGCATGCCGAAACGGGGCAATATTTCAAAATCGTTGACGTAGTTTTTAGAAGTCGTAGTTAAAGCCTGACCTGGGTACAATTTATGGGGCGCGAGTTTAATTGGGTACGAGTTGACCTTGGTACAAGTTGACCTATGTACGAGTTGGCTCGTTCCCTCTATCAGTTTGTTGCTTCTTCTTTTTCGCAGCTTTGAATTGAAGTCGTCATACAAAACAGTAAACATGACTTCCGAACCAAATTATATTTTAATAAGCAGACAACATTGCTTCAGCAGACAATTTTGCCTGCACATTTTATGCTTTGAAAAAAAAAAAGCAGGACACCAGTTAGTAATGGTGCATGTGACATGGTATTGTGGCTGGTAACCTTATTCTGAAGGTATACGTTTGTTGTGCTTAACCCTGACCTTTTTGTGTTAAGCAGCTCTAGGAAAAATGAGCCCTGGTAGGTTAGTCTAGTTGCAACTTTTTGTTCAAATGTGAGCTGCAACACAGAGCTGTGTGAATTGTTGTGGCTGGCCTTGTCGAAGTCTGTACACACACGGGGTGCCTGCCTTGTGAATAAACACCCATGACGTAATCACACAAATAAGCAGACTAGACAAACAAAACACTTCGCTTTTTCTTCTCCTCATTTTTTCCTCTTTCGCTCTCGTAAACACATAAACAGCGTCTGCAGTTAAGGAAGATATACAAGAAAATCGTCCTCTATATTTTGGTGCTCGATGGTGTACGCCCCCTCCTGTTGTGTGTTCATATTGTGTTTCAGGTAAACTTTGGAGGGTTTTAGGAAGGGATAACTTCTGTACAAGAGGAAAAGAGTGAGTTAAAGTTTTTTTTAAAGTTTTCTTCTTCTTTTTTTTTGGGGGGGGGGGGGCACGGTAGGGTATAGCCTGCCACCTCCAAGGTTCGTACAGAGAGTTTGTGAATACATGTACATTTTTGTACATTCCCAAGGACTTTCGTCTGAAGTGTGTTGTCAAGAATAATTTAATTATTTTTTCACTATTAATAGTTACTTATCATTCAATATTGCTTCGTAAAGTATGAACCGTGTGAAATCAGTTGGGTTGGGGTGTAGACTATATACACAATACTTTCACAGTACAAGTGTTCACAACAAATCTCCTGATGATAGATTCTTGGCCTGACAAGTATAGGCCAATGGTTAGGCTTTTCTCTCAAGCCGGTGTTATTGACACCGAAAACTGATATTATAAATACCTGCTGAAGCAGAATGTATAGCCCACAGGTTTCTGCGTGGAACCAGTCAAAACAGCTAGCTAACATGCCACAGTATGTTTAGTTTCACTGGTAACTTGTCCCAAAAGCACGGCATGTGGTCGTGCTTGAGGCTCCAGCAACTCATGTACTGTATAAATAACATCTGGTAGCATTGGATGCCGCAAACCGATAGAATCGATAGTATCGATTCTCGATACCAAGATGCTAAACCAGGTAAGTAGGTATCGACGCAGACCGAACCCAAAGTGGAGACGCGGTATCGACACCATCACTTTATACAAATCTGATATTCTACCGTCTAGCGTTGATCTTGTGGGAATTTGATTTCATTCTTTTGTAACACTGTTTCCTATTTGCTCGTAATTGGAGTTGAGAATCTAGTTGCTTTGGGATACTGCTCAATGAAAACACGTGTTCTTTTATTGTACTACAATCATATAATAATATGTAATCTTTTTAGCATTCGAGAAAGACTCCACTGGAATCGAAACGTCGAAACTTAATGATGCCATCACAGTTTTGGATCAAAGTGGCGATTGAACATCGTGCCCTCTATAATCGACGTGGTATTATGTCTGTGTCTCCTTTCTCTTATATCTGCAGGTCCCAACTTTCTTAATTTCCACTAAGACGACAAAGGACCTACGCAAATCCTATGGTGGTCAACTACGAGTGCTGCGCGACACTAGCGGAGTCATGAGCAGTCTGGCAACTTTTGGCGGGATTTGCAAGTATAGACTTTGTTTGACTTTGTTTCTGTGTCATGCCGCCGCCTCATACGGGGATGGCTCAGTCCATTTGCAAGGCAAACTCAGCCTGGATGTTAACCTCCAGAAAGAATTTGACAAGACCGTGTCAGAAGTCAAAAACATTCTGAACTTCACAGATAAGGAACTTCAAGACAAATTGAACCACACCATTTACAAGGGCTTACTGAATCACGTGATCAGGGAGTCAGGGTACCGGGCTGAGTTTCAAGACATCATTCCCGAAGCAGATGACAAGATCGTCAACGAGTTGGAAAAGGCCGGATTTGTTGTGCTAGCAAATCTAGCCAAGAAAGATGTGTGTGGGTCTTCGATTGAATCCGGGCTGACGTCAGAATCTGATAGGTCATGTGCTCCCTTGGTGCCTCACGTTGAGGGCGACAAACATCATGAATTTTACACCAAACCTTCAACTCACCCATCGAACCACCTTCGTCACAAAGACGAACATCCTAACAAGAAGTCAACTCTACTTGACCCGGCATCAAGTGCTCCGCGGGACTCTCGCTCTGGATCAAAAACAGCGAAGGACATATCAAGCAGTGTGTCCGAACACAAAAAGGCTGTCCAACAAGGACAAACTGAAAAGAATTGTAACTTAATTCCAGAAGCTCCTTCAGATCAAGTGTTCCATCCAGCTACCCAAAACATAATGCGACATGGCCGAGATGTATCAAATAGTGACCACAGCAGGTTGGTCAATAAAGAAGGCTTGTCCATCCTTGAGGACGATTTGTACTGGTCAGAGGAGCTCGAAGTGGCGTCACCGAAAGGTAAGGTCAAAATAAAACTGAAGGTTTTGTGAACAAATAGTTATTTGGATTTAGTGGCACTATTATAAGTGAAATGAAAACCGAGCGATGGGATAAATCTAGTGGCTGAGGTGATTAGGATTAGTAGGACTACCAGTGCGGTTAAAAGGCATTCAGATCAGAAATTGTCCATCATTAAAAAAATTGTTTGTATCATACATGTATATTCTGGTAATGAAACCAAGGACACTTCATAAGTGAGCTTAATCACTGTAGCTCACAAGCCTGTGGAAACCTGTAAACAAGGGTGCTTGATGTGAACCAGAAACACAGGGGTTAACCCCTACTCTTCCATGATAAGTGTTCTGGGTTCTTTAAGTGCACGACCAATCCTAGTACATGGGACCTATGGCTTAATGTCCCACCCGAAGGCAGAGGAAGGGTACAAGTGCCACGACGTACCGGGACTCGAACCCTGCTGATTCGAAACACCAGAGCTTGAGTCTGGTGCTCTTAACCGCTCGGCAACGACACACCATGACCAATATTAAGTGTATCTTATCGTTAAAGGTTTGGTCTTAGACTGGTATGGAAAGACTGAAACAAACCCAATGACCATAACAACTTATTTGGTGAGAACCACTGCAGCTGTTGACATAGTTTAAACCATTTTGAGAAAGGATTCCCGTTGAAGTAACTGAGTGACCTATGAGTGTAAGAAACGATTCATGCATGAATCGTTTCTCTTATTTCTGAGGGTTGGTTCACGAATGCTGCAGCCAGAGACGTTGGTACCCGCTGTCAACTCGCTTAACTTGGATGAATTCGACGTTCTTGTGAAAATTCTGTGACAGGTTTTTGTTTTCTCTCAGCAAGTGGGCACTGTATTCATCTATGACTTTCACTGTATCTTCCTTTATAAACCTACCTAAAAATCTATGACCATACCTTTGATCTCATATTTTTCAGAAAATAAATTTTGGTTTGCAATTCTTAGTTTCTCGTCTCAATGTTTGTTTCGTAGGTTTTAGCCAACGGGAACTTGAGCAGTGGAAAATGAGTTTATCTTCACAGTCTGTGCAATCCATCGAGCCCGGCAATCCGAATAAATGCGGCAGAGAAAAGAATCGATTTATTGTACTGCATGATGGCACGAGACTGTGTGCTCGGTATCGATACCCATTAATTACGAGTATGACAGGTAAATTTCGGTTTCAGCTCTGTATTTCTGGTTTTCAATAGTTTGAACGAAAAGAGGAAAACAAATATAAAGGCTTCCAAATATGAAGAACTTGCCCTCGTCGTCTTTTAAAGATTATTAATCATCATCCTCGAAAAAAGTTGCGTTAATTTGCGCAAATTCAGACACTACATTCTGTAGCAACATTTTTTTTGGGAAAATTTTTCCATCAAACTTCTCTTTCCAAGTCGCTTGTACTTGAACAAATTCAAATATGGCGGCTATGGTTCATATGTACGGGTGAAAGAACTTTTGAAGCATAAACTATTCTTAAAGTGCGCCACCAAGAAGACCTCGTTTTCACCGTTTTTAATCGCATTATCGGACAAGTCAATAAAAATGGACACGTTACCTTGGATTTCGCGATTTTGAGCCACAGCAAGCGTTTGTGATGAAATGACTGGAAATGATTATTGTTGGAAAGATGTTTTAAAAGTAGAATATAATGATCCACGAAAATATACGTACCATAAAATTGTGTGGTTTTCCTTATGCCATTTTGTGGAGTCAAATTTTTGGCACTTGTGAGGATTGAGTTCGCTTTAAAAATGTGATTTTGATTGTCAAAATGTCTTTATTTTAATGCTTCTAAAGTAAAGTAATGGTTTTTTTTTCTAGAAAGATAAAAGTATGTTTGCATTAATGACTGTTGATGCATGCCGTTGCTTTATGTGTCTTCTCTGGAGCAAACTCTTGGTGGTGCACTTAATTATTTTACCCAGATTCTAAAATATGTTTTATAAATATATTTCTTTCTGCCAACTGGTGTTTAACCATCACGAATTGTTGTTTCTTCTCTTCCTAAAATTTATCCGACTAGGCCATTAGTATTTGTCATCAGCCCAGATGTAGCTGATCCTCCCAAGTTGTGATCCCCCAATCACAGGGCCAGCTTGAGAACTGGCGACATGATGTGAGAATTAATGTTTGCGTCCGTTTGAGAATTTGGGCAATCAAAAGTTTTCAACCAACATAACTTACCAAGGCGAAGCCACACCCTAACTTTAAAAATCACACTCTATTCAAATTGAAAAAAATGGCGGCAAAACAAATATCGAAGACCTAAATCCTTCATCACTGGTACCCGTCAGTCAATCCATGTCTAACATAAATTATGTGCGACCCACTAATTGCTTAATATCTGCCATAGAGTAAACAAGATCTACCTGCCCCAAAAAGCTCTTGACCTCATTGTGACGCCATCTTGACCACTTCATCAAAATTGTGAAACTTTCTTTGCAACGCCAATGCATTAGATTTGGTCAGGTAGTATGATAGGCAAAGTATGGACTGCCACTTAGGGGTCATTCAGAATAGTCAATGTTAAAATATTGCAATTATTTTTTTCTTTTTTGAAATTGTGGTTGGGTGGGCCACAAGAAATAATTCAAACCAATTGACGTTTTTGAAGTCCTGAAGGAACGAACATTTTTCATTAAGGAAATAAATTGTTAAATCTTTCCTACAGTTGTCAAGTAATGGCCGCAAATACACAATAAAGAGTGTCATTAATAGTGTGTGCGTCTGCAGATTTAAATAGCAATTGCCAAATAGTTTGAACGACTTACAGGTACTGTACAGGATTGACAGCCGACCAAATAGTCGCAGACAATGTTCATGTTTTGGGATCAACCATAATATTCACGAAATACAAACCTGTGAAAATTTGGGCTAAATTAATCCGTTGTGTGAGTCAGGAGAAAATAGTTTTAAAAAGCATGCGCAGTTTCCTTCATGTAAACACATTGTCTTTAATTTTGGTTGTAACAACCGAAATCAGCTGTTGCGTTTCTTGTTGGGTTTTCAGATACAATTTTCTCAAATATGACTTTATTTCAGATGGATTATTTTACCAAAAAACAGGTTTTTTTTAGTCTTACCAGTCCTGTATATCACCTTTAGAAAATTCGTTAAATTCCATTCAATAACATTTTTAAATTCATTAATATAATATATATTATCTTTTATTACAGGAGAGCTGTACAGCTTTCACCTAGCGCGCATGCTCGGTATGACGAACTTGCCGCCATTACACCTCTCCAAAGCAACAACAAATGACACTTTCTGGAGTGGTCTGGAATCCGACTTCAATGATGCTGAATGGGAAGACGGGAAAATTGTGTTGCTGACTAAATGGGTTGAAGACCTTGGCGGGTAGGTTTGGTGCAGTGTTGGTTACCAATGAAACATTGAGGTATTTGTCAGAGGTTAAAGGTCATCGTAAGACAATCAAGCAGGAAACTGATACAATGTAAACAGCCAGACATTGGACTTTTCAGCTGACTTTCTCGTTTTGGGTTTCTCAGCTGGCAACTGAAACTTGAAAAACACAGTACAAAGTCTCACCGTGCCTATGACACCTTCCTCGATTTCGTTTGTTGACAAACTGCAGATGCATTTTTGACTAACAATGCATGCATTATAGCTACGATTATACAAAAGACAAGTTATTCGATTTATTTAATTGTTGCAATTCCAGTTTCTGTACTGGATTGTGATGATGATGGTACATGTACGTGTAATTATTGTTTTATATATCTGGTAACGAAACCAAGGATGTACCATTAGTGAACTTAATCACTGTAGCTTACAAGCTTGTGGAAACATGTAAACAAGGGTGATTGCTATGTGAACCAGAAACACCGGGGTTATCCCCTACTCACGATAAGTGTTCTGGGTTATTTTATGTGCACTGCCAATCCAAATACATCGGGACCTATGGCTTAATGTCCCATCCGAAGGACAAAGCAATAACGGTAAAGTATCTTGATCAAGGACACAAGTGCCACGACCGGGGCTCGAACCCACACTCTGTTGATCGGAAACACCGGAGTTTGAATCCTACCGCTCTTGGCAGCGAACTGCATGACCTCTCGCTCCCGGGCTAGATCGGTGGTCTAGTGGTTTTACTAGAGAATGCGGGGTTCGTGGGTTCGAGTCCCACCTGAGTAGTTTGACTGTTATTTTGTTTGTTCCTTATTCACTTTTATGTTTTACCCCTTGCTTTTTCTGTGTGATTTTTGCCTCTCTAATTTTCATCTTTTTCCACTTGACTGCTTCGACTGTTACACCAGTACATGTACCTGTTTATGTGTGTTGTGTTGTCATTCAGCCTTCGAGAAAGGCTCACCTAGGGTTGAAACGTCAGGCTTTGAACATTTTAAAACATTTCATACAATAAGTCCTTTCGAGTGGTAAACAGTTTGCAACAGCTTATTGTGTTTTTTAAAAATAGATTCTCTTCAGAGACTAACGATACGTCATACTTAAAATTTGCGATTATTTTGGTCACTAACTGCAGTGCCTTCTTCCCTGAAATGCTCGTCAGTGGACCATTCCCCGTTGGAAGCAATTACGAAGAGTTAAGAAAGCAGAGCAGCGAAGAGCTCCTCGTGCTCCAACAATGGAGCGATCTTCTCGTGTTTGACTTCCTCATTGCCCACTTTGACAGGTAAACATTCTTCACACAATTTGTGTACTACATACTTCGGTCTTCTTTAATCCCCCACTTATTTTCAATTGGTAACATTATACATCTTTCTTTAGTCACTGGACCACCCCCAATCATGTCCAGCCTCCAAGTCCCTTTATCCCTGTCACTTCAGCACCCGGCCTCTCTGTCATAAAAAACACCCCTGGCTCTCTAATACCAGCCAACCCTTTGACCCTCGGGGCATCCCCTCTACCCTGCCCCCTTTTGTGTCCTTGAATGATCCTCGACTGCAAAGTCAAACACCTTTTCCCTCTCACCCCAACCTCGCCCAGCCTTCAACCTCAGGGCACCCAAGTACCTTTATCCCTGGCACTTCAGCACCCAGTTTCTCTTTCATAAAACATACCTGGCTCAATAGCCAACCCTTTGACCCTCGGGTCAGCCTCTGTACTCTGACCCCTTTTGTGTCCTTGAATGATCTTCGACTGCAAAGTCAAACTCCCTTTCCTCTGCCCACTAACACTTAGCTAGTCTTCACTGAGGGCTATTGACGTCCAGTCCCTTTATCGTAGTTGCTCTTCCACACACTGTACTTGTTGGTCACCATTGTCTTGATACCAGCATGCTAGTAGTATTTAGTAAAGTATAAAGAACGCTGATTTTTAAACAAGCAAACGGTCCTCTAAACAAAACAGCCCTGGCCCTCTAAATCTATAGCAAATAGCCAGCCATAGACGCCTGGGCCATCACCTCTGCCCTGCCCCCTTTTGTGTTCTTGATCTTCGACTGCAAACACTTTCTCCCTCTCAGTCTAAAAAAACACCTTTAAAAGAACATTCAGTGCTGGATATGGGGCATGGTGATAACCCCCTCTATTGTGTCTTCATTGTGTGCTTGGAATCTGAGGACTTCTTTAGAGGATTTGGGAAGGGGGTAGGCCTACTTCTGTACAAGAGGAAAATAGCGTGTTACAGCATTGAGCAATGGTTAAAGTGTGAAAACATGTGGGGACACCCTCTGCCCCCCCACTTAGATATGGTTCTGGTTACAGTGTTAGCATGGATAAAGGCATTCCAGGAGTTTTATCATAAAAGTACATTTTGTTGTTGTCTTGAAGACTATCGGAAATATTTGCTGCTTAAAAAAAAAAAACAACAACAAAATAAACAAACAGACAGAGTCATTTTTCGGAACACACCAGAGCATACTGGTCGAAACGTCGAGTACAAACCGGCTTCCCAGAGCCACCATTACTTAAAAGAGATTTAGCATATGGTGTTGCCGCAAACCTACAGTTACCCATTTCCACCATCATAGGTTTAAGTTTTACTTAGAACCCTAAAGGCTAACCATTTCTGATTTCTTCCAGATATCCTCATTTCGAAAGTTTGATTTTCAACAACATTTTATTTTTCATTTTGAATAATTCAGCCAACTTTATGTCTGTATTTAAACGTTACCTTATTAATACTACTAAATGTTATCAAAAAATTTTCCCTGCCCTTTTAGGCTCACCATAAATTTGGCTGGTGTCCGGTACTACAACGACATCTCTATCATGAGAACCCAGATCCACAACTTGGTCCAGCATCCACAAACCAAGCAGCTGTGGATTGTGGACAACGAGAGTGGACTCCTCGACGGCTACTCATTCCTCCAGGTGAAAAACAACGACAGCTTACTGCTCGGCAAGCTCCAAAAAGAATTACTGCACAAAACTTGCGTTTTCCGTCGGTCGACTGTCGATAGCGTGAGGGCGCTGTTGGAGGACCCGAATCCAGCTCGTCTGCTCTCAGAGAGGGTTCTTCGGGAGGATCCACTCAGCAGAGGGGTGTTTCCGGCGTTGGATCAGACGCAGAAGCACGGAGGGATGCTCAAGGAACGACTGCAGGCTGTTTACTTGTGGATGCAAAACTGCCAGAAGCAAAACATTGCCAAGAATGCTGGAAAGTCGTAACACCCCCTCTGGCCACTCCCTTGTTTTCAGTCGCCCTTTACGTCATGGGTTTAAGAGGCATTGGCCCCCTTTTTGAAACAATAGTAACGGCTCTGGCTCTGGCTGAGACTCCGTCCCATCTATTTGAAGAGTCGTCCACAAGGTGCACGTTTTCAAAGTAACTGGCGGATCCTAAGCCAGAGCCAAGCAGAAAGTGGCCAATGTGCTCAACTGGTGCACCCGATGCCAATAGGGAGTTTGTATGTAGTGAGATGATCCTTTCGTCTAGGAGCCAGACTAACACTTTCTCGGTTTCGCCTGATTTTGATGTGGAACAGAAAACATCACAGCATAGTGACTAGTTTGTTGCTATGCACAGGCTGCGTTCACTAAAACCTTACCGTGGTGTATTGTGATGACCTTTTATACCACTTAGAAGTAAAATTCACTCTCTACATCAAGACTTTAAAAGAAAACAAAGTGTTAGTTTTCGAGTCAGGCTGCGTTCTGACACCAAAACCTACCGTGATGTATTGTGGCGTATATTTTATACCATCTTTCCAGAAGTAAAACGCAAAATTCTCTACTTCAAGTTTTTAGAAAAAAACGAAATCGTAGTTTACGGGTCTTAGATTTATATGGCTTTGATAGGACCTCTATCATTTAGAAACCTCTGTCCAAATTAACTTTATTTATTTTTAGAAAAACGGGTGTAAAAGGGAAATACCTATGGGCTGTTTTCCCGCGCCCAAGCGTCAACTTTTGTCTGATGCGTGTAAATAAATAGAATTAACCAACTTAGAGTTACTTTATATTCAGAAACAGATTTTGTTTGAGTGCTACATTAGATCCAACCGCCATTTTGAAGCTGGTATTCAATTTTGTCTATTACTATTTATGGTTGTGTATAAGGTGACTTATTTATTTCGTTAAGTTATCTCCAAAACTTCTTTCCTCTTTTCATAGTAACTGTTAATGTTATAGGATGACGTAACTTGGTTCGTCTGATGCGCTTGCGCAATTGAAAGAAAACTACGAATCAAGATTCCCGTCCGAGTTTATAGCCAAGTCATGTGACGTCACACTTCCAGGCTTGTGAATAACGCAAGATACCGGCCTTTGGATCCTGCCGGATTTACCTTTGACCCCAATTTGATAATGACTTGAGTCGCTCCCATGGGTGTGCGATCTCGATGCGTCAATTTGTCTAATACTGTTTTCATTTTTTCGTTATCAGCACACATTGCGATGGGACAATACTGCGCTGTCTGTGTGAACGAGGTTAGAAAATGGTGCGCTCAACATTCTATGGTTAATTGTATTTTCAAGGCTTGCTCGTAATGATTTACTCGGCTGTGGGAACGAGGTTATGATTTACTCGGCTACTATTATTTGAACGTTGTATTTAATACTCGTACACAGAAATATTTAAACACAGTAAGAACTATGCAATACAATTAATCTTATTTTCTAATCAAGGTATTATGATCGATTATGATGTTCTTTTTTCAAATCCAAATAAATGTAGTTATTACGTACAAATTGTTTTAGTTACGTTGTAGTTAAAGAGGACTTATACCAGACTTTTCCAGGGCGAAATTTGAAACATGACGACATTGGATTTCAACGACTAATGGAGCTTTACATTCTGTAAGGAGGAACTTTTCGTAAGTAAAAATGTCAAATTCGAGGCCGTTTTGAATAAATATTATCGGCAGTCAGGAGTGAACCAAAACATCCCCGTACACAAAATGTAGAGACCCAATTGTCTCAGAATGATGTCATCAGATGTTGTGGATGTTGACAGATTTCGCACTGGAAGGGTTATTGAATGCAATGGCAGTTTCCATCATTTTATCGTGAGGTCAGAGACTTGTATTTTTTTTCCCACTCACATGAGGGCTCTTTCTGTTGGAAATAGGTCTATCACAAAATGTGGGCCCAATGTACCAACACACGAGTACTTCGACTCCTTTAATATTGAACTACACATTTATTTCTCCAAAAATAGGTTACTCGTCACAACTCGGGAGTTAAATTGAAAGAAAAACTTATTTAGCATAAATTGTATTTAATATTCCTGTACTTTTTTGTCGGCGTCAACTTTTGTCTGATGCCCTTTTCTATGAATAAAGACGATGGATCATACTTAGACATGTCCCCTGTATTCTTCTGTTAGTCATAAACTCGTATTCTAAATTTACCAAAGAAGGAGCAGACTGTTTTCCTCCAGCCTTGATTTCGTTGTTTTTTCGTGACCGTCAAAGATCATTGAATGTAAATTTTTGTTTTATAATTAGTATCTAAGGATAACAAACATGATTGTTTATTTTTAGTCTGTAAGCTTACTGATTATGAAGTTCATACTGAAACCATTTTTCTGTGAAATATCATTCCCCTCTGAAATGAAGTCATTTTCGAGAAAACTGTATCTGAAAGCCTCTTTAAAAAAACAAAAACAATGTCGGTTGTTACATCAGCCAAAACTAAGGGAAATGTGTTTACATGTACACATGCTGAAAATTTTACATCCCCCCCTACGATTTTCTCCTGACTAAAAAAAACGGGTTAAGCCCAAAGGTTTACAGGTTTGTTATTTCACGTATATGGTTGATCACACAAGACATGAACACTGTCTGCGCCTATTTTGTCAGCTCTACCAAAATAGGGAATAACAGTGTGCGGAGCCGGTCTTCGCTGCGTGGTAATGACCGGGGTGGTGGCTGGCTGCTGTTACTGGACCGAGCTGAAGGCAAGGCTGTTGTTAACGGACCGAGCCGAAGGCAAGACTGCTGTTAACGGACCGAGCCGAAGGCAGCCAGCCACCAACCAAGCATAACAATAATATACTTGTTTAGGGGTCATTCATTTGCTAGTTCACAGAGCCGGTCTTTATATCACATGTTAATACATTATGTACAACCCCACGTGACTAGTCTTCGACCAATCAGAGTGCGTAAACTCTCCGAAGTACAGTGTATATTTCCTGTATACAAATGTAATACCTTTAGTGTTATTCATGGCTACATTACAATCACAAGTTTCTTCGACTATACACCAACAAGCAATTTTTAAAACCCATTATTACAGCTGAGCGCGCGTGCTACTTCTACAGCAGATTACTCAATGAAGATAGATAGTACATACACTTTAGTCTCCCGTGTGGTTTATTACTTGATATTTTGAAATAAATAGTTGCATTCCCTTAAGGTGACCCCTCTCCTGCCGCTGTTTTGTTAACTTGGGTGTGATCCCTGGCTATACGACAGTTCCAGATTGAATGGCTTCTGACTGGCACCCAGATGAGAACAAAAATACATGTACATTCGTACATGTATTGACAAAACAGGCAGACCGTCAACAGGGCTAGATAGCTCAGTTGGTAGAGCGCCAGTGCCAAGGGGGATGTTGTCAAATATATATTTCTTTTTCAACCTAAAATTAATTTAACATTAAATCCAGTCAATGTTCCTTGTAGTTTATTACTTGATATGCTTATTTTTGTTATTACGTCGTCTAGAGCGATGAACGGCACTTTAGTGTATCAAGTTCATACTGTAAACTTTTCCCGCCAGCTGTGGCACCCTCGAAGTGCAGCGCCATCACCGGTAGGTACTCCTTTTTGTTCAGTACGGCTGTCTCCTTCGTAGTGTCACCAGGGACGGCACCACAGTTGCACCTAGACGTCCCCCCTCCTGCACATGCTACGTGGAAACAAAGATCATTTGAACTGCTTTTTAAGGGGCACTGTCGTCGTGATCGCAGCGAGTCTGTGGCCAGACATTAAATTCTGAACCCAGATGTGTACACAACATCATGCACATGTGGCATGCACACGACCAAAAGTGCAAACTAACAAACTACGTACATCACCTTGGAACAATCATAACACATATATGGAAAGCTTACGTCACTGCCCGTTTATCCAATGAACTCATTGTATCCAATGACATCATTAGGCCTGTAAGACCAGTGCATGTCTTTATCAATGCAGACAAAGACAGGGGACCAGTCTATGGATTAGACTGGTCCCTCTCTTTACCCGTCAGATCCATGAGGTCGAGGTTGCCTCACGTTCATTGATTACACTTGTTCCTTAGGACATAATATCAATTATGAGGAAAACTTACTTTTGCGTTCATAACACGCGCATCCCTCTTCCGAATACGAGCCCCAGTTGGGCATTTGATTACCCTGGCGAGAAACCCACCAACCAACCTGTACTTCACCTTCCCAGAGCTTGGCATTGGTGCAATGGGCATCTATCTTTTGATAGCACCGACGAGAAGCTGTGATCAAGGCATCTATCTAGTAAGACAAAGAAACGAATTTCTGGCTGAGTTGTTGTTGATATCGAATTCAAAACATGTGTTACTAAAATTGCCAACTACGGGCACTGTGAAAGAGCTGAAAAGGGATTATTTCATTATCGGATCATTTCCATTATTGTTTTGCCTTGTCCGAAACGGCGACTTCGGCTACAGCTACGGCTAGATCGCGCGCGTCTGCCTATTCTTCAACACTGGCAGACGCGCTGATCTAGCTGTAGCTAGCTGTAGCCGAAGTCGCCGTTTCGGACACGGCCCACGGCCTTACTGAATAACATCACCCATGTAACCAGAATAGACGTCTTTGCATTTGCATTAGATTCGATTCTAAATTCATGTACATGTACATACAAACTCTTCAATTATCACTTTTAACATTGTTCGATATTTTTTGATAATAATACCAAGGATGCGTCATAAGTGAACTTAATCACTGTAGCTCGCAAGCTTGAGGAAACCTGTAGGCTATGATGCTAGCTGTTTGAACCGGAAACACCGGGGTTAACCCCTACTCTTCCACGGTAAGTGTTATGTGTTCGTTTACGTGTATTATACCATTCCTAGTACACGCGACCTACGGCTTTTTTTGTCCCATCCGATGGACAAAGCAATTGTGGTAAAGTATCTTGCTCAAGGACACAAGTGCAACGACCGGGACTCGAACCAACACTCTGCTGATCAGAAACACCAGAGCTTGAGTCCGGTGCGCTTATTAAACCTCTAAAAGTTCACTTCAGTTTCGTTGCTGCAGCATGCAAAGTTTAAAATGCTAAATACCTGTGATATTGGGGCATCGTAGGTGATGTTCACATGGTACGGGTCTTTATCAACCATGGTTAAAGCAGTCCGGTTGTGAAAAACTTCGGTAACTCCAAATCCATGAGCCCCTACATTGATCGGGGAAAAAAATATTTTTAACTGATTTATTGTGGTAAATACAACCATCTCATGTTACCCGAAAACTACATTGCTTGCGATCTCCAAAAGATCTGATCTCTTTCTGCGCTCCTCAGTTTCTCCATGTGACCTCATCTCACTCAAACAATCTGGTCACGTTTTAAGATCTTTAACTTCAAATATTATGTTAGCTCTACCAAGATTAAGATTCTCTCGCTATGGTCAGCATGCCTTTTAAACATAACTTTTGTGTCTCTCTGTTGTTTTTTGTATGCGCCTTGATCGGTTTCCGGAGATGTGCGCATTATAAGTCCATAATTATTATCCTCACTCACGAAAAAGACAAGTTAGCCCTATATCCATTTTCAAAATTATAAATTTTGTGAATTCTTATTTTTATTTCTCCGAGGTCAAACAGAATCTCCAGGAGACAGAACCTCCTGCCACACCGGAAACAGCAAAAACTTTAAGCGGCACGTGCGCGTGCGTGACCTTAACAACATGACGCGGTAAATGGCAACAATAACGCGGTTAAGAATGAACAACTTACATCTGGATCCCATGCTAGAGCAGTAGACCTGGAATGCTTCTTCACCCCCATCACCATCTGGGTCGATCATGTAATAGCCGTCGGTTGAGATACCATTCTTCATTATGGCATAGCATGATGGGAGAATTGAATCTGAAATAATCACAGTAAAGAGCCGTGATTTTTGGGAAGTTGCTCGCAAAGCTGCAGCAATATTGTCCTTCTTCATATTCGACTGATTGTCCCATTACAACGCCGGATCAGGAAAGGCAGAAGTATTCTTCAATGCCTATTCGAACTTTTTGAAATCGTATTAAATAATTGGCTTTTAAAAAGACTTCCAGTGCAGTTTTTTTTTTTTTAAAGTTTAATGAGTAAAAGAAGCATAAACAACTATTATTGTCTGTTACAAACCCAGTTCTTACCATTTCTTTACCTACCCTCCCCATATACATTATAGCTCTCTCTTTTTTGAAAAGCAAAGCTTTGTCTGTTAATACCCTTTGGATGGCTTGATCACCTTTTGTGTAGTCCCCGGTCGTTGCACATGCAGGTATACCCGTTATGCAACCCGTAGTGCAGCGTTTCGACCAGCATCCCCTCATAGCTGTCCTCACCCTCTCCACGGTGGGATCGTGGCCCACAGAGAAACCGTGCTGCTGGACCGGACCCTAGACTGTCCTGGCTCCTCCTGTGTTGAAGATCCCAGGTCTACGCCTACCCCTACCTTTGACTATTATTGGAGATGCTGGGCATAACGTCTGGAGCTGAATGGAATGGGGCCTACAGCCTCCTTAGGTAATATTAGTAGTATACTAAGGACGAATGTTATTTTGCTTTCATTAACCATTTAATTTTGCCTTTTTGTGCTACCGTCCTGCTTTGTTACTGGCTTAACCATTAATAGTGCAGTGCAATAACTGGGGGTGTTAAACTAATTCTCTTGGTATCTATATGTGACAACACCGACACGGTGTTAATTTCACCAACGGTTTAGTGATTGGGATAGCCCTAGTAGGACGGCAGTGTACGTTGCACTACACTGACGTCCTGGGTATAAAGTTTCTGTACCATGCGACCAAAATTTTGACTAATGTTTTTTCATATTTTCACCTGATTTAAGAAGTTGAAAATTCTGTTCATATATTCTTCATGGCCATAACTACACTCTTTGGGCGTCCAAAAATAACAAATATATCCATGGATTATATTATTCCAGAAAAATAAATCGCAGATCCACGCTAACGTTTTAAACATCAGGCTGAGAGTTCTGGACAAAAGGAATAATGTGTACGAAGTTTCAGCTTCCTCCATTAGGTATAGATATTAAAAATGCTCGTTATACATTTTTTTCACAATGGTACGGGACTTTTATACCCTGGACTCCGTCCCGTTTTACTTAACGGAGTAGTCCAACCTGGGCTAGTGATTGGGATAAGTAACGCCATGTCGGTGTTGTCTGCTATGAATACCGGACGGAATCAATTTAGCACCCCAGTTGTTGCAGTGTGCCTTAATTCATTGTTCATAAAACACTATAGATGATGCAACGATACTAATTTGAACCGTCTGTTTACTGTTTGTAAACAATTGTTGTGTACTCAACCCAAATATTTGTTTAATCTCAAAAAATTCAAAGTTCCCAAAATGAGACCTATAGCCAGACAAGTGTCAAACCACCCTGGGTTATTTCTTTGAATAAATTACAAACCACCAATAACCGCCCTCGAAGAATATTCCCACAGAATTTAAAAATCTCTTAGCATTGGCCACTAGGCCACTCCTGGCTAAAATCACTGATGTCTTCGATAGATAGCTTCCACATGGCTTGGCGAGTTGGAATTTGTTGGTACCCCCGCCCCACCCAAAAAAATATTATCAAAAAACGTACTGTTGGAAACAGTACGATGGTGTAAGCGTTTGTGCATATACATTCCGAGGGTGTCGAAGAAGGTTAAGTTATCAGTAGCTAGGCTTACGCGTTTTTTCCTCTCTCTTTTTTTTCAACATCTGTCAAAATTCTTTCGGAATTTGTTTTCCTCTACATTGTGTTGCCTCCGGTGTGAAAACTCAGGTAATGTAAGTATAAATGTAAAAAAAATAGCACTTATTTAGTCTCAATAAATCATGATAACTTAACTAGTTTTAAAATCTCACTTCTAAGAAAAAAATTCTTACCATTTCCAACAACATGCATGTCCGTGGAACTAACGTTAGACATATAAGTTTGTGGGTCTTCGATGGTCGGTTCTGCAGTAGTACCATTCGGTTCTTCGGAAGTTTGTTCCGCGTTAATTCCTGCGGTCAAAGCCTGACTACTTAGGTTCTCCATCTCGTAGTAGCCGTACCTTGGGTCTTCGAGAACATTCCCCGGTGTGGTTTGCTTCGTTTCTCGGTTCAGCTGGCAGTACCTTCCCGTTCTATCGTAGTTAAACGACCTGCATGATCTGGTTCTACAACACAGAGCCGAACATCTCAGAACCGAGCCAACCTCTTTCAGCTCGCTTATAACACTGCCGGCGAGTCTGATGTTACTTTGTGCAGAGAACACTCGACTAGTTTGAGTAACTCCCCCATCAGCTAGCACTTGGTTCCCCGTAAAGTAGATAACGAAAATTGCTAAACCACACTTCGTCGTGCCAGCCATCTTCTCTATATTGGTTGAGGATATTTTCTAACTATTGAACTTTCCAAATTATCATCTTTTCTTATAGTAAGTGCAATACCTCACAATAGGTTAGTCTCCTTTCAACACACGGACAGGAATTATATTGACCGAAATCTCGTCAAAGAGGGTCACCTTCTTCTTGTATACGACTAATGAATCAGGTATTGGACTTTCCAAGGATGTCCCCGCAATGGTTTACAAAATTAATGATTTCTCAAAATGTGTATATTCTATTTGAGAGAAAAAAGAGGATGGTCCCTATAGAAGGTCTTTCTTTGTAACTACAGGCTACATCCTGGAGTATAGGAACTATACGCATGGTCTTCCCATACCCGTAGATGTTGTTTACTGATTGGGAACAAGGTTGTTCTGTTTGGCGTGTTTAATTGCCCCACTTAAAGATAGAATTGTGGTGCGTTTCACTCCCTCCGTCAATACCATTTTACCCTGGTTTTCTGCTCCCTTTTTTCACTATTGGAGCAATTCGCCGCATAAAGCAGCTCTATGAAATTAGTTAATATCGCCACACCATTTTTTATTCCAGAATGCCCTGCTCGTTAATGACGAGGGGTATTGATACGGCACGCGCTGCCCATTGTAGTGAGGCTGGTTGTGCATAGCTGGATTGCACATGACGTAATTGACCACCATCTTTAATGGAAAACAATGAAAAATGTGCACGCGTATACGCGCTGCCTGCGCACAACTCTCAGCCAATGATCAGCTATGGCGGCCAATGCAAGTGGTCTATTGACACCATCCACAATTTTGGAGGTACATGTGATGTAAATCAATAATGAAACAATGGAAACGCATTATACTTGTACGCGCGGCGCACATGATTGGCCAATGAGCAACCTCCCTTTGACTTCTAGGTGATGGCGCCCTACTAAAATGACTTTATGTGCATAGGTCTATTGCAAGCTGGTATTTCTAGAAAAGGTCGACGTTGGGTCTGACATTCACCGACTTGTTCAATGAAAATGTATGACGATAATTCATCTTTACTTCCAATTATGTATCGATTATTCATTTGTTTCAATATCACTTTGAACAAGGAACTACCAATCGATTTATTTAAAACTAATTGCGGCATCCATCCATCTGTTGTATAGAGGTTAGCATAATTAACCAAAGTCTGACTAAATTTGTTATTATTGGATTTCAATTAATGTGCTAGCTTTTTTTGTAATTACCAGATGCTGAAGATCATTAACTGCGGTTGGTCTCAAATTCGGTATATTCTGTCAATGTATGCAGGGGCAGGGGTAGACTGGTCCCCGTCTTTATCCTCAATATAAGAAAAAGGGCACTGACATCTTACAGGCCCAATGATTTCAGTGGATAAACTTGCAATGACATAAACTCTCAATGTCTGTGTTATGATTGGTCTGCTCCAACTTAAGTGACGTAGTTTGTCAGCTACACCGATAATTAATCAACAGTTTGATCGTCTGCTGCGTGTGCATAATGTTTGTATGTAATGTAGTTTTGTTCACACTGCAATATGTAAAGACGTGTGTATAGACAAAGAATCTCCGTCTGTGTGAATGGGGTGCGAGGTCAAGGGTATATCTGGCAGAATCCTGCCAGGCGCTGAATGCCGGTATTTAGGTGCGTTCGATTAGTTTCACCCAGGTCAACCTGGGTATGCTCACGCGCCTGAGCCCCTGAGCCCCCAACAAGAACCATTAGGAAGTTGTTCATGCACCCAGGTCAGACCCAAGTGACCCTGCTCCACGAGCAGGTTACTTTTAAGTCTGACAACTACATGGGTCAGACATGGGTCGACCCGAGGAAGTTTATATTCGAACGCACCCAGCGGAAATTTACCAGGGGTGTTTGCTGCCACCTATCGTTTTGAAATGTCTCCCATTGGGCATCTTCGGTTGTTGATGACTGTTTGCTGCAGCTGCAATGTTAAAACCACAAAGTACAATGATCTCGGATGGTCAATGGGTTAGTGTGTCTATGTATTTTATGTAAATAGATTTTTTATTTATTTATTTAACAAATTATTATTATTTTTTTTTTTTTGGGGGGGGCAAAATGATAAAAAGCACCCCTTGAAAAGCGACCCTTTAAAGGCAAACTACCTCGTAGTGACATCACGGACAAATATAAATGACAATTTGAACAAACTTGTGATCGGAGAACTGTTCTTTTTATCTATTTAGTTTCTTTATTGTTAAATACTTAAAACACTGTTAACAGACAAAATACCTCTAGCAAAAGAAATTAACGCCAAAATTATTGGATTCTACCAATGATAAAAATCAACGTAACAAAACCAAGTCCTGACGGACAAAATAAACTGACCCCCATTCTGTACAATGAACTTAATATCCATGCATTGTTGATACACACAAGGATTATGACAATGCTTAAATTACAGCAACAACAATAATTTATATACTGCAAGAAAGAATAGGCCTAGTGCCAGGCAAAAGCTATTTAAATTGTTTTCGTTATTATTATTATTATTTTTTTTCATTGAACGTTTTTGTCTGAACGAACGATTTTTGACAGATGATGTTGTTTCAAAACGAAAAAAACATACAACTTTCGCATAAGACATGCACGCACAATGTATACAGTATTCATGGCACATGCAAACGTGAGATAATAATGCTGGGATCCCAATAGACTGTGCAAGTCTCGCGCGTATTTGAACATTGGGATCCGTTAAAGCGCGTGAGTTTGTTTCTTTAACGCGTTAAAGCTATGTACATGGGACCACAGTGGTCCCAAAAATGTTCGAATACGCGCGAGACTTGCACGGTCTATAACAAGAAATTCTCATTTTTAAACTTTCACAACCACTTTTTGAATTAACAGTAATTTCTTTTCGCGCAAAATACCTTTAATTTGAATCCATGAAAATAGCTAATCAAAATTTTAATCTAAATTCACGGATCAAATCGGCAAAAACACAAAAGGAAAACTTCATAACTATGCATGCTGTTGCTCATCCGTTATTATGAATAACCAATGTTATTTTACAATAATGGACTACCGCTCCGTTACGGATCAACCAAGATCCGTTATTTGAAAGTTTTAGTGATTTTTTGAACAGTGATGGTTTTGCAATACGTGAATATGGGTCAACCATCCGTTATGTTGAACTATAAAAGTTTTTGGGCAGTATTTGATTACCAATCCGTATTTACGGATCAGCCATCCGTTATTACGAATAACCAACGTTCGTGTACAGTTACGGTTTACCAATCCGTAAGTACGGATCCATTATGATGTAATACCAATCTAAGAATACTACTTACTGATACTCTATAGTGCTGAACACATTTCCACAGTCACGTAACGAATCGGTAATCAAATGGGTTACCAACAAAATATTGATACTGTGATCTAAACATCCATCTTTTAGTCCTGAAATTTCACTTTTAAAAACTCGTCAAGCATTCACCACTTCCTCATGGGCCCAGTGTTAAGCACTGAAGACTTCCGAGTGTGTACCGCAACTGGTTTGGGGGCGCTGCATTCTCAAAGTGTAGCTCACTCACTGGTAGCTTGCTTCTGTCGTTTAGCCGCCCGCCTTCTTCAACCCATTCGTCGAGGACAGCACCGCAGTTACAGCGGTTTCCTGAAACGCAATCTATAAAAAAATTAAAACATTGCATTTTTATATATTAATATACATAAACGATTAATATCCACAAATTGATAGGTCGTATCGTGGCCGGGGACCTGTTGGACTCAAGCATGTTGGACTCTCGGTCAGAATCTGGGGTCGATCCTTGAGCGACGCACATAACCGTAATTACATCTTTCGGATCTCTCTACCCAGGTGTATAAATAGTATCCATTTATGCTTGTTTCTATGAGGCGCCAAGTGTAAATTTATTATTTAACGCAATTATTTACAAATAAATCATTATATAATATATAATTCATTATTTGACCATTATTTAAATTTTATTTACAAATAATCCAGTTTGCACCACACAATTATATGTTCATTTTATGTATATAATCTTACACACCATTTCATTATATACATATAATTTTGTGGATCATTATTATATAAATAATGATGACTGACAAATTTATATGTAAATAATTAGTTTTGCACCATGCACTTATATGTATATAAATGCTTGGCAGCTTTCATTATATAATTTTTGTGGATCACTTTACTTACTGTGACTGACAAATTTTATTTGTAAATAATGGTTTTTGCACGACACAATTATATATATATAATGGAAACTGTTTTTACAACTACGTGAACGAGGCTATGATATACTAAATAATGACTGCGTGTCGCTTTCATTATATATAAATAATCGTGTTGTATCTGAATATTCCAGTCAAAACATCCGGCGGCACGCGGGCGGGGGCTCGTCGCTAGGTCGAAGTCAGTCTGGTCCTTTTTGTGATCTGCACATTTTGGAGAAAAACATGTGTATGTAGCTTAACCGAACGCAGGTGATGGACACTAGACCGCGGTCTTTTTAAGAGTGTGAGTACTGACCAAGCTGAAGCTAGCCGCGAATACCAGCCGCGAATGCCAGCCGCGAATTCCCAATTTACGGCCAGAAATTCCAGCCGCATATTCACGAGGGCGGCCAGGTTTTAGTGTTTAATCATAAAGACCATTTGATAATGCATCTAAATATTCCGTTACATCTGATTAGGCCCACTAATTAGTGCCTAATTATCCTCATTTGAAATGGTTTATGTTTCGTCATTTTGAATGGTAACTTTACTATGAAAATAACGAAGAAAGTCGCTTTAAAACAAAATGTACCTCACATTAATTACAAAAATTTAAGTTTTGGTATTTAATCATAAAAACCATGTCATAATACGTCTAAATATTCCGTTGCAGCTAATTAGGACAACTAATTAGGGCCTAATCACTCCCATTTTATATGGTGTGATTTTCTTCAAAATGTCAGACTAGTTTATTTGCGGCTGGCCGGCCTAGTGTCCATCACCTGCGTTCGGTTTAGTTGCGATGATCGTAACCCTCCATCCTCCCGACCGTCGGGAGGATAGAGGGTTACGATCATCGCAACTACGTTCGGTTAAGCTACATACACATGTTTTTCTCCAAAATGTGCAGATCACAAAAAGGACCAGACTGACTTCGACCTAGCGACGAGCCCCCGCCCGCGCGCCGCCGGATGTTATGACTGGAATATTCAGACTACTGGGCGTGGCTAAACACTCAATTTACATACAACACGATTATTTATATATAATGAAAGCGACGCGCAGTCATTATTTAGTATATCATAGCCTCGTTCACGCAGTTGTAAAAACAGTTTCCATTATATATATATAATTGTGTCGTGCAAAAACCATTATTTACAAATAAAATTTGTCAGTCACAGTAAGTAAAGTGATCCACAAAAATTATATGTATATAATGAAAGCTGACCAGCAATTATATATATATAAGTACAGTGTACAAAACTGATTATTTACATATAAATAGTGCCAGTCGTCATTATTTATATATAAGTCTAATGATCCACAAAATTATATGTATATAATGAAAGCTGCCAAGCATTTATATACATATAAGTGCATGGTGCAAAACTAATTATTTACATATAAATTTGTCAGTCATCATTATTTATATAAAAGTATAATGATCCACAAAATTATATGTATATAATGAAAGTCGTCCAACAATTATATATGTATAATTGCAATAGCGAAATTATTTATTTACATATAAAAAACTACCCGTCAACATTATTTGTAAATAATGAAATGGTGTGTAAGATTATATACATAAAATGAACATATAATTGTGTGGTGCAAACTGGATTATTTGTAAATAAAATTTAAATAATGGTCAAATAATGAATTATATATTATATAATGATTTATTTGTAAATAATTGCGTTAAATAATAAATTTACACTTGGCGCCTCATATGTTTCTGATGAATAAAACAAACACGGAGTATTATGGCACTTTATTCTTTATTCCAGAAAGGAATAAACCTCCTGGCATAATGACGCAACCAATTGGTTGCGTCATTAACTTAAATAGCGCCCTCACTTAGGTCAAAGAAAGCTCTCTCATTGGCTGATAGTTGCACGTGGGTAAGGGTTACACACTAACTTCTAAATTACTTAACCTCACTTTCAAATCACCATTGATGAAGGCGCGGGTGGAAAACTTACTGTTATTCACATAGCATGAACATCCTTCGAGACCCGTTTTGGCTCCGCCCCAGTTCATCATCCGGACACCATCACGTGAGACCCACCAAGCCAGCTGATGTTCCAAGTCCCAAAGCTTGGCGTTTCTGCACTCTGCCATGAGAAGCTGGTAGCAGTTTGTTGATTGGTCAATTAGAGATACAATCTATAAGAGAAAAGAAACTATGATAATTGGATGCCAAAGCTGTACAATGTGCCGATAGAAAAGTTTGTTTTATAAAAACCTTAAGAATTGTGTTTACGAATGTGACTGAAAGTGCTTTTGGTTTTTTTTATTTCAAGAATTTCGTATAAATAATTATAACTAAAACAGACAACTTGTATGATGTTGAGAAAAACAGCCTTCGTTCGAGTTGTATTCTCGTTGTTGATTCGCGCGAGACTTTGCACAGTCTATTCTTGGAATCCAACTGCGCGTAAAAAGATCTGGCAAAGTGTGCAAACAAAAGATTGGTGTGATGATGACGTCAGGTGTACGGGGTTGATATCATGCCCACAATAACTTCCAGGTGCAAGATATACCCGTCTACTCGTTTTTGTAACCTTTCCGATCAAAGCCAATAAATTAGGCTTGCAACTGAGCACAGAGCAAGGTCTTTGCTTGCTCTTTATTGGCCTTTCTCGGTCGTACACTGACGTAGTACGACTACGAAATTAAAATAGTTATTTTTTATAACAATTGAAATTAAAGTTATCAATTAAGAACATTTTAAAATCATGCACATTTCCCCGAGAAATATTCGAATAACCACACTATGGAGTATCTGACCTGTTCCATTGGTACTGAATATACGATGTCTATATCATATGGGTCCAAATTGACTTCAATCGTCTCTCCTGATCTTGTGTGTGGTATATGTGTCAGACCGTAACCTGCGGATTTGTAAAAATGAGACATGAAACATCCGTTTGAGGTTTGAGGAAGCCAAGGAATAATGAAAAAACGGGAAAAGGAAAAGGACGGGAAAAGGTAAATGAAAGGACAATTTGAAAGGGAAAGAAAAAGAAAGGGGAATTTGAAGGGAAAGGGAAAACTAAATAAGAATGAGGCGGAAAGGTATTGGAAAGAAAACAAAAAAGAAGAAACTGAAAAGGCAATTAATTATAATAATAGAAATGGAAAGGATAAGGAAAAAGAAAAAGACAAAGAAAAATGGAAAGACAAAAACACAACCTCATGGAAAAAATGGGAAAAGACGATTGAAGTGGAAAGAAAAAAAGGAAAAACAAAGGGACATTTCAAAAGGATAAACAAAGGTAAATAAAAGGAAAATGAGAATTGAAATAAAAGAGAAAGGAGCATGCAAGAAAAGGAAAAACTGTAAAAGGAGAAAAATAGAAGATGACATTGAAAAGGGAAAAATACCACTCATATGATCGCATAACACTTGGAAAGGCGGCTGATTGCCTAATCCATCGGGATCAATCATGTAACTGCCGTCTTGTATTTCACCGGACAGTTTGATCGCAGAACACGTCGGGGGGTAAACGCCTGAAATGAACAGTTAGACGGCTGTTTTAATCTGGAAACAGTATTAAGTCATAAACCACTTTTACTGTATAAGAGGGTTATGAAGTATAGGTTTTCCGGTCACCTCTGGCAATTGAACAGCCAATTAAAACATGGCGTTATTCTATCTCGCTCGAAAATAAAAGCTTCTCAAAACAGTCGTTCAACTTCACGTGTAAGCAATTTTTTTTCTGTTTCAATTTATCAAAAATAAAAGCCGTTTAATTTAAAAACTCACCCGACGAAAAGCACAGACCGTGTCAAATGTGTCTGTTGTTTTCCTTTCAATTAAACCAGGTTAAAAAAGAAACAAAGAAATGCGGAAATCTATGGATTGCACTTTGTGTTTTTATGAGTCATGTTTTAATTGCTCATTTTGCAAAACGCTTGTCGTCTTTACGGGAAAAGTTCAATCACAGAATTTCGGCCACAAAAACTCGAAAAATATACATCCTTTTCACAGAGTGGGTGTGTTTACATTTAATTACTTGGGTCATGAAACATATAATGTGCCGGGGCAGTCAGAAGCCGTACTGGCTAGTGCATTATTTAATTAAGTCCTCTGTTTGGAAATGGAATTATATGATGATAGCAGGTATGAGTTGCGGAAGAAAAAGGATGTTTCATTCTGGCCTCTTTCTTTAATGGGGCTTTCCCTTTATGTGAAAAGAAAACGTAAGAAACAATAATGTAGAAATCGTTTCGCCTAATCTGCTATAAATTGAATTCCGATGTCGCATGGCTAAAAAGAACGCATCTAGGTTTAATAATGATGCGCTATAAAATTAGTTCAGTTGCATCAAAATAATTGATTGTCGATTTCAACTGAAAAAGCAAAATCGCTTTTAACGAAGGCATAAAAGGGAAATTGTAGAAAAGGACTGAGAAAACCTGCACTACTTTACTTCAACTCTTACCGCTTTCAGTAGATGGTTCTAATGTGGTGAGTTTTTCCGTGGTCAGGTTCAGTCCTGCAGTTGTTGTTTGCTTTGTCGTTGGTTCCAAAGTTGTCAGTTCTGCGGTTGTTGGTTCCTCTGAAGTGGGCTGCCCTGTCGTTGGTTCCAAAGTTGTGGTTTTTGTGGTTGTTGGTTCCTCCGAAGTTGGCTGCTCTGTTGTTGGTTCCAAAGTTGGGGGTTCTGTTGTTGTTGGTTCTTCCGAAGTTGGCTGCACTGTTGTTGGTTCCAAAGTTGAGGTTTCTGTGGTTGTGGGTTCCTCCGAAGTCGGCTGCCCTGTCGTTGGTTCCAAAGTTTTGGTTTGTGTGGTTGTTGGTTCCTCCGAAGTTGGCTGCTCTGTTGTTGGTTCCAAAGTTGGGGGTTCTGTTGTTGTTGGTTCTTCCGAAGTTGGCTGCACTGTTGTTGGTTCCAAAGTTGAGGTTTCTGTGGTTGTGGGTTCCTCCGAAGTCGGCTGCCCTGTCGGTTCTGTGGTTGTTGGTTCCTCCGAAGTTGGCTGCTCCGTCGTTGGTTCCAAAGTTGTGGCTTCTGTGCTTGTTGGTTCCTCCAAAGTTGGCTGCACTGTCGCTGGTTCAAACGTTGTTGGTTCCTCCGAAGTTGGCAACTCTGTCGTTAGTTCCAAAGTTGTAGGTTCTTTTGGTGTTGGTTCCTCTGAAGTTGGCAACTCTGTCGTTAGTTCCAAAGTTGTAGGTTCTTTTGGTGTTGGTTCCTCTGAAGTTGGTTCCCAACTTGTATGTGTTGTTGATGTCGGATTTATTGGTTCTGCATAGGACGGACTGTCCGAGGTTAGCTCTGTTTTGATATTGGTGGTAACAGGTTTCTTGGTTGAATCAACAAATATAATTTGGTTCTCCATCTCATAGTAGGTATATTTGTTATCTTGAAAGACATTACCAGGTTCGTTGCTCTTCGTTTCTCGATTCAGCTGACAATACTTCTCAGTTCTTTCATAGTTGAACGACCGGCACAATGCAGCTCTTCGGCAAAGAACCGAACACCTCACAGCAGAACTTACCGCCTTAATTTCACTTAAAACGCTGCCAGTAAGTTTGGCATTGCTCTCTTTCGAGAACTGTAAACTAGCATGAACTACGTCTCCGCTTATAAAAAGCTTGTTTACACATGTGCACAAAATGGTAAGAAAAAGTCCAAAGGTCACTACTCCGGCCATTTTAACTCGCACAAGTCTGCGGTCGGTCTTTTAGGTGAGTAACTATATAGTTGTTCCAAGTTGGAATCGTACTCAAAAGTGGTGTACTATATACGCAGCGAATAACCTATACCTCACTGCTGAAACTTGACGATCATGTACTTCTAAATCGCTGTACAGATCCCAGACTTACGACAAACTCTGACCGAAGCCACTTAGCCATAATGATAAATCGGTTTATGTTCGAAATTATCTTTTAAATACTGACCAAAAAGCCTCGTTGCGAATTGAATTGTTATTATTTTCCTTCATATTTTTTTTTAGAACAACAACTTCATTAAACGCAAGGACTTGAGAACATGGTCGATTAGATTTTCCCGGTCACTGTAGTAATGACTTCTGTTTTGTCGATTCTGTGCTTGAGTACAAGGATCTAACCATGGATGTTTTTATTCAGAACGCCCGAGTTCCTAGACTTGTCATCAAGTCGCTGTTGCTGTTTATTCAACCCTTTAGTGACTCTCTCGTAGCGGCACGTATAGGGGAGAGCAGGCAGTATACAACCACGACTAGAGATCGAGTCTACCAGCTAGTGACATTTCGCTTCTAAATTGTCCTCGTTTAAAATTTATTGCATACTTAAACTTCCAGCTACATACAATAATCAATAACTGCTTTGAGAAAGGTTTCAATCTTAAAAGTTGATTGAACCCCTTGTAACGACGTCATAAGGGTTACTATCTTCCACGATCTGTCATTTTGGAAGTCAAATAGCGTGTAAAGATATAATGAGCGTGTCAACATGCGAGCGCGAGGTCTATTTGGCAACCTCGTTCCCAGGTGTTAAGATTTCGCCGCGCCATTTTTTATTTATATATATATATTTGTTTGTCCAGCACGCGTTGCTCGCAAACCTTTGGGAGCTTATCAACGTTGTTTTTCAGAACATCCCTTCCAGGGGTTAGTGAAAATGGTAGCGAGGCTGCCTATTTGTGCACTACACTGTATAACACGTAGGAAAACTCCCAATATGGCGCAGCGTTTTGGTAGTGACGTCAGAAGAATCGGGTCAATATGCACCGATTCACATGACGTCATCATCACAAGAGTCTCGGTTGAGCCATTTTTGAAGTCGGTGTCCATGTGTGTTTGTTGTACAGTGTGATGTGCATTTTTAGACCAGTGTTTTACACTCTTACCTAAGTGCAATTTGACTGCTAAAATGGCGAGCGTCGCGGGCAGTTGCTCCTCGTGGTGTCGGTACAAGTGTCAATACGCATCTGATTTACAACCAAAATTGTATCTGTCGATGTTTACAACTATTTTGTAAATCAATTAGTCCGTCTAACCGGCTACAATATGCAAAGTAAAGTCTCTGTATAAAACAATGGGAGGCTTTGAGACGATAGTGGGCGTCCCACCCACCGGTCCTTTCTTTCTTTTGACCATGTGATTTGTGACATCACATACAAAAGAGCCACAGAGCCCGGACTTCCTGCGGGCACAATTTGTACAAAGCCTATGAAAGGAAGAATACATGCAATGTTACAATTTTCATGGCGATTGCACTGTCTGTCTGATTTTTACAACTTTTGATATAAAAAAAGGGGCACATCTCAAAACTTGTTCAGCTGTTACTTTTATAACTCACTCTTGAATTAAAGGTGGAAATTATGACACAAAATGTCAAATTACACATATGACCAGTATCTTGCCTGCCAGAAAGACCCAGGAATGTACGAGGTATCTCTTTTTGTCTACATGTTACATGTTCATGGTATATTGTTATAGTCGCTAAAACCTGCAGAGCTGTGTATTGAGAGGCTGTTGTGACTTGGGGGAACCAGGGGTCGATTTCACAAAGCACTAAGACTCATCTGAAGATGAGTTGTCAGTCTTACCATAGTGATTTGTACTATGACACCACACTTTGCTTAGCAATTCAGACTGATCTACACTTATGATCAATCTTAACTTTTTGTGAAATCGAGCCTAGTTTTCTTTGGTCGCGTGGTTGCTGGGCGCCATTTTCGACCCATAATGCAGCACAACCCAATGTGCAGTCTATAGTCTGGCACCCTGTGTGAACACATGCATTTTTGGGGACCGAAAATGACTTTTAATTGCAAGTTGTTGCAATTTCTAATTATACGACTCTGAGAATCCGGGGAGTGGGACACCAATTTAATAGAACCTTATACTTCTACATTTTTAAACATTTATAAAAGAGTTTTAAACCACTGAGATACGAGTGTTCGTAAGACGTCTACCCAAAGAATGGATCAAGTTGACAATGATAACCATTGTCCTGTGGAATTTGAATAATTCAAAACTTCTATTGTCGTTGTTTAAGATTGGGTTGATTGGAACTCGTAAAAGAATGCTAGGCTCTACGGCAATTGAGTATGCCATCTTAAAAGTAACCAGCAGACGCGACATTCTTGACCTCATTTAATGAGGACGACACAATGTTAACTGTATGGGATAAATATTTATGAGGTCAAGCGAGGTCACCACTACCGTTTACAAGAGTGAGTGTATTTCTCAGAGCATAGTTTGGTAATAGCGTGTGGTGTGGGGTCCACATGCTAAGCACCCGGTAGAGAGAATGCCTCTTTGAGTAAAAACTAACCAAAGCTCGACAAATGTAAGTAGTTTGCTTTTACAGAGTCTAAAGCCGAAGTAGATTTGAAGAACGTGGGGCCAGTGTTGAATCTTGAACCCCATTTGTACGATTCATTATTTAAATGGCGAAATGTTCTCCAGACCTTGACTGTCATGTTTGTTTAATTTTAATCCGCAGCTCTTGCGTCATCACATGCACTCCAGACTGCCAATCTGGAACATGAGCTCTCCAGAGGGCGCTGTATTCATAAAGTGGAGCTCCGAGACTGGCAGGAGATCCTTGTCAGAGAGTATGCCCTCATCCGTGGACCATTCGTCAGCTACACCACCGCAGTTACAGAGGGATGTTGCACCACCAGAACATTCTGGAACCAGACCAGACACTTGGTGAGCCTTGTTTTTTTTTGAAAAATTTCCGTATCCCGCCACCACTTTTTCACTCATTTTTACCCAAAGGAATATCTCATTTGAGTAAATTAGATACTATTTTATTTCATAACGAATGAAAAAGTGGTGGCTGGATACGGAAATTTTTCCTTTTTTTCCCTTGTAAACTTATTTTCAAAAAGCTCAAACATGGAAGTTGGAATAGGAGAAGATAAAAGATTATAGACCACTTGATACTTGATCTTATGAACTCTAGAAAAAGGACTTCAGATGTGGGTCAAATCTATGGGTAAAGCCATTGTGTAGACTTTATTTGGTTACAGATATAAATCAATATTGTACCTTGCGCTAGCTGACAGCTGCACCCCTTGGTTGCTGTAGGTGCCCCTCCCCAGTTTCTCATTTGGTCTCCCTCTCGAGACACCCACCAAGACAACTGTGTACTGCTGTCCCACAGCTTGGCATTCCTGCACCTTGCCATGAGGAACTGGTAGCATCTTGTGGATTGGCCAATTAGGGCTAGTATCTGATGAATGTATTATTTAAAATAATTATGGTTGGGCACTTGGTAGGCGCTGCTAGGTGGCAGCAGAGCTGGGTAGAACCCAGAGCCGCTTATTGAGAGTGCTGTGACAACGTGCGATTAGAAGCCATGTGTGCACGTAGGGTACCAGTCCAGACTGCACATTGGGTTTTGCTACATTTGGACCGAAAATAACGTCCAGCCTAAGAAAAAAATAAAGATAGAAATTGGCCCACTATGTCGCAACTCTCTCAATACACAGCCCTGGTAAAGCCGAAGGCCCTTTCGAAACCAAGGTTTCAGATTTGGCGTCTACCACTACGACTACGACTATTGCTGTGGCTTTTGCTAACGGCGTTCTATAATTCAGCGCATGCTGACCCAGCAATTCAGCCGTAGCCGTAGCCGTAGCAAGCAATTTGGACACGGCCCTTCGGGACGCTAGGTGGCATCAGACTTACCAGGTAAATCCATTGTTTTCGGTTATGTGGGCAGGTAATGTAAACAATGGACATGTATCTGGTAAGTAAGTCTGCTGCCACCTAGCGTTTCAAAGTCTCCCAATGTTGTTGTCGAGGTGGTATTAACGCAAACAGTCAAAGAGTCTGTTTCACATAACAAAGGAGTACATTTTGCTCGGATTGTCTTTTAAAATCTATAATAACAATTAACTATCATTGTTATTATCATTATGATTATGCAATTCTAGTAATGAAACCAAGAATGCCTCATAAGTGAACTTAATCACTGCAGCTCCCAAGCCTGAGGAAACCTGTATATCAAGGATGCTTGCTATGTGAACCGGAAACACCGGGGTTAACCCCTACTCTTTCGGGTTCTATGACGTACATAGTTCTTGTACACGAAACCCATGGCTTAACGTCCCATCCAAAGGACAAAGAATTTACGGTCAAATATTTTGCTCAAGGTCACAAGTGCCACGACCGGGAATTGAACCCTCCTCTACTGATTACAAACACCAGAGCTTGAGTCCGGTGCTCGTACTCTTTATCTCTTGACTCTTTATCTGAGCATCGTCTACAATTTGCAACTTATTGACTAGTGCGTGAAGTACTAGCCTTGTCCAAGGCTCTTTACGCAAGCACCCCGCTTTGAATTCACCAGGTAGCATAACACTGGCACGATACTGCTGTACTTGATATACAGGGTAGCGTGGGGTCGAAGCATGGTTTTTCAACCTCGTACACAAAAACGTGGCCGAAACAGGTTTTTTGGTACGAGGTTGAAAAACCATGCTTCGACCCCACGGTATACTGTATATCAAGTACTGCAGTACCGTGACAGTATTGTTATGCTACCTGGTGAATTCAAAGCAGGGTGCTTGCGTAAAGAGCCTTGGACAAGGCTAGTGAAGTACCTGAGTTAACGCCCAGGACTTCACCACACGGCTGTTTGCTGTGACATTAATCTTACCTGATCTTCTGATGCATAGTACTCTATGTCAACCTCGTAAGATTCATCGTCAACCGGAACTGTAATAATTTCATTGCTCAAGGTATTATCGACGACTGTTATACCAACAGCTAAAACAAAACGAAAACGAAGACCACTTTTGTTTTATTCCCCGTCAAAGAGTAAGCATAATGTCGATATATCTGTACCGTACTTCTATATTCTTAATTTAAATAGTTTATAAAAACAGATAATAAACTCTTTTTTTTCGCACTTACTTGTCATTTTGCAGTAGACTAGAAATGCCGGGTCGTCATCGGGTCCATCTGGATCGATCATGTAATAGCCGTCGGTTGTATATCCTTTATCTCTGAACGCTGAACACGTCGATTGGACTATGCAAATTCACATTTTGTAAAAACAGTTAAAATACAGTTATTTAGTAATAAATTTAAAAACAACAACAACATTTTGTGGATTTTATTCCGTGTGGGAAATTGAGTTTCATGTGATCATTTTTTTCGGCAAGAGATGGTTGGATTTTGTCCTCAACTTTTTGAGCAGTGTGTTTTGACCGTCAGAGATCAACCTAGTGTAGACAGACCAATTTATTGTCATAAAACCCATTTTTAGTCTTGAAAGAACTATTTAGGGTGGAAAGACCAACTTATAGTCGTTTAAAAAAAAACACCTAAGCGTAGAAATACCCATTTATTTTAGAAAAACCCCTTTAGTAGTCTGGAAAGTAGGGTGAAAAGACCAACTTAAATTAGTGTCGAAAACCAACTAAGCGTAGAAATATCCTTTTATTGTAGAAAAACCCTTTTATGTGGAAAGGCCGTCTTACCTGTTTCCGAGAGAGGTGTTGTTGTTGTTGGAGTCTCCGTTGTTGGTTCCTTGCTAGTAATGCGTTCTTTGAGCGAAGTTCGTTCCTCTGTGGTCGGTTCCGTCGAAGGGGGCTTCTTCGTTGACGGTTTCTGGCTAGTGGTCGGTTCTTCGGTAGAAGTGCGTTCTTCAGTGGAGGGCTCAGTGGCCAGCAGACTCGTAGTAGCTCGTTTCGTTGTAGTACATTCCGTAGTATAATTCCGTTCCTTTGCGTACGGTGCCACGGTGCTTGATGCTGTTTTAAGTGCATCCATCTCGTAATAGCTGTAGTCGGTCACTGCATCCAAAGGACTCATATTCTTGGTTCCGCGGTTTAATTGACAGTATTTCTCAGTTCCACCATAGTTGAATGATCGGCATGACATGGTTCCAGCGCAAAGAGCCGAACACCTTACAGCTGAGCTGACGCCCTTCACTTCTATTAAGACACTTTCTCTGAGTCTAACATGACTTATCTTGGAGAAATTCAGATTAAATAGAGTAGCGCTGGAACCGATAGTTGTACAGTTCCAGAAGTACATCCCTAGTATAACCAAAAACATCGCTACTACCGAAGCCATGTTTCCAGCATTCAAATTCGGGTCTAGACGTTACTGGACAAGCAAGTGAAAACCAACATAATTTCCATATCAGCCAAACACTTCTCTCTGTTTTGTTGGTTTGTCTTCGTCTAAATGAAAGGAGATTGTAGAGACTGCCTCTCCTCTTGTGCTGTGTTCAATGATGCAAAATCTTGAAACTTAATTTTCTTTTCAGTTACCGATTGCAGCACTTGGGTTAATACTATAATTACTCGTTAAAGATGCCATCCCGTTGCAAACACTTTTCCTGAAGTTTATTGCAAACTGCCTGACGCTATAGGTAGCAGCAGACTGAGCGGATAATTTCCGTTGATTCTATTGTACAAGTTCTTGGCGCATGCGTGTTTCAATTGTAAACCGTCTAGAGGTACTGGAGTACATAGTGTGCCGCACGTGTCCTATCCATAGTTTTGAACGCGCCTTATACAATCTGTTGCCACCTAGTGTCCCTTTTCCGTCAACTTTGCTCTTGAATTACAATCCCTTTATTGTTCAAAGTGCGTGGATGCTTAGTTCATGCTAGCTATCTGTATCGTGATACTGTCTCCGCTGAAATCCTTTTATATTGTAACTTTAAAAGAGCCATAAATCTGTTAATCCTACTTTTGTTATTGGGATAAAAGGAAAAAACAAAATGGTGGTGCTGTGAAAATCTTTTTTAATACCCAGACAGTTTTATAGAGGGTTCAAACTTAAATACTCGCTGCAACATATTTTTCAGCGAAAACTCCAACGATTGTGAACCTTTAACGACGATACAATTAAACTCATAATGATAAACGTTTGATACACCCAAACCCTAACGATCGGTGTAAGGACGCAACTCATGGTGGACTATTGATTCTTTTAATTACTTAATTATCCCTGAGTTCGCTGTAATTACTAGCCTTCCCTGAAAGAGCAAATATTGACCAGGCGTGTCCTTAACGTTGTGTGTCATTGCCCTTCCCCGAGACTGCGGACCTTGGTCCGTCAACGCAACTTGAGTTAAAGTCCAAGCCGGAACAAAAACCCATAAGCCGTTTTCGAAACCGTTGCTTCGGCTTCGGGCTGAGGCCCGTCCACCTGTTTGAAGTTCCGTGCCGAAAGTGTGCGTTTTCTAAATGTACTGGAACGGCATTTTAACTAGTTCATTCCACCTTTAATACTCTTGAGTACGCTGGTAGTTATTACTTTCAGTTGCGTGCCCCTTTAATAAGTCTACATCAGCGGGTTGGCGAAACTTGATTGGTTGAGAAACTTTCATGTATTCAATGCTAGCGTATATTTGTACGTACATACTCCATGTTTCCAATCTTATTGGAATGTCCAACGTCGACATCTTGGTCTAAAAAGGAAGTTCATAAACCTCCAAGTCGTTTATTTCTTGTATTCCAAGCCTACCATTAAAGTAAGTACACGCCCTATATTGTTTTTGGGAGGATAGTAGTGTTTGTTTGATGACAATCATTGTGTTATTAGACCGTGGGAAAAGTTTGCAGTTTTCATTAGTTTACAAAAGACTTTCCACGTTTCCAGTTGTTTAATGTTGTGTGCACGTTGTATACGTATCTAAGGATGGTATCAATGGCGTCTGGTTCTACAGTGGTCCTAAGCATGTGGGTACATGTTTTATACGAAGTATTCGTTTGTGACTTTCTTTGCAGGGAGACTACCAGTACAGTATTGGGGATTTTCTGGAGTCTCAGGATTGTGTAGTGTCATTATTTCGTTATCAAGTGTGTTTGGAGAAAAGGCAAAAAAACACACACAAAAAAACCCACGAAGGAGTGCTTAAGATCTAAGAAACTTATCCGGAGACTTGTATGTACTTGTGAGTCCTGGTAAACCATCACCTCCCTGACATAGAGGACACACGCCCTCACCCCCGAAGAGAGGACAGCTCCCTTCATCCCGGGATCGCCCCTCCCCCCTGGCGTCTCCCGACATAAACAATAGACGAAGCCTCCCAGCCGAAACTGTGATTTCGAAAAGGGCCAGTATATCAGAATTTCTAACTCTCAGACCACGTGTAATCCCTAACCAATCAGAAGAGAGCACAGTACGGAACTGCCCACAAACACTCGAATTCTGTATTCTAATGACGTCACATGCGTCAAGCTCAATATTATATGGTTTTATTGTGTTTTGTACAACAATCACATCAATCATATTAAACTTGGTCGACCATTTTAGTTTAGCCGACAAGATGAGCAATAAATATGTATTTCCTCGTGAATTTTTCTTCTTCGCTGTTTATTGTTATTATTGTTATTATTATTATTTGTTTATAGGTCAAACTGTAGGCGTAGTCATAAATGTCTCCGTTATTAACTAGAGAAAGAACAAGTTTTTGTTTCAGATTTTATTATAATAAAATAAAATAAAATAACCTCATGACTATAGTTTAAGATTTCACAAAATAATCCAGTAATCCAATGAGCCATAAATACACCAGTACATGAGTGAGCAGCCTTACCCGGGATCTGTGTCAAACTGATGCAACACTCTGTCAAATTTACGCTGAATCCAAGTCTGAATCCCATTTTTTTTTAAATAACCAGTTTCCGCGTCAGCCCGACCCAGAAAAGGGTCGGGCATGGGACCCGGGAGTTGTTACAGTGTAGTTGATGTTTTTGTTTAAACTATTAAACTTGCGGGGGTGGAACATATAAATAAATAAATAGATAAATAAATAAATAAATAAATAAATAAATAAATAAATAAATAAATAAATAAATAAAATAAACAAACAAAAAACTAGAGAAACGAAGATGTTAAAAGGCCACATGTTGAAACCACTCGCCACACAGGGATTCGTTTCTCGTGCGTAAAGTCAAAGACCACCTCATCCTTCTGTTAAAGTCTGCATTTTAAGTTGTCCAGTTTGTATTTCAACCATCCAGGGGGCGCCACATTCTCGAAGTGGAGCTCCCTCACCGGTAGTTTTTCCTTATCAGTGATGAACCCTGCATCCGTTTCCAAAGTATTTGGTCGTCCCCCGCAGTTGCACAGATGAGATGGGCCGCCAGAACAAGCTGTGGAAGACAGGAATGCCATGCTTTTAAAAAGATACACAGACTTTGATAACCGAAAATTTACATCTAACAATATGATTTTTATTACACATAACATTACCCTTCTCATATGAACATTACAACCTTTTTCATAAAGAACATTTTCATACGTGTATGAGCTATTGTGTCACAAAAGAAGAAGTGGACAGTAAACTTTTCGATTTTCGGGGTAAACCTCAGGTAGTCCTCTGGTGCCAATTCGCCTCAAGGCTCGCGAAATACGCGGGACTCCGGCCCGTTGTTACTCTTGCAACCCTGGGTTGTTCACCTTTGACCTTTTGGTTGGTGTCACTCATTGGTCATTCCATTTTGAAGACAAGGTTTTCTAGTGAGTACCAGCTATACCAATGATCAAGTCATTAAAACACGTGTACACTCGTCCACTGAAACGAGTGGCAACACCAAAAGGCAGAGTGATTTATTCTTGGTGAATAAAAGCAGAGAAACAGTCTGAAACTTCTCGAATGTAAGCGTTTGCTTTGGCTACATGGCACTGCCCAACAGTAACTAGTCATGTCCATTAGCCAAAGCCGTCTAGTTTACAAATGGCGCCCTCAAGCGTTAATAATTATAATAATTTCAAGTGAACCTACAGCTAGTTGAGTAACAGGTGCATCCCTTGCCACTGGTTTGCATACCGCCCCAGTTCTTCATATTTTCCCCGTTCGATGAAACCCACCATCCGAGCTGGGTTGTTGTGTCCCAAAGTTTTGCATTATAGCACTCGGCTGTGAGATACTGCGTACAAGCTTGAGAAATGTTTACCAAAGCCGAAATCTGTTAAAGAAAACAATATCAAACAATAATTACAATACAATTTTGATTACACATTAATTTTTTTTCTGGCTTTGCAAAAAAAGTTGCTTGAATAATAAATATAGAAAGGACAATATATTTCGGACAAATCTCGACCTCTATTATTTATTCGACCTCAACATTACAAGAACAAAATAACAATACAAGGCAAATCGAAGAACAATACAACCAAAACAGAAACAAACCAACAACATTTTTTTTTTTTTTTACAGGCCCGGCCCACAAACATACAGAACAACAATGTACAAAAACGATGATGACATGAGGGCAACTAGAACAATGCAAAATGGGTGTATGAAGGGAGCATGCAAGTACAAGAAGTTAATCTGGGGAAAAGACACAAGAAAACTACCCAATAAAAGAACCAAACAATACTATGTGGGTCAGGGACAACATAAGTAAACTAAATGTTATCCTACGCATAGTAAAACAGGAAAACTTGAGGAAAAATAGACATAACAATATGAGGGAGAGGAAGTTGATCAAGTTCCCACTCATGCATGCTCCTGGGTCAATCCGGAAAACCACTTTTGTTTCTGATACAAATATTGCACTATTGGTAAGAAATGGTCGTGTCTTAAGCGGGCAGTTCAGCACAAAATGTTTATGCTGTGCAGAAATGGGTTAAATGCACCAAGTAAACATGTTGTAAAGTTGTTAAGCAAAACAAAATAATTTTAGATAAATAAATAAATAAATGGCAAGCAATTATTTTCCCGCTTTCTTTCCCTTCTTCTGAACCTGTTTTTGTGCCATATGTATATTTCCTTTTTTTCTGAAAGATGATGCTGAAAAATGTGAAATTCGAACTCTGACCTGTGACATGGGGGCTTCGTATTCGATGGATGTGTCATACAAAGTTGAATTTACATAGATGAATTGACCTGCTCCCACGTGATCTACAATTGTAGAACCACCCTCTGCAAAGAGAAAACATTAACTTTTGATGTTTTTTTTTGTTTGGTTTAATTTTAAAGAAAGACTGGTCGTTTCTTTGCACTCAAAACCATTTGGTAAAAGTAAAGCTCGTGTCGGAGGGTTTGTAAGAAAGTACTCCTTGCAGTGACGTCATAAGCTCAATCTGCTTTTACAGTAAGGACAGTGGGCGACTGTTGCTTAGCCAGTCCATGTACCCGCATGGACTCCGGTCTTATAAAGAAGTAATAATATATATGGGTTTTCGGGCATTGCATTGGTTAGGTATCAATGACTGTTCATTTGGTTTGCGGTGTAACACCATGTGTATAGCTGTGAAGATTAATTGTTCTTTGGGAACTAGGTCTTGCTTGTTATTCTTATGCCGCAGAGTAGATTTCGGAATTTGGGAGACTACTTTATTACAGTTCGTAAAAGAACTGTCCTGCTTATTAACTACTACCTGGGCGGAAGGTAGGAAATCGGCCGGGACTACTACTTTCGCATAGCGGATCGAGGTGACCTCTTTTTAATAACATATTACACCATTGGCATTTTAATGAAACGATTGTTTCAGTCGTACACTTACTTAACATGTCAATGCATTCAACCTCAAATTGTGGTTCGCCGCCAACTCCATCTGGATCAATCATGTAACGGCCGTTGATTGATATTCCACTCCGGTGGATAGAAGCACAAGTTGATGGCGCTTTAAAAAGAACAACGAGCGAGTCGTAGGCCGTGTCCGAAACGGCGACTTCGGCTACAGCTAGCTACGGCTAGATCGCGCGCGTCTGCCTATTCTTCAACACTGGCAGACGCGCTGATCTAGCTGTAGCTGTAGCCGAAGTCGCCGTTTCGGACACGGCCTTATTTTATGGGTTGATATTGAAAAGATTGTACTTTACAGATAGGGCCCCCGAATCAAATTGTGCAACAGCTTACGTTTACAAACATAAGCCGAACTTTTCCCGTTGATTAGAATTGTCGTAAAATTTGAATCTCAAAAATCAAGGCAAATTTTTGAGAATGTTCGATAGTTTCAAAAAAGGCCCACAGACACCTTTGCACCCAGGCCGCCGTGCAAGTCTCGCGCAAATTCGACCATTGGGACCCGATAAAATGCGCGATTTCGTTTCCTTCATGCGATAAGTACTTGGGACCAAAATGGTCAAACAAAATAAGGCGCGTAAGACTTGCACGGTCTATTATACCTGTTGCAAGATGTAGTAATTTCGTAAACGAGAAAACAATTTTCACTTTTTTTAAAAACAGCATACAAGAAATACTTGGCTTTTCAAAATGAAGAGAAAGAAACATTTTGGAACTTAGCTAGAATATTTAAGTAGATAATGGTATTGCATAAATATTTCTTACCAACTGGTGGTGATGTAGTTGACATGGCCGTTGTTGTTAGTTCCCAGGTTGTTGGGTTTTCTGTAGTAAGGTCTTTAGTTGTTGTGAATACTGTTGTTGGGTTCATTGTGGTTGTAAGACTCGCCGTAGTTGGGTTTGCTGTAGTCGGTTCTTCAGTCGTTAGACCCACAGTAGTTGGGTTCTCTGTAGTTGGTTCTTTGGTCGTTGGACCCACAGTAGTTGGGTTCTCGATAGCCGGTTCTTCGGTCGTTGGGCCCACAGTTGTTGGGTCCTCTGTAGTCGGCTCTTCGGTCGTTGGGCCCACAGTAGTTGGGTTCTCTGTAGTTGGTTCTTTGGTCGTTGGACCCACAGTAGTTGGGTTCTCTGTAGTCGGTTCTTCGGTCGTTGGACCCACAGTAGTTGGGTTCTCTGTAGTCGGTTCTTCGGTCGTTGGACCCACAGTAGTTGGGTTCTCTGTAGTCGGTTCTTTGATCGTTGGAACCACATTAGTTGGGTTCTCTGTAGTCGGTTCTTCGGTCGTTGGACCCACAGTAGTTGGGTTCTCTGTAGTCGGTTCTTCGGTCATTGGACCCACACTAGTTGGGTTCTCTGTTGTTGGTTCTTCGGTCGTTGGACTTACAGTTGTCGGGTTCTCTGTAGATGGTTCTTCGGTCAGTGAACCCACAGTAGTTGGGTCCTCTGTAGTCGGTTCTTCGGTCGTTGGACCCACAGTAGTTGGGTTCTCTGTAGTCGGTTCTTCGGTCGTTGGACCCACACTAGTTGGGTTCTCCGTTGTTGGTTCTTCGGTCGTTGGACTTACAGTTGTCGGGTTCTCTGTAGATGGTTCTTCGGTCGTTGAACCCACAGTAGTTGGGTCCTCTGTAGTCAGTTCTTCGGTCGTTGGACCCACATTAGTTGGGTTCTCTGTTGTTGGTTCTTCGGTCGTTGGACTTACAGTTGTGGGGTTCTCTGTAGATGGTTCTTCGGTCGTTGGACCCACAGTCGTTGGGTTCTCTGTAGTCGGTTCTTCGGTTGCTGAAATCTCGTTAGTAGATTTCGAGGGTTTGGGGACCATAGTTGTAGGCTTCTTGGTAGCCGATTTTGTTGATGCAAATGTCACACTAGTCGGTTCTTCTGAAGTTAAAGAACTAGCAAACGGTTCCTCGGTCCCTATATTATGGTTCTCCATCTCATAATAGCTGTATTTTTCGTCCTCAACAGAACGATCAGATTGACTGCTCTTCATTTCTCGGTTCAGCTGACAACATTTCTCCGTTCTGCCGTAGTTGAACGACCGACAGGTTTCTGCTCGACAACAAAGAGCTGCACATCTCATAGCCGAGCCGACCTCGTCAAATTGTTGGACGACACTGCCAGTAAGTCGAACATTTGTTTTTCTTGAGAAATGTTGAGTTGAGCAACTGGCATCCCCGCTTGTTTCTAAGATGCAAGCCAAATTGTGTACTGTGATTGTTGCCAAAACCAGAACTACGTATCTCGGGAGCATTTTTCACTCACAAAAAACAAACCTGCAAACAGAAAAAAATCAGGTATCGACTTAAGGTCGACAAAATTTCTAGGCGTAAAATAATCTGCGTCCGAAGTCAACCTGTCTTAAGTAACAAATTAATAAAACGAGAAATAGCAAGTTGAGGAAAACAGATCAACCAACCTGTTGATGCTTTTTAGCCAATGTGAACCAAAAATTACTAAACATTTTGAGCAAACCTGCCCTCGTTCGAAGTTGATTAAATTCATGTACCGGTGTTTTTACGAAGAAACAAGGGTAAAACGGAGACATTGGCTAATTTTTTTATCCTTTGCTTTTGTTTAACTACGTGAACTATAATCGTCAGGGTCGAATACTGATCGATATTCATTAGCTCAGCATTGGTGAGATTGTAATACAATCTACGGAGCTCTGAAAGTGCCATCCAATTTGTTAAGATCCTGAATTATCTTACTATACAGCATGATGAAAGTTAAATGTCTCGTTGTCCAAATACATTTTAACTTGGAATGACGACATCGTGAAAGTAGGGTGATGTTTTGCAAAGATTATCTGTTCTGGGTTTTCGACATTTTCAGGATGTTATCATTCCATGATGAATTAGCTCTCTGGAAGTCGACATCTTACTTTCATGATATCGACATCCTCATAGTATACTGGGAAAACGACCCCAAACCATCTCAGGATGTCGTCATCGTGAGATAAACCATCTCAGTGTCGTCATCTTACGTTTATGATGTCAGCATCCTGCAGTGAACTAGCCCAGGATCTCGACATGCCGGATGGCACCTCTAGAGCTCCGTAAAGATCAGATCCGGTACATAGACCAATACAAAACCGTTCGATGTCGTGCTATGCGTGGGACGGTTGTACGAGTTTTATGTGACCTTGTTGGGGGCGGTATCACACGCCGTGTACTATATCGACTAATCAGTAACTATCGTCGTTTTCATTAGTGCACTGTTTAGATATTATTGGGGGAGAGGCCAAGGGTTCCGAGCGTGGGGGGGGGGGGGGGTGGTGGTGCAGGGGGGCAGGTTGACTGGTTGCATGTCGTGGCCGAGCGGTGACTCGTCGGAGTGTGGGCTGTAATCCCGGTCATGAGGGGTGAATACGGGTACCAGTGAGATTGTTGATGTGAATGATTAATGATTAGCAACCGGGCTGTTTACTCCAAAGGAGTTGCGATGGTGATAAGGAATTCTCAGGGCTCAAGTCCACGTGGGTAGAAGTAGCGTTCAGGCGCTTTCATAGAAAATTCTTGAAGCGCCTTAAAAATAGTTGTACATGTATTCATAAAATACCCCGGACACTTTATGTAGTCCTATTGGTTGAAAGGTTGGACACATGACCATGTTTACAGAAGTTATTTTATGAATGTAGCGCAGGAGCGTGGCCATGCATTCACACAAGGCCACACCGCTGCCGGTTTTAAACGGCCTCTTAAGACAGTGTGGCTATACACTTTGAATCAATAGAAGATGTAAGAGGTTGTATTTCCGATTCCCCCTAGAGGTACCTGTTGACCCCCCCCCCCCACCCCGAATGTATTATTTGCATTTAGGATTAAGAAACTTGTTGTAGCCATTTAATTTCCACTAAAAAACCACATGTTTAGGTCAAAACGAACGTCAACCAAAACAGGTCTAGACTGATACAGAAACCAACAAACCAGCCAACAAACACCCCAAACAATCAGCCACACAAATGGACACAGGAAATAAAAAAATAAACACAACAAAACGTTTTGTCAAATAGTTATACAAAAATAGCTTTTTATATAAATTTTTACACAATTATACAAATTATTTGCACAATACTGGCCTTTCCCATGAAAATTGCTTATTGCACTCAACGCACGCGTACGGACTATATTTTTTGACAAACGTCATACAGTAGTGCACTATGGAGACAAACACGTCACACCACCAGCCTCATACAAAAAAGCGCGAGGCCCAACCAGTTGTTAGTGCGCACGCGCAATTTGCATTTTACATGGGAAGGCTCTTCTATTTTAAAGCATAAATCAAACCTTATCAGCGTATTCTCGTATTTTCTCGCATTATCACGCTCTTTCCCACCGAGCAGTTGCACTGTTCAACCAAGTTGCAACCAATTAGCAATATTTTACATCAAGCTTCATTCGTAGAGTAAACCTTACTGTTAGCATAAAATAAATAGTTACGTGTATTTACAATTACTTTTGCTCATTATTATTTTTTTACAAAAAATCCAATCTTTGGGAAACGTGTGTCCAATTTCTACTCCTCTCCTTCTACTCAACTTTTTGTGAGTACTTTTCTTAATTGGAAAATTCGAACAAGAAGTTTACTTTTTTCTTTTTTCCCTTTTTTGAAGGGTTATGATACAATTTCTCGAGCAGCATTTCATTTCATAGGGAATTATTTCGTACAACAAAAATGGTCTAGGATGAATTTCATAATCAGTGACCTTTCAAATGGTGGCGTTTTTTATCCTTACCTAATCCTGTATACACAACACAACCTTATTCGACAATGAAATATAAATTCAATATTTCTCGCACCCCCCACCACTTTCCGCTGGAGCTTGCCTTTTCTAGTTACCTCGTTCCACAACTATCAATCATAACAGTACAGTTAGCATTTTAGAAACCTTTTTTTCTTCTTTTGTACAAAAAATAAATATATATATATAAAAAATAAATAAAATATTTACACACAATAAATGCGTGGCTACATTTAGGGTGCACACATTCGATTGACCTCTGGGGAAAGCTGCCCCTTGTAACTAGTCAAATGTCCAGTATGCACCTTTGTCATGGTTCAGTCATTTTGATTTTCTCCAACTCAAATCAATGTAACCAAACAGAGGCTGGAAGGAAAAAATAGTCTGGTTCCTGTTTTACAATGAATGTTATTATTCATTGCTGGTATTGGATACAAGGACACATGACCAGGATGATGGCAGCATTAAAAAACGTTCATTACATTGTCACTTTATCCAACCGTTTATTTCATTTTTCGAAGTCCATTTTCGAATGAACAAAAGTCAAGGGAAAGATCACCGTTAAGCATGCTCAAGACTAGTCTTGAATTCGCTGGTAGCATCCGCCTGTCCCTCTGAGCCAGTCGATATTGCGCCCTCTACCGGTGACGACTAAGACAAAAACTATCGTCGCCAATCAAGACTAGCCCTAGACGTGTGCTATCGAAGCACTTGAGGAATTATGGGAAGAAGATGGCGTCCCCGACGTAAGCAAGCCACCCACTTGGCGTCTCATCCGGCACACCGTCATCGCCATGACCACAACCAGGACGATCAGCAGGGCAAGTCCTCCCAGCAGAGCAAAAATAATGGTCTGGCTGTTCTGCTGAAGCCATAACGATGAACCCACTTTCGGTTCCTCCTCTGTGACCTTTGAACCTGAAAAGAATCAACGTGAAAATCGATTGGATATGAGCTGCAGAAGGGAGGAGCTATACATGAGCCATTGCGACGTCACAGTTTTAACTAATACAGGGCCTGACCCTGGCAGCCTTGTTCATCGTCGGAAAGCAGGCTCTAAACTTTTTTTTTAACTATTGTTTTGATTTGAACTTCTTTATGTTTACACCATGATCACAACCTTTAAATTGCAACCATTATTCCCGTGTCGTTTTTTGATACTGTGTATATGTTTTGAGTTTCCACTTTCTCGTGGCTTTTACTTTTCTCGTATGTTCTCTCCTGTCTTTTCTATTTTTCTGGTAATGTGCCGAGGATGCGTCATAAGTGGACTTAATCACTGTAGCTGGCAAGCCCGAGAAAGCCCGTAGACAAGGGTGCTTGCTATGTGAACCAGAAACACCGTGTTAACCCCTACGGTAAGGTTTTTCTGCGTTCTTTTACGTGCGCTACCAATCCCAGTACACAGGACCTACGGCTTAATGTCCCATCCGAAGGAAAAAGCAATTATGGTAAAGTATCTTGCTCAAGGACACAAGTGTCACGACCGGGAATCGAGCCGACTTTCTGATGATCCGAAACACCAGAGCTCGAGTCCGGTGATCCCGCTCGACCACGACACACCCCCCTCCAGTGTGAGCGGCTAACTGGGCACAATGTTCGCTGTATCGCCATTTCAGTGGCCTTTTCAAATTTTTCCAAGCTCATGTTTTGTTCTTTAGTTTAAAACTGTATTCGGATCAATGTGTTTTCAAGTAAAACAATCAGCAAACTTACCGATAGCGGGTCCAGCAGCTGTCACAGACGACGTGTCCTGCCGTGTCACTTTGCTTCTGACTGTCGATGAGGGCGTTGTTGTCGGTGGTGATGGTGGGGGCAGGCATGCTTTCAACGCAAAGTTGAATACCCACGTTTCGTCAATGCACTTGTCGTTGCTGCAAACGGTGTCCGACTTTTGTGTGCACTTGTGGTCTTCAAGGACGCCATCACCGCATTTCATGCACTCTAGACAGTAATAGTACCTTGAAGAAAACAAAATAGAAACAATTTGAAACATACAGCAATTGTAATTGATTATTGTCACTGGCATTTTGGTTGCCATTCTGTCATTTTCACTGAACCATGGAGGAAGGAACTGATTGAACCATGGAGCAATAAACTAGAATTTATTGCTCTATAATGATTGAACACACTACACAACCAAGCGGTCGGTTGGCCTAGTGGTATCTTGCCTTGCCTTCCACCTCTAGGAGCCCGGTTCGAATCCCAACGGGGGCACTCTGTCGATTGGGTTTTCAATCCCTGCCTGATTATGTGGGTTTGCCCTGGAATAATTCATTCGGGGTTTTTCCCACATCTAAAACTGAAATTTCTTTTTTTGTCTTCTCTCCTTCGGGTTCTCGGTTAGAATAGTGAAAAAGTCTTTGGCTTCACAACCAGAAGTAATAATAAAAAACAGGTTTCATCGAGTTTTACTTTTAGTGAAGACTACAAAAGACAGTTCAACTTGTTTAGCAATTTTGAGCGGTATATTTTTGTTAATTGCGCAACCGTTGTAAGTAACGTTCACCTTTTTTGGGCGGTCTAAACACTAGTTTACGGTGACGACAACGTACGCAATTAACATTTCGTGGAAAAGGTGGTACTTCAAAGAAACGAGGTGATAAAGCGTGTACTTGGAGGACTAATGAGTGCAGTGTCGCCATATAGTACAATCACGAGGTGAAATCTGGGCTATTCCATTTCGCAACTTCTGAAGACGAACAGGGACTTTACTCAAAACGTCGAGACTTTTAGAACCTCGCCGCTTCTCAGGGTTTCGAAGACTGTCATTGAAATATTATAAGGAGATTTAAAATCTAAAAAGGGATGACACATAACTTTTTTGAGAAGATTAAAAAAGGCTCGTCGAAAAACTATTTTTGGGAAGAACCTTTTCATTTAGGGTTGAAGAAAGAAAAACTGACTAGAAACTTTGAAGAAATTTTCGTGAACAGTTTTATCTGGTATCTTTCCTCAAACCACTCAGCGCGGAAAATGTTTTGTGTTTTTTTCTAGCAAAATTTCTCGAGGGAACAAAAACAGACTTGAAAACGTCAAAAACATCAGAGCTCGTGCCATGAAAAAGTTGAAGTGAAACGGATGCTGTGCATGGGCATTGTTAAAATAAACATCCGGTCTCACTAGAGGAACCAACGTCCTTGGTTTACGTAGCTTGAATGGATTCGCCCACATTCTTTCCATTCGTAGCTATTGTTGACTTGCCATTCATAACAAGTCAACAATAGTCAGTGACGTCAAAGAAATTGGAGGTGTGTCGCCGTTTAGCCATTCACATCCAAGTTGGGTTACGTCATGGAAAATGATGGTGTGTTGTAAAAAAAAATTCAAAGAAAAACGATTCACACACCACAGACATGGCTGACGTCGTTGAAAACATAAAGCCCACCGATTTATTTTATATTTTATGTACAACTTGTATGAGTCTAGATGTTCTAATTATTAAAAAAGAAAACATACGATATGTCCACTAAGTGCAATACAATATATTTCAAAAGAACAAAATTTGGCTAGTTAATCAATCCTTACCATAATGTCATGGGTTTTACTGGTATTTAGCATAATCTTTGATAAGCAAAAACTAGTCAGGAGTAATTTTCATGGGTTTTGATCCAACAATGAGCGGAACTTCTCTGTGCTAAGCATTAAAAGCAGCTTAGTACCCTGTTTTATCGTTAAAATTTAGTTTAAAAAAACAACCCAGATGAACAGAATGGACAAAAATATCAAGTTTTTGCAAACTACTTACAAAACTAGACTGACTTGTGTTACGAACATGTAAAAGGTGTTATTGGACACACGTTTCGCTCCTGTCAGACATGTTTTATCTATATAAAACCTTAACATTAAAATAAAAAATTACCCCCCCCAAAAAAAAAAAGGAAAAAAAGAAAGAAAAAAAAACCACTCCAACAAACAAACACAAAAACAAACGAACATACACCCCAACACACAACAACCCCAACACCCCCAACCAACAAACAAACAAAGTTTCCCGAAAGCCTTGGAACTATAAACCAAACAATCCAACAAAGCTCACAACTTACAGTTTTTTACTGTCGGGCGAAAGATCGGTTCTCTTGTGAACAGTTATTCCCTCCTCATCGTAAATGACTTTGTCATCTCTACTGAGAATCACACCATATTCATTGCAATGGCATTCTGTAAACTTGTTGTGTCTTCTGCAGTTGTCGTCGACCTGCCCATGAGCGGCACCCTGCCGTGGAGCAGCGCCAGCGAGCACCCCTATTAAGAGGACGAACACGTAAACGCATGTTTGTAAGAATGTTAAACATCCCATGACTTTTTCGCTAATTTGTACAGTTGCCGGGTCTTCACTGGTATAACACACGCGAACTAACAGTCACTTGAGAAAGGTTCACTTGAAAATTTAAAAGCCACTGTCATAACAATTCCAGCGTTCTGAGCATTCTGTGAGAGACAAACCGCACGGACGTCTGTACTTGACGATCGCTTATTGCTATCTGAACATCATTGCAGCTTTAGACGTGCCATGTACACACGAGTCATCGTCACGAGCAAATCACAAGGGGTGAACTGGTACCCCCACGACCCACCATGAGACACAGATTAGGGCACACGTGCCACTCATGTGTACGTCGGTACCTTTTCGGCCTTGACTCGCACAAAACAAACCCACCGTAACACTGCGCTTCGGAGGAAACGCAACAATAACGGCACTGACGTCAATTGACTTGAAAATCAGCTCAGTATTGCCATGGGAACGTGGGTGCCATACACCCACACGTCCCGAAAAAAGAATGAACCCCGAAAGGTGCCAGTTCGCCGGCTTTCTCAAAAATGTGGCTTTTATTGGTGCTTAGAGATTGTCGGGTGCTCTGTTTACCAACTCGACCGTGGTATACTTTAAAGCCCGGAGTCTATACAGGAGGTAAAAGGAGACCAGGGTGGATTTCACAAAGAGTTAATGCTAGTCTTATCTTCAGTTAGGACGAGTTACTCTTCCTAACTTAGGACTAACCTTAAGTTGTTAATAACTCCGAGGACTAGTCCTAAGTTAGGAGTTTCTTAGTGAAATCGACTCCAGACTGTCTAAACATCAGCCTCGGTTTCCTGCCATGGAAAGTTAGCGGTCCAGCCCACTTAATAACTCCCATAGCATACAGTGCAAAATGATAAATACTAAAAAAATTACCCCCCCCAAAAAAAAATATATATATATATATAATAATAATAATAATACTAATAATAATAATAATAATAATAAAAATAAATAAACAAAAAATACAAATTAAAAACAATACACAGCCTTTTACTGTAAAGGGGAAATTATCCATTGACTCTTTCTTTCTTTCTTTCTTTCTTTTTTTACTCTCAAATCAGTGTCAACTGAGGCTGTGAGGGCAGAAAAGGTTTGACCTCTTCTTTCTTTAGTGAGAATCAGTATTCCTTAAAGTCTCAAAGCAGTCAGGGAACAAGACCAAGATGGTGACAGCTTGATAATGTTTAGATTAAACAATTTCAATTCAAGCTGACTTACGGGGGAATCTTACAACATGGTTTATTGATTATTGAAAAAGTACAAACGTTTTGTGGGAACATGCAAACCAAAAGCAAGCAATTCTTAATGAGAAGACACTGCAAACCAGCCACAATGACTTATCACTCATGACTGGTCCCCACTTAATAATTGCTAGCAAAAGCATAGGCCCCTAGAGCAAAAAAAACGAAGAAAAAAAAAACACACACAAAAAACCCCGAGTGTGTTAAGCAAGATGTTCTGCTTCACGCTTTCACGATATCAGCCGATTGGTTACTCAGTTGTGACGTCAGTCAGTGACGTCAATCGAATTCAGTTCGGGTTAACTTACACACACATGAGTCATCAGTTCGCCTCGATGATGAGACTTTTGTTCTTATAAAAAAAGTTTATCAAACGATGAGATTAATCAGTGTTATCCCTTTTTCTCAGGCAAACTTACACCAGTCCTCAAACTTTGTCACTCGTGGTTTATTCTAAGAAAAAAACTTCTGCAAACATTCTTGCTAGTGGACAAACATTCTTGCCAGTTGTGACGTCATTTAAGGTCAGTCTGGGTCAGCCTGATTCACCGGTGGATCAGTTCACCGTCCTCAATACATTGGGGAAAAAAAATCTTATTTTGAAAAGATAATTTATCAAACAATGAGGTAAATCAGTCTGAGAATTTTACTGCATTGGATTGAGAAATTGTGGTTCCTTTAGAAAAAAAAATGCAGCGGTAAAATATTCTTTAATGGTAAGCATTCATTTTTTTGCTGTAGACTTTGAAAATTATAATATCATGGGTTCTTAACTAAGCACTTATCTCGTAGCTAGATCAAGTTGCTTTACAACTTGATTATCCCTGCTCATCCTGTATACTTGGAACATCCCTATAATATGAAGCATTTCTTAACTTTCCACCCGTGGTTTGTTTAAGACCTCTGGAGAAGAACGTGTAACTGTAGCGGTCTAAGCAAAACCACCAATTAGTGCTTAACTCTCAATTAAATTTTTTTTTTACCCCCATTGCATTTACCCCCCCCCCCACCACTCGCTCCACAAGAGAGGTAACGTTACGGCACACTGCCCGAGCTAGCGGGGCTGGTCAAGAAATGGACAGTGCAAGTCTCTTGCGTATTCAAACATAGGGACCAGATAAAGTGCTCAAGTTTGTTTCCTTGCGTAAAAAAACCCAATGTGAGACCAAAGTAGTCCCACACACTTTTTAAGTACGACGTGATTTCCAAATTAATGACCGATTCAGGTAGACTAGAATAATTGCATTTTATGGAGTTGCGCTCCGTTTAGGGGGGAATAGTTCTTTACTTTATCAAAACTAATCTGTGACTAATTTGAATGAATCAGGCGTTTTTCAGTTGATCAGAAAAACAAACGTCAACAAATTTGTTTACATTGCTATTGGCAACACTTGTTTATGCCTGGTAACTATTTTGTCCGATAAGCAGAATTCGTCACGAGGCAACAGTTGTTGCTTGTCAATAAACATTTATCATGGTGCGGCCATCTTGATTTCCCCCAACTCAAATCAATGTAACCAATAACCGAGGTTGGAAGGGTAGCCAGTCTGGCTCCTTTTTGTACAAATACTATTAGTATCAATTACCGTTATTGGTTACAGGAAAACAAACCAATATGGTGACAGCAGTGCATGATAAAGGATTAACATTCACCTTGGGCTGACCCCGACATGATCGCGCAACTACTACAGTCTGAAATCAGAGAGACGGGAATGATGTCATGTCTATTTTTAAACTTCCAGCGTACCTTGCCTCCACTGGTACTGGCTGTTCAAGTTCAGTGTGAATTCACGGTGAATGAAGCGTTGGACCATAGCCAGGCACCTTTCAAACACTACATAAACATAGCAGACGTACCAACCGAACAAAGGAACAAGCCCGCTCTCAAGCGGTGAAATCGCGCATTGAAAGTTTCTACACAGGGTGTACCAGGCACAAACTATTTCCATAGAAACCCTGCATGTTACCGTCACTTCAACTGCATGTATGATTTACAACTGAAAGGTGTAAATTTGAAAACAACATCATCAACAACAAAAATGACATCACAAAACAAATAATAATAACAATCAACAACAAAACGATTCAAACCATGAACACACACAAAAAGAGGGAACAAATAATGCATGGTAGTTAGTCCTCGGAAAAGGTGTGCAAAACACTGGTAAGGATAAAAATGTCAATGTTACCAGATTTTTAAATAAAAGATGGTGAAGTTGGAAACTTCCGTTGAAATACTTGATTAAAATGCTAAACACCACATCAGATAATGGTGGACACAATACTGTGACACAATTAGGCTTGGGTAAATCAGTATAATAATTATATGCACCCAAACCAAACGGTCAGTTGCACTCCTACAGTGTTAACCATGTCTCAAAAAGGCTTATTTTTTTTTTGAGAAACTAGACATTACATATGTATTTTTCACTATTTTTTCTCGTGACTCAACTGAACGATTGAGCTTAAACCTTCACAGGTTTGTTACTGGTCTTTGACGATTATGAATGCCGTCTACGTGCTATAAGGCCTTTTCACACTGTCCAAAATCTCAGGGTCGGAACCGGTTCCGAACCGGAGATTTTGTTCACACCGTTTCACACTGTAAACATTTCAACCCGCCTCCGATCCGGGTAGCATGCTCTAGCCGGATAGAAATCAACCCTGGCAGGGACCAGGGTTGAAAATCTCAATCCGGATCGAAGTTGCATTTTTCGTTATACGGTTCACGCATCAGCCGGTTCACGTAAAGACCAGTGTGAATGTTGCTTATCTCTGATCCGTGTCGAAAAGAAGCGAGGCTGAACCGGAGAGGACCCGGGTAGGTTTCAAAGCGGTTCGAAATTGAGGTGGTGTGAAAAGGCCTATGAGTATGAAGGTCAATGTTTTGGTGTAACGAGTTGTTTAAACTTCGCTTGTGAGTGGTTGCTAAAAACAGTCATTTTGACAAACAATGTTCATACCCTCGGATGTGTCTTCTTTTACAGATTATTGTGCATGATTCATTGTCAAATGACTATAAGGACGTCACGGGACAAGATAAAAAAATGTTTTGGCAAAGACTAAAATAAATAGATGAATAAATAAAATGGTGTCTTATCTATCCACTTTAAAATGCAATCAGTGCATCAAACTTGTTTGTAGAAGTTAGACAGTGATTTATATAGTGAGGTTCAAAGGTTATGTTGCACCATACTTTTTATCAATGACTAAATTTCTAATCAAATATTAAGAAGTAAATACAACTAGTAAACTTCCAGGCTCAACCGTGTGTAAATGTTGTTGGCAGAAGTGTTGTCTCTGAAAAGAGCCGCTGTTATCTCGACGTTTCGATACATATAGTCTGCTCGTCTTCAGGAAAAAAATGCATCATGCAATCAATGCATTCAAGTGTTTACTTATCTTTGTATAGAATTTATACCGTTGTTGAGTTGAGGTTCAAAGGTAAAATTACATCATCTTTTTCATCAGTGCGAACATTTGCACCCAATTAAATTTAACAGCTTAATTACAGGATTCGAACTGACTTTAGCTACCGGGCAATCGCGGTGGTCTAATGGTAAGACATCTGCTCGAGAATGGCATAGGTTCGAATCCCACTCGAGTAAAAACCTTTGGAGTTTGTTCACAGGACTCGGGAAAGTGCTGAGTGTACAGTGCTTTACACACATCGGTGTGTGGGTAAAATCAAGCAATAACTGTTAATGTTGTTATTATTTTAATCAACATCCCACACCCTTTACTATCAATCGGTAAATTATTGATATTGTCATACTAAAATTAGTTATAAATGTGTATTTTATATATCTTTTTCTTGGATCGCAAATCATTTGTAGTTCTGTGTTGTGAAATCAAAAATACAATGCAAACCCCATCTGAACAGGAAGACCACGTTAATTGTATACCCTTTCCCATTGAAAACTGATTTCTTGGTTTTGTGGCACACTTTGCACCACTTTCCACCTTCCACTTTCCACCTTCCACTTGTCCCACTTATTGTACAATCAAACAATTGCGTATAATGGTCCTCGCTAAATAAAGCTAGAGTAGGGACCGGTAGTGAATTGGACCAGCGATGCATGGTGAATTTCCGATCTTCGAACATTCTAGAATAACCTAAAAGTTCAAACATAAAAACCCGTGCATCAGCATTTTGTATATCTTAAATCCACATTGGTAATGATTGTGATCGCCCCAAACTCAACGACTGTTCACTGTATGATATACTCTAACAAGTCCAAGGTCACCGGTCATACTTGACATGTTCATGAATCCATTACAGACTGTAAGACGGTCCCAAGTTAACATGACCCAGTTTAGGGTCAACATGGCGTATTTTAGGGTTAACATGACCCGAAGTCTGGGTCAAAATCCTGACCTACATTTATTGTCAGTTATAGCACCTGTAGGAAGACAGGTAGTATATAGCCTGGTCCGAACTGCAGAGAGCTGTTTAAGTAGAAAATATTGGCTAACAATTTTTGTCTGCTAAGAAGAAATTAGCAGGATACCAGTCACAAGATGTACATGTGACACGGTAGGTTTGGCTGGTAACCTTATTCTTGTAAGCATACTTTTGTTGTGCTTATAGCTACTTTTTGTGCTTAAGCAGCTCTATGAAATTGGGCCCATGTGCCCCTATCATAGAGTTGCCTAGGCATCGAATGGTGCTTACCACAATACGGCTACCAGTCAATAGCCTATACATTTCACATGTTCCATCTGTGACTGATAATAACCTGCTCATGAAAATAGGACCTGGAACCAATTTCATAGTGCTGCTTAATCCCCCCAAAAAGAAAAATGGCTAAACACAGATCAATTTTGCTTACCAGAAACAGTTAACTAGCCAAACAAAAATAAAAATCATACAACACGACGTTTGTGACTAGTTTCCTGCTTTAGTTTGCTTAAAATATTTAGAAAAATTGTTTGCTGTATAAAATGTTGCCGTGACTATACGGACAAGGGGTCATTGATGAGGACGTGTTAGAATGTGCAGTACAAATGAGAAACGTATGTGTACTTTTGTTGCCCCTTTAATTTATGTGTATAAAGTTAAGATTGCAGTTTAGACTGTCATTGTGCGATAACCGTAGCATAATGTATAACTCAGATGGCAAATCTAAGCCTCCGTACTTAAGAAACTTCTAGAAAAACACGGGCAAATGCGGGGCACAAGTCGTAACTTTTGTGGGATTGGTATCGATGTTCACGACTCGTGCACAAGCTGTAAAGAGTGGCGTCAGAGTTTTCACGACTTAGGGCACAATTCGTGAGTTTTGTCATGAATATTGACGTCGATTATTTATGCTTGACGTCCCTTCAGGGCCACCATACAATGGGTAGTTGAACATTGTCCGCTGCCTATTGTTCTGCTGAAGATTGTACCTGGCGAATGTCGAAACGTTCTTATCAGTGCTTATCCTTGACAACTTCCGCTTGATTGGGAGCTGATCAAATTACTAGACACATTGCAACACTAGACATCAATCTCATCTAAGCAAATAAACCTGTGAAAACGTAAATGGTCAACATTTATATGTATTTCAGTTCACACGCATACTTTGGGCACTTTTGGGTTGCATGTCAGAGCCTTGCAATGTGGACTGGGTTTTCAGTCCTTATCTGCTTGCGTGGGTTTTCTCTAATTGGGGTTTTCCTCCCACATCTAAAAACCAACATTAATTCTTCTCCTTCTCTACACTCGGGTGATATTTCCTGGATTACAGGCATACAGTGTAAGGCATTTCTGAGGGTCCCTTGATTTCAATACCAGAAATATATTTTACAATCCACATGTATGGATTATAAAATTGTAAGTTACACGACACCGTTTTAGATGAACCTATACACAGTCAATTTCCATGCATTTTTACATTACTTGCGTTGAAACTCTATTGAATTGTCCTGGAGTTGTATCCCTTTATTTAACAATGTGTGGCAAATAAAGGCCACATGTTTAAAAGCGATTTAAAAAAAGACAAAACAAGCAAAAACTAGTTTGAACCGGAACAAGGCGGGATGGTATCGGAAATCTTAGTTTTCCGCCTAGATCGCGAAATCGAAACCAACTTGACAGAGGCGCTAACTTCCGTTCCGGGCCGACACTCCTAACAGGATATACCGTTTTTGTTTGCACAGTGCACACATTTCTGCGATTGGTAAAAGATTTTATACAATACGTGAGTAATGTATTTGAAAGACATTGAACTTGAATGTTGTTACAGCCCGTTGTCACGACAAGGACTTTCGGTTGCTATGGGATCATTTACGTACACGTGAAAGTCGATTTTCATTGGCTACCTGTCAGAGTAAGAGGCTCGCCACGGGTGACGAATTTGGGGAAGGTGATAGTTATAACAAATCGTGTATTTTATGAAGGAATTCATTTATTCACATTCTCGATCGTTTTCAACGAAACAGTCAGACAACAAAACAAGTGGGAAATGTGTCAAATGTTTTCACGATTGTGCTGTGACAACGGATGATGATTAAAGTCTTGTCATAAATTTGATTATTATAATATTACCCCCCAGTTCTAGTTAGGGCTTTGTCACACCCGACCAATGGCGTCTCTAAGAGTGACCTATTCTTTTCAACAGGGTTTGTAAGCTATGCTGGAGAAAAAAGGACAAATTTTGCACAGCACAATAATTGTTTACATGGTGTTGTGGCGCAATCTGCATCCAACAATACCAGAAGACTGGGGCGAACCCCTTCTCTTACTGACAAGTTAGTGTACTGGTTCTTTCACGTGCCTTACAGAACACGGGGTCTACGACTTTTCGTCACAAGGACCAAGCAATGATGGTTAATAAGTGTAGTGTCTTACTCAAAGACGACTGGTCGTCAATTGCGTCTTGCTCAAGGACACAAAGAACTCAAAAGTAACAGCAGAACAAGTTTTGAGATGTGCCCTCTTCCTTCATTAACAAAATTTGATAAAAATTAGACATCAAGTGCCTGCAGGAAGACCAGGCTTTGTTTGTAAACATGTGATGTCACAGGTCACATGACCTACTGTTTCGGAATCAAAGTAAACCGCCGTTGGACATTTAAAAGTGGTCATTAATTCAATGAACCACTTTAACTGAATTTAGGTTGTATTTATCCAGTAGCCCTTTCCATGAAAATGCCCTTCATCTCCATCTCTTGCTGTTCTTGTCAGTACTGTTACCATAAAATCTTGTTTCACCCTTCCATCTTCTTGTCTGTCTCTTCTCCTTTTCCCCCTGTCCCTAATCGGTTGCCACTCCATTAGACTTGTTGCCCATCTGTTGTCTGTTCTCTGGTAGTGTGTTCAGCACACCTCCTTTTAGTCTGTTTTATTTGTCTTATGGTGTGTGCAAAGCCTGTTGTCTTTCGTCTTTCTGTTCACGTGACCCTGTCACTGATTGAGATGAGAAGCATTTGTCTCTGTTCTACAAAGTTTATGCTCTACCTGATTTGTTTTTGGCCATGTTTCTGCCCCATAGGTCATTGTTTTTTTTCGCACGAGTCGGGAAATTCAAGGGACCTGTTCACATTCAAGTCTCTCTTGCTTCTTAGGGATTGGTTTCAAGGATATATTTTCTTTTTCTGAGTGTTCATTTTTCCAGAAGAAAAGAAAAGAAATTGAGATGACAGTGGGGTACAGTTTCCCCGGACTTTCTTGGGGTTTCAAACTCTGGGATTTTATTCAGAAATTGGCAACGCTAGTTTTTGTATTAGTCACCAGTAGAGGGTGTGGCATCGACTGACTCGCTGGAGGGACTGGGCAAGTCTAAGTCTCTTTCCAAGTACTTCGTGTCGCAATCGCCAGAGTATTATAGGGGATTCCCCCATTCGGTAACTATAATATTGGAGCAAGTTCGGGTGGGCGGCTAGAGTGACTGGACTTACCAGAAACCATAGAGCACAGGGAGATTGACTAGATCGACCATGCACTGGAGCATGGTCGATCTAGTCAATTCGAGAGCTACGTCACGCACTGTCACACTGTTTCTGGTTAGTGTAGACTCTACTCGCCCAACCGAACTTGCTCCAATTGGCTGAAGGAAGTTACTCGCAAAGGGGCGTTATCAGTAGACGAATGTTCTACACATGTTGCCTTATTCGGGGGGGGGGGGGGAGGTCGTCTAGAGTTTCCCGCAACAAAGACGGCGACGTCGTAAACAAAACCATAACAAACTAACATGGACAAACAAGACTACTTCGCATTTTGTGGCTCAAAAAGGACTGAATAATTAGAAACTAATAAATAAATAATGTTTGTTTTTTAAAAACAAAGAATGATAATATTACCTGTTGATGACGGGTTGTGAGAAAAACGCAGTATTCATTTCACAACAATAAAGGTTTTTGTTTTGGTTTACAGAAAAAAGAGTGTCTTCGATTACCCCTGGGTTGGCCTGATTGGAAAAACCCGGTGGTAAGTAACATTGTTTTAAACATTGTCTACCCACATACAATCAAATAAAGTCATAATCACAGCACGCCTGGAATTCCATATTTGAAAGGGCAAGTCCATTTTCCTTTTGCAAAGGGCACTTCCATTGGAAAAACCTCACTTAGTCTATATTTTGCTAAACAACTGAAGGGGTACCCAGGCTCAGCTAGGACTAGGACAAAGAGGCCATGGCCTCCGTTGCCTCCGTGTAAGTCCAAGCCTTTCACAGATTTTGTTTTATGCTGTACACGTATATTCGTATTTTATATGAACATAGTGCATTTTAATGTCATATAGAATTATGCTCTCTCTACTGAGCTGTGTACATACGCTATGGGTCTGTGGGCTGTCCACATAATAGATGGATTGCACATGACGTCAGTGGCCGCCATCTTCTGATGACAAACAATGGAAAGGTGCAGGCGTGTACGCGCTGCGCGCGACTCTCAGCCAATGATAGCATTTCACGCGTGCACGTTTCATCAACGATGGCGGCCAATGCAAGGGGACTATTTCCCCAATAAATCTTTGTATGTAATTTGTATCTGCACTATGGCTCGAAAGAACAGAACGGACCAGTATGTTTTTTTTTAACACGTCCTCTAATCCCTTCACTGTGTCTGTTCCCAAATTTAGGCCAATCCTGTTTAATTAATATTCTGCTAGCGTTTTCCCATGTACTGCTGCGCTTTGGGAACTCCTTATGCTGTATCTTGGTATCCACCATCTTACATCTTACAATCCAGTGCAAGCTGAAAGCACGCTATAATGTCCACCCTCTAAGACTGTCACTAAGTCCTTTGTACCCATTGCCTTGAGCACCCTTCTGGCCTCCCGTTATGATAATGGGTTGGTTTTTTTTAATGGAAACATAGTTGTATTGTCTTTTTGATACTTGAATGGTTGTGCAATTTGGCCATTTTCAAGGAAACAGGTATTCTGTGTAAATAAGTCACCGTGCTTTCGAAATGAATCACCAGCGATTCGTGGTTAATTTTAAGCCTCTTCTGTTCTGTTTCCCCGAAAATTGGTGAACAATGAAAAAGAGATGAGGAAATATTTTCACCTTTTTTCGTCACTAGTCCCATAGATATAAAACTGATATCAAACACAAACTTTCAAACAATACCAACAAAATACAAATAATTTATTTACTATTTTATAGTATATAAATTATTAGGACGAAATTGTAAGGTACGCCCTGTCCCTGGAAATTTTCTAATGTGGCAAAGAGGGCGCCCTATTAAACTCACCGACAGCCGTTTTGAGAGAGTTGTGACAATTTGCGATCAGAAGCCATTTTTGTGTCTTTAAAAAAATGCATGGGCGAATACAGGGTGCCAGACTAGTCTGCCCATTGAGTTGTGCTGCAGGGTGCACCCCACTATAAAAGGAGAAAACAGCTTTGGCCTTATTTATATTTTGTACGCCCTCAAAATATTATATTCTAGGCAGATTTGAGAGCCCAATACAAGGGATACAGTGTGTACAGATTTTGCCCAGCTGTGACCTGGGGTTGTTAACTTCCAACTTGAGGCATTTTGGATGACATAGACCCTGAAATAAATGATAATATTTGCCGAAAGGTGTACTGTTGGAAAACATTTTCAAGATTGATGCTCGGACGTGTTTGTAGGGGTGTTTTTATTTGGAGGGAGAATTACTCAATGGGGCCTTGGGACTCTCCATATCAAATTGAGCAGAGAATAGAAGTTCAAGACTCAATGAATAATTTCCCCTGTACGGTAAAATGTTGTGAAACCTGTATTTCTTGTGTATTTTAATTGGACAATGTTTAGCATTTTGCACTACATGCTAAGAGAGTTTATTTAGTGGGGTGACCCCGAGACGCTGGTCATGACCTCTGTCCTATAGACTTGATATCACGGTTATTTTTCGTCGGCATCAGCCACGAAGATACTCCTCCGCGTATTACACACTCTAACTCGCTCTTACTCCTCGCAACAAACATTTACAACACTGATAGCAGAGAGATGGCCAGTCAGGAGATCACAAAACCCTGTTAGCTGCGTCCAATAGACCCCGTGCATTGGCCGCCATCGTTGATGAAATGTGCACGCGTGAAAGGCTATCAATAGACTGTGCAAGTCTCGCGCGTATTCGAACACTGGGATCCGTAAAAGCGCGTGAGTTTGTTTCTTTCACGCGTAAAAGCAATGTACGTGGGACCACAGTGGTCCCAAAATTAAAATGTTCGAATACGCGCGAGACTTGCACGGTCTATTGGCTGAGAGTCGTGCGCGAGCGTACACGCGGGCACTTTTCCATTGTTTTTCATCAAATTTGATGGTCAATGACGTCATGTGCAAATCATCTACACCAACAGATTACATTCATTTCAGTATTTTCTGTTAAATCTCGTTGGTCTTAATGTTTGATATTGCTTTGTAGGCTATATGTGTGTCTAATACAAGATCTTAATCGAACATTGAAAGACGCGTACAGACGAAGTATAATTTTACCTTTGGTTTGAGTGGAACCGTCGACTAATTTTCCTCAACATTGTTATTTATCTGAATTTAAAAACTAGAATTGATTTGGGGGGTTTTCATTTGAAAAACGCAGGATTATTGAGCAGAGTTTAATTTATACATGGGCATCGTTGTTGTAAATCTGTACTATATCCCGTGGTATAAACGGCTAAATTTGAATATTCATTTTATAGAAGGCTTTTGGCGATTTGGACCAATCAGAATGTTCTCTACACTTTTGGGTTAATTCGCCTGAGGGTCACGGGGGGTTTACAAACCCAGAACACGATTCCCAAGTCTGCGATCAAAAGTTAATGTCGGGAGATAATCCACAAGAGGGCGCTATTTTAGGCACAACCGCATTAACTATACATGTAGACAAAACAACGAAACTTCACAGACTTGGAACCAAGTCTACTGTTACTACAGCCCTCTTCAGCTCAGGCTCTAGTCTTGGTGCAAGACGTTGTTGTTCATTATCACGCAACTATCGCGATTTAGCGCGCTCCGCGGCCCGCATGACTATCGAACAATAGCGGGCGCTGGCGTCGTGTGTAGTGTAGGGCCTTGTCACACGAGGCAACTTTTACAGGCAACTTGGAGGCAACCAACTGCAGTGCATTCTACAGGACCACTTCGGTAGCACATGAGTAATTTTTTTAACAATGTCTTACAATCCCTAGAAAAATTTGTGAACATTCAAATGTGAATGCCTTTTCTTCTCAGAGATTGCCTGGAACTGGTTGCCTGTAAATTGCCTCGTGTGACATGGCCTGTGTCGCGTCGTGTGTAGTGAGAACGTCTTGCACCAAGACTACTCAGGCTCCAGCCACCTGTTTGAAGCCGCCCCCAGTACCAGAGGCAAATGTCATTTCCAAAAAGCTGCCTGATTAAGTGCCGTGAACGAATCGCTCACTTATTGAGTAACAGTTTTTAATTAAAAAGTTGGTACTCCGCCATTTTTTCTCTTCAAAAAATCTAAAAAATTCCAAGTTCTACAACTGCACAAATAGCCAAATAGCATGCCAAATGTCTTATCACTATCTGGGGTTTGTTTTTCACTAACACAATCCAACATTGACCCGCTCTTCGGGAATTCCCATAGGAATTATACAGCAATTACTCGGCCTTGCTAAGTTATGTAAACAAAGTGTGTTATTCAAAGAACTGGTTGATTAAGCAGAAAGTTACATGTGGGCTCATCTCAAGATACAATTTTGCTTGAATTGATTTTATTTAGTCAAAAGGGTCTATATCTAATGCTTTGGCTGATTTAAAAGTGATTGGGTGATTTAAAAGTGATTTGGTTCTTCACAGAAATGTATTACACGCTAAAATCAAACTGTTACTCAACAAGTAAGGCAGGGTGAAATGGTGTGACTTTTTTTGATGGTTTCACGAAGAGTTAAATACCGTGGTTTCGAAAAGGTTCTATGAAATAGGTCAGGGTTGCAGCAGTCAATGCTTGCGACGAGAGGTTGCTTTCCACTGTAGACTTTTCTTATTGCAACAGCATGCACAGAAGCGAATTCGCCAACCATGGTTGGCAAAATGGTCCTCACTGCACCTACCTCAATGTAATCGTACAGACGTCGTTCGCACACTCCGATTTATCCAGGCTTTAACATCGCCCTCTTGTGGCGTTATATGTCCAGTGAGAAATGCTTTTGAAGTGACAGGCAAAATACACCGGCACTATTATTCCCATTTTCAGCAAGCTTGTTGAAGGATGGCATCCACGCACTGGAAAAACTCACTGCGTTTTTAGTTAAATGCCAAAATAGTATTGTTGTTTTGTCAAGGGAAGGGGTGAACGTTCCTCTGTGCTTACTTGGATCTGTCAAATCGAAAGAACTCGTCAGTGTATGTCGCATGTTCCTCGGGCTTGCGAATTACTGTTATTTTTAAAAAGTTCACTTACGAGGCATCGTTGGTTTAATTACCAGAAATATAATAAATAAATAATCGATTCTTATATAGCGCTTTATCACAGCCCGAATGCCGTATCAAAGCGCTTCTGACATTATTACCCCTGGTCACTGGGCCATATATTTCATTCCTTAAACCATCTCAGCTCCCTGGGGAGTATACAGGCCGTGCTGCGAGTTTACCGCGCGCCAAGCTAATCATTCACATAAACCATCTCTGCCCTCACAGGTACCCATTTTTACCCCTGGGTGGAGAGAAGCAATTATGGTTAAGTGTCTTGCTCAAGGACACAAGTGTCACGACCGGGATTCGAACCCACATCCCGATGACTTAACCACCAGAACTTGAGTCTGATGCTCTTATCCGCTCGGCCACGACACCCCATAAACAATAGTTATCGTGGCAAAGGTCGTGGGTTAGAATCCCATCCGAATAAATGCCAGTGAATTTGTTTCACATGACTTAGGAAAGTAGTGATAGTGCTTTACTCAATTCGGTGTAATGGGAAAACCAAAAGAAATAACACTTATCCCCGATGCAAATTTTAAAAAAAATGGTAACGATCATCGTCACCATCGTATTATTTTTCGGACAAATTTTTATAAATTATCAAGTTTTATAAAGGTAAACTTTAAGAACAAACCAAAAACGGCGTGCTATTTTTTTTTTTACACTTTCAGGGAGTTTATAGCTGAGAGATTGGATGAATTGTTTATTTTACTTCATTCTATTTTTAATATAATTTTTAATGCACGCACGAACACCTGTTTTTGCTTCCACCATTATTAAAACCACAGCACCATTATGAATAAATCAAACCGCAGCGTCCTTCTTTAAAGAAAAACTTTTTAAAAATGTATAATATATTTGTGTATATACTTATTTTGTATCAGTATCGGGTGGGATATAATGGTGCTACCTGTTTTGTAAATGACATTTTCGAAACAGGAAGTCATGTAGTCTAAACACGCTTGAAAACCAAAGTTTCGGTTTTGAACTAGCTAACATCCTGATTGGTCGCTTATCTTCGATGCCTTAGAAAGGCTGAATCTGATTGGCCCGGGTCTATTTTTGAGGTCAACAATGGAGATATTATACAATGAAAACTGTCAAAGTGAATCATTTTCGTTGAAGCTCAGAGTTTATCGAAACGGATGATATTGTTGTTCTTTGATAACCATACAAAAATTAAAAATTCTGGTATTGATCTGAACCTATTTAATAAGGGGGTTTGTTGATGCCAGCTTTGGGTATCGAAAAACCATGACGACTGCGACAGGCTCATGTCTTCCTTCTAGTTAACTAAAATTACCGATGTAGAACACAGATAGGTGAGTTCCAAATCCTTGTTATATTTATTAATTTTTCGTGTGTATTTGTAAATAATATCCTAATCAATTTACAAGCAACACTAATAAAATGCAATTAAATCGATTTTTTTTAGGACTGCAGTCTTTCAAATGCTCTGCTTTCATAAAGGGATGGTACGTCATACAAAAAGGGTACATTAATTCCAAACCTGTAGTTTTCAAGAAACATATCATAAAGGGATGGCACAGCATTGGGTTTTGGAAGAGTACGTTCATTCTAATCCTCTAGTTTTCAAGAAACATATCATAAAGGGATGGCACATCATTGGTTATTGGAAGAATACATTCATTCCAATCCTCTAGTTTTTAAGAAACATATCATAAAGGGATGGTACATCATTGGTTATTGGAAGAGTACATTCATTCCAATCATCTAGTTTTCAAGAAACATATCACAAAGTGATGGTACATCATTGATTAAAGTGGATCATGGTCCATTTATCTTTAGAAAGATATTGGTAAAGGCCTAGGATATCACAAAAGCATGGGAACAAGAATAATGCTTATTCCTTCGGGAATAATTTTAGTGGGGGTGCCTGATTTATTTGGGTTTCAAACACAAGAAACAGAATCGTTATATACTTGCATTTAAAGGTCACAATATGTTAGATTAGTAAACCTCAAACGGTCAACACCGTCGATTAGTTGACCACGTGATCATCAGTGGCCTCGCTAGTCCGTCCACACGTCTGGTCCTTGACTCACACACGGTAAAGAGTGGGAGGGTCAGTGTCGTTAGAACTAGGTTAGCGTAGAGGTAGGCCTATGTAATGTTTGTTCTGGATTTTTGTTTCGTTTGTGTGTTTTTTGTTTGTTTGTTTGTTTGTTGGGGTGTTTGTTTGTTTGTTTGTTTGTTTGTTTGTTGGGGTGTTTGTTTGTTTGTTTGTTTTTTAATGGTCTTGGTTTTTTGTGGAGTGGGTTTAGGGATGTGCGTGTGTACGTTTGCCCCTTCTCAAAAAAGATAGTAAATCACTGGCTTCAAATTATTAATAATATTCACTCATTTTTATACGGTTTGTTACGTGACGTGTCAAACATCCACCGGTTAACAATCAAAACAAACGGTTAAGGTATTACACCAATTTTAGATGGAAATTGTACACCGTGTTCTGTGAATTGCATGATGACTAAGATACACACGTTCTTGTTGCAATCGAATTAAGCTCGACATAAACATACGAAGAAATCGTTGACTTAAAAAGGCACGACAAGCTGTTTTGATTAACGGTGCCGATTCTGAAATGGTCCATTGTTGGACTTGTTTGTCCATGGGTGAAATTGATAAAGTTGACATGTGTGGACAAAAACAAATGAAGGAGTGAATAACTAAAATATATTTGGACGAAGTAAACTTCAATCCAGTCACAACCGTCCTCGTTGGGTTCGTTTGAAGGAAACGAATAGTTTGCTCTTTTTTTATATACCTTTAGCGCGAGTCGACTTGAACGGGGTCGGCAACTGTCAGGGTCGTCACGGGTCGGGGTCAATTTCAAATTGCTTTTCTGGAGATTAATCGAAAACCATCTCCAGGGAATAGCTCAACCCACTAGGACTCTTGTGTTGCGACCTACAGGGAGCTGTCAACAGACTGTTTCTGAGAAGACTCCATGAGAGAATTTGGCAGCAAACGCATAAAACTAGTGCCAAGATTTAAAACGAAATGTTGATAGAATATATGGGAGGTTATGGGAGTATGTTCATGGCAGGCCTAGTCCCACTTCTCAATAGGCAATGAAGAGTAATAATCAACTGTAAGATAATTGCTTAGACAAATTTTAATCGCATTGCTGTTTTATTGTAGTTAACCCATGTTTTTCCATTTCTTGGTGTATTATTTTTTCAATTGCTTTGTATCTTTTTATTTCAGATGATGAAGCTGAGTTTATTTCGGAGTGTGACGGTAAGTCTTTTAGTGGCTGTACTTCTTGATCGTTCTGGTCCGGGCTTGGGGAGAGTTGTCCCGGTCTGCGAGCGTGGGCACTTTCGTCCCAAATCGACCGATGGGTGCAGACCATGTACTGTATGCAACAGCCGCATGGTAGAAACTGAGGCGTGCCGGCACAACGCGGACACGGTGTGCGTGGTGCGTAGGAGCTGCCCGTCTGACGCGTTCTACAACAGGGCCACCGGGTTGTGTCAAATGTGTACAAGATTCTGCCCATCTCCGCTTGTTAAGACGTCACATTGCCTCGAAGACGCCGACGCGGTTTGCAGTCCGAGATCAACGAAACGTTATCACAGCAAGGGCAGTCGGAAGAGAGGGTCTAGTACGCGTCGATCTCGACAGAGAAAGAAGAGAAAGCGGCAGAAGCACAGGCAGCTGAGCACAGAGACAGACCCCCTTGCTAGGCCAGAGAAGGTGACGACTGTTTGCCTGGACGGCTACTTTTATGACCCAAACCACAGGAAGTGCGTGGCATGTAGCGGAGCTTGCCAATTCACCGAGGTCTCGGCATGCACCAAATACAGCGACCGCGTCTGCCAGCAGCCTCCTTCAGTAGCCGAAACGTCCACGGTCTTCGATCCGTTCGATTCGATTCGATTCAACAAGTTCCCCGATGCAGTGAAAACGAAACAACGAACCGGAATACTAAGCAACGAATATCCGGATCCATCCAAGGGCAAAAGAATCGATCCCGAATACCAGACTTCTGAAAGCCTCGATAACTATCCGAAGAATCACGAGGTAAACGTAAAATCAGATTCTTCGCACATGGTGCTGAGTAATAGCCCTGAGGCATTAGATTAATTGACTCTTCTCAGATGACGTCACAATGTTATCAAGTCGCCATTTTGAATTACAAACAAACCATGTTTTTATCGTAACTTTGCCCTTATAGTAAACGTTGTGGATTTGTTTCCATAAGCTGGAAGTAAAAATTAAGACGAAGGACTTTACAGCTATACCAGTGGCTGTCTTAGGGTGGGCGCTGCACAATTTATAATCCAATATGTCGGACGTGAGCGTTGTTAATAATAATGTGACGTCATGGAGCAGAATCTTTGCTCCCACAAATCATCACAAAACAAGTGTTTTACAACTCTCTCACTTCGATTCAATTTGCTTTTTAACGATTAAATTTAATACAGATGCCTGACCTTGCATAGCCTTTCTCGAAGGCTAAAAGATTAAGAGAGAGAGGGGGGGTGGGGGAGAGAGAAAGAGAGAGGAGTTCGAATTTCAGTTGTGAAGATCTTCATGAGTATAAAACATTATGTATTTTTGTACCTTTAGAAGCCTATTTGTACAGTGTGACACACGATGGGGACCAATTTGCAACACTGTCTAAAGACGTGCACAATAAATCGTGATAATTCATATAACCATACAAAGTATAAGTATATTTTTCTTTCAGTCCATAACCATTCGGTAGTTTTTTTCGTACAGTGTGAAACAAATCGGGACCAATACATTGTGCAACAGACTGTCACAATATATATCGTGATAATGACATAACCATAACAAATATAATGTATATTTTTATTCATTTTACAATATTTTGGTAGTTTGTAAAATGTTCTTCGTATTGTAATTTAGGTTATCCGTACATGATTTTTCTTTGTTTTGGATAAACGATTTTACCCTTCAAAATGTCATAATATATTGTACAGACTTTGATGACCGTTAACACGTTCAGAGTGAGACATTTGTTGAGTAGCATTGCATGCTAGGGGACATGGGTAAAGGATTTGAAACTCTTCATGGCGGAGATACAATCTAGTATGGTTTGCTGTAACACCATGTACAGTATGATTTGAAACTTTGCATGGTGGAGATACAATCTAGTAAGGTTTGCGGTAACACCATGTACATGAGTAGGATGTGAAACTTTGCATGGTGGAGACACAATCGAGTAAGGTTTGTGGTAACACCATGTACATGAGTTGGATTTGAAACTTTGCATGGTGGAGATACAATCTTGTAAGGTTTGCGGTAACACCATGTACATGAGTAGGATTTGAAACTTTGCATGGTGGAGATACAATCTAGTATGGTTTGCTGTAACACCATGTACAGTATGATTTGAAACTTTGCATGGTGGAGATACAATCTAGTAAGGTTTGCGGTAACACCATGTACATGAGTAGGATGTGAAACTTTGCATGGTGGAGACACAATCGAGTAAGGTTTGTGGTAACACCATGTACATGAGTAGGATTTGAAACTTTGCATGGTGGAGATACAATCTAGTAAGGTGTGCGGTAACACCATGTTCATGAGTAGGATGTGAAACTTTGCATGGTGAGATACAATCTAGTAAGGTTTGCGGTAACACCATGTACATGAGTAGGATGTGAAACTTTGCATGGTGGAGATACAATCTAGTAAGGTTTGTGGTAACACCATGTACATGAGTAGGATGTGAAACTTTGCATGGCGGAGATACAATCTAGTAAGGTTTGCGGTAACACCATGTACATGAGTAGGATTTGAAACTTTGCATGGTGGAGATACAATCTAGTAAGGTTTGCGGTAACACCATGTACATGAGTAGGATTTGAAACTTTGCATGGTGGAGATACAATCAAGTAAGGTTTGCTGTAACACCATGTACATGAGTAGGATGTGAAACTTTGCATGGTGGAGATACAATCTAGTAAGGTTTGCGGTAACACCATGTACATGAGTAAGTTTTCAAACTTTGCATGGTGGAGATACAATCTAGTTAGGTTTGCGGTAACACCATGTACATGAGTGAGATTTGAATCTTTGCATGGTGGAGATACAATCTAGTAAGGGTGTTTGGTAACACCATGTACATGAGTAGGATTTGAAACTTTGCATGGTGGAGATACAATCAAGTAAGGTTTGCTGTAACACCATGTACATGAGTAGGGTGTGAAACTTTGCATGGTGGAGATACAATCAAGTGAAGTTTGAGGTGACACTATGTACACACAGTACATAACCTCTCTTTATGACTTGATTAAATACAGACCTTTTGCATGGCATGGACAGGGTAGTCTGACACACAACCTTCATTACTATTAATTTTTAAATAAAATAAACAAATAAATATTAAAGTTATCCCGGTGCTTGTTGACTGAGTGTGCTAAAACATTTTATGTAGTTGTAATATAGGATTGATATATGTTGTTGTTATATTTCGCCTTTTGTACAAATTTTCACAAACTATTTTACAACTTTGGATTGCAAAGCAGAGAGTACTGGGAACCATTTAAACTTAGTACATACGTGTATGTTTTTGGCTGGTATGATGTTTACGCTAACTATAAGTTGTTTTTGTTTTTTTAACAAAACTTTCAAGTTGTTCTTCTATTGGCAACTCCGCTTTTTTAATTGAAGATTATTTGCCAGTTCTATGAATTCATTTCATGAGTTCACAGGCTTTTTGTTTCTTCAATAGGATATAGGTAACATTATGAAATTTTCATTTCCTTTTTTAATATTAGTAGATCAGTATTATAAACCATTGTGCTATCAAAACTTGCGTGACCAAAACCGAATAAAATTATAACGTTGTTTAAACAACTTTGTATGTGTATGAACTTCATCTGGGGGAACTAGCGGTTTCGAAAAGCTGATCTGTCTGTTCGAGAACCACTTCAACAACAATTTGGAACTGGTTGAACTTGTACCCGATACACTTTCATGGAGAGGTCAGACCAACCTCGTTCCCCGTGGTGTGCGATCTCGCCGCGCCATTGGTTTAAAAAAAAAAAATCTTAATAGGGGGAAACGGATGAGCCTGACTTATACGTGATTATCTTTCACCTGGGTAATAAAATACTCCATTTATTTCTTTTGGGTGTGACTCTATTTCCTACCCGTCCGGTGTCAGTTTCGACCAGGTATTTTTCGTAGAAATACACAATCAGAAGGTTTACTACTACTAGAAAAACTACTGTGTCATTCAGGGATTAAAACACAAAGGGTGGGGTGGGATATATCAAGTTTTCTATACTACGTGGAAACAAAAGAAAAAATCTGTATTAAAACTAAAAGGGGTGCTCTAGATTGCAGTATTTTGTCTTACTCTCCCCAAACAGTATCGTGACTACATGAATTCGTCATTTTATATTGGCACCAGTGATCTAAAATATGCAACAGCTTTTTGACAAAAGTTTTACTCGATGTCTGAAACAAAACCATTCGTAAAACTCCATCACGTGACCCATTTCCAAAAGTTGCAAACCTATTGAAAATTCCCGAAACTTTTCATGGAAAACTACCACATAGGATGTACCAAATTTGAGGAAATACGGTGTTGATTTCGACAAAACTGAAATTAGGCGGACCATTCCAAGAATGAATTCTTGCCTAATTTGAAACGAATTGTAGATACACTGTCTGTATAGTTGCTACTTTAGTGGTAGAACTTAGATTATCTCACCCCAATTGTGTTCATCTATCAGACTCATAGGCTGAATTGTCTGCTCAGCTTGAATAAATTCCGAAATGACATCCTCTACCACCTCTGAATCATCTTTACTGTCCACAACATGCAGATTTGTTTCATCAGCAACATTAATTTGATCCTGACTGCAAACATTGGTGTTTTTTTTTAATGTCAGAATGCATGTTTTGCAAACGTTAAAAGTTAGACAGGCTGATATTATTCGCTAGGTCTGAATTTGCAATTCTCCACAATTAGACGTTAATTTCATTTAGTTATGTTTTTTGTTTTTTGTTGTTGGTTTTTTTTTTTTGGGGGGGCATGGAAAATAATGTTCAACTTTTATTTACAGGTGAAACGGGATCCAACATTAGATACAGAATGTAAAGGACACACAATAGTGTACCAATGCCAGCGGTGTTTGAAACAAAAGTTTACAAGATGTTTAATTTGTTTAGTCAGTTCAACAGATTGTCATATGAATTGCTCAATGCCAATTTTAGTATCACAGGCAAAAGGCTAATATTGTTGCCGTAGTGGGGAAGAAATCAATAGAATAATATGCTTATAATCCATACAGATGTAGGCCTATAGCTCAGCTGCTGCCACGAAGGTCAAGTTGTCCATGTCGAATTGTAACAAGGGTCGAGTTGACTTGACTCATATAGTGGTAATTTATTCCTCCAATAGACTGTGCAAGTCTCGCGCGTATTCGAATATATTTGGGATCCGTTAAAGCGCGTGAGTTTGTTTCTTTCACGCGTTAAAGCAATGTACGTGGGACCACAGTGGTCCCAAAAACGTTCGAATACGCGCGAGACTTGCATGGTCTGTAAGTGATAGAGCGAAAACTTGAATGCAGCCATTTCCTTTGTGACTGGGTGTCGAAAATAGAAGCCACAACGTATACGCCGTGAAGTTTTCTCTTTATTTGCTGAGTGATAAACCTAAAGAGCATTAACATTAATTTATGTGTGTCGGTTCCTGTTTTCTGTCAGTGGCAGTGCAGGGAAACGTCTTTGTTAAACCAGGTACGGCTTACATCGGAGACGAACCTCTACAGTTCTGGGAGTAAGCCTAGGCCTACATATAGCTTACAACTTACAATTGTACACAGAAACAAACAGAAACAAAAAAGGGCATCTGAGAATAACAGGACATCTGCTCCAGTTTCATCATATAGGAGCAAAAGAAACAAGAATTTGATGACCTTATAGCGATTCTACCCAATGCAAATTGGCAAGTCTTGTTAGTTACAACTACGTACACGAAAAGCGCCCTCTGCGCGTATCAAAGGCTTCATTGTTGTTTTGTTTACACTCCTGCTCCATCGCTTGCAACGTGCAGTTGGTGTTTAAAGGGCTGGCTGGGACGCGTGCTTACGATAAGCCTGACAGTTGGCCAGTTGCCTGCACGTGTTTGTACTCCGTCCCACATCATCCGTCCCAGAAACGATCCAATCCAGGTGAGTCTAACGTCTTTGTTAGTTGATTAAATAGTTTGCACTATTTGGCCGCCCAGTTTGCACCTTCTATTGAGTCAATAAAAGGTACAGACCTTGGGACTGTTGGCTACACGTCTACACCACTGAGACTAACTGTAGATTAACGGTACGGTTATATCTCACTTATCGTCCGTCTCCGTGATCGTCGGGGCCATCCAAATGTTCGCGGTCACTTTGTGATTGCAAATGTAGATATGTCTACATAAGAATCGGCCTGAGTAAAAGCAAAACAAAACTGTGGGTACACTGCAAAAACTGCGGTGTTAAAATTGACATTGTGGGTGTTGTCACAATATACCCAAAACTAATTAAAATGTTGGTCACAAGTACATTGTTTTAACGTATGCAGGAAAAACTCGCGCTCTTAAACGGGTCTGTGTGTCCGAACACGGGCATGACTTGCACAGTATATTTATTTAGTTGCCAAACATAAAAATACAATTAAACCAAAAGAGTGCTCTTTCGGGAAAACCCTATTAAACATCTCATAATTGTTGTGTGTTTCTTTTCCGTGTTGTATCCGCCTCTGATGTGTTTTTTTATACTTTAACTTAAGCATTCAGACTGGAGGCAGTGTATGAGTTTGATTTGATTCACATTTCCTAATAGCGTTCAGTAAAGCAAGTTCACTGTATTTTCAGATTTTGACGACTTCGACAAGTTGGTCACGTTTTTACCTGAAACCCTTTTGAGTTTCTGCCGGCAGAAATTGGAATTTGTAAGTAAACCTTTTAAATCGATAGAAGTTTGATTGATTGATTTATTCTGTGGGTTGGGGCTTTTTGAATTTGAAAGCTTATACTGTAAACGTAGGAATTTGTAAAGTGAATTTGTATTTATTTAAAAACATTTTGAGACCATCGGCCGAGAGCGGCTTGTACCGATTTTGTTTAGTGCCCGTAGCGGACGAAAACGGCCACAATATGTGACTACCTTCCACTTGACCGACAAGGTCAAATTCATGTCCTGAACTGACATTTTCCAACAATTTCCCATGTTGACATAGAATCTCCAATTTAAAAACAAAACCATGTTCCTTTTATTGTCTTTCCAGACATTCTTCCTGAAAACAAAATGAGTCAAAAATCCCCAAACTTTGCCACATATGGGAAAATATTGATGATTGTACAGAAATGTGTAGTCTTTAAAGTGTTATAAGGGATACATACCTTTGATAATTACTCCAACAGATGACCCTAAAAACGTACTTTGTTAAGAGCACTGGTGTGCTGTTGGTGTTATATAAAAAAACACTGTTAGAAACGACACACTTTGAAATAAAGTTTTCGAGAAAGAGATCATTTTCACACCAAAAATTTCTCATAGCATCTGAAAACGCACAATTCTACGCAACAAGGAGGGTGTTTTTTCTTTCACTATTTTCTTGCAACTTCGATGACGAATTGAGCCAAAATGTTCACAGGCTTGTTATTTTATGCATATTGATCGGATACACCAAGTGAGGATACTGGACTTTGGCAATTACCAAAAGTTTACCCTGCCTTTGAAGTGATTGGGGTTTTGTTTTCTTTCTTAAAACAAACATTAGATATTGACTTATTAATCTTTCGCGATAATCTTCACAGCTGCCTCCAATGCATTTCGTCACACACGCACACTTGTCTGCTCCAAGCGTATACGAGGAAGGGAAATGACAAAATCAATTTTGTAATGTACTCATTTTTCAATAGATAGAGTCCTCATAACCTCACGATAAAATGATGTAAATTGCCATTGCATTTGACACCATTTTCTTGCAAACGTTGTCAACATCCAAAACATTATATCTGATGACATAGTTCTGAGAAAAATGGGTCTCTACACAGTTTTGTACGGGGATGATTAATGGTTCATAACTGACTTTTTCAGAGCGAAATTTGAAACGTTACGTCGTTGGATTTCCGACAACTAATGGATTTCTGCATTCCAAGGAGGAATTTGTCGTCTGTCAAAGTGTCAAATTAAAGGCCATTTAGTCAGGAAAGAACCAAAATATCCCCGTACAAGATGTAGAGACCCTTTTTTTCTCAGAATGATGTCATCAGATGCCTTTGATGTTGAAATGAATGGTTCTAGTATGAACTTCATGATCAATAAGCTTTCAGGCTAAAATCAAACACTGATGATTTGTATCCTTTACCAATACTGTACATAGGCTAATAACTTCAAGCAAACTCATTGGAAAACATAAATGTTGCTCTGACACCAGACCTTAAAACTGATGACAGTCACAGTTTGTTTACCCTTTTGCAGAAGAGTGGGGGAACCACTGTGCCTCTTAAGCGACGCAGTACACAAATCGTGACGTCATCCGTGCGGAGGTCTTTAACTGGGGCAGATAGGGGAAATATTTGGGGAAATTGTGCCTTTGATTATAATGGAATTTAAGATTTAACACACGTCCCGAGTATGTCACGGGAAATATAGGGCAAATGCAGATTTGTCCTTGGTTTTAAAACATTAGGTAGAATAACAAGCTATGGAAGCCATTTTGTAAATAATTTAGAAAATTGCCTTTTATTCTACCTTTTGTATTCAAAATGACAGATCTTAGATGGCTTTTATAGCCAAATATCTTCCTCGTGACGTACGCTGACTGTGTGCCAAATTCCATGCTTGTGTCATCAAAGGCGCTACCCCTGCCTACCGTTCTAAAAAATATATATATATATTGAATTTCATTAAAAAAATTCGTGTCCGTGAATACTTCGACTATACTAAGGCTCGGCATGTTGATTTAAAGAGAGAAATCATCCCAGCAAGTTGACTTATTCCATACGATAAGTCGACTTGGCGAATTGGACTAATAGGCCTATTAACGCTATCTTGATGAGTATTGTCCGGCACTTGGTGGAGCTCCATCGGTTAACGTTTGCTTGCCACATTATCGTGACTTTTTCTTTTTGATTCTTATTATCGCAGACAGTAAAACATGTGGACAAGTATTGTATTGGTATCTGCAGTTGCACTCTTCGTCCCGCAAAATGGTGTCAGTGGAGATCTCGAGTGTCCCGAAGGCATGTTTCACGATCAATCGAGCCCGGGGTTGACGAACTGCAAGCCATGCTCCACGTGCCCAGAAGGGCGGAAGGTGAAGTCCGAGTGCCAGAACAACCAGGACACCGTCTGTTGCCCGTACTGCGCGAGCGACATGTACTTGGACGAAAGCACGTGCGTGTGCAGACCGTGCACGCGCAACTGCCCACCAGGTTTTAGAAAGCAGAAGCACTGCGACGAACACAACGATGCTGTGTGTGTGCGGACAGACAGAACACCCGCCGGGAAAACTGACCAAACACCGCCATATGTAAGCCACCGGGAGCCCACCCTGGTTATCAACCCAGGTAAGAATCACTTTCACACACACAGAAATGCTTACCGAATATCTTAGCTTAGCAGAATTGTAAACAGTGTCTCATGTCATCTCATTAAGAACCAGTATCACGAGACTTGTAAACATAAAATACGCTTACGGAAATATCCGTGCTTAGCAAAGATTTGTTGTCATGTAGTTGAATAAGTCGCAGAAGACCATACCATACACTGGAATTTGGCAAACAGTTTGATTATGTCATGAGAAAGATACTTGGCTATAGGGCCACGGCAGACTTGTCTTTTTAAAAAGATATATATAGGATAACAAGCAGTGGCAGCCATTTTGAAAAATTTGAAATTGCTTGTTATTTTACCCATGAAGTTTTCATCTTTGAACTGGGAAACTTTCGAACGCTATGAGGCAGCAGACTTACCAGGTAAATTTCCATTGTTAGCGTAGTTCTGAGCATGCGCACAATGGATTTGCCTGGTAAGTTTATTTTAGTTATTTATCTTATGTATTTCTTATTTCAACTGGGTGGCCCATTCAGTGGCAACCACTGGTCTCCCATGGGTCCCAGCTTGCTTTTACCTAGTTTGCTTTTACCTTCCGTCCCAAATGTCCTCCGTTGCCTGACACGTATTGCCTTGATCGACATGACTCTGATAAATCATGGGGGACATTTTAATTGCTGTAATGATTTTCGTTTTAAAGATTCCGACGCTACACTGACAGCAGGCTTACCCCTAATCACCGTGGGTAAATATCAAGCTTCACAACCCCACCAGAGGACCTCCAAGCACGTAACACATTCTGTGTCTACTTCACGGGCGACCATCAGGCAACCTCTTGGAGAAGCCGAAGTCAAGTCAACGGCTGGAGGAACGTCTATAGATTTGTCTATGGGTTTGCCTGGTAAGTTTATTTTAGTTGTTTATTTTATTTATTTCTTATTTCAAATGGGTGGCCCATTCAGTGGCAACCACTGGTCTCCCTTGGGTCCCAGCTTGCTTTTGCTTTTACCTAGCGTCCCAAATGTCCTCCATTGCCTGACACGTATTGCCTTGATCGACATGACTCTGATAAATCTTGGGGACAATTTTAATTGCTGTATTGATTTTCGTTTTAAAGATTCCGACGCTACACTGACACGAGGCTTACCCCTAACCACCGTGGGTAAATATCAACCCCACCAGACGACCTCCAAGCACGTAACACATTCTGTGTCTACTTCACGGGCGACCAGGCAACCTCTTGGAGAAGCCGAAGTCAAGTCAACGGCTGGAGTAACGTCTAGATATCTGTCGCTCCCTCTGTGGATTGTCACCGTGGTCCTGGGCGTTATTGTGGTGGTAACTGTCGCATCTCTGCTCTTGTATTGTAAGCTTACCATGACGTGTCACTTGAAGAGGCCGACGACAAGGTGCGTGGGCGTGGCTCACGATCACCAATGGAGGGTGCAATCCCCCTTGAACGCAGGTATGATTATGAATTCCATAAGTAAAAGTATGATACAACGGTTTTGTTTAGGAGAGGATTTCTTGAGAAACTGACCACCTACTTTGACGATAATTTACAGGTTGGCTGTTTGGCGTGTGTAAAAAATCACCAATAAACACGTCACAAAACCGACCATGGTGTAAAAAATGTACTCACTTTAATAGGGGTCGTTCTACAAGGGGATCATATAAGTGTATTTGTTGGTGTTGCTATTGTTGTTGTTGTTGTTGTTGCTGCTGCTGCTGCTGCTGTTACTACTGCTGCTGTTGCTGCTGCTGTTGTTGTTGCTGTTTTTGTTCAAGGAGTTTTGTCTGTTCATTTATACTCTCAACATTCTTAGTAAAAAGTATCGCCCCAGTTGAATCAAGGACATGACAGACTTTGTGGTACTAGGTTTTTTACACTCGACAACTGGCAGCACTTTTGGTTTGCGTGAAGGCAATACTTTATGGCAAAATCGTTTCAGATAATCGAAATGCACTTCTTGTTAATTCGTCAACAAAATGACACTTGGTGAAACAAATTTGGGGACTGTTCTTTTATCGTTTTCGCTCAACGTGACCACCAGCTGTATACTTGGTTGTATTCTGCGTTGTTGAAAAAAAGGGGAGAAGAAAGAAGTGTGGTTATAAAAATCTACTTTTCATTCGAGGCAGCTGTAACTTGGGCGTTTAATCCTCCAGAGTCATTTGTTTTCAGATGTTCCGGGTCGGTTTAGAGTGCGTGATCATTGACGCGTGTCTTCCTTTTTTTTCTTTTCTTTTTTTACCAAAAGACATCTCTTTCATCAAACTTTAAAGGAGAAGTTCATCTTTTGTTTACAATGTTTCCATTCACCAGTTTGAAAATAAACGCAGCAAGCTACACGTGAAAGCGTTTTAATTATTCGCTACATAATGGAGACCGAGAACAAAACAGAACAGGGGAAAACAAAAGGTCTGCATAGGGGAGTTCTAAAGACTGGGGTGCCCCACAAAGAATGTTGTGTACAATGTGTATGGGATGAAGCAGTTTCTAGTGAAGAAGTGTCTATAGGAGCAGTTATCAATTAGTTATTGTAATTTTGCTTAAAACGGGAAAATTGTATTTAATAATTAAGCGCCCAACCCACTAGGAGAAGTCTGTACCCTTTGTGCGGGAACACTTTTTAACTTTGGGGGCATGTTCCAAACAAAATATAACTCCCGTGCTATTATGCATTGTGTTGGCGACCGGGACGCGGCAGAGTCGAAAACCAGAGTCCTTTTCATTGGGGACCGAGGGGGAAATCCCTGGCATAAAAAACGCGTCTAGTACAACAATAGAAGTTTGTATCTACACCAGGTGGTACGAAGTCCTTGTACTAAATATTATGCATATGTGAGTGTTAAGGTCAGTACGTGATGGGATAACTAAAGGGGGAAAAAAAGCATTTTAAATAATAACAAGTCTTACTTTTTAAATTGATGATGTTGTAATGTACTATATGCTGCAGGTGTTTTTCCCCCATGCACGTTCAAACATGAAACACCCTGCTGGTTACGCCCCTATGTTCCGACAACTCATCTCAACTCAACGTCAGGCGGTCGGAATATAGGAGTAACTATAGGGGTGGTGGAATAACATAGGGACGTCGGAACATAGGAGACGTAGGAACGTAGAGGTGTCGGAATATAGGGCTTCTCCCCCCTTGCTTCTTTATGACCATCTCACCTGTTCATTTCGTCAAGTATCACCGCCTCGTTGTGAAGATTAGCCATATAGGCAAATCAAGGCAAATCTGTGATAGCCCTATAGTCAAATGTCTTCCTCGTGACATACTCTGACTGTGTGCCAAAGTTCATGCTTGTATCATTAAAGGTACAATCCCCCCCCCAACTATTTCCCCTATCTGCCCCCAAGAACAGTTCAGAGCAACACACCTCTACTCAGGAGGGTCAGTGGCGTAACTAGGGGGCGGGGTTCACGCTCCCTCCCCGAACTGATGTCCGTGCCCCGCATTGAAATCGGTACTTTTGAGATTAAAATTTACCAGAGTGAAATGTTACATTCTATAAGCTTTGTGGCAACTTCAATGTTTTTCAAACTATTTTTTTTTTTTGGGGGGGTCTATTTTATTTACATGCAAACATTTAGTATTTGTTGTTACACTCACGTCAGATTATCTCAAGAAAACATTATAGTATGGCACAGCAACAATAGCGCTGAAAAGGGGCTTGTTTATAAGAGAAATGCAACGGGAAACGTAGTTGTAAATGTAACTGGCCAAAAGTGCCCCTGGAAAAAAAAAGGTGTTTCCCCCTTGTTCCACCCTAAAATGTTACAAAAGTTTCAGCGCTGAGAATGGTTTTAAAAATGTATACATATTACTAGTAAGTACCGAACTCCAGAGGCATACATTATTTACTGACTGAAACACTGTCAACTAGCGCCGTATACTGGGGTAACATTTTAGAGGGACGGGGGACTTCTGGCCAAGTTTCCGTTTTAACCTTTTTTCTTAAAAACTTCCATTTTCAGCAAATTTGTTGTGCAACTCACTATTTTTTTGTTTGTAAGACAATCTGGCGTTTTAGTGTGAAAACAAATACACTGTCTGCGTGTAAATGGAAAATTAGTTTTAAAAACTCTGGAAATTTCCACTCCAAAAGGTCCAGAATTCAAATGGAGGACAAGGGGGAGGGGCATGGACATCAATTGGGGACACGTCCCCCATGCCCCCCCTAATTGCACAACTGCTTTCAAAGTGGATATATAGCGAATTTGAAATACCCCCCCCCCGCAATCATCACCATTGCTCATGATGTGCTGTTTGCAATCATAGCTAACGAAAACATGGATGTCAAAGCAAAAACAGTTTGTTTTGTTGGTCGTTTGTTCACAAAATGTTGCAATCCGTTTCTTTACACGAAATGAGTGGTTGAATGGTTTTGTTCAAAGGTGGGGTCATAAATTGGTACTGACCCGAAGAGAAATTGTGTGAAACATTTTTTCGAACGCCTGCTTGTTATATAGTATGTGCAGATTACAACCAATCCATGTTAGATATTAATAATTACAAATGACTTGATGGTACTATTAGCAATAGGCGTATACAGCCCCCGGGGGAGGGGAGGGGGCAACTGTCCTCCTGAATTTGGGCAAAACGGTGGTGAAAATTCGTTTACAGCAAAAATGGAAAAAAAATAGCCAGAGAAAGCAATCAATAATTTTTACGCGGTTTTGAAATTGGTACTTGAGATTTTCTCTATGTTAAATTTTGGTACATCAACCCCTCTGCCCTCTTAACCAAAGAGTCACCAATTGCCCATGCTGCTAATGGAAGCTCTGTTTGAACTCTAGTAGCCTCTTAAGAAAAATATTAAATCGGTTCGTTTATTTTGGGTGAACTTTGCCCGCACGCGAATAGCGTTTGCCAGCGTCAAAGATCAAGTGGTGCCGCTAGGATGGGGTGCAGAACGGCGTCGTGCGGCTCGGTCTCGCGACTAAGTTAACAAAGATTCAGGCTGTGAAGCTTAGTTCGTCGTCGGTGTTTGACCAAATATTGGCTTCTATTATAAAAAATATATATGTATATTTAAAACAAACTAAAACGTGACCACATTATTTCTGACGTTTCGTTAATTGTGCAGTTCTCAGAAGTGAGGCCCATTAAAAGTTACATTGATCTGGGAAGCAAACACCATTGAATGTATTAAACCGTTTTGGGGTGTCAGCTACAGCTGGCTAATTGGTTTGCCTCAAAAGGGGATCATGTTTGCCCAGTGGTTTCTTTCCCTGCCGGTTCGAATCCCACCTCAGACCAGAGCCTTGCATGTGATGGATGTGGTTTTCAGTCCCTATCTGATGGCGTGGGTTTTCCTCCCACATCTAAAACTGAACATTTCTTCTCGTTTCCTATTCATCCTGTTATATAGGCGCCAACTGTGCTGTCGGGTGTGTAATAAATAACAAATAAAATGAAATTTATTACAGAAAATTAGATTCAACACAAATTAATAATTTACGTCCAAAGCTGGGAGTTAATTTAGAACAAAGACACCACACATCCACCGTATAAATATAATTAGTACAAATTAAAACACAGTGTCACTCTGCTTGAATCACAGGACGTGTATCTCTCTGCTCGTTTATCTTGAAGACAAACAGAGTATATTGTTCGAAACGTCGATAACATACCAACGGCTCTTCTCAGAGCCAACACCCCTCCCAAAAGAGATTTACAAATGATTGTACCCGCAAGTTTACTAGATTATTTACTTCTGTTTATCCACTCCAAGCAAAGCTTCAAACATCAATTACACCTTTTCGTTTAGTTTGATTTGCCAGATCAACAACAACAACAACAACAACAACAACGAAAAGCACATACAATTAAACCAAATTCCAGTTGATATCGAATAACAATAATCAATTGATCGGTTATTTTGCCCTATTGATATTCACTCTAGTCAGAAACAATCAACCTTCAACGAAACCATCGATCACTGGAACAGGAAATCAACCCCCCAAAAAACTCACAAAATGGATGGACAGCATTCACGAAATCCTCGTGCAACGCGCATGCGTGTTGTGTAAACACTTACAGACCGGCAGGTGTATAAACAAAATGTAAATAGGATTCTATTTGTTGGTATCGTTTCCTTCTATGATTATCATTTTAGATAACAGTTCATGTTGACAAAGTGGTGTTTAGGACAGGACTCTCTCTCGGTTCCAGGCACCCCTGGATTTTTTTATCTATATATATTTTTAGGGGTTTGCTTCCTTTAGGTTATGTGGACCTTTCTTTGTTCACAAAAAATTACAGTTGCTTTGTTTGGGCAACCTCAATAATAGACTGTGTTATAGCATGAGTTATGATCGAGCAAGGCATGCTGGGGAAAAATGGCGCGGCGAGATCGATCACCCCTGGGAACGAGGTTGTAGACTGTGTAACTGTAAAGTCTCGTGAGTATTCGAACTTCCGAGAAAAGTTTTGGTCCATACATGTTCGAGAGATTTTGTTTCTTTGAATGCATCAGTTTAATGTAGTTTATGGCTATACTACAAACATTTTGGGATAGTAATTAGCGATGAAATACGAAAGAAAGAAAAAACCAACGAGCCGTGGCCTAGGTATAATTCCAGGCCCGGTTACACAGAAGGAAACACGCATGGTTGTCAATGATAATGTGTTTAAGAAAACCCAAGAATAAGACTTGACCTAGGTTTTCGGTTACTTGTAAAACAATTGAAAATTTGCCCAACTGGCATTCATGTCATTTAAAATCAGTGTAGGCCCCCTAATGGCCTTTGCACACATTTCTCGTCCAAGACCGCTGGGTTGGGCTGAGTGAGCTTGTACAAATTCTTGTTCTGGATGTAGTTTTGCATGGTGGGAACGATTGCAATGCTGATCGGCGCAATGCGCACAATTTCATAACATTCACACACGATAAAGATACATGGAGGCCCCGTGGATAATGACGTAAGCGATCTTTTGAAACCATCAATAAGAAGAATGTTGCGATCGAGCCATATCTATGGCAAAAGGCAGAGAATGACAATAATTTAGGTCGGGGGACTTCGAAGCGCGTGAATAACGCCAGATACCAGCCTTGAGCACCTGGCGGGATCCTGCCAGATGTACCTTTGACCTCGCAATCATTTCACCTGGAGATAATAGTCGCAGTCAATTCACACGTACATGTACATGACTGTAAACACTATTACAGTGAATAAAACAACACTACATGATGTATTCAGCATTATACACACGCTGCATGCAGACGACCGAAAGTGCAAGCTGACAACTTACACCACCTCGGACCAATCATACCACAGATTATGGAAAGCTTACGTCGCAGCACGTTTATCCAATGAAATCATTGTATCCAATAAAATAATTGTGCCTGTAAGACCAGTGCCTGTATTTACCCTTGCTGATACTTTGAATGAAGGGCTGGGACCAAGCGAATGAGCGGTAGTCGTGAGTTATCAACAGAGGTCGCACTTCCACTTGTATTGTTGTCAAAACTGAGTAGGTTTATTGCTTGTATAAGTTTGGAGCGCAAACAATATTAAAACTGAGTCGACAGAATAGACGTGTAATGTAAAATAATAACAAACCTAAGGGCATGCTTTGACACCATGCAATAATCTCATCTGGGGAGAGAACCGCGGTGGTGTAATCTCGACGTTTCGATCAGTGTTCTTCGATAGTCTTCAGGAGAGATCAGAACCGAAAAAATAACCCTTAACCAAAGGGCCATGTCACACCATGCCAGGCAATTTACTGTCAGTTCCAGGCAATCTCCAATAAGAAATTACAATCACATTTCAGTTTTTGTTTTTTTTTTTCTTTCTTTCATGTTTTCCCCCATTATTTCCCGGGTGTAGTAAGTTACAGCTGGAAGAATATATTTTGTTCTGTCAAAGTGTTCCCTGTACACGCAGAACAGTTGGGCGCCTCCCAAGTTGGCTGTAAAAATTGGCCTCTGTCACGAGAACTTGTCGTTTTAAGATTTATTTGCCAACCATGCAAAATCCTACTGACAGAAGCTGTTTTGTTTCCTGTTTTGATAGACCGTTTTCTCGATGCTGTTGATTCACCGGATCGGAGCATTCGGAGCAAGGGACCGTCTCCTGAGGCACGATCCGGCATAGGCGATCCTGATTCAACCTCAATCGGAAGCTTCGGAGCATCCACGTCGACGACTACCGACGGGGATGAACTCCCCAATCGCATTCACGAGTGGGAGTGTGAACCAGTCCCCGCGGTTTGGAAGTCCTCGGCTGCGCCGGCAGCGGGCATAGCGTCAGAGGGACGCGGGGACAAGCCGAGTTTCCGCCAACGGCCGAGCATGAGCATGGTCAACGTATACCCGGAAATGTCTCCTTCCCCATCCAAGGTGTGGGTAGAAGAAAATGGCCAACCGAATGTGTTTCTTGGTCACTATGTCAATGAAGGGGTTCATTGCTGTCACCACCACCACCACCCGGAATGCGAACAGCGGCAGGTGTGCTATCATACGCCGTGCCTACATGATAACTATTTCCAGTCGACGTTGTCGATCGAATCTTTGGGGAGCGGCTGCGCTGTTTGAACAGGAAGCAGGTACAAGTCTGGGCCCAATTTCATAGAGCTGCTTAATTAAGCACCAAAATTTGCTAAGCACAATAAAAATTTCCTTAGGCCTACCAAAATAAAGTTACCAGCCAAACTACCACGTCATGTGTACAATTTGTGACTGGTATCCTGCTCATTTCTGCTTAGCAGGAAATTGTCAAGCATTATTTTCTGCTTAAGCAGCTCTATGAAATTGGGCCCTGGTTTTAGAAGATCAACGGGTACACTCATTCCAATCACTCATACCACCAATTGAGTCTGCAATAGTTTATGGAAGAAGGAAAGAGATGGAGTGAACAGTTTTCGTGCTGATACATTGCATAACATGCAAAGCATATTAAACATGAAAGAGAGATTCCTCACAAAGATTCTTTGTTCGGTGAGAAGTCTTTCAGAAAAGGGAACAATAGACCAACACAAGGACCCCGCAAAATGCGCAGGCGCCTGTGACGTAATAGCTTACGAAGAGGCCTATGCTTAATTTAATGTCAATAACACTTGTAAGAATTTTACATTCCATTTGAATCTTGGAAAGACTTATCATGATCAACATTAATATTTAACTACTTTTTAAAATATACTTATATATTAATTTATTGTTTATAGTGGCATAAGACTAGCTTAATGTAAATAAGTTATGCGGATATGGAAACCACAGACGTGACGTCTCTCATGACGTCGACCAAAATCTAAATGTAAAACACTGTAAATAAATGTAGTTCTTTATGTTTTATCAGAATTTTAGTAAACAATTTCTGACAAGAATAATGTTATTTTGCCTGTAAAATCCTGCGAGATAACTGGTGTGTATTTCACTACACGTGTAAAAGGGTACTGCAGCTGACAATAGCAATATTAGGAAAACGCGTTGTATAACCAAAAACATATTTTGCATCTTCTTTTGTGAAGCATTTTAAACAGCTGATAAACAGGCTGGACGAAGTGTCTCACATAATGTGGATCTTGATCCTATTATTTTGTTTTCGTCGATATGAAGATAGACTTAACCAAAGCATTTGATTAAAGATTATTTATAAGTTATTAACTATTATTAGTGATTTTGTGCTGTCAGCTACGGTAGGGTGTCATTGCGCAGGGTTTATAGAAATATGGTGGCCGTGAAGGGTCACCAAAGACTTACATTTTTATGGACGTGGTAAATATTCATGGAAACTTTCGCCACTCGCGAAGTCTTCCATGAATATTAACGTCAGTATTAAGTATTTTTCTGGTGTCCTTAAGGGCCATCGAGACCAAGTCATCTTCATAGAGCTTGACATCAAATTTCGCGACTTCGGTGATGAGTCACGAATGAGTAAGTCTTCTTTGATGTCCTTTCAGTGTCACCGTATAGAAGAAGCGTTTCTTTTTGGGGGCGGGAAACGTGCACACAGTTCCAGTAGTCCCAACTGTACAAGACTTTGGTTGGGGTGGAGCTTGATACCTGTCACAGACTGTACATGTTGCATGCTATTTTGGCTGGTAACCTAATTTTGCCAATCACTTTTGTTGTGCTTAGCTAATTGCATAGCTCGATGAATTTTGGCCCATGTCGGTATGTACACCGTTTAATTACATTGTATACGCTGTGCGTACTTCACATTGTCATCAGTTTTGATGTTCTTTGTATAGCAACTTTGTATCTGAAATATAGATTTTGTTACTCAGTTACTTTGTATAAATGCTCCATTGTGCTGGAATGACAGGATTCAATTCTGTCCATGTCTTTGTATGGATTAAAAGAAACTAGAGGTTTGATAATTGTTTCTGTGATTTTATTGTTTGTAAGATGTCTGCGTTGCGTGTCTAACGTTGGGGGAAAATTATTGAGAAAAAACCCCCGAAAACGTGGATTCCTTGATACGTTTGCCTTTTCGGGTCCCACTGGGCCAAGTTATTACGATTTTGTGTGCAGACAACAATGACGTCACTGATCGTGTCTCGCTGAGTGAAACAGATCCAAGGGCCTTTTCCAAACCATGGATTGGGCTCCAGCTTCGGCTGTGGTTCCGTCATCAATAATTGGAGCAGTAAGAATTTCGCGCGGTGTAACACCAAACGGCCATGGAGCCCATGCCGGTGTGGCAGGAGATTCTGTGCTCCCCCTCCCCATCCAGTTTATGGAGAACAGACCTTATGCATTGACGTCATCCAGCCGCCATCTTAGAGGTAAACCGATGACATAACAATGGAAACGCACAGATGTGTACGCGCGGCGCACAGGACCGGCCAATGAACTACCTCCTTTTGACCTCTAGGCGAGGGCGCCCTACTGAAATGACGTCATGTGCATAAGGTCTATTGTGTAGAAATTTCGCTTGAAAGCGCCCTTTTTTGAAACAACTTACTTCTGCCCAAGTTAACTTTGTCGACGTATTATGGGGGTCACACATTGGGGATACATTCCCCTATGACGTCATAGCCTAAGGTTTGGAAAAAGCCACGTTGTAAGCCTTCGCTGGAAGTTGTGTTAAGTGTGTAAGTTATAAAAAAAACACGCTGCTCTCTTCAAGTATACAAACATGACGAAATAAGGCTGCCACGGAAAGTAGTCCGGTCTCATTTTGGTTTTCGACGTTGCGACCGTGTAGGCCCAAGGCTTGCGAGTAGCCCAACAAAACTGATCACGACGTCAAAGGGGGATCTGTACACACTTTGTGGTTTACATACGCGACAGGATATGACCGAAGCTTGCCGAGAGCTGGTACAGACTCGTGGCCAGAAATGCAGTCGTCAGACATGCCATCCTCGTCGAGCTCTATAGTTTACTGCGAAGTTTGGGGCTTTTATTCCAAGGTTGCGCAGCGGCGCGCCGCAAAGTGCGACCTCTTGTGACGTAAAACCACCAGGGCCGAATGTTTTTCCACAACTTTCCCTGATGGCGCTGGCATGCAATATTGGCAAGGGGGTAGATGGGGGCTGGTAATAGGGCGTTGTGGGTACTACTGCAATGTAGTTTTTGACAATTATTGAAGACAGGTGAGGACGTCACCTGATGACATTGACCCGGTCTTATTGGTTGACACATATCTCCGTGTGGTTGGGACCGACGGAGTTCCGGTGTGCAGGAGCTTCTGTCCCCTCGGATATTATTCACCCCCGCCCCCACCCCCATACGGCAAACTGTGAAGCCTTTTCTGATAGCGCCCTCTTTTGAATCAATTTCCTTCAACTCACAATTTAATTTTTCCAATAAAAAAAATTAACGCGGGACAGAATCTCCGGGGGAAAGATTTCCATAATGACACCGGATGCCTATTTTCGTATGTGTATACGTGTTTCCAGACATAATCTGGCAAAAAGATCGCATTTAAAAGACATTAACTTGTTGAACCAAGTTGTCTTGAATTTTCGTGGAATTGTGAATTGAAACCGTCGAGGTTGTTGACACCAACCGCTGAGGACCGATCTCTGATGACACCAGAAAGAACGTGCAATCCAACACACAGTCGATCTATACCGCAACCTTCAAACAGTTTGAGGTCTCGGTGACGTCAAGGCGCTCAGTGTCACGCTATTCTTATTTTCAAGGACTTTGTTGAAAACAAATCAAAACCACTGAGCAGGTTTCGAGCTTGCTCTATATGATCGCACACTGCAATCTCCACTCGGTAAAATTATAGTTGTTGTATTGAACTTTGAACATCAAGTTAAAGCCTACATAAAGTCAACTGTTTTGTGTGAAACATTATTCGTCACAATATTGTGTACTCTTCTTTCGTTCATACACAATACACGGCTCGAAAAGAGACTACGCAACAACACGCGCTTCTTTGTATTACTATTACACACGCGCACAATGAATAAGAATCACGTGTTCAAAGTGTGTATGACGAAATCAACAACGTTTTCATTTTCTGCTTAGATTCTCGTGTATGAAGACGTGGACGTAATTTTCATGGTTGTTTTCACTCTAAATAATGGCCGATGTTCGCGAAGAAGTTCGACTGAAAGCTTTCAACTGGTGTAGAGACTACCTTGGTGGAACGTGGAGACAACTGAAATATAGTGATTTTCAAATACGCGATTTACGGTGAGTTGGGCGTTGGGGGGCAGTAAAGAAAGACGTGTTGATGGCCTCTTTTTGTTTTGTTTTTAATTTTAGCACAGGTTGGACCCCTCGGCCTCATCAATCAACACATGAGAGACTGGCATGGCGTCACTACACTTCGATTTAAGGGCTTTTATTTTTACAAAAAAATTAGTAACCCTTTTTTTTACTGTTAAAAATACAACTTTTTCAACAGATTGAAGGTGATATAGAATCATCATAATGACAATGACTCTCCCACATTTAGGTTTATTTAATTATGCTCAATTCAAAAGTTGTTTATACTACTAAAACTACTACTAATACTAAAGTACATCTACATGTTACAGTCATTTGACCAGTTCGGGATCATTGACCAGTTCGGGATCACTTCAACTTTGCAACAACCCCATAATTAAGTCACTTCTCACATTACCAATTTCTGTTGATACATGTGAAGAATAACATGCAATAAACCAACAAACCCAAAATAAGGTTCCAAACTTCATCACCAAATAAATTATGGCCATTTTCTTTAAGTTTGTCTGCGATTTTGATCATTATTTTCAAAAAAAATGTTGGTTGAAAAACGCTGTTAAAACTTCTCACCTTAAAAATTTGAACGCCAGGGCGAATAAAATTTATGTTAAATGCTTAGAATGTGTTAAAAATATTTCAGGTAAATACTGAGCAGTCGCTTTGTTTTTTTGAGGAGACGAAATTACCGAAATTGTCTTTTTGGGGGCATCGTACCCTTGACCAGTTCGGGATCACTCACTACTCAGCATCTCTCATTGTGTCAAATGGTGCCGCACTCAGTGAGGTAAAATCTTACTGCTGCAGTCGAAAGTTTATTTGTTGCTTTTAAGATACATTTCTTCAACAAATTCTTGTAGGAACATTGTTTTTTGTGAGAAAATGAAACTTGGAGGAGGAAATTGCGACTGTAAGAATAGATATTTGGGTCAATGTTGCTTTTAGGCGTGCTTCACCTTTTCATTTGCCTTTGCTGTTGTTTTGTGTTTTTGTTGCTGGATTTTTGCGCTGCTGTTGAATACACTTGCATGAAATTCTCTGGAGAAAGGAAGTCCATGTCCATGCCAACACACTTGTGAAGTTTGTGTCCTTGAGAGACAGTTTTATGAATGGGAGTATTGGTTTGCAATAGAGGGCAAGCTACTGATTCAGAATAGAATCAACTGATCCTGAACTGGTCAAACAGGTGACAATACTTTTCTCAAAGCCTCTTCAAAAGTACTAATCTTTTTTTGTCAGTGGATACTTGGTGAGTTTTATAACATGTTTAGGTAAACTGATAAACTTTTTTGTTTAAAATGTCAAAGAGATTGCAACCAAAAACAATGTAAATTCAAAAAGTGATCCCGAACTGGTCAAATGACTGTACTAGTGTAGTACTTTTAGTATTAAGTACTACATGTAGGGGTAGTCTAGCTAGTGTAGTGTACAGTTAGTAAAAGTGCATTCCGTCGTCGTCAGTTGTCGGCTTGGAAAAATTTCCGTATCCAGCTAGCTACCACTTTTTTGTTCGTTTATGAAATAATAAATAGTATCTAATTTACTCAAATGAGATATTCCTTTGTGTAAAAAAACTTTAAAATGAGTAAAAAGGTGGTGGCAGGATACGGAAATGTTTCCGTCGGCTTTAGTGTGACCCTTAATAATAGAATAATAATGCATTTATAATGCGCCATAGACTATCTAGTGTACAACAAGACCTTACTCCCTCCCCCTTCCTTAGCAAACTGCCTAGCCTAGTTCTCAATCAATGGTTCTGGTAAATCTGAAACAATGGTGGAAAGGCTCTGTGGGAAGCAAAAGGATTTGCACATCTTCCCACCCACACTCGGTCACGATTGATAAAAAAATTATAGTTTTAACTTATAGTGTACTGCCTTTCGACTATTGTCTAGTATTATAAGTATTGATTGTCATGACTGTGAAATCAACCATGGCTCAATTTCATAGAGCTGCTTTAAAGCAGATAATGCTTATCAATTTCCTGCTAAAACAGGATACCAGTCACAAATTGTACATGTGACATGGAAGTTTGGCTTGTAACCTTATTCTGGTAAGCATCATTTTATGGTGCTTAGCAAATTTTTGTGCTTAAGCAGCTCTATGGAATTGGGCCCACGTAGCATACACTCCTGAAGTCTGAGTCCTACCTACCAAAACCATGCCTACCAAAACCATGCCTACCATAACCATGCCTACCAATTGCAGGGAACCATAGTGTTGGCCAGAGGGGTGTCTGTGTAATCCTCCATCCTCCCGATGGTCGCGACCGTCGGGAGGATGGAGGGTTACGTCATACGATCATCGCAACTATCAATGGGCAAGCACCAATGTACATCCTGGACATGCTCAACATCTATAAACCATGCCGCAACTTTCGATCCGGAAATAAATATCTTCTTCAAGAAGTAAAATCTCATCGCACCAGGGGAGACAGATCATTTTCCATTGCAGCACCACATCTCTGGAATCAGCTGCCCCTTCACATTAAAACCTCAAATAATATCCACTCATTCAAAAAGTCTCTCAAAACACAAAAGTCACCTCATGTCAAAAGCATTTAGTTTCTCTTAAGTGGATTTTCTTTTTGGTCCCTTCCCCTTTTTGTTTTTTCCTCTTCTTTTTGTTACAGCGCCTGGAGCAGCTTTGGTGGATTTGTGCGCTGTATTAAGACTTGGCTATTATTATTATTTTTATTATTACCCTGTTTTGTCTACTGTCACCTAAATGTATCTGTCACTCAGTGTCGCCTAAAATGTACGTAGCCGTAAAAACACAGGGATATTGTTTGTACTGTTGTACAAGCTTTGGCTCAGGTGTGTATTTCCCAGCTTAGGAAACAAGTTAAAAGAACATTTACTCTCTTTTTTTAAGTTAAAAAAAGAAGGGGAAAGAATAGAGAGAGAAAGTTTAAAACTACTGTTTATGATCTTACAATTTCACAGGGGAGCCAGTTCACGAATAGAGCCACGTCATCTTGTCTGTTCGTTACCCCAGTGGCTAGCTTGTGCAAATGATACGGAGCCAAGAAGTGCCTTGCTTCATCTAAATCGTCATCCCATATTCCTGACAAAAGAGCAGAGTGCCTTCAAGGTCTGAAGACTAAAATGTGAACGCCGAGGGGACCGTGGACCAATTTCACAAAACAATTATTCGGAAAGACACAAATTGTGTATAAATAGCCTTGCAATGGGTGTATGGTATAAGAAAATTTTAAAAAACAATCATTTAAAATAAAATCTACTGGGTTTGAAATAGTGCAGGACTCGAATTTCACAGAAGTCCATGAATCACAGGTCTTGTAGCTGGAGACATTCTCCAAACTAGAAATGTTTTTTACAAGACCCTAAAATCTGTCTTTTAAAGGTTTGTAAATCAAAAGCTTTAAAAGTAGTGAAATCTGTGCATACAAAAAGTCAGGCCTGGAATTTCATCTTGGAGAGGGCATGCACATTTTCACTTTGCAGAGGGCACTTCCATTGGAAACTCTTGAAGTCTTTAGGAAACTTTTGAAGGGGCACCAAGACCAGAGCAACAGAGGCATGACCTCCATGTAAAACCCAGGACTTTATATTTTCATGAAATTGTTCACCTCTTTCCAGATTGCCCAATCCCACAAATCGATTCGAGATATTAGTCATTTTTCAAAATTTACCACTTTCAGCTTTTTGTTCACACCTGGTTTGTTTTGAGTGAATTTTAGCAGTGCTTGGGACAGATTTGCTATAAAAAAAAACAATCCCCGAATCAAGAGAGAAAGAAAGAATTTGTCTCATGTACGTTTTGAATTTTGTGAAGTTGGTCTTGGCTCACTAGGCTTGGATGTGGATTGCGTGACGAGTAGAATGAAGGAAACGATTGGTAGCTTGTCATTTTCAATACGTCAATACTCATTCGGTGTTTGCGATTTGCAACTCGTATGATGTGAACAGCATACACACTGTACCCACGTGTTATGCAATTCCAAATTATTCAAGCTTGACAAGCGAAGAGTTTATCTATGCGTCTCTGCGCGCATGGAGTGAGACCCTGGTTTTACCTATAGTTTCGTAGAGCTGACATTCTACTCAGTGCAGTCCACATGATGTACAAACTAACTAACACTTACAGTTGTGTCTTGATTTTTATGTGCTTTCCACAAACCACAGTGCGGGGTTGAGTAACTACTTGTACCTCTGCTCTCTCCCAACCAATGAAAAGGGGTGTAAGAACGAACCCAGAGAGGTCCTGCTCCGTGTCTTTGGAGAGATTTTCTTCGAGAGCGACGCGCCCTTGCTGGACTCCATCATCTTCTCTTTGCTGTCGGAGAGGGAGCAAGGCCCGAAGCTGTATGGCGTCTTCCGAGAAGGTCGACTGGAGCAGTACATTCCAGTGAGTATGAAGAATCAGGCTGGATAATTCGATACTCGTAAACTTGAAACTTACTGGAGGCCATATATGCACGAGCGCCTTGGGTCATCGAGTAGAGTTAAGAAAGATATCAAACTACTTCTTCCTAGAGCCCAATTTCATAAAGCTGTTCAGCAGAAAAAATTCTGCTTAGCAAATTTCTTTACTTAGCAAGAAATGAGCGGGGTACCGGTGGATGTAAACATAATGGAATGTTGGCTGGTTAACCTGTTTCTGCTAAGCAAAATTTGTCTTTGCTTAGCAAGTTTTTGTGCTTACAGGCTTTATGAAATTGGGCCCGGGTCATTTTGACTGGTCCTCTGTGAAAATTTCATTGCAAACGGTGGTAGCGTTTTTAAGATATTGCTGAAAATCTAGTCATTTTATTGCTTAGCAAATTTGTAAGCAATAGCAGCTCTATGAAATTGAATCCTGGCAGGCCTTGCTCTTAAGCTTTTTGTAAAGTAGCCCACCAGGCTAGTACATTTGTAAACTGTGCATTTTACTTGCCCCCAAGAAGTTTTAGTACAGTGTGTAGCCCAGATTTTAAACATGTATGTATCTTTCTGATGTATTAATGATAGCGATCATGACCAATTTCATTCACACACTCAAAAATTAATAAACACATTTTGAAAGTTTTAAATATTCACACCTGAAAAGGAAGAAATGTGAGCATTTTAAGCAAGCTGGTTGCACAGGTTTCAGTAGCCCACAGGGCAAGTTGAGAAGTGGTGTTTACTAGCCCGTAGAAGTTTTTACTAGACAATGTACGCCGGGCTAGTGTTAAGGGCAAGCCCTGCCTGCAGCCGATTTCACGAAACGCTAGGATTAATCCTATTTAGAGTTAGGACGAGTAACTAGTCCTAACTTAGGATTAATCTTAAGGTTTACATGTTACAGTGCAAGGCTGGGACTCGTCCTAAGTCCTAAGATTAATCCTAAGTTAGGAAGAGTTTGGTGAAATCGACGGCTGGACTTCTCTGATGTACACTTTTAAAGAATATCCAAGCACGCTAATGTGTGACAAAAGAGGTGAAATTTTTGAACAACCTAATTTCTGTACACCCTAGATAAAGTGGATTGGCCAAAACAGGTGTCCATTACACACTTATCTGATCTGCTAGAAAGCACTGTGGCTCACACAATATATGAAGACATAGTCAACAATGGCTGTCATGATTTTGTTTTGAAGTTTGGTCTTTATCAGTGTTGTACCACCCCTTTTATTTAGAGTGGAACGTCCCAGTTGCCAATATGTTTGTTATCTTGTTGTTATCTTATTAAACTTCTGACAAGGTGGGTCATGTTTTCATTTGAATACAATGTGATATTTCGGAATCAATTTGTAATGGGGGGAATAACCCGACACCTCAAACTCTATAAATGTTTTGCTTGATTCTGTTGGACTGAGGACTACACTAGTAAACTGATTATTGCATTACATTGGATCAGGCATGACCACCATAATCAGAGTCCAACAGTTTGGGTGTTAAGTTATTGAACGGTGTTGGATTGAGAACTGCACTAGTAAACTGATAAATGATAAATTACACAAGAAAAGTTTAAGCAAAAACACACCGGTAAAAAATAAGCAAAATTGAAATCAAATCAAGATCAAAGACCACCACAATACTGTCTAAAAAGAGACAAGCTCACATACAATGGCATTTAAAAAGTACACTACACAGGGTTCTCCCCGGGTTTTTTCAAAACTGTCGGGTGGGGCATTTTGGACCCAATTTTTTTTTACGTTTTCGGAATGTTTTCTACTATGCGTTTATCTTGAAATCTGCTTACTGTTAAATCTGGAGCATAATTTATGGTTTTCGCTCGATTTTTGTGAGAAATAAAAAATAAAAAAAATAATTGTGGGCAAAAAAATGTTGCGCGTATTGGCCCGATATACTAGCCTGTGCATAAGGAGAACCCTGCTACAAAATTAAACACCCTGCCTTTAAAATAGCACAACGGAGGATCTCTAAACACTAAGTACCCAAAGTCACTTGGCCAGTTGTTTGGAAGAATTTGCAGAAATCCAGTGGGTCTTTGTCCACTAAAGGAAGGGACTACCAACATTGGGCCTAAATATAATAATAATAATAATAATAATAATAGTGGCTTCTTATATACATGTAGCGCTTATACTCATCACTCAGTGACGTTCAAGGCGCTTCAACATTAAGTATTTTCCTGTAAGGTATTTTTGGGCTACGTTTGAAGTATGAGACCTACTCCTTTACATAGTAATGGTTTACAAGGTGCTGTGGCGCAATATGCCCTTCTCTTTTCGATAAGTGCACTGGGTTCTTTTACATGCGTTACACAACACATGGGACCAACGGCTTTACATGTACATGTACGTCCCATCCAAAGGACGAAGCAATAATGGTTAAGTGTCTTTCTTAAGGACACGAGTGTCACGACCGGGACTCGAACCCACACTCTGCTGGTCAGAAACACAAGAGCTTCAGTCCGGTGCTCTTATCCCATTGGCCACGACACGCCACTCATACAATTCTTGAAGGAATCAATTGATTTTGTGAAATGACATTCAGAGTAAAACAATTGCCCCTGTCTTTGTTTTTTTTTCCAGTCGAGATGTTTGACGAGAGAGGAGCTGTCGGATCCCAAGTTCTCAACGGAGATTGCGGAGAAGCTGGCAAAGTTCCACCAAATGGACCTGCCGCTGTGCAAGGTGCCCAGATGGCTCAACCAGGTCCTAGATAAGTAAGTCACCCTCTTCATTGTTTATCTCTTGCTTTTTCTGTGAGCTTTCTGCTCCTCTCTTTTCTCCCATGTAGCCTTTGAGAAAGACTCTGCTAGGGTCGAAACGCCAGGTTATTAACTATTTTTTGCTAAATTGTTTTCTAATTTTTTCAAAGAATCTGTAAGGTGTTTGGAGACGGATGTAAAGTGTGTTTTGCAGTTATGATCAAGTGACGTGTTAGGTTAAGTCAGGAGGGAGTTTGGGAAGTGGGCGAGGGCAGAGTGATTTTGGAGAGGTGGACGCAAACGAGTCTTTCATCGAAGCCATTTTGGCGGTTAATTTCCTTTCCTTTTTTCGATAACCCAAATCTTAAATGTCTAAGTGTGAGTGGGTTCAAGTTTGTGTTAGATATCAGTACTGAGTAATTTATGCATTCTCACAAAAAAATTATCTTCTTGCAATTACTTAAATTCACTGCTCCCGTAGTAATAATAAATAAAGTAAAGTAAAGAAATAAATATAGAAAGAAACAAAACAAGATAAAGTAATAAGGAAGTAAACAAATAATTAACTGCATAAATAATTAACTACAAATAAATAACAATAATAACTAATAAAAAATTCAAGATAAAAAAGACTGAGAATAACCAAAAACAAAAACTGCCAAGAAATCCCCTTGAGGGCCTCTATACAGGTTATTAAATCGAGACCCTGGGTGTGAGTGTGCATCACACATGTCACAACATGAAACTGACCGCATCAACCTTGATCCCACAACAGGTGGACGGATATCGCTCTGACTGTCGAATTAGACGATCCCGTGCAGCAGCGCATACTGGATCAGATCAGATCACATGACCTCATCAAGCAACTCGAGTTTGTCAAGTAAGAATAAACTTTGTATTTATTTTTATCTGGTTAACACTACATGTATGTCAGTATGTACCCCAAAACATATGCAGCACACAGGGAAACCCGGAGGGCCCTGCAGACATGTCAGAGCATAGTTTGAATAAATATTAAAGAAAACAATTACAAACAGTTAAGGTAGGGCTGGGTGGAACTATTTAAACCTACGAAAGTTAAGGAGGACAGAGACCAGCGTGTAAATCGAGTGATGCTTAGGGATGAAGGACTTCGGCTCGGTTCTTTATCGCAAGGCCACAGCCCTGCGCGGTTTTAACAGGCGTTATAGAACTCGTCGCCACTCTTTTATCCCCTTATTTGGCCAGCGGACCACTATGTAAGGAAACTTTATAATATTACAGCATGGTATTGTGTTCTTCTAAGGGCAGGCTTGAACTTTGCTCTTGAAAGGGGCACGCCAATTTTCCTCTGGTGAGGGGCACTCTATGAGGAAAATGTAAATTTGTACTGAATCTTAGCAAAGGGCACCACAGCAAAAGCATAGGGCACGAGGGCAATTGCTGTGGGTGCCGTGGGTTATTTCGAGGCCTGTAAGGGCATTGCAATTTTTCCGTGGTGAAGGCGCCTGTTTGGTGTAAAGTCAAACTTTCCACTGGAACAATTCTAGGGGCACCAAGGCAATGACCAAGGGCCATGGAGGCACCTGCCTCTGGCTGCCTCTGTGAAGTATAAGGTAAAGCTGACAGACTGGGGCCCTATTTCATAGAGCTGCTTAAGCACAAAAAAGTAGCTTCGCGCACACAAATTATGCTTACCAGAATGATGTTGCCAGCCAAACTATCATGTCAAGTGTACCATCATCTGTGACTGGTATCCTGCTCATTTTTTTTGCTCAGCAGGAAATGTTTCAGCAATATTTTCTGCTGAAGCAATTCTACGGAATTGGGCTCAGTGTTGAATAGCTAGCTAACTGGTCTAGGTGGCACACCCCTTTTTGGACACGTCCAAAAGTGTGCGGACTTTGACTTTATGATTGTGGTTTTGATACGTCATGAGAAAAATGCATATGTGCGCTCGAACCATTTGTCATTTGACATGGACTTCTGTTTTGTAGTTCGGGTTCAGCATTGATAATAATTTAAGAGACTGATAGCATTTGCCCATCCACATTATAGGATTAAAACAATCGAACAGTTCCAAAAACCAAAGGTATACTTTGGTAGGGACTTCACCCAAAATGGTGTAATTTCTATCTGAAAGCCTAAAATTGTCATAAAAGTGGAAATGGTAACAGTAAGCATCGTGCAAAATTATTTTTGTTCTGAAATGTCACTGTTAATTAGAAATCAATAAAATTATGTCAACACAATTTGAATCAATTTGGGAACCAGATTTACTGTCTTGTAGCTGTTTCAAGAAATGCTTTTTCTTTTGGCCAATGCTTCGTGTGCTCTTATTATCAACAGGAAAAGATTACAGGCTAGCGGATTAACTTTGCGGATTAACTTTGGAGATTAATCCCTCAAGTACAGTTATCCAAACTTTATCAAATTTCAGGTATTCATTTTTTTCTTTGTTCTTTCTCTTTTCCATCTCCAATCGAAATCACAGGGGACTGATCGCCACCTCCAAGAGCCCAGTTGTTTTCTGTCATAACGACTGTCAAGAAGGTAAATGGCACCCCAGGCTAGATGATTCCATTCAGGGCGGAGTCGGGCACGGTCATTTCAGTATTCGGGCGGAGCCGCTGGTCGTGCTGGAGATGATGGTGCCTCGTGGCGGCCGAGAACATTTTTGATTATTTTCCTTTTCAGTTGATGTCACGTTCCCGGTTATTTTAGCATTTGATCGTAGTTAGTGTATGAATCGCATGCGTGATGCCCGGAATCGGGAATTTGGTGAGGAATCTGGTGTCTTAGATGGATGTCTTAGAGCCAGAGAGACCTTGAGGTCATACGCAATGGGAACCTTCAAAACACTAGGTGGCAGCAGACTTTTGTTGGTTGAATTTGCATTTTTTCCTAACATGAGCACTCTTTTCAGATCGTTGGATGTTGCACAGTAAGGCTGTTACCAAATTGGCGGCTACGGCTAGGACTGTTGCTAAAGGACGTCCTATACTTCAATGCATGATGACACAGAAATCTAGCCGTAGCCGTAGCTGTGGCTGTAGCTGCCGTTTCGAACACAGCCCAAGTCTGCTGCCACCTTGTGTCCTTAAGTCTCCAATGGTCAGGCTGCTTTGTCAACGCAAATGTGTCTGGCTCCGTTCATGGGTGATCATTTGAGAGTAACAAGGTGCTTAAAAGACAAACCTTTCACTCTTGGTAACATTTTACAGCAGGTTAACAAATCATTTGAAACCGTTCAACAGCCTGGGTTCTGTTCTGTAGCTCAACTATGGGTGCTGCTCTGCGTGAGCTCACAGAACTCACTGTTTGTATTTGTTTACTGTGTACATGTAGACACATTTACTACTGTGTAGACGCATTTACTACTGTGTAGACGCATTTGCTACATCATATCATATTCAAAACAACAGTTGATGAGATTGAATGGTCAGGCAGTAGGAGGGTTGACTGTGTACTGTGTAGATCCATTCGCCACATGATACCATACCATAGTGCATTCTAAACTATAGTGGATGATGTTGAACGGTCAAACAGTAGGAGGGTTACTGTGTACTGAGTAGATGCATTCACCACATGATATTACATTCCAGGCTTGCACAGTTTATCCATCATTCAAAACCACAATGGATGATATTGAATGGTCACACAGTCGGAGGGTTAACTGTGTACTGAGTAGATACATTCACCACGTTCTATCATTCAAAACCGCAGTGAGTGATACTGAATGATTAGGCAGTGGAATGGGTTAAACAGATTTCTCTGTCGTTCACTACTACGGTGCCATTGTTTCAAAGCATCACCCATGATTTGAGCCATTCACGTAATCATTTTGTCTTTCTCATACTTTCTAGAATCTTTTCGCTTGTCCCAGTTTCAGTGAGCTGCTTCAGCAGGAAAAACACATTTTTTTCTCATGACAAATTAAGCGGGTCACCAGTCATGAGAGGTACACATGACATGGCATTTTACTTGGTAACCCTTTATTTTGTGCTTGAGGCAGCTCCGTGAAAGTGGACCCCGGGACTATTTTAAATGACAGTGAATATATTCTAATGATTGTTAACATTAATTAATTGAAAGATTTTAATTGACGCGGTTCATAATTTCATCTACTAAGAAGGTGTAGTAACTGGGGCTCGTCCAAAGTTTTCAAAATGGTTAAAGTCTTACTAAGAGTACTTCTTTTGAAAAACCTGCCCCACCCCGCCCCCCTCTCAATCCCCTACCCCAAAGAAGTACATCAATCGGGGTTCACCCCAGGGTTTTTTAAAACTTGGGGGGCATTCTGGACCCAAATTTCTTTGAAGTTTTGCCAAAGGACAAAGAATTGAAACAAGGTCCCAGAATGTTTTGTACTCGGCGTTTGTCCTTGGTTTAAAAAGCCCTACTGTGCAATCGGGGGCATTGTAAACAGTTTTTAGTTTGATGATTAGTGTGAGTTGAACTGAAGTAAACAAAAATATGGTTTTCAAAATATTTTTTTGGTGCAAATTAGATGCAATTGTCCCGAGACTTTAGCTTGTTCATGGGAAGAACCCCGATTCATACTAACACCCCCAACATACCACAAAATGAGTTTTTCTTGTCTTTTTTAAATTCACTTTTGCATCTGATGATTCTCCTATTAGAAATTTAAACATTTTAAAAATAAAATCGTACACAGCCTCTAACCCCACCCCCTCCTGCTCAAGGATCTGTACTCTTTTTATGTCCGTGACAAATGTTGACAACTTTGGACGTCCCCAAATAACAATTCCACAATGTTGTTTTCTCTTTTCCTCGTCTCTTCTCTCCCCACAGGAAAGTCATCTTCACTTTAAGAGATTCCTTTTCACCCGCATCTTTTAAAGAAATTTCACATCACTGAGTGTTCATGGATCCCAAGGTACTCTCCACCCCCCCACCCCTTCATAGGTCCTAAAGACCTCTTAAAGATCTTTTGTGTTGATTTGTGTTGCTCTTAGGTAACATCCTCTTGGCTAAAGGAAGCCCAACCCTCAAGGAAAACTCCTTGGTGCTGATCGATTTTGAATATTCCAGTTACAACTTCAGGTGAGTGCCACACACCCGAACGAATTTCAGGTTGGTTTTTTATCGCCGGTTCTGGCCCTCTGTCAAAACCACCACTGTTTTCGTCAAGTTTTTTACTTCATTTTTGTCTTTGTGTTGTTTCTCTCTTGACCCAAACCCCGTACCTTTTGTACACACATTTTGTCAATCCACAGCTTCTTGACCCTTTCTTCCTGTTAGCTCAATGAGGTAAGGCTCAAGGGAGTGTCACACTTCATACGCATGGTCTGGGTTTCGATTGCCGGCCTGCCCTGAATATTGGAACTTCAAACAGGATGCCAATTAAAAAAGTATCGATAAAGAATTTGTTTAAGGTTCATCGGGATGAAATTCTCGCAGTTTGTTTTTTGGTCCTCAGAGATGTTATTTTGATTGGAATGATCTTGTTTTTGTAATTGTCCCTGTAAGCGACGGGCGTAATTTTCACTTAAATCCTTTTCAGGCCTTTGATTAAGTCGGGATTGGGTGGCATGGGTGTCTAAATGATTGGGATCTGGTTACTATCTCTGAGTCAACATGGAACCTTGGTTCAGGTTTGTTTACCAGAGCGACGTACACAATTTCACTATAAACCACTGTTTCTCTCTGTAAACAGCAGATGTAACTTTCGTTCTTCCAAGTGACAATTTTTGCTTTTTGAACTACCAGGGCGGCAGACGTGGCTAACCATTTCTGCGAGTGGGCCATCGATAACAACAAGGAGAGTGCGCCGTTCTTCGCCCTGAACTCGGAGGACTTTCCAACGGAAGAGCAGCAGCTGAAGTTCATCCGGACGTACCTGGCAGAGTTCAAAGAGGACAGCGAGCGAAGTGACGGGGACAGCCCCGAAGGCAACCGCGAGACGGTGGAGGCGGTTGAGAAAGATATGCTTCGAGAGATACAGAGGTATGGCTGCTTCTGCCAATTTGTAACGGAACTGAGTAAACACAGCTTCGCTGCCATTACTATTGGGCAGTACGCCAAATTGTACACATTTTTATTTGTAATAAAAGTGAGCCAAATATGTAAAAAGAATCTTTTAATAGTACCCAAAACACAAACACAATCATACAGGGATCGTGCGTTTTCAATAGTAGCACCCAGATTATGGAACGAGCTTCCCCAAAAATTAAGAGATATTACTAACACAGATTGTTTCATGAAAGCATTAAAAACCCATCTTTTAGTTTAAGTAGACTGCACTAAGTAATAGTACTTTATTCTTTAATTGTATATTTTTGTTTGTTGTTGTAGGTTGTATTATGTTTTGCTTATATAATTTTGTAATTACATGTAAAGCGCATAGAGAGTGTTCACACTATTATGCGCTACATAAATATATATTATTATTATTATTACCAGCTGAAATTGGCCGGTGAAATTTTCACGCACCACCCAATCATCTGATAGAGCCCTCTTTGACTCAACGTCGTCAGGTCATGTTCAAAGAGACTGTGACCGTGTTTATATCGCACACTTAAACTTGGCCACGTGATGTCCTCTCGACCAATCAGAATGAATAAACTGACCCAAGTATTCATGACTTTGGTTTCAACCCCTCTACAGGTTTACTCCGGTTATCCATTTTTTGTGGACCTCTTGGAGTTGCGTCCAGGCTAAAGTCTCTCAAACATCGTTCGGCTACATGGTGAGTAAAAGTTCTGTTTCAGAACGAAGCACGGAATTGGTGGTTCTCATCACATTAAACTGATATGTTCCAATCTGAAAGCTCACTGTGGTAGGTCATGACCGAGAGGTCGCGACACCAGGTCATGACCGAGAGGGCGCGACACAAGTTCTGATGGTGGGTTTGACTCCTGGGCCCAATTTCATAGAGCTGCTTAAGCAGAAAATAATGCTAAACAATTTCCTGCTAAGCGGAAATAAGCAGGATACCAGTCACAAATTGTACATGTGACATGGTAGTTTGGCTGGTAACCTTATTCTGGTAAGCAGCTTTATGAAATTGGGCCCTGGTCATGACGTTTTGAAAAGCAAAAAGGTTGCACAAGTGTTCGTGTCGAGATCCTAAAGTGGATTTGATCAACAGATCTACTTGGTCCAAATATGGTGTCTAAAACTCATAAGAGAGGGATTACAAAAATGATTTCACTCGTTACTGGTACCCCAGTGAGCCAACAACTTTGATTGCAGGTGGTGGGGGGCGGGGGTGTTGGAAAACTCGGAACCTAGCACAGGCTGTCAGTAAGACATCTGGCCTGCTACAAATAACAGATGGCTCCACATTATCAGAGGGTTGGATCTTGGTAGGTCTCTACCTCTGTACAATTTTGTGCACAAAGTACATGTATGAGTGAAAATATTGTTTAGCCCCTCAAAAAAAAAAATACAATTCCGGGGTCTGATCCCCCTATTAGATATGTGGAATGGTCCAGTCTGGGGTATTAAGGACTTTGACTCCACCAGGGCATGGCACTTTGGAGAAAGCATTGAAATAATTAAAATGTGCCACGACTTAGTGTTACCAGACCTCACTCAAATAGAAAAATAATCAAATGATTGGCTTAACTTTTTTACAATTGGCAGGTCAGGAAAATTTTTATATATTTTTATAAGGCCCTATATGAAACCTAGAGAAAGAGAATGAATCTAATGAATCGCCAATTAAACCAATGATGGAGTTTACCTTTAGAAGGTTTCATCAAGTTGCATTTCCCCTGAACAAATTTGTCAAATTCTGACTTTTTACCTTCTTCTGAACAAACTGCATATATGTTGAGTTTATAGGTACATGTATTATACAGGATTAGTTAGGATTAAAAACATCGTTTAGATTTAGTCTGAAAGCTTACTGACTATGAAAATCATACTATAATTTTTTTCGCTGTGAAATATTTCCCATTGAAATTTAGTCTGAAAGTTTACTGATTATAAATTAAATACTATAATGTTTTTCTCTGTGAAATATTTCCCGCTGAAATTAAGTCCTATTTTTTAGAAAACTGTATCTGAAAACCTGAAGGGAAAAAAAAACCTCTGCAGCAGATTTCGGTTGTTACAACCCAAATTAAGGACATTGTGTTTACATGCTGAAAATTGTGCATGGGTTTTACACTAACTTTTTTCCGACTCAACTGATTATGCCCGAATTTTCGCAGGTTTGTTATTTCATTTGTACAGTTGATCACTCAAAATATTATGAACACTGTCTGCGACTATTTTGTCAGCTCTACAATTCTTCCTAATTAATAGTTATTTTACATTTGTTTTCCTGCTAGGAATATGGACTTGCTCGTTTCAACGAGTATCTGAGGACTAAGGAAGCCCTTCCCAGTGACCTGTGATCTTTTATCTTTGACCTTTGATCTTTGATCTTTGACCTGAGGTTGAGAATTCCAGAGTCTTCATACAGCATTTGCTGAAGTACATGTATGCGCTACTACTCAGGCTCCTTAGTTAATGGCTCTCATTTTTTGTAAATACAACTTTTTAAAATAATTATCGTGCATGAGGGTAAATATTAAGGGTGGGTTCTCCTTAGGCCCATACTGGCAAATTGTGGCTGATGAAACTCTGAAAAATCTTCTGGATTGATTTGTTTTGTCTTCTTTCTTGACTGAAGATCATTTCACAATAAATCAATAAACCATTAGGAAAAAACTATTAAGAACGCCACAAATTGCACCGTAGGGCTTTTAAAACCAAAGATAGACACCAAATAAAAAACATTCCAAAGATTGTTTCCTTTCAGCTGCTTTAGCCACATTTCCAAACTTTGGCTCCAGAATGCCGCAGTTTTTTTTAAATCTTGGGGAGAAGCCTGTGTTAAGGTGTTTGGCTTTTACTTTCAACTGTTTAACTTTTTTGCTTGATATTCCGTCAAAACTATGCAGCTGATCTTAGAAGGTGTCGGAATTAACGGCTTGGGGTTATGGGTAGGTTGCTGAACAGGCCTATTCTCCCATGTTGGTGCAGCCACTAGCCTTAGCCAAAGCCGCTTGATCCCGACATGATTTGTACATGTTCAAATTGCGACTATTGAAATTAGTCTGGTGCCCTGATTTCATCTTTTGCTGCAAATGAGTACAGGGGTCAAGGGATAAGATAAAGATGAACACTGATATGCAAGGGTCTGTGTTTTTTTTAGAAACTTGCATTACATAAAGTGTATTGGGTTTCTTTTTACTTAACAAATGGGACCTACAGCTTTACGTCCCATCTGATAGATGAAGCAATAGTGGTTAAGCATCTTGCTCAAGGACACAAGTGTCGAGAGCGGGACTCGAACCCGCACCCTGCAGATCAGAATTACCAAAGCTTGATTCCAGTGCACTTGACTTGACTGCTCGGCCAAGACAGACCATAAATAATAACCACCGAAATGTGAAAAGGGGGGCAGGGCATCCGAACATTTTAGGGGTGATAAACAGACTTGATGCCGTTTATGTTATCTAAATTTTTCTCGCTTCTGTCAGAGTGCAAACTATCACCCTGATCACTGAAGAAATGCCTGAAAACGTTTACAAGAAAATATGTGCCATTTTCAACTCTTAGTTAAATTGTTTGTTTGGTTTTTTTTTGCCAACAGTATTCGATTATATTTAAACTTCATTGATACATTTTATGTTAATTTTTTTGTGATGTATTCTTTCTTTTTTTTTCTTCTGTTTGGAATGTATGACTTTGTTAAGCAGTTTTGACCATGTTTCACAAAATAGCATAGAAAACGTTTGGAGTTTATACTTTCCCTTTGGACATTTTTCTCAACTGTTTTTACAAAATGTGCCGTTGGTTTTCTGCACGTATGGTAGTCATTTGGAAGCATTGTGTTCATTCTGGTTTGAAATGATATTACTATAAAGTGACTTTTTTGCAAAGATGATGGGACATATGGCATCATTTTCAAGCATACAGTCAGTCATTGAGCAAACATATTCCATAGCGAAAGGCCTAAAGTTCATAGTGCCTTGAATTTTAGAAAAAAACAAAAAGGTTTTTTTCTGTGTCTACTTTAGTCATTAAAAAGTAGAAGATTGGAATGAATGTACTCCTCCAAAAACCAATAATGTACCATCCCTTCATGATATGTTTCTTTGAAACTAGAGGATTGGAATGAATGTACTCTTCCAAAAACCAATGATGTACCATTCCTTTATGGTATGTTTCTTGAAAACTAGAGGACTGGAATGAATGTGCTCTTCCAATAACCAATGATGTACCATCCCTCTTCAAAAAAACAATTAACTTTTGTCTCTGCACAAAATCATGTCACTGGTGTACCTCTCTGTATGTTTTCACAAAGAGCTAAGATTGATCTAACTGTATATAAATCTTAATTACTAAGCAAAGTGTGATGTCACAATAGAATCACTACAGTAATACTGACAACTCATCTTAAGATGAATCTTAGTGCTTTTGTGAAATCGACCCCGTGAATATTTGTGAATATTGTTAAACACTCGCCACTTTTATACCAAATAATTTTATCACTTTGGGAAATCAGTACCCATAAAGAGAGAAAGGAAACAACATCCCTGCTGCTGGTTAGTTGTTCATTACTGTTTGTATTGAATAGACCTAATATGCACATGACGTCACACTCTCAAAGAGCGCCCTCGCTGAGGCAATTATTTGCTTTTTCAGGGATGAGAAGTTTCAAACTTCTGCCTGAATTAAGACTTTCTGATGCCTACATTTTGAAAAAATGTAGCTGTTAATATTTTACTCCCATGTTTAAAAACAATACTGCTCTTTTTATCTGCTTCTTTTGTGCTGAGGATATTGTTCCTAAAAGCTCCCTGGAATCTATAACTCCAGGGGTTATCAAAAGGTGGAAAGGCTATCTTTCCAAAATACCTCCCGAGTCAATTTGGATCCTTTTTCCAAACTTTTTTTGCCTGCCCTTACTCCCACCCCGTAGTTTACCCTTCCATCCAAGATGTTTGGGTTGTTTTTTTTCCTTTTTTAATTTAATATATTAAGGAATTGTTCTTCCATATTTAAGTTTTTGTTGCCATATTAAGAAACAGTGAATTATTTATATTTTGATGTGATACCTCATGCTGAAATCAGGGACTTGTCAGAAGTAGTGAAATGCCATTTAAAGTGAAGACGACCGGAACATCAGCCTTGATATGTGAGAAAGACTCGCTCGTTCTTCACTTTGAACAGTATTAATTATGATATTTTTTGATAATATGTTTTGAATATTTAAAATGGTAAGCAACCTATTTGATAATGAGCTGGTGTATTTAGGGCAAATAGGATTAATTACAACACTCCTACTTGGTTGTATCAGGCCGATCCGAAGTGGTGGCTACGACTGTGGCTGCGGCTGGATTGTCATCATGCAGTGAAATATAGGGCATTCTTAACAACGCCCTTAGCAACACTCGTAGCCGTAGCCGCCACTTTGGATTAGGCCTATGAGTTGGGTGGTATTTATTGAACTGACTGGCCTTTCAAAATTATCCACTGTGGTTTTTGAATGTAAGATGCACTATGCTAGCTTGCGACAAGATATCGTGTGGTGAATGCATCTACACTACAAAGTCGGTCCTACTGTCCGACCATTCAATTTCATCCACTTATTGAACTGACTGACTATTCACAATCATCCACTGTGGTTTTTGAATGTAAGATGAACTATGCTAGCTTGCAGTACGATATCATGTACTGAATGCTTGTACATATCACAAAGTCAACCTTCTTACAGTTTGACCATTCAATATCACCCACTGTGGTTTTGAATGTAAGATGAACTATGCTAGCTTGCAGTACGATATCGTGTACTGAATGCTTGTACATATCACAAAGTCAACCTTCTTACAGTTTGACCATTCAATATCACCCACTGTGGTTTTGAATTTAAGATGAACGATGCTAGCTTGCAGTACGATATCATGTACTGAATGCTTGTACATACATGTATCACAAAGTCAACCTTCTTACAGTTTGACCATTCAATATCACCCACTGTGGTTTTGAATGATAGATGCACGAGCCTGCAACACGATATCTTGTGGTGAATGCGTCTACAGTACACAGTTGAATTTGTTCTGAGTGGTCAGGTGGTTGTTAAACTCACTGGGAAAAATATATACTGACTAAATGTAATCACTTTTGATGGTCAACATTTTTATTTATTGACTAAATTCATATATATATATTTTTATTTTTTTTTTTTTGGGGGGGGGTCTTTTCATACACCTGCTGTTTTTTTTGGAGGGGGGGGGTTTTCTCCAGAAAATCCTTTTCTTTTTACACCCCAAAAAAGATATATATATTTATATGTATTTTTTTTTTTTGGGGGGGGTGGTACATGAAGATCAAATTCTTAAATAAAACATGAAGATAAAACCAAATTGAATGCCCCAGATTGCAGAGTAGGGCTTTTAAAATGCAAGCTTTGGCGCCTTGCGCTCGAAGTTAAGTTGTTTTGTTGTTTTTTCAACAGCCTATCACATCCCTGTTTTTATTCTTAATAAACCAACCAAAAATCTTAACACTAACGGCTTGAAATCAAGTCTTCTACAAATTAAATGGCTACTGAAAATGTTACTCAAGTTTGGACCCCAAAATAGGGAGTCGGATTTTGAGGAAACGGGGAAAAGTGGAACATTTCTAACATTTCAAAAGAAACATACTTGTCAGTAACTACATGTATACCCATCCAGTTATGATGTTCCTTAATTATTTTATAAAATAAATATTAGCCTTTGGTGGTTATATTATGATGGTTAAATCATACAAATTTTGTCAAGTTTTGGTCTCTATTATTTTGTCTGTGCATGTACATACGTTGGCTTTCAGGTTGGCTCGGTCATTTTTTCCCTGCCCATAACCCGCCTGGTAGAGCTGTTTGAATCTCGTACCAGAGCCTTGCGTGTGGAGAGGTTTTTCAGTCCATACCTGATTGTGTGGGTTTCCCAAAGACAGGGTCGCATCTGAAATACCTGCAGATATAAACATAAAAATAATTGGTAATGATCAACAATTGTTTACTTGTGTCAATCGTAAAGCTCACTGATTCTAAAGTTCATACCAGTACCAATCCTCCAGAGCTAAGTTTCCATCTGAAAGCTCACTGATTCTAAAGTTCATACCAGTACCAATCCTCCAGAGCTAAGTGTCCATCTGAAAGCTCACTGATTCTAAAGTTCATACCAGTACCAATCCTCCAGAGCTAAGTGTTCATCTGAAAGCTCACTGATTCTAAAGTTCATACCAGTACCAATCCTCCAGAGCCAAGTTTCCACCTGAAAGCTCACTGATTATAAAGTTCATACCCAGTACCAATCCTCCAGAGCCAAGTTTCCATCTGAAAGTTCACTGTTTATTAATTTCCAAAAACTTAAACTTTTGTTGAGGTTTTTTAAAAGTTTTTTTAAAAATGCATTCCGGTTCTTCAAGTTTCATGGAATATTTACAGTTTGTTAGGATGGAATGCATTTGAACTTAAATAGTGAATTTAAAAGACTTTACACTCCCAAAAAGCAAGCTTTCCACCATTTTTTCTTTAATTGGCGCAATGCACAATGATAACATGGAAAAAAGATTTAGGGGGCCTAGATGCAATGTATTGATTATTATTTATTTTATTATAATTTTGTTATACAATGTATGTGTTATGATGATTTGTTGAGGCAGTATGAAATAAATTTGATTAAGTTATAGAAAGGAACATCATGATGATTAGAGACTCAAAAATTAATGACCATAAAAACTGTTTGTTTTTGAACACTGGAGAGATGTTGAAATTATAAAACTTTGTTAGAAACTGCTCCCTTTGAAGTAATGTAGTTTTAGAGAAAGAGATAATTTTTCACCCCAAAAATTGAATCTGAAAAAGGCTTCAGGCATAACATGCATAAAGCATTAGCACACAATTACATGCAAGAAGGGCTTTTTTCTTTATTTATTTTCTTGCGACTTCGATGACCAATTGAGCCCAAATTTTCACAGGTTTGTTATTTTATGCATATGTTGGGATATACCAAGTGAGGATACTGGACTTTGGCAATTACCGAAAGTATGCCCTGCCTCTAATGTTACTATCAATCAATATTTAAAAAATAAATGAATTTGAACGCGCCACGAGAGGGCGCCAATTAAAACAATGGCTGGTTCGCTGCCCGACTTTCCATCGATTTGTTGTTATGTAATGATTACCAGTGACGTAGATTGTAAAGTCAAAAAGACGGAAGTAAAAAACCACAGACTGAACGAAAAGTGGCACGAAACTTTCTCCAATGGAAACAGATTTCCACGAGAACGGAGAGTCCCCACAATTAGCTGACTGACTTTGCAGGGAGATAAAGGAAAGAGACGTTTGTCCCGTGAACGAACACTGAAAGGTACGATTTAATTGTGCTTTGAAAATGTTTGTAAATTAGACCTAAATCATGAATATATAGTCAGTGTGTCACAAACAATACACAACAATAGTCATATTAAATTTATTGCATAAAATAAAAGATTCCGAGCATGCAAAACAAATGTAGGTTTTATGAAAAAGAGAAAAACAAGTTACATATGCTAAGTAATTTATTAAGAACAGTCCTAAGATTAAGAAACTCATTGAGCGTGGGTAGTGACCGCGGGAGTTTTTATTGGGAAGACGTGGCCGCATGCCAGTGCAGCGTGAGGGGAGAGGAGGCATGATGTGATCGAGAAGACATCAGACATGTCAGAAGCTAGAGGCAAGGAGAAGTGGAGACGGACATGACGGAGAGTGTGGGTTGTGATTGGGAGAGGACGTTCGATTTACGCATATAGTGATACAGCTATATATTAGTAATTACATAGAATTTGGACTATCTTTCCCTTTTTGAAATCATCTGCGGAGGCGCAGAGGTGATGTATAGCTTTGAAGTGTACCTCTGGTCTGCATTCTATATAAGTGTACCAAATTAAAATAGCTTATTTAATCAAATGAGATATTGCTTATTGGTAACAATGAGTGAAAAAGTGGTGGCTGGATATGGACATTTTTCTGTTCTGGAATTTGATGTTGTTTAAAACAATGGTCAAGTGACTGTGATTTAATTTATTCATGGCCGAAAATCTGCCTCGGTATGCTGCTGGAATCTCGGAATGCTTCATTAAGGACTTTCATCCCATTGAGCATGTTGAGCTGAATATGGCGAACAGTGGTGGCAGTTCTTGTACATGTTGTATGCCACATTTGTAAAACAGCGGCACAATGGTCTGGAATCAATCAGGGATTTTACAAGGCAAGTTTTCCAGAACCTGTTGTTGCTCTGTCGTAGGCAAAGCTAAGGTGTATCAGTCACTACAGGTGCCTGCCTTAACACGCTACACTGTTATTATACAGTTTTTTGAATATGATTTGAATTATGATTCTTACCTAATAGGCCTATTACATCATACATGTACTTCTCAAAACTTTTCCCATAAAAAATATTTTGAAATACCCATTATAAGTTGTTCAGATACAATAGAAGCACCCAAACCTATGAAGTCACTTCACTGCTAAATGCAACAAATTCAGTCAAAGCATGACATCTGAGTTGACTGCCAAATGCAACAGATAACAACAACTATTACCATTTGTGCATATTGTTGCATTTAGCATGGTTAGGGTTAAGTTGAAAAATAACCCCCAAAAGATTGCCTATTAAGGTGATTTTTGGAGATGCAAATTTCCGTGGTATCCATCTGTGAACATTCTTTTACAGGAATGCAAACACCTTTAGTGACAGTTTTTCCTGCTTTCTCAACAAATAGACACTATTCAACTAAAACTTTCACAATTGACTTAATTATTGATCTTTCTTGATAATTTTGCCTGCTATAAATCATTGACAGTAAACCAAACAATGAGCCAACCTTTTAAATATAAAAGCTTATTATAAGTTTTATTATTCAACATGAAAGTAGTCATGTAAAGTCTGTTCTAGTGTTAAAATAACACTGCGGAATGTAGGTTTGTGCACTGTGGATCTACCGATTCCAATTTGAAATATGAGCAAACCAGTGGAAGGAACAGTGTCAACACACTCTTTAGGATCATCTAGACTTGTGGACAAGTCGTTAAATGTTTGTCGCGGTGATAGTCGAGTCGTGGTGGCGGCGTTATTCATTCAGGGCTTCACGATCGAAGACTGCTCTCGCGAGATCACTGCTCTCGCGCGAAGCTGCTGGCTGCCGACTACTCCCTGTTAAATGAAACTACACAGTCGCGAGAGCAGTAGTCTTGCGGGGGCCAGCAACAATGCCAGTGTCGCGAGAATCATGGAGAGAGTCGGAACGCTGTCACCACGACAGACATTTAACGACTTGTCCACAAGTCTACATGGATTAAAAATACATACAGAGTAGAACACAATTAGCCAGTCCTCACATTTGTAAAACCACAGACCAGTGGTGTTGTACAAAGCAAAATGTAACAAGGGATTGAAAGAAAATGTATTTCATTTTATAGGGGATTAAGATTTAGGACAAGATTTAACAAAAAACGCGTGTACACTTAATCCAGCAAGTGCGATGATAGATTCGGATCAGATCCCGCAAGGGTGATCAAGCTGACTGCTGAAGCATTACACCTGAGCCTGATCTCGCATCGATCCCCGTTGCACGGTCAGCTCCTGTTGAATGGGAACTTTCACACTGCTCGTGTGAAAGGTCAACTGAACATTCAAGGTCATTGACTATGCGCACAGTCCGCACACATCATGTACACACAAGCAGTGTTCTCCACACGTATAGGTTTTGGGAGGGCAGGCCACCCTCCCAAAGTTTAAGGCCGCCCTGCAAAAATAATTGGCTGCCCTGCCCAAAAAATGACAAATCACGAAAACGAAAGCAACTTCGACGGCAGCGCTCAACACTGTTACAAGCTTCCTTTACACAGTACACACAGACTATTTGTCGCCTGCACTCATTCATGAAGCCTGTTAACAGATTTACACACTGGTGTAAATGTAGCTGTTTCTCCCCAGCCTTATTCACTTCTTTTTGGTCTTAAATGTTGTTCAGGTTGGCATTAAAAGGGGCTTAAAAAAGTCTTAAATATTACTTTTTGAAGTGTGCAGCAGCCGATTTCACGAAACGCTAGGATTAATCCTATCTCGAGTTAGGACGAGTAACTAGTCCTAACTTAGGATTAATCTTAAGGTTTACATGTTACAGTGCAAGGCTGGGACTCGTCCTAAGTCCTAAGATTAATCCTAAGTTAGGAAGAGTTTGGTGAAATCGACGGCAGATCTACCAGAACGCTTCGTATTAAAGGTACATGTAGAGAAATAGAGAGGGTGTATGGCATGTATGGAGCAATTCATGGTGTACTGTTTGTCGTTCAGCCCCAGCGCCTCAGTTTGGTCAAATTGTTTTTGGTTCGGCCTATAGAGCAAGATGGGCCTACCTTGATCCATAAGAAGACTATATCAGACAATGTTGTCTTTTCTTTTATACGATCTGTTATTCCAGAAAGATTCAACGACCTTTGGACATTGCCATTCAGGTTGAACACAAGTTTTGTTTTAGTGGCCTTGGAGGCTGGTTGAATGCATTGTGCAATTTGTGAAACTGATGGTATGCCTTGTTTGTTATCTTTTTCCTGCGTACATCAAAGGCCATGAAAGTCTTCCCAAAGTATTAAAGGCCTATTTTGTAATTTATATTTTACTGTGGGGTTCCGCTTTTTGTCATTTTCCTCACACATAAAACAATAAACAAATAAAAGAAATTTATAAGTCTTTGATTGATTTTCATCTCTGATGTTGAAACTTGAATTTAGTAGTGTTTAATTGTCTTTTGATTATGAGCCACTTTTGATTTTATGCATCTTTTACAAGTAAAAAAAAATCCCTCTTTATACAGTCGACTCTTGTTAAATAATAAAGTTGCCGGGAGTGGCCAAGTTACCTCTTTATGACAAGAATGTTATTTTAAAAAAGAATTCAGCAAAATGAAGAAACACAAAGTAGAAATGAGATTCAGGACTTCAGAGTGTGTACTCTTTATTTTTTAAGCAGAACTTCTTTATAATGAGGGTTTGATGTAACGAGGATTGACTGTTCAATAAGCACCTGTACATGTATGTGTGCACCTACCACAGACTACCTGACTACCACAAAGTGTCAGGGAACTTATGTAGCATTGAGTTGTGCATGTCGTCTACTTCCGTTTAGTAGTAATTACACATTGTACAAGGACAGTACATTGTATGCAGTCCTTGAACTTCGCTCTTGAAGGGGCACGGCAATTTTCCTCTGGTCAGGGGCACTCTATGAGGAAAATGTAAATTTGTTGGAACCTTGCAATGGGTACCACAGCAAAAGCACAGGGCACCACCTGACTACGGCAATTGCTGTGGGTGCCATGGGATTTCAAGGCCTGTTATAATGTACATTGTGTATGAATGACAATGTAATGTACTGTGGACTTGGTCTTCACAGTCTCTCAGCTGTGGAACTTTTGTGGAACTTTTGTGGCAAGTGCCACTTGTGTACAGGAGAGTGCACCAATAGGCAGGATAAGGTGAATTTATACGTAACCTGCTGAAAATAACCTGAAAGGTCCAACAGACCACTCCTTTCACCCTTTATTTCCTGAGGGTGCGACTTGCGTTCCACCAGGAAATGTTTTGCTGATCTGTAGGCCTATGTAAGCCTAGTTTTACAGAAGGTTTTGGACACTGTCCTATGCCTCTGTAATTTGTCATACCTTTTTTTGTTACCGTGTACTGTGGCGAATGCCCCTCGTGCTTGAATTAGGGGGTGAAATCCACAAGTGCAGCTCAAAGTTTTTTTACCAGAATTTGTTTTACAAGACCAGAAACAAAATGAGAAAACAAAAAACTCGCTATAAAATGCACAATTTAATCTTTACCTACCATTTTACATTTGAACTGTTTTGATTTGAAATCGCTAAGAAAAGATTTACCTCATTTGTGTTATGGGTTAAGTGTACTTTGATATATATTTTCAATGGATTTAAAAGATGATTCTCAGACTGTCAAAGTGAAAGTCAATAATGACATTTGAACATCTTAGCCCTTTTTAATTTAAAAAAATTGAGATATTACAGTGAGGTAGGGCCTATTATTCTTAGACCGCTGAACATGCCAGACGTGTCGGGTCTGAGTTTTAATAGGCCTACTAGCCCAATGCTAGAATCAGTGCTAGAAAAAGCTAAAAAAAGTACTCAGCTGGCCAAGATCGTCAGTTTAATTCCGGATAACCTACAAAGTTGTTTGTTTTAAAGCCAGAAAAATACATTGAAAGCTACTGATGTTGGAGACCTTTGGTCTAAAATATCTGGTTCATTTGAGGCATTACTTTGTTCTTCAGTGTATCTACAGATTTTATTATGAAGCCATTCAATTTTAAAAGTTGAAATTTGGGGGTGGGTGGGTGGGTCAAAACAATTTTTTTATTTATTTTTTTTTTAACATTGACTGTTCTGAACTTCAGGAAACTATGCATTCTGGGTTTTGTGTACGACGAGTGTGCCCTGGTTTACATGTACTTATGTTCCACTGGTTATCGGTATGACGTATGTAGTACCGGTCGGTATCAGATTCTCAATAATTTAAATATTAGGCCAGTATTTTAAAAGGGAGCTTCTCAAAAAGTGGGCACATTTTAGGCGCAAAAGAGCTCAGCCCAATGTGCAGTCTAGTCTGGCACCCCATATGCGGACATGTGGAGGTTTTTGTAGACCAAAGGAGGCTTCTAATTGAAGTTGTCGCAACTCTCTCCATACACAGCTCTGAGCTGAACCCTTGAACTTCACAACGTGTACCGACCGGTACTACGTACGTCATACCGATAACCAGTGGAACATTAGTACATGTAAACCAGGGCACACTCGTCGTACACAAAACCCAGAATGCATAGTTTCCTGAAGTTTATTTATAAAGTAAACCCCATGGTCTCTAAGGAGCGGGATACCAATTTCCTATTTTTCTGTGGTTTAATTCTGACTGTGCACATGCGGTGTATGACTACCGGGCTGGGTTCGGCCTCAACTCATCTGCCCACAGTTTGTACTTTGTTTTCAGCTCATACAGTCCTCTCCGCTGACTACACTTCTATGACCATCAGGAACTCTGAAATAACCAGATTGTTTTTTCGATCATGGACTTTGGTCAATGTTGGTAACAGTAACTGGAGTTGTTCAGTTGGATATTCGAGTTGTGGAAAATTGTGAGAGAACAGGCTCAACCTTTGCACCTGTTTTCGTTTTCATCTTCATCGTGGAAACACCGGGAAATTTGTTTACACGTTGAATTTCCGTGAATTTTGTTGTTTGAGGATCTCATGCATGGTGTATCTTTGTCTTGTTACATGTACTTTGTAACAGAAATGTTTGTCTTTTAAAAAAAAAAAACACTGATTTCATATGAACCAGAGGAGGATATATTTTGTAACAACTGTTAATTAGTAGTTTGGGAGGGTAATCATCCGTACTCGCGCCTGAAAAGCTGAATTGTGAAGGCACGGGGCTACAACGACAGCCACAGTCATGCAAGGGTGCCTTTGGCAGCCAGCCACATCCCATATGACCACGGAGCACAGCCAGAGATTGAAAGTGTTTGATTGTTCCGGAGGGAGAAACACCAGAGGGCCCAGAGAAAAGCCCGCATGGCATCAGGCGAGAACCGACGCAGAACTCGACTCACATATGGCCTTAGCCAGGAATCGAACCAGGGCCACAGTGGTGAGAGGCAAGCGCTTTACGCACTACTGTACATGTAGCCACCCATGCCCCTCAGACTGTATAATTCTTGCTAAGTACTTGCTTAGGGAAACGATTGAAATTGACTGAAGACTTAAGGCGTCAGGTTTGTTTTTAATACAGCATTTTTAAAACCTAACTTTAGACTAAGTGTGACTTTCAGTTTTGCTTTCTTTTAGATTCCACAGTGCCAAAGATGGTATAGACCGCCGTCAAATATGACATCGAGGGCTGCCAAGGGTGACAACAAGCCCCCTGTAGCATCTCAAAGAGGTGTCACCAGGCTCAAAGATCGGATCCATCTCTTTGAAGGGTTGTCTGCACAGTCCAATGGGAACACTCAAAAAAACACCTCTTCGAACAACACCGAGGAGGTGTTGTTCGTGAGGTATCCTAAAGTCATCTTGCCGGATCAGAAAAGATGGACGCAGATCGAGGTGGGGGCAGCAGACTCCAATGTACATCCATGGCCGCAACAGCCTAATGGGAAAGGTGCGGAGGGTGGGAGTCCCGCAAGCGACGTGAATCAAAACTCATCAAGCAAGGTAGAAAATATCAAGTCACCAGTTTTGTCGCCAACTGGTTGGAGTCGGAGCAAAACGCTTGGTGCGAGGAATGGATCTCCGATTGATAAACCGTTGTTACCATCGAAGCCAACAGGGTTGACCATGACCAAGAAGGGTCAGCTTCTGTTTGGGGACCACAAGGATGGAAACAGCACCTCTAGCCCGAAAACAAGTACAGCGCCAGAAGATCCTCACTCAAGTAATGGCTCTGACTTAGTCTACGTAGAAGGCACTCCGGTAAAATTACGGAAAAGTCGGAACAGTTCAATTGACTCTGCTGAAGTGCGGACTTCAGTGTTGTTGATGGTCAACAACTTTGAAAACAAGGAAGAGACAAATGGGACCAACATAGGACACGAGAAGAAGGTTGACATCAGAAGACAAAGTGCAGACATCAATCAAGGTTTTCCGAGGGATGAAACAAGAACAATAGGAGAGCCTTCCTCAATGGCGTCTGAGAAGAACTCTTTTAAGTTTACCCGAAGAAGGTCAAAGAGTCTCTCACACTACGTGCCATCTTCATCCATTAAACCACAGGGGCCACCAACTAAACCACAAAGAACATTTGAGCACGACATATACATGGAAACTAAAAAGGTGCTTACGCGAACACAGACAAATCCCCAGGAAAGATTGACAAGTACTCATATGGAGAGCACAGAGCAGAACGATGAAGACGACAACGACAAAGATTATTTACTCCTGACCTCGTGCTCCTCTCCTCCTAAACGTCCTCTGAGTGCCCCTCCTCCTCCCCCTACTAAAAACCAAGACCAACCTCCATCAAAGTCCTCGCCATCAGTCAAAACCAAGAAGCTACCTGCTATCCCAAATGTTGCGCCGTACTCACCAAAGCTTCCACAAAATCCCAGAAACATTAAGAAATATGTGGTTGAACGACGCTCCTCTCCATCACCACCTACTCCCCCCGTCACCCCAACCGAAGAGCGCCCTCGTAGTGAAAGCGCTTATGCGACGTCCTCCAAGCATCGGACATCTCGTCTGAGAGACTCTCACAGATCCTTTTCAAGCGAGGACATCAGTAAGCTCTCTTCGCATTATTCTCCCAGCAAACTAAGCCCTGCTGGCAAGAATACATCGGAGTATGCTGAGCCTCTTGTGCCAGACGGCGTCAAGCAGGCCATCAGCGAGGAATGCCTCTTCCTGCCCGGGGAGAATCGGAAGGCGATTGTGGACTCCGAGGGCTACAGCATCCCTGGAAGTCATCTGTGGAAAAAGCTGCAACCCGCCGAAGAAAAGAAGGCGCTGAACTTTCACGGAAGGGTTCAGTCTTGGAAATCCACGGTAGGTTTGAAGTTCGCCAGTGAGAAATCAGTAACATGTAACCCACTCTCTCCATTGATGGCTTAAATTCCATGTGTCGGTTTGCGTAATTATTGCAACGCATGCGTATTGGGCATCCAAAATGCGTATTCCTAAAATTCATGTGTAATGTACAGCACATCGTTTGAAAAAAAAACCAGACCGCCATCTACCACACAAAACTGCAATTACAGTCTGGTGGTACACACATGTATAGCATTTCTACTTTTAAAAATGACTGGCCAGATCTTGTCTATTTTTGTCTTGCACTAGAACCTTTAAGTTCAGGGGCCGATTTCACAAAGAGCTAAGATTGATCATAACTGCAAATCAATCGTAGTTGCTTAGTAAAGTGTGATGTCACAATGTAAACCACTATGGTGATACTGACAATATGTCTTACGATGGATTTTATTGCTTTGTGAAATCGACCCCAGAAACTGATATTATTGTCTTTGAAATGTCTACAAACAATTTTTTTATATCACAATTAAATGGAGAGAATACCTTTGGCAAGTGCTCATTAAAAAATTAATGACCATGAAATCTTACTTGGTAAGAAGCACTGACTGACACCATTGATTATGTTGATATTGTACAACATTTTGAGAAACAATTCAGGGCTCGAGTTTGACACTTGACCGCAGGCCCGAGGCCAGTGATTTTAGTGTCAGGCCAGTAAACTTATGACTGTACAAGTCCGGCGGTCTTGTGTTTTTTTGTAATAACATGTCACTGTATTTTTTTATTAAACTGATCAACTGAGTATTGAAGTATTACCTGAAAGAAAAACTTGATAAATCTTCTCTTACTTAGTGCTTGGTACAAAAACAGCTCAAATGTGAAACTGTGTAGAGTGTTCTTTTTATTTTGATTCCGGTCTTGTAACAAATTTTCTGGTCCAGTAAAAGTTTTGAGCTACAAGCCCTGCAGTCTTGTGGGTTTTTTCCCCAAATTCGAGCCCTGAATTCAATTTCCTTCTATGGAATGTGGTTTTAGAGAACAGGGTTTTAAAAACAAATTTTCTATCTGAGAAACGTTTCTTGCAGAAGAATGTTTCTCAGATTGGTGTTCCAATTACAGATTATTCTTCCTGCATTGGACATAACATATGAGCGGGGTACCAGTGGCAGCAATGTAAACTTTATGGAATGTTGGTCGGTAAACTGTTTCTGCTAAGCAAGATTTTCCTGTGCTTAGCAAGTTTGTGTGCTAACAGGCTATATGAAATTGGGCCCAGGCCTTTATTTATACGGAGGTCACGGAGGCCACAGAGGCCAAGGCCTCTGTTGCCCCTGGTCTTGGCCTCTGTTGCCCCTGGTCTTGGCCTTGGTGCCCCTTCAAAAGTTTCCCATAGACTTTAGGATTTTACAATGAAAGTGCCTTTTGCAAAATGAGAATGGCCTTGCTCTCTCAAAGAAGAAATTCCAGGCATTGTATGTGTGAACGTGCGTGTGTTGTTTGGTGTGTGTTTTCATTAATAGACAATCCGCAATATGCAATATGGACACATGGATTTTAGGCCTTACCCTAATGCATTAATAATTTACTTGACTATTTCTAAATCAAACCCTTGTCTTTGTCTTGTTTTTATAAGTAAAACAGTTCATAATGTGGTAGTGTAAGAACTGCTTTTCATTCTTGACAAAAGTGCTAACCAATTAATCCTAACAAATGATATCAATCTCATTTAAACCCAAGGAGTGCTTTCCGAGGTAAATTCAAGCATATCATTGTCTTACATGCATTTATGTCTATATATGCCAGAGTGCTATCATTTTGATCTTGTCCCTCTACTAAATATACCACGGTTTCTTAGTTCTTCGAGAAAATAGAAAACTTCCTGTTTGGCAATGTTTGGTCATGCTCTTTCCTGCTTCCATTTAACGCGCCACGCTTTCGATTTCACATTAATTGTAAGTCAGGTGACAAGGTTGCTATCTCTCAATCAACACATTAAATGCAACGTCATGGTTTCGCCATGTACTGATGGTTTTTGTAACTGTTACAGGGCTCGAAATTAACACTGGACCGCAGGCCCGAGGCCAGTGATTTTAGCGACGGGCCAGTAAACTTACAACAGTACAAGTCCGGCGGTCTTGTGTTTTTGAAAAAAAACAAAAACAAACCTCAGTGCATTTTTAAATTTAAACTGATATTATACAAACTCTTTCAATTCTGTTGAGTATTGAAGCATTTCCCTTAAGAAAAACTTGATAAATCTTCTCTTAGTGCTTGATACAAAAACAGCTCAAATGTGAAACTGTGTAGATATAGTGTTCTTCTCATGTTGATTCCGGTCTTGCCATGTCTTGTAACAAATTTTCTGGTCCAGTAAAAGTTTTGAGCTACAAGCCCTGCAGTCTTGTGGATTTTCCCCCCAAATTCGAGCCCTGTTGAACCCTTTGGCCCAGCTGGGTCCACTTGCCCATGGGCAAGCTCAGTGCGTCACTATCCTCCACTCTACGGTCACCAAAGATTGAAGAGCGTAGAAGGCGCCAGATGGGGAACTTGGCCTGAAATGTGAAATGTGCACTGGACGCCATTTCAGCAAGCAACTCTTTTGATGCAACAATAGATCAGTGCAGACAATACCCATTGCTATCAAAGACTACAGTATAACATTTAGCATTTGCTTGCTGAAATGGCTCCCATATGAGTATTTCACTTTCCAACAATACTGTACAATGTACATGTTAGGTAGAGCTCCAGTTCCCCATCTTGCACTTTCTGCGCTCTATAATCTTTGATGGCAGGTGACTCAACGCAACATGTACGTAGGTAAGGACTTTGATAAGATTGGTGTGCTTGGCGTCTTGCTTAGGGTCAAGATGCTTTTGGGGTACTGTTACGTACCAAATCCCTCAAAATACTCCACTCTTTGGTAACTCAACACCCAAATGTTTGGACTCTGATAGTGGTATGCCTGGCCTCATGCTAAGAGTGGGTAATTTGGGGGTACGGTACCAAATCCATCAAAATACCCCATTCTCCCGAGGGCATATGGTCACCCAACACCAAAGTGTTTGGACTCTGATAAGATTTGGTATGGCTGACCCCAGCGATAGAGAATTGTTATTTGGTCAAACCGACCTACATGTAAATCTCCCACAATCCACACAAACAGGCTTAATCCTCAAAACCCAACTTGAGTCACTACATTCAGGGCTCGAATTTGGAGGGAAAATCCATAAGACCGCAGGGTTTGTACATGTAGCTCAAAGTAATTACTGGTCCAGAATTGTTTCTACAATATACCAGAATCTAAATTAGTTGAACAAGCACTACTTAGAGAGGGTCTTCTCATTTGTCTTATGGGTAAATGTACTTCAATTCTCAACAGAATTGAAAGATATTTATTCAAAAAAGTCTCTTTCACATAGACAGTGCTGGTATTTTATTCGAAATTGAAAGACACAAGAGCACCGGGCTTGTCCAGTCTTGAGTTTACCGGCCCGACACTAAAAATCACTTGCCTCGGGCCAGCGGTCCAGTTTTATTGTCTAGCCCCGACATTGTGGAATTCTAAAACCATCTCACCCTTTTTTCACCCCGATATTTTCATCCCAGTCTGATCCCTTCGTCTCTGTTTGCCCCAGCCCCTCTCCTTGTGAGACAGCCCCTAATGAAGTTTGTCCTTGGCTATGTCCCCAGTTTATTTATAAACTAACCTTCCTACTCCCCCCCATGTGTAGTTCCTATCCATGACATTGTTTTATACTCCTTTCCCTTGTGACTATTGAAGTTTATTTAAAGGAGAATGCAATGGAGTTTAATATCAAAATACATTGTACCTTCTTATTCATCTGCTAATTTCATATTATTATTTTTTTTTGTGGGTGGGGAGGGGCAGGGGTTAGTCACGGAACCCAACTTGGAAGAGAAACCATTTATCAATTGATCATAAATTTAAAGGACACCGTTCAAACAGAACATATTCTTTTAACAGACTAGGAAGTTTAGCCAGTCTCTCCCATAAATCCATTTTTTCGCTGTCACTCCACACTAAATTGTTTGGCCCTTACATCATGTACGAGTAGATAAGATATGAACGCCTGACCCTGCGATAATAAAGCTAGTGTAACTTAAAAAACCATACATTTAAAATTGATTTTAAATTAAAACTGTACATTTTTATGTAATTTGGGTTTGAACAAATTTGACTGGAGTGGGACTTGAACCAATGACCTTCAAATTAATGGCGCTCTACCAACTGAGCTATCCAGCCCTACATCCCCATGTTGGCGGTCTCCCTGTTAGTCAATATCTTTGTTCGGGGTGCCAGTCAGACATGTCAGAAGCCATTCAACCATGTCAACTGTAAGCTGCCGTGTAGCCAGGGATCGATACACCCAAGTTTACGATACAACCTGGGAAGCGGCAGCCAAGGGATCACCTTAAGGGAATGCGACTTTTTAATATTATATACATCAAGTAATAAACCACAAAGGAAACTGACTGGGTAAATGTACATTTTGTTGCAGACAGTCCATTTTGTACATTACATTGTACATGTAGCAACACACCTGTACATAGATAGCAATAAATTTATGTGTACATGTAGGCCTACATGTACACTGTACATGTACACTTGTTCAAGTTTTTACGTCCCTGTAAAGATACCTTTTCTTCTTTCTTTTGTCCACTGTACTTTAAAAACATCCTCCCATACGTTGTACACAAGTGGAGCACCCCAGTCTTTAGAGTTCCCCTATGGAGACCTTTTGTTTTCCCCTGTTCTGTTTTGTCCTCGGTCTCCATAAAAGGTAGCGAATAATTAAAACACAGTCTTTTGCACACACAGTTGTGGGTAGTTGACTCTTTTAAAAAGAATTCCCTTGTAAAGACCCAGTTGCACACTGATGAAAAACATAACGATGAGGGGACCTTTATTGTGTACAAGTCCCCATACATGCCATAAGGCGTGTTCTTCTACCCACATGTATCACTGTACAATATAGTTCATGGCTACATGTGTACAACCTGTCTTGAGATACTGTTGATGTCTGAGACACTCGGAGAAGGCAATCCCCAGGAAACACCCCTCATTTCCTTCATCTCTTACAGCTTAGCGTTTACTTGCTTCTGGCTTAGCGGTACACATTGTGTCCTCCCCCCCCCCCCCCTCAACATGTCTAAAGATAAATCAGCAACAAGCTTCTCAAGTGTCTGTGTCTGAACGGTAGGAACATCCTAATTGGATCGGATTCCAGCACATGGGCACACGGACCATTCTGTTCTAAGACAGGCAGACCATTCCACTGGAACGTTCAAAATACCAATGCGCGTATTCGCTCGTGCAGGATTGCTACCGTACTTCAGCACAATTGATGCAGTCTAGAAGAACGAACGCTCTGGCTGTCCAGTGGACTGCGGGCGTGTGCCAACGGGAATTTTTAATTTTTTTTTTGCCTAGAACGTGCCCGACTTTTTGAGATGCACCCCGATGGCCGGTCAAAACAAGCCCCTACCCAATCCATGATTAAATTAAATGAAAAGAAGATACGAGGTCTCCAACCTCTAAAGTCAAAATGTATACAGTGCCCTATTCCTTTTAAAAACGAGTTCAAGTTAACGGAAACGAGTTTGAAAAAAAAACGAGTTCAAGTTCAAACTTCAAGTGTTTAACTTTTTTTTCTTCTTTCTCATTTCAATTCTGGGGTCTTCAGGTTCTTGTTATTGACAAGAATTCTGGTCTAGTGAACATTTTGAGCTACATACAAGCCCTGCGGTCTTGAGGATTTCCCCCCCCCCCAAAAAAAAAAAAAAAAAAAAAAAAAAAGAAGAAGAAGAAAAAGAAATTGAGCCTTGTGTAGGGGAAGTATATAATGTAGTCACGAAGCAGTCTGTTTTATTACGCTACAACTGCAAAGTATACTTAACATCAGGAAGTAGATTTACATTTTATTGGACTGCACAGTAACATGACTACTGTATGAGCATTTCAACAATGGTTTCACCTTCAACAATCAACAGCTTGTATTCGGGTGGCATTACCAAAATGTACAGAGGCCCGGTAGAACCATTACATGTGGTGTATACCACTTACAAATACCAGATACTAGAGTACGATATAAAACCTCCCCAAGTTGAGTTACATGCCAAATTTTATAGAATTGGTCATTTTGTTGTGATATTATAAATCTCTCCAATTTGGGAGGGGGGAGGGAGGGATGTAGAATCCGTGGTGGGCTTGTAGTTTCAGTTTTTCATTACTGGAACAGAATTGAAATGAGAAAAAAATAACATACCTACACGGTTTAACATTGAACTGTTTAACGCTTTAATTTGAACAAGCATTAGGAAAATTTTGTACTTTTTCACTCTATATTGCCTTTTAATTTGTGATTGGTTTTTTTTTATTTTTTTTTTTTTAGATGTACTTATATTTTTACCATTGTTGAAAGTGACCCTTTCAGCTACTGCTGCTGGTCATTTTGTTTGTATATATACCAATAAATAAAAAAAAATAAATAAAAAAATTAAAAATCTCATATGGCTATGGATTCCTCTACGAGGAAAGTTCTATTGGAACGTTTCAAGGGGCACCGTCGAGGCATTGATCACGGGCAATGGAGGCAAATTTTGCCTCCATTGCCTCCTTGAAGTATCAGGCCTGAACTCAAGCCCTGTCTCTATTTTCTATTAAAGTATCTCTCTATTCTATTCTATGGCATTTTAATGAATGCTCTTTGTCTAATCTTGCTAATTGCTTCATTAACACCTCTCTTGCCGTCTCAGCCTTCTGCTCGTCATACTGTTCACATATCTGATCCTAGTCAACAGCAGGCAACTGTTCACCAGAAGGTACGTATACATGTAACTCATCAGAAGTCAAATCACTAATTTAGGCGGGTTAAAACAATGGCACTAAAAATAGCGCACAGGTCATCATCGTCGCGGTGACGTCCATGCAGCAAAGGGGCGTTGTTCAGTGACTAGATGTATACATGCTTTGTTTGTTTCAATTGTTTGGCTTTTTCAGTGGCTTGGTCAAGCCGAGACCAGATGCTGTTGGTAGGCTTGCATGAAGTGCACCGCCTCTGCGGTATGGTTCGGTAGGCTGGTTGTTCTTGTCCAAGTGTACATGTAATGATGAGGGTAGAAGATCATGCCTAGTTGCGTGTCCAATCAGTTGTAGCATAGAGATACGAAGCAAGAAAGCTTTCTGATTCCACTGTTTGAGATTCTGCTTCTCGCAGACTAGCACTCTGCACTAATGTCGTCACTTTTGCTGAAAATATCCGGATCTCAGACAAACATTCTACCACTATTCTGACGCGATCACTGCATCTGTGTGCTAGACCGTACACCGTGCTAGTAGTACACGCGAGTAAGCATAAAGCTTGGAGATGTACATGTAGGTTTATGCGTGCGCAACGTTAGTGAATTTTGACATGTGGTCTGAGATCCGGGTACTGAACTTCTATTCTTGGCAGTAGTGCGGAATGCTATTCTGCAGATATCTTTGCCATTACCCACTTCCCGTCAGGGTGCCCCAAATTTTTCTTGGCCCACCCACAGGATTATTTTTCAGAATTGTCCGGAATAATTTAGTTGTTGTTGAAAATATCGTTGTCACAAAAAAAACGTTCTCATAAAATGTACCGTGATAATTTTTTTGTCTCTCTTTCAAGAAAACCTGGGGTGTTTTTTTTTGGTATCATGAATGAGCTGAACCTTTGGCCGTCAGCCACGGTTGATACTCGGCCATGGCTCACTGGAATCTTGGACTTGCCTTCCACGCTGATACAATGAAAAACAATCCTGGCCACCTGTCAATCTCATATGACGCCAAATGGTTAAAACAGGCGAACACCAAATTCCTGCACCAAAACAGGAATTACATGTACATTGTACATGTTCATGTACACATGTCCATGAGCAAACTGTAGAGGGCTCACTATTGGAAATGAGTATTGAAACCTAACTCTTGCATGTATTTCCTCATATAATACTTGCCCACAGGCAATCTCAATCTTTCACTATCCTCCGCTCTATGGTCACTCAACACCAAAATGTTTGGACTTAACCCTAACCCCCATTAGGGTCTCTCTACAAAGCCTGCCAAATACAACAGAATGCAACACAGTTGAAATGAGAACCATGCCAAATGCAACAAAATGCAACAAGGGATATTGTTGCAATGTGCAGGCATGCTGTTTGGGAAAGGACTGAGCAATGGTGTTTGCCCTACTAAATGCAACAGTATGCACACAAGTGTAATGTTTAACTGTTATTATACAGTCTTTTGAATATGATTTGAATTATGATTCTTACCTAATATTACATCATACTTCTCAATACTTTTCCCATAAAAAATATTTTGAAATACCCATTATAAGTTGTTCAGATACAATAGAAGCACCCAGACCATATGAAGTCACTTTACTGCTGAATGCAACAAGTTCAGTCCAAAAATGACATCTGAGTTGACTGCCAAATGCAACAGATCACAACAACTATTGCCATTTGGTGCATATTGTTGCATTTAGCATGGTTAGGGTTTTAATGCCTGGCCAAGTGATAAGCAACAAATTTGTTATTTTGGCCTATGTCATGTATGTCATGTATGTACAGTCCTCAATCATCCACTATCCTCCACTCTATGGTCACTCGATCAACACCAAAATGTTTGGACTTAATGCCTGGCCAAGTGATAAGCAACAAATTTGTTATTTTGACCTATGTCATGTATGTACAGTCCTCAATCATCCACTATCCTCCACTCTATGGTCACTCGATCAACACCAAAATGTTTGGACTTAATGCCTGGCCAAGTGATAAACAACAAATTTGTTATTTTGGCCTATGTCATGTATGTCGTATGTACAGTCCTCAATCATCCACTATCCTCCACTCTATGGTCACTCGATCAACACCAAAATGTTTGGACTTAATGCCTGGCCAAGTGATAAGCAACAAATTTGTTATTTTGGCCTATGTCATGTATGTCATGTATGTACAGTCCTCAATCATCCACTATCCTCCACTCTATGGTCACTCGATCAACACCAAAATGTTTGGACTTAATGCCTGGCCAAGTGATAAGCAACAAATTTGTTATTTTGGCCTATGTCATGTATGTCATGTATGTACAGTCCTCAATCATCCACTATCCTCCACTCTATGGTCACTCGATCAACACCAAAATGTTTGGACTTAATGCCTGGCCAAGTGATAAGCAACAAATTTGTTATTATGGCCTATGTCATGTATGTCATGTATGTACATGTACAGTCCTCAATCATCCACCATCCTCCACTCTATGGTCACTCGATCAACACCAAAATGTTTAGACTTAATGCCTGGCCAAGTGATAAGCAACAAATTTGTTATTATGGCCTATGTCATGTATGTCATGTATGTACAGTCCTCAATCATCCACTATCCTCCACTCTATGGTCACTCGATCAACACCAAAATGTTTGGACTTAATGCCTGGCCAAGTGATAAGCAACAAATTTGTTATTATGGCCTATGTCATGTATGTCATGTATGTACAGTCCTCAATCATCCACCATCCTCCACTCTATGGTCACTCGATCAACACCAAAATGTTTAGACTTAATGCCTGGCCAAGTGATAAGCAACAAATTTGTTATTATGGCCTATGTCATGTATGTCATGTATGTACAGTCCTCAATCATCCACCATCCTCCACTCTATGGTCACTCGATCAACACCAAAATGTTTAGACTTAATGCCTGGCCAAGTGATAAGCAACAAATTTGTTATTTTGGCCTATGTCATGTATGTACAGTCCTCAATCATCCACTATCCTCCACTCTATGGTCACTCGATCAACACCAAAATGTTTGGACTTAATGCCTGGCCAAGTGATAAGCAACAAATTTGTTTTTTGGGCCTACAGTCCTCAATCATCCAACCTCCACTCTATGGTCGCTCAATTTTGGACTTGGCTAAGATTGATATGCCTGACCCAGTGGTACCAATTGTTATTTGGGGCCTACAGTCCTCAATCCGATCCACAATCAGGGCCCAATTTAAAGGCTTTGTGAAATTGGGCCCCAACAACTTCCTGAAGAGGATTTGGGTTTCTTATTATTAAAATGAAGCCATATCTGAATTGACAGCTAAGGCTACGGCTGTTGCTAAGGGTGTTGCAGAGGATACCGTATACTTCAGTACATGATGACATGGTGATCCAGCAGTAGCCGTAGATGTAGCCGTCAATCCGGGCACGGCCTGAGCAAGAGACAATCAAAACAGAATCTATAAAAAAGAGACGGCTGGGCCAACTTCATAAAGCCTGTTAAGCACAAAAAACTGCTTAGCAGGATCAGGTCACCAGCCGAAATTCCACGAAGTTTACATTGTTGCAACTAGTGCAACAAAAAATTTGCTAAGCAGTTTATTTCTGCTTAAAAGCTTTCTGAAATTAGACCCCGTTGCCGTAAACAGAGTCTCCTTTTAACACATCCATTCTGGACTGATATGTATACTTACTACCAAAAAATGTCTCCCTCACAGCTCACAAGAGTGCGTAAGACCAGTAGCAGTGCCAATAAGAAGGATGCTGCCAGACACACCTACACAGAGCCAGGCTTTCACCTAGGCGAGGACCTCTCCGAGACACCCATGAGGCAGAGGAGTCGACTTGTTGCGGTAAGTCCAAGAGAGTATTTTTAGTAGGAGATTTCATGGAAGACGCTAGGTGGCAGCAGACTTGCCAGGTAAATCCATTGATCTGGGAAGTGTACACATGCGTGGAATTCTGTAAATTGTGGGCATTTACCTGGCATGTCTACTGCGATCTAGTTCATTCGTGCCATTTTGTACGTGCATTTGTAGCGTGTCGTGGCCGAGCGCTCTAGCCCACTGGACTCAAGCTCTGGTGTTGCTGGTCAGCAGAGTGTGGGTTCAAGTCCCGGTCTTGACACTTGTGTGTTCTTTAATAGCAAGAAACTTGGGTGTTATTGCTTTGTCCTTGGGATGGTACGCAAAGTGTTGTATAATGCATGTAAGACATGTAAGACATGTAAGAGAACCTAGATTACAATCACCATTAAGAGAAGAGGTTGCCCCTGTGTCTCTTGGTTGATTGGCTGCAATGTACGCCACAGCACCTTGTAAACCATCACATGGTGCTATAAATGTAAACAAATGGGTCTAATATTTTGAACTCAAGTGCATACATTTGTAGCTTGGCATACCTTCAAGACGCCCTCTATAAAATATTTAGCCACCGTGACGCCCTTCCCCTTAGATTTTGTACTTATTAATTATCCAAACTTTTACTGCAGCATGCTTTACATGTACATGTACCTTGACTCTGGTTTCGAACCCCCTTGTATTGCACTCGCCAAGCAGGAGATGGGGGTAGAAACACGCACATCCATGTATCACCATGGGCCTCTGTGACGACAGTCCAGTAACTTGCTTCCATTAGTTGTCCTGGTTGATGTTTCACACTCGTGTTTGGGTCATCACTTTCGCCTGGCGTCCTGTCTCTATGGTATTCTGAACCTGCACACAAGCATGGTCAAGTACTGTATCCTTCTTGTGTTCAACACGAGAGAGGAACAAACTCTGGTCTCAACACAACGACGGAAGAAAACAAAATCACAAAACACTGCCGCGAAAGGAATAAAACTGTCAACTGAGGGAGTCTGTGCTTGGGCTGGGCAGTTGAGGTGTACTTTTCAATGCCATTATTGAGTGTTTGTTCTGTATTTAAGTCGGTGGGGGGGGGGGGGGGGTGAGTTTAACCTTCACTTAATTTGGCCATAATCCAGTACAGATGTGTCATCAATGTGTTATTTTCGGCATCGTTAAAGGTGCACTCACTGTTGGTATTTGGCCAAATTTTGGTTAAGGGGCATCATTATAAAGTAAATTTTTAGATAATGGTGGACACAGTACTACAGTGTACAGTATGACACTATTAGGTTTGGCTGACTTCGTCTATACACCCAAACCAAACAGTTCACTTCTACAGTGTCTCCCATACCTGTTTTACCCAGTCAGTTTCCCTTGTGGTCATAGTGGTAACTTGAAGAAAAAAAACCCCCCAAGTTTTACATGAAAGCAGTGTAGGGTTGAAGAACCTACCAAATCGTGTTCTTGGTTTGGGGACAAAGTGACCAGCAGACCTGTAAAGTTTCATCAGACGTGTTGTCATACACTTAAGAATATAGGAGTAAGGGGTACCAGTCCACGTATGGTAATGAGTACAAATCGTGGCAGAGTTCGCCCTAAGCTGCGCTGGATTGACAATTGACAAATTGGAGTGGTAGAAATGTGCGAGAGCTGAGATTAGCAGCGAGTGAAAGAGAACTGGACCCATTTTCATAGAGTTGCTTAAGCATAAAAAGTTGCTAAGCACAGCAAGATTAAGCTTACCAGAATTAAATACCATTTTACATCTACAAAATGTAACTGGTATCCTGCTTAGGTGTGCTTAGTGGAAAAATGTTAAGTAGTATTTTCTGCTTAAAGCAGCTCTATGAAATTGAGCCGAGGTGATGATGGCGACCCCCAGGAATACGCCCCCTTTACAATCATGAAGACGGGGCGGCTACAGACGCAACTCTATGCCGAATGATGGCGATACTGGCTTGAGGATCCTGCAAACTTGTAGCATTATTCCAGAACTGAATGGCCCTTTGATTCTCAAAGTTGCCTCAGATTTCCGATGTGAAGGATAACGCTGTGGAGTTGAGTACATGTAGTCCCCAGATCTTCTAAGTCTCTCCCCCTCAGACCTGTTGACTCTCTGAGATGCAGTCAGTGTTTTGACGTACATGTAATAGAAAAAGCTGTGAAGATTTAAGGAACCCCCCATTAAAACTCGAACAGAGTGACCTACATGTACAGTCTTCCGAACAGAATTCAGACGTACTACGTCAAGAACAACCCCGCAGGGTTGAGTAAAACGTAAATCTTTTAATCCATTCCCCCTGACCGGAAAGGTTCATTGACTGCTGGCGTTGCACCGGTCATGTCTGGGCTGAAGAAATAAAACCGTGAAGGTTGAGGAACATTCAGTTGCTGTTCAAAGAAACAGAGAAGCCTGTAGACTTCAGTACAGGGGGTAGACAGGGTAGTCAGTTAGCCTGCAGGGCTCGAATTTGGGAGAAAAATCCACAAGACTGCAGGGCTTGAGTCTCAAAATGTTGACTGGGCCAGAAATGTTTGTACAAGACCAGAATCAAAATGAGTCCCAACAACTAGCATTACTGTTTTTGATTTGAATAATTAAGCACTGAGTTATGTAAGAGAAGATTGATCTCATCTGTCTTATTGGAATTGAGAGGTATCTGTCAGACTCAAAGTCAACGTTTGAACAAATTTGTTTCTGTTCAAGACACTGCATAGTGAAGTACTTATGCAGTGTTTTTCAAGTGAAAAAAACACAAGACCGTCGGACTTGTCAGGTCACTAGTTTACTGGCCCAACCCTAAAATCACTGGCCAGGGGCCTGCGGTCTAGTGTAAAATTTGAGCCCTGAGCCTTAGGCCTGTAGGCGTATAGAAAAGACCACGCAAGGCCAAAGGAATCACACCTTTGCCCCTAGAAGAGAGTGTCCTACTTTAGCTCCGCAATTGCGTCAGAACTCCAAGCAGGCCCTAAATTGGTTGTTAAGCCCTTCTCTCCAGACCGGAAGTGGCCTATGGACTGCCAGAGTTTCGTCAGCCTTGTTGGGGGGCCAGAGAGAGTCAAGGTCAGGCTAGACTTACCCCATAGCTGTCTCACTCTCATTGTTCCAAATAAAGACTGGCTTTTGAGGACAAGTGGTGGGTATGTTGTAGGGTGGCTCTTGGTCATCGGAGGAGGGTTGTTGGCCTATGCAGGGCTCGAAGTTTACACTGGACCGCAGGCAGGAGGCCAGTGATTTTAGCATCAGGCCAGTAAACTCCAGACTGAACAAGTCCGACTGTCTTGTGGTGTTTAATTGAATAATAATAGGCCTACCTCACTGTGTAATATCTTTAATTTAAAGAAATGATGTTCAAATGTTGACTTTGGGTTTGATTGAGTCTCAGACAAACCTTTCAATTTTGGATCAAATTTACACTCAATACCCAGGCCCCATAAGACAAATGAGATCAATCTGCAGGTTAAACTTTGTAGAAAGTTCTTTCTCATTCGGATTCCGGTCTTGTAAAATAAATTCTGGTCCAGTTAACATTTCTAGTTACAAGCCCTGCGGTCTTGTGGAATTTTTACCCAAAATTCAAGCCCTGTTACAATGTATGCTGTCAGCAGACTATGCTCTTTGCTGGTGTTGCTCTAACGCTACCAGACAGTCAGATTAGTAAAGCTTGTAGGCACGACTTGTCACTGAGTCCGTATTTTGAGATTTCTTCTCAGAATTTGTTTGTATCGGACTTGAATTTGCAGCGGTGCAAGTTTCAGGGATGTGATTTCTCCGTTTTTCCGGAAATCCTTTTTTTTTTTAAACAACCCCCCCCCCACCAAAAAAAATAAATAAAATAAATAAATAAATAAATAAAATTATTAATTAAGGCCAAAATTATTAATTAAGGCCATAAAAAATATGAAGATAAAACCAAATAGAATGACCAGAGTGCAGATTAAGGCTTTTAAAATAAAAGATAAATGTATAGTAGGCTTTCAGCTCGTAAGTTTTCGCCCTCGCAAGCTTTCGCGCTTTGCGCTCACAGTTCAGGTTTTTTTTTTTTTCAACAGCCTATCACAACCCTGAAGTTTGGACATTCAGTAGAACTTTGATTTAAATGTAGCTTTATAGAGAAATAATGAATTAGTAAGCTATACCACATTCGATTGTGTAACATATGTACAATGTTTATCTTCGAAAGCGGCACTTGAGAAATTGGTTTTCTTCTTTCCACGTCATCTCCAAAACAAAATTTGTTTGAGAATTCTTGATCATACCATCTTGACAGGCCATCAATTGGGGATTTTATGGTTACTGGTTTTGTTCTTACTCGGCAATTGTCCCAAAGCGGATGTTTGTTCATCCTTGATCATGTTTGAGTAGATAGTGGGTGCACTTCCTCTCCTTAAGTCAAAGTAACAAAGGTCTGGACAAAACAAAAAAGGAACAAGTTGTGTTTAAACAATTTTCTTTTTATTAGTTTCCTCCCAGATAAAACATGTAAAAACAGGTACATGTAGGCTTTGTAGGTACTTGCTCTTGTCGTTAAAACAAACTTTACCTTTGGTATTGATGGTGTAGAATACGTCAAGTTGGAACTTTGAATTGGTATGGTGGGACAACCGCTTGTATCCTTTGCAGTCGAATGAGTGATGATAACAGTGCTTTGGATGTATAACTGAGCAAACAAGTTGCAAAGTGTGAACTAATACGTGTAAATTGGATTTGAGTCATCGGTGAAACTTGTTCAACGGCTGATGAGCCTATAAACGGTGAAGTGTTTCCAGCTAGCGCTTTTGGTTCTTTCGGCGCGGATTAATACGTGTTGATGGAACTATTTTGCTGGAGCTACATTCCAGGTGTAATAGGTCAGGGTTGCTCATCAGTTTGTATCTGTTCACTGCAGAGGAAAGTAGTTCCATGGAGGGTACCGCCTGACGTTCACGTATCGTAAACAGATTTTCTGTATGGTTAGAACTTCCAAGGAGTGCTCTTGAGGTGAATATTTACATTTCAGATTTTTTTCCTCAAGACTTTTTTACATTCGGAAATCTTGGTAATTTTATTCTGAGAAATCATTTTGAAAACTTGTTTTTGTTTAAAATTACACACGCTCTTAAATTGAGATGTTTTTAAGAGCCTTTTGGCGAGTGACATCGTGTAACTGTTTTGACCGTCACTGATGTGAAGCGGTGAAGAATGAGAGTACTCCGGAATAAAAGTTGAATATTTATGCATGAAAGCCTGGGCAGGCCTTGTGCTAAAGCTTTTCATCGTACACTCCGCTCCAGCAATATGTCTCTTCTCTGTGAACCTAGATCCAAACACACATGGGGGGATAGGGCCTTTTCAGTTGCAGCTCCACGTCTCTGGAATACACTACCTTTGCAGGTCAAATTATGTTCATCACTATCTCAATTTAAAGTTGCTCTTAAGACTCATCTCATGTCGCAAGCATTCTCATAATTGTTGTTCTCCTTACTTTTTTGCTGTTAATTTCGTTTATCAATTAATTGATTATTTAAGGTATTTTTTTTGGTTTTTTTTTTTGTATCGCGCCTCAAGCACCTGCAGGTGGAGCTGTGCGCATTATAAATCTACATTATTATTATTATTATTATTATTATTGTAAAGTAGCCTACTGGGCTAGTAAACTGTGCATTTTACTGGCCCCCGGGAAGTTTTAGTGGCCCAGATTTTTTAAAACAAGTTGTCATTTAAAGGTATCTTTCTGATGTGTATTAATGGTAGAGCTCACAACCAGTTTATTGGTCAAAATGAAGTTACATGCTCCAAAGTTAAAACACCTGGCCCCAATTTCATAGAGCTGCTTGAAGGCTGATTTTGTGCTAACTGAGGGGTTTCCATTTCATAGCGCTGCTAACCGTAAGCACACGATAAGGCATGCTAACCTTCCGGTGCTTACTGTATGACAATGAAAGACGTAACAATTTGCAAATTCATGGTGAGCGCCCAAGATGTCTGCCTAATTTTCTTGCTAACATGTGAAAATACGCTTACGCTTCAGCAGATTTTTCAACAGTTAGCATGAAAATTTGCTTACCGTTAAAGCAGCGCTATGAAATCGGGCCCTTAGGGCTAGTCTGAACTCTCTCCAGGTGGTCCGGGGCTAGCTAATTCAGTGTTGAAAAGCATGCCTGTTTTCATTTAAAATATAGACCAGTAGAAACAGGTGGCAGACTAGTGAACTGACAAGCTGACTAAGTCCTGTTGGCTGGAGTCGCTAAAAAAGTTAAAGGCAAATACAAACCCTTGCTGGACTCTGCTAATTGGTGGTATGCATGATCCCATGTTATACATGTTATACTAGCTCACTAGTGCAGTCCTCAGTCCAACAGAATCAAACAAAACATGAAGTATGATTTGGATCCAGCTGGGATGGTGTTCTTTTGTTTACATGCCTTTGAAATGCTGAACTGTTATTGTATTTTATGAGACAGCATGTCGTGGCCGTGCCGTTAAGAGCACCCAACTCCAGCTCTGGTGTTTCTGATCAGCAGATGGGTTCGAGTCCTGGTCGTGTGGCACTTGTGTCCTTGAGCAAGATACTTTACCATTATTGCTTTGTCCTTCAGATGGGACATTATTGAAGCCATAGGTCCCATGTTAGCGAACCCAGAATACCTATCATGGAAGAGGAGGGGTTAACCCCGGTGTTTCTGGTTCACATAGCAAGCACCCTTGTTTACAGGTTTTCCTCAGGCTTGTGAGCTACAGTGATTAAGTTCACTAATGAGGCATCCTTGGTTTCATTAACAAAAATAAAGCAATAATTGGTAGTAATGATAACAATAATTGCTGGGCATTTGTACATATGACTTCCGATGTTTCTGGTTTACAGGCAAGGCATCCTTGTTTGCAGGTTTCCTCAGGCTTGCGAGCTACAGTGATTAAGTTCACTAATGAGGCATCCTTGGTTTCATTTTAAAACAAAAAATAAAGCAATAATCGGTAGTAATGATAACAATAATTGCTTGGCATGTGTACATATGACTTCCGATGTTTCTGGTTTACAGGCAAGGCATCCTTGTTTACAGGCTTCCTCAGGCTTGCGAGCTACAGTGATTAAGTTCACTAATGAGTAGTACTAATAATTAGCAGTACTACTAATAATAATGATACACACGACCCCATATGAAATTTTTCAAAAGCCTAAATGCAGACAATCTGTTCTCAATTACTAGAGGATTAATTCGTGTTCCAGCCCCTCTGTAATTCTCTGTGCAAATTTGCTCTGCTACTTTTGGCTTTAGAAACTCGCCAAGTTGAAAAATCCTAATCATCTCCCAATAACTAAACCAGTTCTAGTTGGTCACAATGATGAGGGTGGAGGTTCAATCTCATCAGTGTCACACCAATATTGGTTTATGTATTATATAGCAATGACGTCTGTAAAATGAAACTGACATAGCCAGGCGAAAAATAACATCACAGCGATTATATGTTGTAATTTCTTTCAACCTTCACCCTGGAAAGAAGGAACATTTTACAGAAATTCTCATGAAGCATTCTTATCGAAACAAAGGAAGCTAAACTGAAAGGAACTCAATCTTGAGAGCGTAGTAGTAGGGCCTTGATATAGCTATGAAAAGAACTGCCGCTAATCAGTTCAGCTGTGGATAGCGTTCAAGTTCGTTGGGTTCTGAAAAAGGTAGGGTCATTAATAGATCGTTTTTTGTCAATGTGATATGATTTATAGACAAAATTATCAAGAAAGGTACAATAAAAGTCACTTGTGAAAGTTTCAGCTGAATGCAGTGCTTTCTTGTTGAGAAAACAGAAAGAAGAAACAAAATTGTCAGTGTATCTTCATCAAGAACTTCAAATTCATCCATGTTCATCGAGGTGAAAGCGCGTACCAACAGAATATCACCTATATCTCTCTCTCTAGTCCATCGAGGTCGAAATCAAAAGCCAAAGACCACAACAACAGGGAACTTTTATGATGTTGTAATCCCCTTCGATAAAAAAAAAATCCCCAAATCAAACAAACACCACCATTGCAAAGCTGTCGTTTTTCCGGTTCTGGCGACAGCAGGACATCAGAACTTTTCCTGTATGATTGTGAAATCTGCAATTGACAGAGACACTGATTTTTGAATCCAATAGACAGAGAACTGCTTTCTGTTCAAGTGAGTGCCTTAGCCACATGTGTCTACTATTCCATTTAAATTTAAGGATAATTATTGCTTCTACTTTCGGAGAAAATTTCGTAAGGATTTGAATCTACTATTTGTTTGTAAAGGAAGCACTGTGGTAGACTTTGTAGGAGGAAATAACCTTGCAGACCGTTCGAACATCAGCAGGGAACCAGTGAGTACCGTCTGAATCTCCACGGTCTGACTGTGGGTACACTAAGGTTGTAATGCTGCATGTACATGTATATGCCATCGTGATTGTATTAACTCGCTAATCATGCTAAATATGTGTGACGTATAACATGGATTGTTTGTCGATGACCCACTACTACCAGACTTGACAGGGGGCAATGGCATTTGTCAGAGCTCGATGACCTACTACCACCAGAGCTACAGGGACGAACGCATTTGTCAGAGCCTAAGTTTATTTTTAGACCTGCCGAGGCACTGAGAATAGAAAAACATCTCGTGCAACTCTCTGGAGATATGTCAAAGTCACTCTCCACTCACCTATAGTTATTGGAGTTTCATCTCTGCAGGATGCCCAGTGGTTTGTCCATGGAGGTTTGTCTTGAATTGTCGCTTGTTGGAACTGAGTGAAATATCGCTAGCACCTTTTCAAAGGCAATCGGACGACTTCTATTTGACTTTCAGGACGTATTTTTGAGTTTCAAAGTGATTTCTTAGTGGTGATCTCCTAATCCTGATGTTTAACTGAGAATTTTGTGAGTTATTAATTCCAAGTTGATAACTGTTTCCCAAAACTGAACAACTGGAAGATTGTCTTAGGGAGATATTACCCATCATCACAACGCCAAGAGCCACCGTCTGTCTTGAGAGTTTTTGAAATTCAAGTCTTCGCAGCCCAGAGCCCTTTAGATCAGTGACTGAAAGGACTGCTCCACTGTGCCAAGTTGTTCTTCTGTGCTGGTCTTCTCCTTGTATTGAATGCGCTGGAAAACCTGCAATCTTAACCATAACAGGAAAGAAAAAGTTCAATTTGGAAGCTGTTTTGGGACCTTGCCCAGGTTCAGTTGCAAGACCAGAAGATTGTCGTAATTTATCTTCTCTTCACAGTCCTTTGTCAGTAACTCATCTTGACTGAAAAGCTGGGAGTTATAATTTTCGGATCCTGCAACCTTTTTCTGTGGGTGGATTTCACACAAAATCGCATTGTGAGAAGATGGTGCAAGTTTCCTCAAAATGTACATGTACATTTTTCTAGTGTTGGTTCTAAAAGATTTCTAGAGTGCTACGAACCTGGATGTTCCGTTGATTTGATTTCCGTGAAATACCTTCATTTGTGCGGATTTAATAATGATGCTTAATGTGAATATGACATTTGAGGACAGGCGCATTTTTGAAAGGATGGCCGAGAGGCCAAGTACGAAGGTAAATGTTTATAGTCTTAATTTATTTTTTTTAGGACAATTGAAAGAATTCTTTTGATTTTTAAAAGCTTTGTCAAAATAGGTTAATTTATTTACTGCCATCCCGAGAGGTATTTCTGTGTTACTCACTCTACTCTGTTTACCAGGCGATAATTTATAATATTAATATTGTTCTTTATCTCTACATAACACACAATTTGAACACTTTCGTTTTCTGTCGGGTTTCATAAAGGGATCATACACCATTGGTTTTGGGGGTTTACATTCATTCCAATGCTCTAGTTTACAAGAAACATATCATAAAGGGATGGCACATCATTGGTTATTGGAAAAGTACATTCATTCCAATCCTCTAGTTTTCAAGAAACATATCATAAAGGGATGGTACATCATTGGTTATTGGAAGAGAACATTCATTCCAATCCTCTAGTTTTCAAGAAACATATCATAAAGAGATTGTACATCATTGGTTTTTGGAAGAGTACATTCATTCTAATTCTCTAGTTTTCAAGAAACACATCATAAAGGGATGGTACATCATTGTTTTTTGGAGAGTACTTACACTCCAATCTTCTAGTTTTTAAGACATATCATGAAGGGATACATGTAGTACACACACATGTACATCATTGGTTTTTGGAAGAGTACATTCATTCCAATCCTCTAGTTTTCATCAACAGAAAAGGTTTGAGGACATTTGGTACTTCTTTAAACCTTTCGTTAAAAAATTAATAATTTGTTTTATCAATACAAATGGCTTAAAGGATACTTGTTCTAAAGTATACAGTGTGCGTGTTTGTGCATTGTATTTGCATACCACAACATGTAAACCCCAACAGGGGACTTTTGGGATGCTAGGTGGCAGCAGACTTATCAGGTAAACCCATAGTTCCCGGTAATGTGCACACTTAGAACTACATATACAATGGAAATTTGCCTGGTAAGTCTGCTGCCACCTAGAGTTCAAAAGTCTCCCATTCCTCAAAATTTTATAAAAGTTTGTCTACATTATACACAACTTCCAACAAGTACCTCTTATTTAAGAAAGTACTATTGACCCGCTGCCACACACGTTACATGTAGTGACTGTACCACACTGGCCACTTTGGGAGTCAACTGGTGAGCGTGTAATCGCGGCGTCGCCTAAAATTCACACAGCCCTTTTTACCGCACAGTGACATTGACTCTCCGAACGGCACAGTCGAGACTATTGTACATGGTGACGTCAGGCGGATTGAGTCAGTAGATAACGAATTGATAGTTAGCACATTAGTCTCGTGATCTGACAGATTAGAATAAATCAATTCATCCTTAGCCAAACAATGTGAAACATCCTTGAGGGATGTACACGTGTAGGGTCCGTCTTCACTTCACCAACCGACCAAAATCCAACGCCATGATAGGGTTCAGCATTCTCCCTTATCAGTGGTCCGTTGGCCAAATGCTACATGTAGTTGAAACACCTCAAAGTCAAGTCAAAGGTCTCTTCCAGTGGTCAAGCTTGCTAGTCCAGTTTAAAAAAAAGCATACCTGTTCAATATGAAATGTGGACCAGTGAAAAAGCTGGTGGATTGGTGAAATGACAAGCTAACTGGTCCTGCTGGCTAGTTGCTGAAAAAGTTAACCCTAACCCCCATTAGGGTCTCTCTACAAAGCCTGCCAAATACAACAGAATGCAACACAGTTGAAATGAGAACCATGCCATATGCAACAAAATGCAACAAGGGATATTGTTGCAATGTGCAGGCATGCTGTCTGGGAAAGGACTGAGCAAGGGTGTTTGCCCTGCTAAATGCAATAGTATGCACTTACGTCGTGGTGACTTTTTGTTAACTGTTATTATACAGTCTTATGAATATGATTTGAATTATGATTCTTACCTAATATTACCCATAAAAAACATTTTGAAATACCCATTATAAGTTGTTCAGATACAACCCTGACAATAGAAGCACCCAAACCTATATGAAGTCACTTCACTGTTAAATGCAACAAATTCAGTCAAAGAATGACATATGAGTTGACTGCCAAATGCAACAGATTACAACAACTATTACCATTTGGTGCATATTGTTGCATTTAGCATGGTTAGGGTTAAGGGCAAATTCTGGTAAACTCAACACCCAAACTGTTGGACTCTGGCTGTGGTGGTATGCCTGACTCCATGTAAAAAGCACAATCAGTCTTAGTTACTATTGCAGTCCTCAGTTCAACAAGATCAACAAAACAAGCTGTTGGATTTTGATGGGCATGTTGGTTTGGGAGTTTATACAGGTATATTAAAACCAAATGGTATCAAGTTTAATAATGTTAAAAATACTAATAAATAATAATAGTGGCTTCTTATATAGCGCTCTAATCCGCCACTCAATGGTGCTCTCAGCTCCCTGGGGAGTATACAGCTGGTGCTGCCAAGTATGTAGCGCACCAAGCAAAACCAATCACAAGAACCATCTCTACCCTCACTGGTACCCATTCACCCCTGGGTATGAAGAGAAGCAATTATTGTCTAGCTCAAGGACACAATGTAAGTGTCATGACTGGGATTGGAACCCACACCCTGATGACTTAACCACCAGAACAAGAGTCCGACGCTAGACCAATTAAGCAATTAAATAAATTAAATTAAATAATAAACGAACACAGACTATTGTTTAAAATACTCAAGATGTTACATGTACCTTTAAAATCGGTCACAAAATTGCAGTTTTTTTTTCCTGTGCCTTTTGCCGGAGTACCCCCCCCCCCAAATTCAACCTTGCTAATAGGACTTCCTGTAAATGTGTAAAAAGAGTGAGTGGTAGGATGACTTATTAGTCACTCCTTAACATTGATATTTGCCGGGCAGTGGATTTTGTTAGTTTGGAAAAATTTCTTCTGACAAACGAAACATCAGAGTGTTTCCAAATTCTCCTTAAAACTAGAAATCATTTGTCGGAATTCTGTAAAATATTATTTTCAAAGTAGAGTCGACTTTAAACAATTACAAATTTCATTTCCTAAATGTTAATACTGTGAAGAATGCTATTGTTATATCAATATCCCTTCTAGAACTGACAATCCTTTTGAAAACCGTATTATTGATATTAACAAATGTATATTAATTAAGATAATTAATATTTGAGTTGTCACACTATGCGTGCAAAATCTACGGTCATTTCCTTACAAGATACGTACAACATTATTGTCGTCGTTGGAAATTTTATTTCCTCAGTTTTAATGATGTGAAGAAGAGCCATGTTCATTTTGGAAAAAGGTACATGTACTTCCATTGTGAACATCTTATCCCTAACCCCAATTAGGGTCTCTCTACAAAGCCTGCCAAATACAACAGAATGCAACACAGTTGAAATGAGAACCATGCCAAATGCAACAAAATGCAACAAGGGATATTGTTGCAATGTGCAGGCATGCTGTTTGTGAAAGGACTGAGCAAGGGTGTTTGCCCTGCTAAATGCAACAGTATGCACATACATGTAAGTGTAATGTTTAACTGTTATTATACAGTCTTTTGAATATGATTTGAATTATGATTCTTACCTAATATTACATCATACTTCTCAATACTTTTCCCATAAAAAACATTTTGAAATACCCATTATAAGTTGTTCAGATACAATAGAAGCACCCAAACCTATATGAAGTCACTTCACTGCTGAATGCAACAAATTCAGTCAAAGAATGACATCTGAGTTGACTGCCAAATGCAACAGATTACAAAAACTATTACCATTTGGTGCATATTGTTGCATTTAGCATGGTTAGGGTTATAGTATATGATAAAATTTTGAAGGAGCAACACCAAGCCTAGGGCAATTCCATGTAATGCCACTTTATTGGTATTAAAAATGTATCAACTAAGATAATCGACATGTGAGTCGTAACCTTGTGCGCAGCCCGTTTTATGAAAATGCTAAAACCGACGGTTTCCGTTTACAATTCCTAAAACATCTGAAGCGAAGAGTCACTGCGTGTCATACATGTACACGTTCAACAGAGTCCCTCCCCCAGGGAACTCTCTCACAAGTCTCGAAATGTCCCAGAGAAAAGAGTCCAGAATGGGACAGGGAAGTTAAGCCAAAAGAAAAACCATCAGCGGTTCTTGTAAAAACTTTGCTGGGATTATTTCGTAAGAGTTCTTTTTACACCGGGCCTCAGTGGCTGAGTGATGTTAACAGACGATGATCATGTAGGTAAGAAAGTTTACTAAGTGTTATACAAAATTCTTGTGGGGTTGATATATTTTTTTTGTGGTGGGAAGAAATGGCCGCAAGAACAACAGCCTTTCTTCGTGTCTTTTCAAAAGGTTTGCATTTTGGTTCAGTCAGCACTTTCAAGTTCATTTTAAAATAAGAGTCCCATAACGCATACATGTAGTGCTTGTGCTTGGTAAAAATTGACATTATCAGATGGGCTAATGTACATGTATGTACATGGCACACTGGTAGAAAAAATTTATGAGTCTCGTAAAATAAGCTCAGTTTCTAAACGAGTAGACACAATGGTAGAAGCCAGAATTCAAGCTTATTTTTAACAAGTTCAACCAGTATGAGTGACTTCAGCCATGAAGTAGGGTCCCAGTCCTGCGACCAATAATCTCTGGAATTGTGTTTTAAAGTTTAATGGTATTGTGGCAACAAATTTTGCTGAAATTTTGTGATTACACAAGATTTTTTTAAATGTGGTTTAGAAGTGTAGTTCATGATAATTGCGCAATGACATACAGTCACTGTCTTCAACTGCCCGGTAACCAGTAACATATGGCGATAAATCTTTGGTAGAGTCTGGTAGCCAGTAACTGGTTCAGGTTGGGGGGACCACTCATTTACTATTCTCTAGGGAAACTCGTTCTGTCTGAAACACTGTCAGCAGTCAAAAAAGCAAATGAACACCCCCCCCCCTAAAAATTTCCGTCATTTATTTCAATTGCTGCAACAGAAATTAGGCCCATGTGAATGTCCACCAAATTTATTGATAAAAAAAAAAGTTAAAAGTTTCTCGTTGTGTCTCTAAAACATGCCCTCAGATTTTGCTGACATTTGAACCTGTGACCTCCGTATTAACATGCCGGTTGCTGGCACTCTACCAACTGAGCTCTCTAGCCCGAATGCTGGTAATCTTCCTATTTTGTATGTATATCTTTGTTTGGCGATACCAGTCACTGGCATCATCAAACAAAGATATTGACAAAAATGCGTAACCCAAAATTGAATTAAAATTTACAGTCCGATTCCCTTGTGGTTTATGTCTTGATAAAAGGATTATATGAGTGGGTAAAACTTCTCAGATAAATTTACATTAAAGAAGTATTTCTTGGCAAGGTGCACTTCTTGTATTATTTTGAGAGATTTTGACTCGTCCTTCTGTATTATCAATCAGAAGAATTGGCATCGGGCCCTTTCATGACAAAACAGCCTAACTCAAAAAATGACATTTTGAGAAAAGCAAGTACAGAGAAAAGCAGTTTTTCTATCAAACTGGGACGCGAATGTAAAAAGAGGCCGAGATAGAACATGTTATATTCACATCCATACATACAATGTAGTATGCCTTTGAAACTTTGAAATGGAAAAAGTGCCCTTAATTTACCCAGAAATGATTTTATATAAAACAAATTTTTTTTTTTAGTTGGACTGTTTTGCCAAGGAAGGGCAGAGTGGAACACTGTACACATATGAGATGTCGTTGGAGTTCGGAGTTAATCATTTATTACAATCGCTTATAATCAATAAAAATCACACCATACACCCGGCCTGCGAAGATGACATCAAAGTCAGAGGTGGGGGGTCACCAGTCACAGAAGAAAGTTTTCTTGTTTTGTGGGCAGCAATCATTTCACTTTCAGAAGCTTCTCTCGAAACCCGTTTTTCTATTTTGATTTCTCATGTTATAAGCTCACATGAGCAATGATAAATTTCCTTCCAATGCGATGTTATACAGTGTTTTTCTTGAAAACTAGCGTAGAAGGTCTCACAAGATGACAAGTTGGTCGTATATTTCTTGAAAACTTAATGATTGGAATGAATGGACTCTTCCAAAAAACCAATGATGTACCATCCCTTTATGATATGTTTCTTGTAAACTAGAGGATTGAAATTAGTGCACTCTTTCAAAAACCGATGATGTACCATCCCGTTATGATATGTTTCTTGAAAACTAGAGGATCGGAATGAATGTACTCTTCCAAAAACCAATGGTGTACATGTTGTACCATCCCTTTATGATATGTTTCTTGAAAACTAGAGGATTGGAATGAATGTACTCTTCCAATAACCAATGATGTACCATCCCTTTATGATTAAGTTTCTTGTAAACTAGAGGATTGGAATGAATGTACTCTTCCAAAAAACCAATCATGTACCATCCCTTTATGATATGTTTCTTGAAAACTAGAGGATTGGAATGAATGCACTCTTCCAAAACCCAATATTGTATCATCCCTTTATGATATGTTTCTTGAAAACTAGAGGATTTGAATGAATGCACTCTTTCAAAAACCAATGATGTACCATTCCTTTATGATATTTTTCTTGAAAACTAGAGGATTGGAATGAATGCACTCTTCCAAAAACCAATGATGTACCATCCCTTTTTATATGTTTCTTGAAAACTAGAGGATCGGAATGAATGTACTCTTCCAAAAACCAATGGTGTACATGTTGTACCATCCCTTTATGATATGTTTCTTGAAAACTAGAGGATTGGAATGAATGTACTCTTCCAATAACCAATGATGTACCATCCCTTTATGATTAAGTTTCTTGTAAACTAGAGGATTGGAATGAATGTACTCTTCCAAAAAACCAATCATGTACCATCCCTTTATGATATGTTTCTTGAAAACTAGAGGATTGGAATGAATGCACTCTTCCAAAACCCAATATTGTATCATCCCTTTATGATATGTTTCTTGAAAACTAGAGGATTTGAATGAATGCACTCTTTCAAAAACCAATGATGTACCATTCCTTTATGATATTTTTCTTGAAAACTAGAGGATTGGAATGAATGCACTCTTCCAAAAACCAATGATGTACCATCCCTTTTTATATGTTTCTTGAAAACTAGAGGATTGAAATTAGTGCACTCTTTCAAAAACCAATGATGTACCATCCCGTTATGATTAAATTTCTTGTAAACTAGAGGATTGGAATGAATGTACTCTTCCAAAACCCAATATTGTATCATCCCTTTATGATATGTGTCTTGAAAACTAGAGGATTGGAATGAATGCACTCTTCCAATAACCAATGATGTACTATCCCTTTATGATTAAGTTTCTTGTAAACTAGAGGATTGGAATGAATGTACTCTTCCAAAAACCAATGAAGTACCATCCCCTTTACTTGAAAACTAGAAGATTGGAATGAATGTTCGTACTCTTCCCAAAAAGTGCATGTGATGAAACAATACCTTGAAGTTGAAGCGCCTCGTCTAGAGAAATATCTTAAAGGTGAGAGAACTTCCTCTCTCAAACTGGCTGCAGTTTTACTCCAGGAGTTTACATCACAAACCGAAAGGGCTCTCCCCATTTCCTTAAGAGGGGTGACTCACTCCTGGTGCCTTGGCAAAGCTGTCACAGGTCTCCGAAACAAATGCAAGACGGCGGCCGTATCTGTTGAGACCGTATCTGTTGACGCGCGTGTCTCATTTTGTGCCTTGTCGACTCCGGCCGTTTTTAAAGGGGACGTTGAACCTCTTGTAAAATATTCGGAAAATCAAACTTTATTTTGAAATAATGATTGGATTTCTTGTGATCGCTGGCATGAAATGAGCGAAGTTGTACTATGTAATCACCCTAAAAGGTAGACATTATATAAATAATGTTTTACTTTTTAAATAAATTTGATTCTGTGGTACAGCCAAAGGGGCTGAGGCGGTGTGGAGAGCTAACAAAATTATCATATGGTTTTTTTTTTTTAATAAATAAATAATAGTACATTCATATAGTGAACCTAATGTATTGCCCCGATATGGTGTTTATGGAAATCTTGAAGATTGGTCTCAAGGCACCCACCCAAAGCATACTGCTACCTACATGTACATGTAGTCTTGGTTCAAGACCATCTTGTTACTTATATCCCAGGATCCTGTTTGTAAAATCCGACGCACGATCCATTGCCACAAGAGGGTGCACTCTCACCCAGGCTGTTATCTCTGGGTGATAGCGGTTTTTCTGGCTGAGAGGGCTCTCTTTCGGCGAGAGAAATGAACTACAGTGAGTAGCGCTTTCTATGGGCGAGGGAAAATAACAGCAGGTCTGAATCAAGACTAACTTTTAGAGTTTCTACGATCTCATTGTTCATGTTGTTATTGTACACTTGCGCTACAAATGGAAAGCAAACATGTTGGCACATGCATCCCCTGGCTTCCCCCCCCCCCTGAAAAAAAATCCTTCCTTGACTTAATTAGCCATTCTAATTACCATACAATGCCAAGCGTGTAACTGTTTATGACCAACATGGTCATTAATATTCGGCTAAGAGCTTCTGGTTCCTTTGTTAATCCAAATCAATAAAGCTTTGTTGTTGACTTTTCTATGTTCTCCTTTAATTAACTCTCCACCCTGCTGGAACCAACAGGAGACCATCTGGACTGTATTCTCAAAGGGCTGCCTGGGAAGGAACTACTGCTTACCAAATGTATCCACTTAGCAAAATAGTAACGGGGACCTGTTGTAAACCATGCATCAACAAATGACATCACTGTTACTTTTGGCTGGTGACCTATTTATAGCATAGAGAAAGGACAGCTGTTAAGTAAGCAGATACAACTGCTTACGAAATATATCCGCTCAGCAAAATATTACCAGGGGGTCTTGTGATAAAGCATGCATAAACAATTGACATCACTGCTACTTTTGGTTGCTGACCTATTTATAGTAAGCAGATACAACTGCTTACGAAATGTATTTGCTCAGCAAAATATGAGCAGGGGACTTGTGATATAGCATGCATTATAAACAAATGACATCACTGCTTTTTTTGGTTGCTGACCAATTTATAGTAAGCAGATTTGTTACGTTCGTTTTGCTCCACACACTTTACAGCCGCAACTGATGTGTGATATGTACGTATGTATTCAGTTTGCGGTAACACCATGTGTATTTTTTTTACTTTGCTGTCCAGATTTGTTCTTGAGAACTTGTCTTGTTAGTAATTGTACTGCCAAGGAGTAGATTTCTGAATTCAGGAGACTACTTAAGTTCTGAAAAAAGCCTGTCCTGCTTGTTATATGGAACTGCTATTTGGGGGAGTTAGGAAATCGGTCAGGCTACTACTTTCGCCTAGTGGATCAAGGCACGGAGGTACTTCTACCTCCATGATCAAGGGGCCTTCTTGCTTTTTATAGCTCCATGTCGTTATTGATGTGTGATAAGCGATGCGTAAGCTAAGTGCTTGCCCAGTCTGTCAGACCATAGAGCTACAGCTCTATGGTCAGACAAACATCTACATGCCTCTCTGGTTGGATATCATTTGTCAACGCTTGAGTGGGTTTCTGGGCTGTTTGAAATAAGCCTCCCCTGCATGCCCTGGTGGTCTCTGGATGTAAACACATAGAGGGTCAATTAGGCTGGAGAACAAAGACTTCATGGTGATGACACTCACCTCATAAATTGTGGTAGCTGCTGACTCAGATCAGGGGGTTCTTTGTTCAGTGTCACCTCCATCTGCGATGCAATCACTTGTTGTCCACTCTGGAGAAGACAAACGGGTCATTTTTGCAGTGAGTAGAAGAGCTCAGGTGTCAAAGATTGGTGTTGGAAATATAATTGTTGTGATATTATTTTTTTTTTTGCTGGGCACTGGTCATATTTGAAATTTATGTTTCTTCTACAGATGAGAAGAAAGATTAATGATGCTTTCCGTCGACCAAAGACTGTAAAACTTCAGACCGACGATGACAGGGCTTCAGTGAATTCTGGGGGTAGCGAAACTGAGGTTGATGAAGAAGGTGAGTGATTGATGATTAAAATAATAGTTTGTTAGTTTCAATTTGAACAGCAACTGATTATAAAGTTCATACCAGTACCAATCTTCCAGAGCTCTCTGAAAGCTCACTGATAAAGTTTATACCATTACCAATCCTCCAGAGCTAAGTGTCCATCTGAAAGCTCACTGATTATTAAGTTCATACCATTACCAATCCTCCAGAGCTAAGTGTCCACCTGAAAGCTCACTGATTATAAAGTTCATACCAGTACCAATCCTCCAGAGCTAAGTGTCCACCTGAAAGCTCACTGATTATAAAGTTCATACCGGTACCAATCCTCCAGAGCTAAGTTTCCACCTGAAAGCTCATTGATTATAAAGTTCATACCAGTACCAATCCTCCAGAGCTAAGTTTCCATCTGGAAGCTCATTGATTCTAAAGTTCATACCAGTATCAAATCTTCCAGAGCTACATGTAAGCTTCCACCTGAAAGCTCACTGATTTATAAAGTTCTTACCAGTACCAATCCTCCAGAGAAATATTTCCATCTGAAAAACTGTTGAAGTTGAGGTCGTACAATGTACGTGTAGTATTTGAAGACCACACAAATCACATCCCTGTGTATGTACAGCCTCTTTAACAGACTGCCTCTCTAAGGGTGGATGGATTGCATCTTTAAAGATGTACATGTACTTCATCTTTATGGCCAAATTGAACGGGTTCCCGTAGCAACATGGCACTGGGGGTTCACACTTTCACATGTTGCCTAGGAACACAACTTCCGTTTTCCTGTAGATAAGAGACTAACAACTTCCTGTAGATCATCACAGGGTCATGCCACATGCTCACACACACACACACACACGCACCCACTCGTCCATGTTCACATCTTAGGTAGAGATTATGCAATTCCACAGGGAAATGAAAAGCATTTCTCTTGATGTAAACTGAGGGGAATGTAGTCTGTTCGGTTTTGGTTCTGTGTGTGGATGGTCAAGCTGTAGTTTCCCACAACACTCGCTGTTTTGAGTAATGGACAGAGTATGGGTGTTTCTCTGAAGGCCGGATTGACGTTAACATTGGTGCAGGTCTGTCTTTTTGACATTATTTTGTCTGTTATTAATTGTCTGGTTGAATTTAACAGTTGCTTGTGAACATGTACATGTACGCCTCGACCAGATTTCTTTATACACTGTATGCACGGTCAGAGTTTATGGCACTGCTTGGCTTTGAATTCCAGTCTCTTTTTTAAACAACTTTTTGAAGTTGAGGCCAGGGCCCAATTTCTTGGCTCTGCTTACTGTAAACAAAGAATCGGCGCTTACGGAAGCAAGGAATTCCACGCTTACGTCAAGCGTATTTCACGGGTTAGCAGAGAATTTTTGCTTGCGCGCGTGCGTACTCACGTTACTAGGCATTCTTTGCTTACACAGCTAGCGCAGAAATTCGGCGCTTGCACAGTAAGCGCAGAATGGTGATCGCAAGCGCAGAATTCGGCGGTAAGCAGAGCCATGAAATTGGGCCTGGGCGGGTAAGCAACTAAGAAACCCTACTAAACCACTTCGGGTTGGTATTCTTAAGAATTACTGTTCTCACCCGCGAAATTTTTTTAGGGAATTTTTTGGAGCATCTGGAGGGATCTTTTTCCTTTGAAAATATTGTTGCTGCTATTGCTTAGAGACTTGATTTGCTAAGCAAAAAATAATAAGCTCAAAATGTGGCCCTTGACATTAAGATAAAGCAATCACTTGTAAGTGAGCATTGCACTATAGTTTGTATGAGGCATCATTCAAATCCAAGTAACAAATAGGCTCATTTCCATTGGCATACTATTTATTAATTTCATCGTTATTATTTCATTTGGGGGGGGGATGGACGGGAGAATTCACGGTAAGCAACAGCTGAGATGTGATTATCAATCATTGCTTTTTAACACAAGAACACTGCTTACATAATACATGTAATAACGTTTTGTTGTCTTTGTGCTTTAGCCATTTAAAAATGTCTTCAGCTGAAACACATTGATATCTGTCGGGTACATTTCTAGTTTCCGTTTCAAATGTTCCTTCATTTTAAAATAAAGCAAGTCTTTTCTAAAAAGAAAGTCGGTGAATGTGTAATGAATAAAGTTTCACAATTTGTTCATGCATTTTCTTTCAAGGAAACCGAGAGAATTTACATGTACATGTATATCCTGTTCTAGTTGTACATAGGTTACATTCGTTCATGTGCCGTTAAAAGCTTTATGGATAAGATCTTAAAGAAGATTTGCACCCGTACATGCTGTAGTCCAGACTAGAGGTCACTGTAGTGCATGGATTTTATCAACATCCTGCTTGAACATCCAAAATGATAAGGCCATGTAAAAAAAAAAAGAAGTTTCTCAGCATCCTGCTCGGCAGCAAAAATAAAACCACATTGATTATTATAAGATGAATCATGTTGTACACTGGTATCCTAAATTGCATACCGTCACAACATCAATGAACAATGAATGGGGACCAGTTGCTCATGACTTGGTACCTCTTTTGACCTCTTTTCTTTTGCGGGCTACATGTACCGTGCTTGAGTGTGCACGTGGAGTGGAACGGCCGCAGGCCAAATTGATTTGCACTTTTAAATTAGAAATTTCCAGGAATTAGGAGCAAGCAAGGTATGCCAGGAAAGAGCAAGGTGAGATCAATTGTCCCTGGGAACGAGGTTGCTCTGGCACCGTGTTTTATGGTCTGGTTTCCTGTGTGTTTTTGTCGCAGTGATGCACAAAAGACTCACCCATGCCCGGGCAGTGAAGAAGAGGTCCTCCGTCTACTGTAATGCCAGCAAGTACCGCCGCATCACCCAGGACTCCAAACTCTACGAGTACCTTGTCGTCATCTCCTTGGAGTTCAACAAAGAGACGAGGAGGTATCAACCTGTGGAGAAGTATCGGTACCCAGAAGAGGTTGGTTCACTCACTCAACAATCAATATCCCCTAACAACGATATTGACAAGATTGGGTGACCGCCAACATTAGGTCTAGATAACTCAGTTGGTAGAGCGCCGGCACGTTAATCCGGAGGTCGGAGGTCCATGTTCCGCTCTAGTCAATTTTTCTTTGTTCCGCCCCAAAGTATACAAAATTTACCCAGTTAGTTTCCCTTGTGGAAGTTTTCATAAGTTTCATATCAATTCAAACCTTTACTGCAAAGGCCATTTTGTCTATGGCTGACCCCAATCCGCCAATATCCTCTTCTCCTACAGTATGTCACTCCACACTAAATTGCTCGGACTGTGATAAGATTGGACTGCAATCCTTTCACTTTGGCAAAGAGGGTCACAGTGCAAGTCAATTCTGAGAATCCCATGGTTTTATTTTACCAAAAAGATATTACATTTTTGTTTAAAGTTTTTAAAAGTGCAGCGTTATTCGGAGTGGAGGTCATTTATCAAAACTTTTTTATTTATTTATCAAGAAACAAATGAGACACCTGTGAAAAAAAAGGAATACAAAAAATTATGATTAACACGTTGACTGCCGGTCATAGATTCGTAGGGCGTTCCCATTTGCCAAGTGTGGTGCACATTAGCGTATACCAAATAGGTACTTTTTGGGTGTTGTAATATGTTCATTTCTAACCCTAACCCTCACCACTGCCAGAAGCGTATTTGTTGCGTTCTCAGTGATGCCAGTGTATTCAATTAACAGTACAAAAACCTTTCATTCTCTACGAGTATACTCGTAGTGGCAGAATCCGTTACACCTGTTACTACGAATATACTCGTAGGCGGCAGTCAGCGTGTTAATGAGTTGACAAATTGTTTGTTGCAGGTGAGCGCCAGTCAAAATGATAAGTTACGTGCAATACCACATTTCTGTTTTCCGGATGCCTTCAAGTGGGCACCGGTGGAAGAATACAAAAGGTGAGTTGAAAGTAAAGCGCGCTTTTACTTTGGCGACTATTATGGTATGTCGGTGGTATCGCAACCTGACCATTCTCGGATGTTGTCTACCCAGCGCATCTCAAAGCAGCAGCACTGGCAAGACGGGCTGTGGTGGGAGTAGTACCAATGATTCAAGCGGGGTACAATTTGAGGAGTAGACCACGGGCAAATGCCTATGTTTACTAGAGAGATGGTATGTCACAACTTAGTGGTTTAGTGCACTACTGTAGCTGGCCCAAGTTCTGACGGCTAAGTCATCAGGATGTGGGTTTCGAATCCCTGTCATGACACTTGTGTCCTTGAGCAAGACACTTTAAGAGGAACTTCCGGAAGTGAAAATTAGAATTGACCTTAGAGCCCCTCTTCAACTGTGATTGCGTCTCTTCACCCAGGGGTAAATGAGTACCAGTGAGGGTAGAGATGGTTCTTGTGATTTATTTAGTTTGGTGCGCTACATACTTAGCAGCACAGGCTGTATACTCCCAAGGGAGTTGAGATGGTTTAAGGAATGAAATCAATGGACCAGTGACTTGGGGTAATAATGTCGGAGTGCCATGAGCGCCACTGAGTGACGGAGTGGAGCGTGAAATACGAAGCCTCTTTTATTATTTGTAATAATATGAAACGTAACCATAATAAAGCTGCTTATAAGGACTGAAGTTTGCTTAGCAGAAGAAAATCTCGTTTAGCAGAAATGAGTTACCGGCCAAAATGCCATTTAATTCACATTGTTGTGACTGGTTCCCTGTTCTGCCCAGCGGTATAACTTCGCTTAGCAATAATGTTCTACCTAACAGCTTTTATGAAATTGGGTGAAATGGCTGCCCTGCATGAACTGGTTTTATTTTCAGTTTGTGTTTTTGTTCTGTTTACAGCGAGAGTTACTCGTTCGTTTTGACGAGTATGGACGGCTCCAGACTCTACGGATATAACAGGAGATTATTGGTGAGTGTGAAGCCAAGTGGCTTAGGCTTCAGCTGGACCACTAGCCATAGCCAATGTCATCGCCATGGTCCAGTCGGTGGAATAGCTTCTTTTTTTTTCCTGAGAAAATCAGAGCAACTTGACGTATGCTGAGGGCCCAATTTCATAGAGCTGCTTATTGTTTACCAATTTTCTGCTATCAAAGCATAATGGAGCAGGATACCAGCCACATGTGGTACATGTGACATGGTATTTTGGCTGGTAACCTTATTTTGGTAAGCATAATTGTTTTGTGCTTCAGCAGCTCCATGAAAGTGGGCCCCGATCATCTTCAAGAGAAGAAACGTTGTTTTAAGTCTGGATTTGTTTTCTTTTTCCAGCCACCTGGTGAAAAGCCGCGCCTACCCGAAGTCTACTGCATCATCACCCCAATCAGCTGTCGGTTACTCTTTACGCAACTACTTGACGAGATCGAGTACAGAAGGAAGATCTCAAAGGGCGAGTGTTTCAAACTCATACATGAAGCGTATAAAAGACACGTTCCGCCTCCTGTAAGTAGCAGATGAGTCAGTGAAAAAAAAACTCACACGAAAAAAAATGTATCGAAAATGTGTACTGGCACTTGAGTACAGGGTCCAATTTCATGGCGCTGCTTATCGCGGATTTCTGCGCTGCAGCGCCCTCGTTTATGGGCTGTAAGCGCAGAATTTCGCAGTAAGTAGAGCCATGAAACTGGGCCCTGGCTTGCTGCCACCTAGAGTCTGAAGTGAGATGTGAGAGAAACTCAATCGAGTAACTTTAAGGCTGAAACCTGGAAGTGCACTTTGTGTTTTGTGTGAGGTGTTGTTAAAAAAAAAAATTGGGAGTTGACCCAAGCATTTAAACCACTCACCTGCATGGGTTGTGTGTGGAGGAACAGCTGTGTGCAGAACGAACTGCGTACTGTGTAGATGTATGTGCCACATGATACTAAATTGCAGACTTGCACAGTTTATCTATCATTGAAAACCACAGTGGATTATATTGAATGGTCAGACAGTAGGAGGGTTGACTATTATACTGCGTAGATGCCTTCACCACATGATATCGTACTACAGGTTGATAACTAGATAGAAAATCTTATAAGACTTTTATAAGAGTAGGAGAGTTGAACCAAATAGAATCACTCTTCCTTCACAGAGTCAAACACGCTTTCAATCGGTACTTGTTTTTCTTGGTTTTCCAGGGTGGATCGACTACCATCATGCAAATGGACGCTGACGGCAAACAAACATCAGTCATGAAACCCCTCAGGTTACAGAGACCGCAGGACTCCAGACTAGAGCATGTAAATACTTAAGCCTACAATCCAGACTGGTGCCTTTTGAAATTAACAGACATTGTTTAACTACTCTTTGAGTTTCTCAACTCCCTTGTGAGTGATAAACCTCGACTAGCTTCTAAGCACAAAGAATTCACTAAACACACATCATATCAGCCCCCAATAAGCCACCATCTGTACACCTGGGTGTAGAAAAGCACATTATGGTTAAATGTCTTACTCGGGGTTTAACACCCTATCACCAAGATTTTTAATTCATGCTCAAACCCACACAAGTCACCAATTATATACCTGGATGGAGAGAAGCTCATCATGGTGAAGTAAGATTTTTAAATCTCCATAGCTAGAAATCACCAGTGAACCCACTCTGAGCCCACACAAGCAACCATCTGTACACCGGGGTGAAGAGAAGCAATTTATGGTAAAGTACTCGATGTTCCGCTAATCTTCCCACAGGTTGACTTTGACTGTCTGTTCAGCTCTCTCAAGATCCCCCAAGTCATCCAGATCTTTGCGACGTTGCTACTCGAGAGACGAGTCATCATGTGCTCGGGAAAACTCAGGTATCTAATAAATGTCTCACTGCATTTGGATAAAGACCGAGTCCTGGTGGGAAAAAAATATATATACAAGCTACTCTGGTGGGATTTGAACCCACAACTCCTGGGTTCTGGAGCATTTATCTTTACCGCAAGGCCACCAAGCCTGCACAGATGTACTAGAGGCACTACACTAGATACTCGGTGCTTCTCAAGTCCTGGTGGGGAAAAACAAAATCCACGAGCTACTCCGGTGGGATTCAAACCCACAACCCCTGCATTCTAGAGCATTTGTCTTTACCACAAGGCCACCAAGCCTGCACTGATGTACTAGAGGCACTACACTAGATACTCAGTGCTTCTCATGTCCTGGTGGAGGGAATCCACAAGCTACTCCGGTGGGATTCAAACCCACAACCCCTGCATTCTAGAGCATTTGTTGTTAACTCCCAAAATGGCGCAAGCAGGATGATTATGATAATGACATCAGGTGATTTAGGTCAATAACATAAGGCCATGTCCCAATTGGTGGCTATGGCTACGGCTGGATCGCCATATCATGTGTGGAAGTATAGGACGCCCTTAGCAGCAGTTGTAGCCACCAACTTGGGTATTAGTCCGGTGGCTTAATGAACAAATTGTGATACGCCGGATTAAAGCACCTAACTTTGCACACTTGTTTAAGGGGTCCCATAGAAGCATTATTAGAGTAGAGGGGTAGCCCGGTCTGTCATCTCCAGGTCAGTAAACTAAAGGGATCACATTTTTCCACATAGCTCTGCCTGAGTGTCTGAAATAGAAGCTGCATGGTCATTTGTTATAAGTTTTAATGATATGCAGAAGCGGCCCTCTATTGGTGAAAAATTGACAAGCAGTATTTTAATACCACATGAATTTTGACCTCAGCCTGACCTTGACCTTGACCTAGGTCTATCAAATCGGGCACCCTCCTCTATGGAACCTATAGAATAACTACAAAATTTGGTGCTTTGATCCAGCGTGTCACGATTTTGCCAACAATTTGCCCTAAGCCACCGGACTATACAGCCTCGACTTTCTAAGTGTGTCCAGGCTGGGGTGTCTGTCCGAACAAGGTAATGTCATGAACTGTTTTTAACTTCTCATATTTTCATTCTTATTTCAGTAAACTTTCCAAGTGTTCCCAGGCTGTGGCGGCCCTCCTCTACCCGTTTGGATGGCAGCACGTCTACGTCCCCGTTCTACCCGAGAAGCTTATCGATATGTCGTGTTCCCCCACTCCCTACATTATGGGTATGCTTTCACTGTGTATTCCAAAGCTAGACGAGCTTCCAATCGATGAGGTAAGGCACCAGACTATTATAAAGCATTGAAATTAAAACAAATGATAATTTGTGTTTTTTTTATTTTATTTTTTTTGTAAATAGTACAGTGCATTTACATGTTGGTTACTTAAGGCACACGAGACATGTTTTACAGGCAATAAACTGTACAGCATGCAAAAGGAACACAAGGGATATTGTTCTTCCAGTGTCGTAAAACTATCCCCAAAATGTGAATGAATGTTTTGCCTTCGTGGAGATTGCCTGTAAATTGCCCCAATGTGTCACAGCCCTTGGGGAGAAATGCAGAATAAAAATCAGCGGTAACTTGAGGTTGAGGTTGAACCCTGAATGACCCCTGGAAATCCTAAAAAAAAACCTTGAGGCAGTTGTGTTAAATTTTGCATCCCACCCTTATTTTGCTCAAGTTATTATCTATTTGCATTTCATTCTTATTTATCTGTAAGAGTTGATTTCAAATTTGTTTCTGCAATATTCACTGAATATCTGTGGGGCAGTACCTTATTGTTGATCATGTTTGTTTTATATGCCTTGATTATTTTGTTTTAAAACCACTTATTTACACTCATTGTATTTTACCCCTCTGCATTTGATTGGTTTATTTATCTATTGATTTATTCATTCATTCAAACTTTAATAAACATTGCAATTTGGACTTTAAAATTTAAGCAAAATCGTGTTCGCCGAATATTGTTTTAATTTATGTACATAATGGAGTAAAAGATCGGTGAAGTTATTTTGACTTTTCTTCTTTTATGTTTTCTTGTTTTCTCATTTTACAAATTGATTTTACTTTAATAACAGTTTGTAATGTTTTATTGTACTCATCGGTGATATATGTTTCATGTTTTGATTTCTAAAACTGTAAATTATCATTGTGTGTGCTTTCTTCTTTCTATGACTTTTCACTGGCACTGACCGACAAAATAGAGAGACCATCAGTATAGGGCTAGATAGCTCAGTTGGTAAAGCACTGACAGTCAGTACAGTTGTCACAGGTTCCAATCCATTCTAGTCTATTTTACTTTGTTCAACCAAAATTAATTTTCTGCCCTTCACAGGCATGATTATTCTTCCTACTTAAATTAAATTTCTGATTTGTTTGCCTCTCAGATGAATCTTAGAAAATTATTATCGAAAAGTCTTTAAAGTCTATTGAAGCCTATACCTATTTTTTCAAAAGGCCAGGTACCATGCCGTCGTTAATACAATCTCTGAATGTTCCAGGTACTAATCGTTGACCTCGACTCCAAGGACTTCTACACGGTCGTTGGAGATGAGGAGACGATACTTCCTAAGAAGCTTGCCCTAGCGCTAGAGAGAGCCCTGGAGATTATCCTGAGCTTCAGTATTCTTGACGCCAACAATGACGAGGAGGATGAGCTATCATCCGAGGGTAAGCTTACTCTTTTCCTCTTCGGATAACGGGAGACTTTTGGAGACACTAGGTGGCAGCAGACTTGGGCTGTCGGGTTGGGGTAGTGGTATCTTTCCTCGCCTTCCACCTCAAGGACCCTGGTTTGAATCCCACCGGATTCAGTCCCTGCCTGATTGCGTTGGTTTTTATCCTGGAATAATTCTCTGAGGTTTGCCTCCCACATCTAAAACTGAAACTTCCTTCCTTGTCTTCTTACCATGGGGTTCTTGGCTAGTACAGTAAATAAGTTCGCTTTTCTGGTAAACCTTGGCTTCACAACCAGAATTAATGAAGTTAATAAAATAAAAAATAAACTTGCCAGGTTTATTTGTTGTTCTTGAGGCATGTGATTGCAGGATTTTCTTTACCTCATTGAGCCTTCAAATTTTCTTGAAGGAAGTAAAGCAGGTCAAGATGTCCAGACCGCTCTTTTGAGATTAGTCACATTCTGTCCACAGATCAAGAGTCGAAAAACAAGGCCGTGTCGGAGGTCTTCATACACTTCTTCGTGGAGACCTGCGGCCACTACACGAACCACTTCTCCACCAAGTACGACGGCAATCTCAAGTTCGATCGGGAGGCCTTCATCAAGGCGGTGGGGTCGAGGAGCACGCGACGCTTTCTTGAGGTATTCACCGAGACGCAGATGTTCTCCCTGTTCATCCAGGAGAAGGAGGCTGAGGTTGAGGGCATTGCTCAAGGTAATCTTCAAGTTTCTTAAAATCTCATTTATTTATGACTAGCACTAGGATCTGTAAGGACTGGAGACACAATTGTAGAGAAGATGATAAAGAAGTTTTTGGTTTTTTTTTTTATGCTGGGTGAAAACCACAAATAGCTACCCCCCCTTCCTTGTCATAATCTCGGTTTTCGCTCTTTTCTTCTAGGTCTGTTCGAAACAAGATTCAGAGAGTGGGAGGCTGAGTGCAAGCTCAATGCGAACAAGTTCGGCGCCAAAGTCAAGAAGATCGGCAGAGCGGTCAAGGGCATCTCGAGAGACGGAGGTAAGAACTTGTCCCTCTTTAGTGGCATGTCATGGGTGAGCGGTTTAAGAGCACTGGACTTGAGCTCGGGTGTTTCTGAGCAGCAGAGTGTGGGTTCGAGTCCCGGTCTTGACACTTGTGGATCAAGCAGAGACATTTCCACAAAGTTTCAACATCTTGAATTTTTGATCCGTAAAGGCAGATTATTTTTTCCCATGTTTTTATAGAAATCTTGGAGGTAATTACATCAAGACTTCAATAATAATTCTTGTTCAAATTTATCTTGTGAGATTCTTGCTCCTTAATTCGTACAGTTTCACTTTACAAATTCTTCAGCACTTCATTTTGTGTGCTTTTCAATTTCAGGGATCGTCAACAGATGCATTGTTTTGTTTTTCTATTATGTGCCATAAACTACTTTTGGTTGAATATATATTAATTTATGCCATTTTATGCTGTTATACTTTGCTATATTTAAACTTAAAATATTGTTGTTGGTTTTATCAGTTCCGTATTCTTTATTGATGTATTTTTAAATAAAAGAGGTCCCTAGCACATAGTTTTTTATTTATTTATTACTTTGTTTTCTTCTTTCTTATGTTCTTTGGCTTTTGAAATAAGCACAACAATTTGTTTCATTCGTAAACAAAATTATTCCTGCTTTACTTCCAAAAATGTATTCCTGATTTACTTCCAGCTGTTTTCTCACACTAACTTTTTCATTTCTTTTTGTGCCAACAGGGCAAAAATTGGCAAAAGTAAAGGCCAACTTAGACGCCAAGGTCTGAAGGTCAAGTTCCCCCTCTTAGCCGTGTCTCACTTCCAAGAATTCTGCAGGCAGAAATTCATCTTAGGGTCATCAGGGGCCTTGACTCTGATCAAGAAGGGGGCGGGTGTGAGATCGGGATCGTCTCGCCCACGTGCCAAGATGTTCCTGGTCTCAGATCTTGCAAAGTCGAACCCCTTCATGATAAATGTGAACATCCACTCTGTTTTGAGGAGGGGCAGTTTCAAAGCCCAGCTTCGCTGGACGCAAAGCCTAACTGCTCGTGAGAACGTTCGCCTTTTGGATGAGCTCAGCTTTGGACAGTTTTATTAAAAAGAACTCTTATATCATATTAATGCAGTCGTTCATCACGGATTTCCTAATTTGACACATTCACAAGCAAACATGAAGCGGGAGAAGGAGAGCCTTGTACTGAGGAGGATTTGACTTATCGGTAACTGTAAGGAGAGGTAGCGGCAAGGAGTGGCACCTTCAAGCATCTGTTGAATCAATCAGAGATGACTTCAGGCAGTGGTAACTGCTAGTTGTGGTAACTTCAACTTGTGGTAAATTCAACTAGCCATAACCTGAAGCAGTGGTAACTGCAAGCAGAGGTTACTGTAAGGAGTCGTAAATGCAAGCGGTGGTAACTGCTAGTAGCATTAACTGCAAGTTGTGGTAACTTTTACTTACATCTGTTGAATCAATCAGAGATGACTTCAGGCAGTGGTAACTGCTAGTTGTGGTAACTTCAACTTGCCATAACCTAAAACACTCGTAACTGCAGTGGTTAGCAAGCAGTGGTTGCTGTTAGGAGTCGTGACTGCAAGCGGTGGTAACTGCTACCAGCCGTAACTCCAATTCGTGGTAACTTCAACCAGCCGAAACTTCAAGGAGCAGTAATCAGTAAGCTGCAGGAAAAACTTCAATGCAAGCAGTGGTAACTTCAAGAAGCGGGGACTACAAGCAGTGGTAACTTCAAGAAGTGTTGACTACAAGCAGTGGTAACTTCAAGAAGTGGTGACTACAAGCTGTGGTAACTTCAAGAAGTGGCGACTACAAGCAGTGGTAACTTCAAGAAGTGGCGACTGCAAGCTGTGGTAACTTCAAGAAGTGGCGACTGTAAGCAGTGGTAACTTCAAGAAGTGGCGACTGTAAGCAGTGGTAACTTCAAGAAGTGGTGACTACAAGCAGTGGTAACTTCAAGAAGTGGTGACTACAAGCTGTGGTAACTTCAAGAAGTGGTGACTACAAGCAGTGGTAACTTCAAGAAGTGGTGACTACAAGCTGTGGTAACTTCAAGAAGTGGCGACTGCAAGCTGTGGTAACTTCAAGAAGTGGCAACTACAAGCTGTGGTAACTTCAAGAAGTGGCGACTGCAAGCTGTGGTAACTTCAAGAAGTGGCGACTGCAAGCTGTGGTAACTTCAAGAAGTGGTGACTACAAGCAGTGGTAACTTCAAGAAGTGGTGACTACAAGCAGTGGTAACCTCAAGAAGTGGTAATTCCAAACAATGGTAACATCAAGAAGTGGTGACTCCAAATAGCAGTGACTGCAAGCGGCAAGAAAAACTTATCTGCAAGCAGCAATAACATCAAGTACTGGTAGCTGCAAACAGCTGCGGTAACTTGAATCAGTGGCAACTCCAACAGCAGTAAACGCAAACAGCGGTCACTGCAATGTTTTGGTAACTGCAAGTCTGGATTACCATGAGGATCAGTTCAAAGCAAAAAGTAAAGGTCAAAGGTCATCCTCTAAAGGCGTTGATAGCAAAGCATTCACCTTAAATTATGACTCCGTAAAATAAAGCAAAGGGCGTCACAGTCGACCCTGCAAGAAATGAGTTTGATCTGGTCTGGTTCCCCTGACCACTGGCTTGAAAGTTAATCACACATATGAAATGTTACCAGCCCATTTTGACATATCCTCGGTTAATATGTATTGGCTCATGTATATAAACAAAGATGGCCGCTGTATGACAAAGACATTGTAATTTTCTCCACTTCGTAAAGGTCAGAGTTCATTCTCATAGAACTGCTCAACATGCTTACTAATAGTATTAAGCATGACAAAAACATGCTTATCAAAAACAGCATACCTGCCAAAGTGTTACTTGTGATGGGTACCCCGCTTAACTCTGCTCGCAAACAAATGTGCTAAGCATGATTTTGTCACTAAGCAGGTCTATGAAAATGAACCCAGCGTGGCTCTAGCGTCCAGAAAGTTCCTATGTAAAATGTTTTAAAGCTTGGATAAAGTACTTTTTTTAAAACTGAAATTAATTGGATTTTTGTCGCGAGATTCATTCTCCTGGCCTAGTAGTAAAAAAAATGTTGTAATATTTTATTTCATAATGGATTCTGAGAAATCGCAGTATATGAAATTCCAAAGTTTGTCTTTTTTGTTTGTTTAAATAAATAAATATATAAAGATTTCATAATAATGTATTTGATGTTTTTTTATGAATATATAGTAGCTATGCAAATGAAGTCAGTATGCCTTTGTTTGTATGTAAATGGTCTCTCATAGCTAGGATGCAACATACATAATAAAATACACGTGTTTATGGAACATGGGTATCATTGATATGGATAACAACGTCCAGTATCCAGAAGCTGCACATATATAAAATAACAAACATGTGAAAATTTAAGCTCATTCGGTCATCAGAGTCGGAGGAAATAGTGAAAATAACTAAGAAACCGTGAAGCCAAAAAGAGGTGTCTTTGTAAATTCCAGAGTCTTTCTGGCAGGCAAGATGCTGCGCTTGAAGTTTTTTTTTTGAAATTTCATAATTTTCCAATTAATTTCAAAAGTTGTAAAAAATAGCGGCTGTACAAGTTTTGGTGTGCCCTCCATTCTTAACATCAAAAGGATACATATCAGACAGTGCAATCCATGTGAAATATCAGACTTAATGTGTTCGTCAATTGAGCTGTTCACAAATCATGGAAGAATGTCCAGGCTATGTGGCTCTTTTGTGATGTCACAGGTCACAGGTCACATGGTCTTTAAGTGTTTACTTATTCAGAGCATCGGGTTTTGGTCTTGCGATATCAAAATTGTTTACCTCTTTTCTCAAAGACTAACATTTTAGGCAAATATACTTTAATGGAAGCTTTCCACCGTAGCACGACCGTAAATTATGAGCTAAATCAGTGAGCTTTCAGATAGAATGTTTTTTTTCTGGAGGATTGGTACTGGTATGAACACGTATTTTGCCATTATTAAAAACGAATTATGTATGAAGTACATTTCTTTAGTGAAGTCATTGTTCAAATTATGCAAAAGTATTAACACAAAACACAAGGTCACCAGAATATTACGAGTATGAGTTATTTGATGTTTTAGATAAAATTATAGCGTTCCATTTTGAACTTTTTAATTTTCCGTCTTTCACACGAGGTGCATTTTGATTTACGTTTCTCAACCATGAGTAAGTTCTCATGCAATGCTTGCTTTTGTACCACCATGTTAACATCACTAAGGTGCTCCAAAAAATATACTTTGTCTCAACTACTTCTTTTCCACGCCTTATGTACATTTTCTGTGGTTTTGATTACAATGTTGTAGCCGAAGAAATGTGCTTGGAATGACAAATTCATTCCAACCCTCAATTTCTCCGGCAAATGTCATAAAGATATGCATTGAATAAAACGCTACAGATAAAGAGAAATGTTGTGCCGGTTTACGAACTTAATTTTATATTTTTGTATATTGGTAAAATATTCTTCCCCCAGCAAAAGTTGAGCAGTATTTTTTATTGTACACTCTTGTAATATAATATGAATATTGTGTAAATACTTAGTAGCAACAACTCATTTTGTATGGTTATTTGTTTGTTGTGTTTCGTTTGAAGGCAGCGATGAGCATATTGCACTTTAATTTTGTATTATATTTTGTGGTTCGAAATATTATTTAACTGTCTTCGGACCGTGGCTGAGTAGGGCTTCGCCCTAAGCACGAATTTGCCAGGGAAACTCTCGTGGAGAATTAGGTTGACCTTTTCACAGAGCTGCCAACTCTCCCTGATTCTGCAGCAAGTTCCCTGTAAATAAAAAAAATCTGTGTTCTGCTGAACAAATTTGAAAGTCTTCCTGATTATGGAAACAGCTCCTCTTATTATGTTGAATCTGATTCTAAACACCTCCCTGGTTGTTGGACAAAATCTCCCTGGTTGCAAGAGACAAATGTTTGTATGTCTGTTTTCACGCTTTTGAGTTAACCCGGGTAAGTTCCCGGGAAATTGCTACCCTTGCTTGCAAGTAGGGTTAAGCTTGGTAACCCCAGGGTTATCGTATTGAGTGTTCAGTTTCCTTCTACATAATATACATTTTGCAGATATAGCTAGGAACGTATACTTGAAGTGGGGGGGGGGGGGGGGGTGTCACATTTCCCTGACCAAGATAAGAAGTAACCTCTGTAGGAACAGACTACCCGTTAAAATACTGTGTTTTGTGTATGTGTTGTGACGCTGGTTCCCTGTGTGAAAGCTTTGGATATTAAATGTCTCAAAACATTGTCTGCAATCTAGGCCCCAATTTCGTAGAGCTGATGCTTAAACACAAAAATTAGCTAAAGTGTATATATAAGCACAACAAAATATTGCTTGTAAGAAGGTTACCAGCCCAAATGTCACATGTATTGTATCTGTAACTGGTATCCTGCTTAGCAGAAAATCGTTAAGCAATGTTTTCTGCTTAAGCTTCTCTTTAAAATTGGGCCCATGTATGTAAACTTGACCTCCGAACTGTGAACTTTGACCGACGTTTCTTTTTGAAGCAGCTGAAGTTAGTGATAGGCCTAGAAACATTAGACGTATAGACTCGTGGTGTAATGGTTTTCTAGTTATTGTTGGTTTTAAGTACCAAAATATAGCAGCAAAGTGCGTCTGTATTATTAAAACAAAAAGGTAACTCTTACGAGGTCATAAGGTCATTATGTAAATTAGCACAGACAGAAAAAGGCGGTTTCTGCATCGAAAACCAACGCTTTTTAACGCGCAACAAACTGCCAGGGCTACCTTCATAAAACTATTGAACAGAAACAATTTGCTAAGCACATGAATGGGGGACACCAACCACAGCAGTGAAGTCGTTAAGCGAGATTGGTTGGGTTACCTGTTTTCCTGCCCAGTTAAACTTTGTATGCTTAGAAAAATTGTGTTCCAAGCGGAACTCTCACAAATTAAGATGTATTATGGGAAACGAGAGCGGCCAACTGTCCCTGATTCTGCAGAAGGTTCTCTGAAAATACATGATTTTCTCAAGGACTGATAAACTTTTTCTATTATGTTGAATGTAATTCGAAATATTTCCCTGATTGTTGGAAAAAAATCTCTCTGATTGCAAGATGAAAACGTTTATCTGTGGTTACTTTAGATACAGAGACACCTGGCGGGATTTATTTCCAAGTTGTCTCGAAACGGGCTGCAAGCTCAAAGGTTTTTCTTTTCTTTTTCTCACATTGTTACAGCAAAATATAGGCTAGTTGAACTGCATCTGCGTAGTTTTGTGTTTTAAAGCCAGCAAGTCGAATCTGTATATTCAAAAACAAAATACTTTAACTCCGAACAGAGTACAATAACTTCTTATTTTAATGGGATGCGTTGATATGCGTATGTAATTCCACAGATGTCATAAATAATAAATCAAAACTTTTCGAGAATAACAAATATGATTTGCTGTATGACTTTTTATTACAAAAGTTGTTGTCTTACCGTTGGACGGTTTTACTTATTGAAAGCAGTGTCATACTTTGGTACTGAACCCGAAGTGTGTAACTTCTATCCGTAGAGGGGTGAGTTTTTATAAAGATGGTAATCGTAGTAAGCATCCTGCGAAATCATAAAATTTTGGCCTGAAGTTGATTAGAAATCAATAAAAGTATGTCAACAATTTGAATCCCCAAAGCTCACCTGGAGGCGTGTTTTAGAGATTCAAATTTCCATTGTGTCCGCTCGTGAATGCTGTGGCCAGAGATGCGGTTCGACCCGGCGCGCTGTCACCTTGCTAAACGTGGATGACGTTTTTGATGAAAACAAAAGTAGTTTGTGCCGTTTTCTCAACAAGTAGACACTGATTCAACTGAAACTTTCACAGATGACTTTTTTGTATATTTTTATGATTATTTTGCCTACAAATTGTTGACGAAAGTCGAACGATGACTGTGCGTTTAGAAATGCCTCACATGGTTTGTTTCAGAAACAATTTTATTCCACCCTATTTTCTCTAAACGAACCGTAGAACAAACCTGTTAAAAACGTTAGAGTAGGTGACCGAAAATATCGACCAATGAATGATTTGAGTTTCATAGATTTTGTTCACACTCATTTTGTTTTGACTGCTGCAGTTAGAATGGACACCTCAAAACTAGTTAAAAACTTAACTTATCTGCGCAAAATCAGGGTTGTTCTCATCGATCTATGCAAAAACTGGGGGGAATTTTATGGGGGACAAAGTTCGGTTTGCGAAGTGCGCGCCATGCGCCGCCACAAACCGCGTTGTATGTGGTGTGCGTCACGGCCACACGCAACCGTTCAGATTTTTTAATTTTAGAAGCGCAGCGTCGGTGGTGGTGGTCGTGTTCACACTGAACTCGTTCAAAAGTAACAAAATCAAATAATTTTGGGGGTTAGATTCTGCGTTTTCGTGGAGGAAGTTTGTTTAGCGACTCGTCTACGAAGACCAACTGGCGAGAAGAAACAATTTTGGTAAGCGACTGAGTATCAGAACTTGTGTATGTATAGGTGTTTAATGAGAATCATCATACGATTTAAAATTCAGCCTATATAAATATAGATTATTGTTTTAAAAATAACTTCTGTTGTTCATTATTTATGTTTTTCCTTTTTTAAATGTTCATATTGTACTACTGTATTGTTTGATTGGATTTCTGCAATGTTAACGTGAATTGTTCGAAATAAATTAAAATGCATGCAATTTGATGATGACAAGGGTTTACGCAACAAAGGATTGGTAAACCACGAGTAGCCAAAAACGATATAAATAGTTATGCTGGTTAAATTATAAGTTATTCTTTTAAAACCCTGCAGCGCACGTAACTTGTTTCAACCTAGATTTGAAGTAGCACTGGTTGGACGTCGGCGTTCACTAAACTTCCATGCAGCGAATGTCAAAGCAGTTAATGTTGTCCCCAATCGTATAAAGCTGCTTAGAAAAAAAGCATTGCTAAGCACAGAACAGTTTTACTTTGCAGAAACTTGCTATCCGAGAAAACACCGTGGATATAGTATGGCTTGGGACCCCTTTATGCTAATAGGATTGTGAAAAAATAACTCTTCTTATAAAATTAGCTTTATGCAACTATAATAAGCCCTTGTCTAGTTTGAAGGAAATAGTCTACCAATTTACATTATTGCTCTCGACATAAATTCAGGTGAACGCTGGATGTGGCAACAGTACGTCATCATCGCAAAATGACGTCAGAGCTGGCCCAAGAAAAATCACCAGTCGAACCCAAGCTCAGTGTTGTCAAGAACAGGTTAGACGACAGCGAAGATGTCGATCCGACCGGACCGTCACCCATGATGCCGTCCCTTTCTCCTCAACCACTGCACAGAGATGCTCCCGTTGAAGAAACACCGATTCCTGCCGAGAGAAGAAGGGCGGCAAAAAAGATGCTCGTGTTTGGCGGCCAAGGAGTGAACCAGGCAGGAGTTGATGATGGGATGAAATTTCTTGAGGACCACAGACTGGGAGAAGTTCATCGCAAGTCAGAGCTAGGGGACGTTTCTCCTTCTATGTCATCATCTCATCCTCACAAAAGCGGAGAATGTTTTTCTCCCCAAGAAGTAAAAGGCTTTCATGAAGTGAAGCCCAACTCCTTAGCCACTACACAAGTTATCGATACATCAGATTTACAAAACGATAGCTTGTGTCACAACGACACAACCGCATCATCAAGCCGAAGCAATACAAGAGCTGGAGGTATCTCCACTCCACCTCAACGTAACATCTTGAAACGCCCCAACTCAGCATCACCGGCAGGTTCCCAACGCAAACGTCTTCGGAGGACACTAGGGGTAGGCGACGGTGAAACGTCTACAAACATCTCACTAGACCCGAACGGCATCCAAGACAATCTTGAGACAACCTTAGCTACTGCCTCAGAGGAGGACTACCATCAACCGGATCAAAACACAGTTTGGTCGCCACCGTTCTTCTCCGGGCAGCCAGCGGCAGCAGATGACTTGAATCTCTTCCCGGACCACGAGGCAGATGACCCGGAGAGCTTTCTGCGTCGTCACGGGGTCGATCTCTTTGAGAACTCATGTCATCGTCAGGATCTAATCGAGTTCTGCGAGAACTCGCTGACTACTACTCAGTCGTCGTAAGTAAAAAAAACAAACAAACAAACACCCCAACACCCCAACAAGCACCGACCGACTTGAAGGTATTATAAAGATTGGTAAGAGTGCAAAAAATATTAGGTTAGTTTTAGTCAGAAAGCTGACTGAATATGAAGTTCATACTAGAACCATTTTTTTCAAAGTGAAATATTTCCCTTTGAAATGAAGTCTTATTCGAGAAAACTGTATCTGAAAACCTAAAAAAAACCTTTAAAAAACCGCAACAGCTGATTTTGGTTGTTACAACCAAAAACTAAGATGTGTTCACGTGCTGAAAATTGTGCATGGTTTTTCACTATTTTCTTCCGACTCAACAACGGATTAAGCCCAAAGCTTCACAGGTTATTTCATGTGTATGGTTGATCACCAAAAAAAACCAAAAAAACAAAACAAAAACAACAACAACAACACTATCTGCAACTATTTTGCCAGCTCTACCAATCCTGTGTAATACCTTCAAACAATTTCTATAACAAGTTCTGGACAAGCAGACTATAAATATTGATGTTAAAAACTATTTTATAAGTCAAAATATAGCAGTAAACCAATTACGAGCAATGTATTAACTTCATCGGCATTTGACCTGATAAACCCATTTTTCTGAGCAAAACTTTTTTAATGAGCAAATTCCAGGCCGAGCTCATTTCTTGTATGAGGAGGAAACAGTTAGCAGGTGGCACCAGAAAAATCAGTGAAAAATGTCCGACATTTTGAACGGAACTATTTCTGCTGAAAAGCTACAATTTGTGTGGGTGCTTAGCAAATCTTCCAAAAGGTTTATGGACCCAGTCACACTGAATTCCTGAAATGCAAATAGTAGTAAAAAATGCCAGAGTTTAAAAAGTCACACCTCTTACACCATTGAAGTATATTATTTTGTGTTACCTGAATCTGCTGTTATGGATATGCTTTTAACAATTGCCACCTGTTAATTGTGTCTTCTTCTTCTTCAGCACCAATCTAAACTCCAACAATAACTGCAGTGACGACAACATGGACGGCCGCCATCATGCCACTCCAGCCAACCAGTTTGACTCCATCGTCCAACGCGCACGCGCACGGGGCTTCATCGTCAACAACGCCATGTACTTCGACGGCAAGCAGTACGTGCCAATCAAAGTAGCGAGTAACGGGCGTGGCAAGTTTAGGCTCCTCCTACCCCCAGACCACCCCCACCGGAAGGGCGTGGACGATGAAATACCGATCTTGAAGACGTTCCAGATGGAAAGCTCTCAAGAAGAAGCGAGTGTGGACGAAGATTCATTTAAGAAAGTGAATGATAAATTTTAAAGACGTATGAAGTAAAATTTGGAAGAACTTGACACTAAATGCAAGCAGAAAACGACGAATAGACAAACATTTCTTTTCTTTACGAATCGTTTACTTTATTTTGTAATTAGCCTTTCCCATGAAATATGCTAATTATATTCACGCATGCGTACAGACACCATTGGTTGGCAAACACAATAGAGTTGCTGTGCACTAGGCAGACGCACAAAAGCGTATGCGTCAGCCACCATTAGCCCCACACAAATAGGCGCGATGTTTCCTCATTTTGCCAACCAGTAGTGTAAGTGCGCACGCGCAATGTGCAATATTTACATATTTCACGGCAAAGTTAAATTATTATTGCCTCTTTGGTCAAAGCAGAGTCTTCGACTTTAATAAACGGCTCACTTTTAAAGAGCTGCTTCATCACCACAACAAGTAGCTAAGGATTAAACAATTTTGTTTTCCATAATAGAGTGAGTTAAATAAATAAACCAGCCAATGCCACACCCATTGTCTGCGACTTATTTTTGCTTGATAACATGTTATTCAGCAACATTTTGTGCTTAGCAGATCTATGAAATTTGGCCCCGAAACATTCTTCAAAATAAAGTCTCAAATTGTTTCAACAATCAATCTGAGTTTGTGAAAATGTGTGGTTTGTTTTATTGGCTGTAAGTTTTGCCCTTGTCACACTCTCCCACTTGGAGAAACTACCCCATTTAGTAGTTGCACCAGTCCCGGTTACAAATACACCTGTTAAAACTACAGATGGGCTTATCCTAATTACAGTTTGGTCAGTCTCAATCACAGTTTGTGTCTGTTCCAACTGTAGTTGGGACAACTTAACTACAGTTGGGTCGCTTATCCAGTGAAAAGCCCTAACACTGAGGAAGAAAAATGCAATATTGTGTCCTTTTGAAGCCGGCCGGTCGAAGCTATTGTTGGGATGGTTGAACCCAACTAGCGGTTGTTCCTCCAGCCCACGTCGTCGAAACCTCGGCTGTCGGGGCTAATGATGCCCAAGGCTGTGTGGATATTGGTGGCGGGTCGCCGGGCGAGATGCGGCGGTCGTTCAGCTCCTGGTTGGTCGCTAGACGGAACATGCATGCGATCACGGGCATAAAAAATCCCGGTAGATAAGTAACAAACTCTGGAACCTTCTGAAATGAAAACAAACCAAGGATGGAAAATTATGATAGAGCTGTTCTCCTTGCATAATGTTTCGTTTTATTATTTATTTTTTAATAAATCATCCCTCCTAATGTCTGACCATTCACTATCATCTACTGTGGTATTGAATGACAGATGCACTATAGACCTTTATCATGCTGCCGCCATCTTGGTCATGTTCCCTGTATCCAGTAACAGTATTGTATGCTAATATTCACTGTACAAAAAAGGTACCAAATTATTTTTCCTTCCAGCCTCGGTTTGGTTACATTGAGCTGAATAGGAGAAAATCAAGATGGCCGCACCATGATAAAGGTCTATTCCAGCCTGCACTATGATATCATGTGGTGACTGCATCTTCACAGTACACAGTCAACCCTCCTACTGTCTGACACAAGTTAATGATCCGCTGTGCCGGAACCTATTGTAGTCATCGTTTTGAAAAGGTCGCACAGGGCACCAAACTAATACCATGTTAAATCCACTGTTCTCGGAAATTTGCACGTCATCAGAACTACTTTGAAAGGGGGCTGTGTTGTTACAATCAAAGCAGGCGTTGTGGCTGTACAATAAACCCTCACCCAATAACTGCGCGCGCTTGCGCGCTCTTCAAATGTGGTACGGGGGGCAGTAACTGGGTAAGAGGTCATAATTCCATGTACAGCCACAGGCCCGCTTTGATCATGACGAAACAGCCCCTAATTAGTGTACCTGGTAAGATGGCTGCCACCTAGAGTTCAAAAATCTCCAATTGATACGAGGAAAACAGAATAACAACAACAACAAACCATACCAATGGAAACACGTACCAAACCGGATGGACTATGGACGTTCAGTATGGCACCAACCAAAACTGTGAGGGCGGGCTAAGGATAACATTGTTCAAACCTGAAAGCAGATTTCAAGCGAGAGAATTAAACAATAAAATGAGCTTTTTCATGGATGTGACTGGTTGCTTTCCCCCTAAGAGTTCTTACTCTGAAAATTGGCTTTAACCATAATTAGCTTCTCTCCGCCTAGCCGTATTATGGGTACAGCCCTACTACCTTCATAGGGATAGGATAGTGTGGTGAGCACTCATTACCATAGACCTTGCATGGATTGAGGTAAAGTGACGGTGGAAGGTGGAAAGTCACTGCTATGTTAGCGTTGAATTGCATGCATTGACTTGAGACTTACCAGGCGAAAATGTGCGTTGCTCAGAACTGCTCGAGTATTAGTAGTTGAATATCTACCTGGTATGTGCTGCTTCCACCTATAGCGAGCCAAAGTCGCCTAAGTCTACCAACAGAGTACGGTCTCCTACGGTGGCTTTAAAGGGACACCGGTCAAATTATAATTCACGATTTGTGCCCAATCGCCAATTTGCACGTAAATATTTACGTATTCTGTCCGTCGATGTCCCTTTAAAGCCACCATAGTCTCCCCAAATGACCGCGGGTTGCAACACGTAAACCAAGTAAAAGGATACAGCAAAGAGCCAAGCCGACGGCTATTGCAGTCATGGCACGCCGGATTCTAAATAAGGTTTGATTGGCGAGCTCATTTACTATCCTCCATGTTAGGTAGGTCCTGAGAGAGAAGTAAAGCATCACGGCGAGGATGGTAAAACCGTCAAGAAAGGTTCCTTTGACATGAATCGGACTCTGGAAGGGAAAAAGGGGTAAATTATTTCAAACAGAAATATTTCCAAAGATTCTTGGCGGTAAGCGCAAAAAGTAGCTAAGCACGACAAAATGTTGCTAACCAGAGTAAGGTTACAAGTGCCATGTCACATGTACCATCTGTGACTACAGTCCTGCTCATTTTTGCTGAGTAGAAAATGTTTAAGCAATGCTCTATGAAATAATTGGACCCTTGTCGAGATGGAGTGGTTTGTGACGTGGGTGTATAGGATTGGTGGTGTCTGGTGGCCGAGCTGGTCAAGTGCACTGTACTTTCTGGTGTTTCCGATCAGCAGAGTGTGGGTTCGAGTCCTGGTCGTGACTGTGTCCTTCAGATTGGACGTAAAGCCGTAGGCCCCGTGTTCTTTGTTATGCATGTAAAAGAAGTGCACTTCTCGTTAAGAAGAGGGGTTCGCCCCGGTATGGTTGGCGGCACATTGGGCCACAGCACCTTGTAAACCGTTACATGGTGCCTTGTAAATAAATGGGTCTTTTTCGAACATAGCTCTCGTACCTTGTAGAAAAATTAATAAGCGCTTTTTGAGATCCTTAATTGGGTGTGATAAAGCGCTATATAAGAACTGCGTTATTGTTAGGATAGGTTATTAGGTACTATGTTAATCAATCCATATACCTTTTTGAAATTTGTATTTTAAAATTTAAAAAAATGTGATAATGTTTAATGATTTCATGATGATATTAAGCAACTGCAGTCGGTGCCTTGAGCAAGAAAATCTGTATTACTGCGTCAAGTTCAAAACCACAATGAGGAGCACCACTCTTTAATTTCAAATTTATGATAAATGTATTAAAATTGTTTGGTAATTTGGTAATTATTTATGCTATACAGCACGAGTCTGTGCCCCTCTTGAGCAAGAAAATCTTACCACGTCATCAAGCCCGTAATGGGCCGCGCCAGTTGCCAGATTTGCAACCAGCAAGATGACTCCGACCACGAACAAGAAGCACGCGCACGCGTTGCAGTTTGAGAGTTTCGCCCGTTCCCGCCAGTCTGGTTTGGGGGTTGCAAATTTTTTCTTCCACCTCCAAGTGAGAACGACCTCATCGACGGTAACTGTTGTGTGGAATGGAAAAGATAGCAATGTTTAGAAGAGAAGAAATTATATTTTTACTTCACCGCCCTCCTCCTGCTGACTCACCCAAGTCCAACTGCGAGTTTTAGTTGATTTTGTTGGACAGAGGAGTCTGACTGTGGGGCAAAGCAGCATGACAGCTGACTATACCGTATACCCCATTGCCCACAAAATGGAAACCAGCCCAGGGCCTGACAGAAGCTGATGCTGCAACAAGAGAGTGGCGTGTCAACACTCACCCTGAGTTTTGGCAGTTGTGTTTTGGTTTCACTCGCAAGCAGAAGACTTAATCTTTACCTATACCAAATTAAGTCTTTACCATATCCAGCGTACAGAATGTGCCACTTGGTTTAGGGTGAGTGTCAACACAGCCCACATACATACCCTCTGATGAAGTGGAACAAATACAACCATCTGTTTATTGTCAATCAGGTGGTACTGGTGATATCTGACGGGCACTCTGAGCAGCTCTGAGGTTTCCAGCATTTACCCCCACCCCACTCTCCCCACCATTAACAGGTCGTTGTATCCGGAGGACAATGGTGTGATTTTGATAGACGGCACTCATCAAAAGGTTTTAAAGGAATGTTGAGGAAATTCTATTGAACTTACCAAGACTGACGGTTATGTAAAAGACAGCCAACATAATGCTTCGTTGGATAGAAACAGCACCCATCCTGAAGAGCAATAAATACATCTCTTTACTGTCAAACAATAAATGTCCTGCCATCTTGATTTCAAAACGAGGCTGGGAGGGAAACTTTAGGAAAATTGGGAATCTGTCAAATTAGGGGCGTCTTGAAAGGGTCGTTGACATTGGCATTATACGAAGTGCGGTGGTTTAAATTATGGTGCGTTTGAGATGGCGCATTAGCGTCCGAACACAATTTTAAAATTACATCGAGCTCCTAGAAGTTGTAATTTCCTGCTCTGAAATACCACCATCCAACTCATTGAACCCGTCCGATCTTTCCAAAAAAACATCCCGTAACGATCTCAGCCTACATCATGGTATCCATTTTGCCAGCTGGACGAACGAAAACGCCCAAATCTGCATCGTCAATACTTCGGGATGCAGCCATTTTGTCACCCAGTCACTGGTGCAAACATCATCAGGCCTGCCACTGAGCGCACACAGAACACCAAAGGAACTTTAGGCCGTTTGTCACGGGTGCCATAGAGGAGGTGCACCAGGGTCAAGTCGACCTAAGACAGCACTAAGGCTAGTTTCAACACAGCTTAAGCCAATTTCCCCAAATCTAACCATGCTCGCTTCTCTCATATAACCAACTGTCTGGTATACTATACCAATCCCACTATATTAATAATAAACTTAAAATGACTGGCCGAACGATTCGAAGGGCAGGGCTCGATGTCACTAAAGCACTGCTGTATGACTGTTAGTTGTCAGTTAGTGATTTGAGATACCACACTTTGCTTTAGCCGTTCAGATTGACTTGCACGTACGATTATTGTTAGCTCTTTGGTGAAACTGAGCCCGTGTATTAATAAACCTAACATCGAAATGGGGAAGAAACACAGAAAACAGCGCACAGATTTTTTAGCCCCAAAACTACCGTGTGCAGGATAGCATTTTTTTCAAACTTAGCACCAGTAGTCTTGGTGCGAGACGTTCTTACGTTGAGTTTAAGTAAAACCATAAACCACTTAACACTGTATACACGTCGTGATGATTAACTTTTGTTTAGTATTGTATGAGTTCAAATGAACAACGTCCTGTATTGTCCCAAGACTACACAATAAAAAGATCAACTTACGTAATAGCGGAGAAGAGTAAGGCTATTGCGATAGCAAGAAACGCTACGCAAAGTTGTACCACTTCTAATGACACCATTATAACTACTGATGGGATGAGCTTTTAACAATTAAAACACCGGACTTATAAATATATATTATTTTTTTCGAGAAAGTTTAAAGACTCTTTGGTGGTGGAATTCGACCGATGACGACGCGTGCGCACGCGCGTTGAAATGCTCTACGCGTAAGTTATACTTTCATTGGACGATTCGAATGATAGTACGCAGGTGACAAACACGCGTGATGTTCCACAAGGTGTGACGTAATTAGTCATTCACCATTGATCTATTATTAAAGACCAATGCCTTTCACATACTCCGCAGCCATTAGTACACTCCCAACACATAAAGCAACAATAGACCTTATGCATTGACGTCATCCAGCCGCCATCTTAGAGGTAAAACGGTGACGAAACAATGGAAGCGCACAGATTATTTTGTACGCGCGGCGCGCAGGATTGGCCAATGAACGACCTCATTTTGACCTCTAGGTGAGGGCGCCCTTCTGATATGACGTCATGTGCATAAGGTCTATTGAAATGTTCCCACCCTCGCTCCGCCCACAACCCGGCCGGCCGGTGACGTCGTGAATTGATTGGCATGATTGGGATCAATCCAAAATGGCTGCGGTCAGTAAACATCGAGGAAATAGACAAGTTATTTCTTTTATTATCCTCTTAAAACTTTATTTGTTTGAACATCCAAACCACCCAGGTCAAGCTAAGAGGTGAGTGAACACATTAATTTTAGCTGATTTAACCCGCCGACCCGCCCGTAGAGTATTGCTTTTGTGTTTAGATAGTCTTTCCATCGGAGAAATAATGTATTTTAGAGGGATAGTTCAATCCTGTAGAGTAGGCAGCCTCGTGTTGACCTTTTGACCTTCACACTAGTTACTGCGCTCTGCTGTTAACCTTCAGTTTATAGTGGAATAACCCCTTTGCAGAACTTACTAGGCTGTAGACCTTTATTATGGTGCAGCCATCTTGAATTTCTAGTGTTCAAATCAATGTAACTAAGCCGAGGCTGGAAAGGCCAAGTCTGGTTCTTTATAATAGATAAATGAATAGATATAATGAATAAATGTCAACAACAACCAATTACTGTTTTTGGATACAGGGAACATGACCAAGAAGGTGGCAGGATGATACACTAGGATGAGGTGCAGTGCGGCGTCGTCGGAGCCAAAAGGTGCCAGGGACAAATACAAGTGGGGCCAATAAGCAAAAAGCTGGCAAAGTCCAATGTAAAACTGAGGGTTTGTTGAAAACTTGGTTGGAAAAATTAGAGTAGTCTGCAGCCGACCAGTAGCCTCATCTCTTTGATGGCAGGCAGAGTGGTTTCCTGATAGGCGAGTCTCGTCCCTTTGATGGCAGGCAGGGCAGCTTCCTGGTAGGCAAGCCTCATGCCTTTGATGGCAGGCAGGGCGGCTTCCTGGAAAGCGGGCCTTATCCGTTTGAAGGCAGAGGCAGGGCAGATTCATACAAGGCGAGTCGCAACCCTTTGGTGACAGGGAGGGTGGCTTCCTTGGAGGCGAGCCTCATCTTTGTTATAGCTGGCAGGGCGGCTTTGTGAAAGGCAATGGATGATGTAGCGAAAAAAAGCTGCTGTTATTATTGTATGATGTAAACTACCGTAGTTAGAGCCTTGGATAGTAAAAATTAAGCAGGAGATAAATTTCATCTGTCGCTTCTCCTTCCTCCCCAATCTTGGCAAAACTTGAGACAACAGCAACATTTATAGGTTGCCTCTGGGATGGGATTGCATCCTACAACTCAAGAGCTTTTTCGATCGCCTTTGCAACTGCGATGAGACGCCTGTCGTTCCCGGTGAGCCCTTCAATTTGCATTCCAAAGGGGACCCCACTCTCACCGACACGCCCCCCTGGAATCACAAGGGATGGGTTGTTGCAAACGTTGGCGCAGTCATCATTTTGGGTGACCGCAATCAGCAGCCCGGGATCAGTGTCAAAGGCGCTGAGCGATGGAGGAGGAACCTTGTTGGCAGGCATGAGAATGCAGTCGAGTCGGTGTTCCTCGAAGTACTTCTTCATGTCGTCTCTGAGCTTGTCTCTGGCTGTCATCGCTGCCTGGTAAAGATCGGGACTTACAGGGGTCTTCATTGCAGCTTCGAAGTACCCTTTGACATCTGGTGATGCTATCTTGTCGAAGACTTCCTCTGCTGTTACTTTGTGACCGTGGTGGTCCATGTACTCCTCAAGACGAGAAATCAGCTCATAATTGATAGATGGAATGAGGTATTTTTCAAACATCTCAGCAACTCCTGGAACTTCACCTTCTTCTATGACTTTAAATCCTTTATTCTTTAGCGTTACCAAGAATTTTTCAGCGTATTCCTTGACAGCAGAGTCTACACCTTCCCAGAAGTGAGGTCTTGCCACTCCGATTGTAATCTCTGCAGGTGAAAGTTCATCGTGAGGTGCTTCCCCTGTCATCACGTGATCTAGGATTGCGATATCATTGGCGCTCCTCGTAAGGGGGCCGACTGAGTCTCTAACATGCGACATCTTGGCCCCGTAGTCAGCCGGCCAACGCCCACTGGTAGTGCGCAGACCAAATACCCCATTGTAGGACGAGGGAATTCGAATAGATCCCCCAGTGTCGGTACCGAGGGCAGCGGGGACGATATCTGCCCCGACGGCTCCACCACTTCCGCCGCTACTCCCCCCGCACGTGTAGTCGAAGTTGTAAAAGTTATGGCTGGTCCCCGTGTAATTATTGATCGTTGATACTCCAAACGCTAGCTCGTGCATGTTGGTCCTACCAGCGTGGATTGCGCCTGCGTCAAAGAGCCTCTTAGCAACCTCAGCTGTGTGCTTGGGCTTGAGACCAGCTAGACCTGGAGTACAAGCTCCAGTCGCCTCTCCTTCTATGTCGATGTTATCCTTCATGGCGATTAGGATTCCTTCAAGAGGTCGATTGGTCTTGCTCTGATACCTGGCATCTGCCTCCTTGGCTTTCTGCAACATCCGCTCTGTATTCATGGAGACGAAGTAGTTGAAAACCTTCAGGTCCTCAGCTCGCTGGATCATCCGCTTAGTATACGCTTCACACGTCAGGGTACCTTGCTTGAAGTGGTCCAGAAGATCTCCGAGTGTAAGACGATACATCTTGAAAATTTGTCAGCTACCTGCAAAAAATATATAAAAAATAAACAAAAATCGTCAAGGTTATTATTTACATCTAATCGTTCACTGGCAAGTATTTTTCTTATTACAAAGATGCCTCCTTTCCATCACAAACATTACTGTGTGCCTTATATATATTTGTATTTATTCATTTATTTTAATGATTTTTTCCCCCTTCTTTTGGTGTGTAAATTTTAATGGAAATAAGAGAACGGTTTTGTTTTTTGTCTTGTTTTTGAGTTGTAATAATCATGCAACCAAAATTAAATCGGTGGTCCCATTTTAGCTTTGTTTTAGTTTAGTTGTGTTTGTCTGTTTGTTTGTTTTTGTTTTTTTTACTTCAGACAAAATAACATACGATGATGATGTGGTCATCATGTGATGAACACGTAATTATTTCCTGGACTTTGACAATATACTGAAGAATGAAAATCTTCGCTGCCATCGAGGCATGTACGAGCGGCGCACATGATGGGCCAATAAGCAACCTCGTTTTGACCTCAGGTTGAGGGCGCCCTTTTCAAATGACGTCATACGCGTAAGGTCTATTTGACATCGACAATCAGTGAGCTTTAAGATTAAAGTACACGTACAAGCAGTTTGCGTTTTTACTTTACTAACTCAGTTTTAAGTAGGCTTTGAAACTTTGCATGGTGGAAGTATAACTAAGAGAGGTTTGCGGTAACACCATGTGAAAATCTCCTTTTCAGAACCTACACTACTCAAAAGAGATTTTCACATGGTGTTACCGCAAACCTCTCTAATAGTAACTCAGTTCTGTTTTTAAACAGCCTAAAAATGTTGCTTTATTATTTCCCACTCTGGTGACGCATGTTTCTTAATCTGGGAACATTCATGCTTGGTTGCGTATTATCTCAAATCTGCAAACTAATTTGTTTTCCTTTGTTTATTTTGTATGTGTTTATTTATTTTGTATTTTTTGGTGCTGTTCAGAACGTAGCGCCCTCACACACTCATTGGCGCAAGACATTTGTATTATTAGTATTTTTGTTGTTGTCTCAGCCAATCTCGCGCAACACTTTGTATGCTGACTTCGCCAACTTCACTCAAAGGAAAAAAAACATAGTCCAGAACAACCCAGCAACCTTGACCCCCATATCTGGTTATGGTTGACTTAAAACTCTTAATCTATCATCCGGTAGCGACTGAGTGGGCCTTCGTAAGAGAATCAGAACATATTTTTTTCCAAGTCAAATGGCATTCGGAAAATGTAGACTCGGCAGTACCTGACAGGTTCTATCGGTTTGGGGGTTGTTGGTGTTGCTGTTATTGTTGTCTTTTGACAAAGTGTTAACTCTATGATTTTAGCTATGAGTCAGTTTTCGAAAATAAATCTCTAACCAAACAACGATCATTTTGTGTGTTTGTATTTTACTTTTATGGCGCCGGTAGTATGCGTGGTGAAAATCATGCAAAATCCGGACACAAACATCACTTTGTTGCAATCTGCGCGCAAAGAGTTAAAGAAAATAACACACAGTGTTTCGAATTCGAAAGCAGTTTACAACCATTGCATGCAACAAGGTTTTCACATCGACATTTATTCATTTGCAATACCAAATACAGGCCTACTAGTAATAGACAATCTTATTAATATTAGATCAAATGAATCTTCCCTCAGTAAACAGAACTCACAGTCGAGTCTAAAATAATAGTCTCTCATTTGTGAGATTTGGCTATTGTTTTGGAGTCATGAAGAGTTGTAAAGTGGCAGTCGGATTCGGTATACCCCCCCCCCCCCCCATCCTCCCCCGAAGGAACTCTCCTCTACTGCACTTACCTGTAATCCAGCAATGGACGGACTTGGAGCTTCAGAGTCGTTCGAGGGCAGCGATCGTACGACCGTCACATCTAACAGTGGTTGTACTTGGTTTTGAGCCTATCTGACCCCAAACAGTAGTATTTTTATGTTGACACAAGACGCCGCTCTCTGTGACAACAAGTGATCTGAACTTGGCTAATTCAGCTTCAGGTACTGCCCTGAAAAATGGTAGGCTGTCATATGGAGGCGTTGTCCTGTTTGATGGAAATAATTGTGCACTCGATGTTGTTTTATTGGAGAACGGCTCGACGCCTTGGAACTAGCGCCCTCTACAAGAAAAAAGACCGTTCATTTCACCACGCCGTATGGTGTATCGTCGCTATGATTTCTCTATAGTACCCAGATTGGCTGTAGATGCTTGTTCCGAATAAAATAATATTCTTAGATATAGCACCGTGTATTTTCTGCGTGACATTTTTGTTTAAAGTGGCGTGCCCCAGCTGGACGAAAGATCAAAGTTCTTCATAAGCTGATGCTGTTCAAATATTTAGTTTGTGATTTGGAAGGCATATTGAAACAGTTGTGAGTTCTGCACCACTAAAAGCTCCCGGATGCAGGGGGGTCACCGTTTTCACGAAGAGCCACATTCTTATCTTAAAATGACAAACAACTATTGATTAATACAGGAAGGGGCTTATGTCTAAATAAATACATTTTGCATTTATACATGTAATTGTGAATTGACTGCGAATCACCACGTGAAATAATGCAAGGTCAAAAGTACATCTGGCAACATCCGGTCAGGCTTCTGGTGTTATTTACAAGCCTTGAAGTGTGACGTCAGATATTCAGGCGCGACTAGGGGGCGCTATCATTCCACTAACTAAACCGCAGAGCAGTTTGTTATGAGAGTTTAATTGCGATAACTTGCGATTAGAATCCATTTTGGCTTTCGCCTTATATCATAATGCTGTACAACAAAACTGGCAACTTTTTTTCTGCTATTACACAGGGAAATGTTTTATAAATTTTGTTGTCTACCAGTCAATTCAGAAATAAATTATTTGTTGAACAGGCTTTGTTTCAAATCTAATCTTCCCCAAGTGCTTTATTAAAGATAGCAAAACTCTATTTAGTTTTTATTTTACTTTAAGATTCAGCATAACATCAGTCCATTGTTTAACTTTATTAGTGAGTTGTTTAATCAATAAAGCTATATTCGATACGTTTAAGTCACTTACTAACAAACTCAAACTTTTCTAAACATGACGAGTCGCAAATATAACATAACTCGGAAAAACAGGCATGCGAGCATCATGTGTTGGTAATTACAGCGTACATTGTTGGGCCCACTTTTATGACATTTGCTTCCACAAAGCTCCGAGCTTTAGGCGCCCTGTGAAGTGTTTGATTCTACGGGCCGCCGAAAGCGCAGAATGTCGCATTTTAGCGTGTAGTACTATTCTGTGAAGAACCAAATCACTTTTAAACCACCCAATATCTTCTAAATCACCCAAAGCATTAGATATAGACCCTTTTGACTAAATAAAATCAATTCGAGCAAAATTGTATTTTAAGATGAGCCCACATGTCTCTTTCTGCCCAATCAACCATTTCTTTGAATAACACCATTTGTTTACAAAACTTAGCAAGGCTGAGTAATTGCTGTACAATTCCTATTGTTGGATTGTGTTTTAAAAGTGAAAAACAAACCCCGGATAGTGATAAGGCATTTTGCATGCTTTTTGGCTAGGTGCAGTTGTAGAACTTGGAATTTTTTAGGTTTTTTGAAGAAAAAAATGGCGGAGTACCAACTTTTTAATTAAAAACTGGTTCTCAATAAATGAGCGATAGTGTCATTGAGTGTTAAGCAGAGCCGTGAAATTGGGCCCAGTCGTTTACTGGATTTCAGGTCCGTGTGATTTTAGGCAACAATAGAAGAAGAGATTTAAAGTGAAATGTTCACATAGTACAGAAAGACAGCGTTAAAACAATGTCCCTTGCGCTACGGAATTGTTCGTTAATAGCACGCGGTGTGGTTGGTTTCCTCCAAGTTGCTTGTGTAACGGCGACACAAGTCCTTCAAAAGCATCTACGTTTTAAAGGCTTTTTCAATCGCCATCGCGATCGCGATCAGCTGTCTATCATTTCCACTCAGTCCGTCAATTTGCATACCAAAGGGTGCCGCGCTCCTTTGGGCACGCCCACCGGGAATCACAAGAGATGGGTTGTTACAAATATTCGCGCATTCATCATTTTGGGTGACCGCAATCCGCAGCCCGGGATCAGTGTCAAAGGCGCTGAGTGCTGGAGGAGGAACCTTGTTGGCAGGCATGAGGATGCAGTCCAGTCGGTGATCCTCGAAGTACTTCTTCATGTCGTCTCTGAGCTTGTCTCTGGCTGTCATCGCTGCCTGGTAAAGATCATGACTTACAGGGGTCTTCATTGCAGCTTTGAAGTACCCTTTGACATCTGGTGATGCTATCTTGTCGAAGACTTCCTTGGCTGTTACTTTGTGACCGTGGTGGTCCATGTACTCCTCAAGACAAGGAATCAGCTCATAATTGACAGATGGATCGTGGTATTTTTCAAACATCTCAGCAACTCCTGGAATTTCACCTTCTTCTATGACTTTAAATCCTTTATTCTTTAGCGCTACCAAGAATTTTTCAGCGTATTCCTTGACAGCAGAGTCTACGCCTTCCCAGAAGTGAGGTCTTGCCACTCCGATTGTAATCTCTGCAGGTGAAAGTTCATCGTGAGGTGCTTCCCCTGTCATTACGTGATCTAGGATTGCGATATCATTGGCGCTCCTCGTAAGGGGGCCGACTGAGTCTCTAACATGCGACATCTTCACCCCGTAGTCAGCCGGCCAACGCCCACTGGTAGTGCGCAGACCAAATACTCCATTGTAGGACGAGGGAATTCGGACTGATCCCGCAGTGTCGGTACCGAGGGCAGCGGGGACGATATCTGCCCCGACGGCTCCACCACTTCCGCCGCTACTCCCCCCGCACGTGTAGTCGAAGTTGTAAAAATTATGGCTGGTCCCCGTGTAATTATTGATAGTTGACGCTCCAGCTGCTAGCTCGTGCATGTTTGTCCTACCAGCGTGGATTGCGCCTGCGTCAAAGAGCCTCTTAGCAACCTCAGCTGTGTGCTTGGGCTTGAGACCAGCTAGACCTGGAGTACAAGCTCCAGTCGCCTCTCCTTCTATGTCGATGTTATCCTTCATGGCGATTAGGATTCCTTCAAGAGGTCGATTGGTCTTGCTCTGATACCTGGCATCTGCCTCCTTGGCTTTCTGCAACATCCGCTCTGTATTCATGGAGACGAAGTAGTTGAAAACCTTCAGGTCCTCAGCTCGCTGGATCATCCGCTTAGTATACGCTTCACACGTCAGGGTACCTTGCTTGAAGCAGTCCAGAAGATCTCCGATTGTAAGACGATACATCTTGAAAATTTGTCAGCAAAACCTGCAAAAAAGATATAAAAAATAAACAAAAATCGTCAAGGTTATTATTTACATCTAATCGTTCACTGGCAAGCACTTTTTCACCTTTTCGTTTGTTCACTTTTTCTTATTACAAAGATGCCTCCTTTCACAAACATTACTGTGTGCCTTATATATAATAATATTTGTATTTATTCATTTATTTTATTGGGGTTTTTTTTCTTCTTTCGGTGTGTAAATTTTAATGGAAGAATGGTTTTGTGTTTTGTGTCTTGTTTTTGAGTTGTAATAATCATGCAACCAAAATTAAGAAACATCTGTGGCCCCATTTTAGTTTTGTTTGTCTGTTTGTTTGTTTGTTTTTTTACTTCAGACAAAATAACTAACGATGATGATGTGGTCATCATGTGATGAATACGTAATTATTTCCTGGACTTTGATAATACTTTATACTGAAGAATGGACATTTTTACGCCGCCATCGAGGCATGTACGAGCGGCGCACATGACGGGCCAATAAGCATCCTCGTTTTGACCTCAGGGCGAGGGCGCCCTTTTCAAATGACGTCATATGCGTGAGGTCTATTTGACATCGACAATCAGTGAGCTTTAAGATTGAAGTACATGTATAAGCAGTTTGCGTTTTTAATTTACTAACTCAGTTTTAAATAGGCTTTGAAGATTTGCATGGTGAAAGTATAACTAAGAGAGGTTTGCGGTAACACCATGTGAAAATCTCCTTTTCAGAACCTACACTACTCAAAAGAGATTTTCACATGGTGTTACCGCAAACCTCTCTAATAGTAACTCAGTTCTGTTTTTTAAACAGCCTAAAAATGTTGCATTATTATTTCCCACTCTGGTGACGCATTGTTTCTTAATCAGGGAACATTCATGCTTGGTTGCGTATTATCTCAAATCTGCAAACTAATTTTGTTCCTTTGTTTATTATGTATTTATTTTGTATTTTGTTGGTGCTGTTCAGAACGTAGCGCCCTCACACACTCATTGGCGCACGCAATTTGTATTGTTAGTATTTTTGTTATTGTCTCAGCCAATCTCGCGCAACACTTTGTATGCTGACTTCGCCAACTTCACTCAAAGAAAAAAAAGAAGAAAAAAAACCAGAACAACCCAGCAACCTTGACCCCATATCTGGTTATGGTTAACTTAACACTCTTAAATCTATCATCCGGTAGCGACTGAGTGGGGCTTTGTGAGAGAATAAGAACATATTTTTTTCCCCAAGTCAAATGGCATTCGGAAAATGTAGACTCGGCAGTAGGTTCTATCGGTTTGGAGGTTGTTGTTGTTGCTGTTATTGTTGTCTTTTGACAAAGTTAACTCTATGATTTTAGCTCCGAGTCAGTTTTCGGAAATAAACTTCTAACCAAACAACGATCATTTTGTGTGTTTGTATTTTACTTTTATGGTGAAAAACCCTTTCTCTATGTGAAAAACCATGCAAAATCCGGACACAAAAACATCACTTTGTTGCAATCTGCGCGCAAAGAGTTAAAGAAAATAACACAAAGAGTTTCGAATTCGAAAGCAGTTTACAACCATTGCATGCAACAAGGTTTTTCACATCGACATTTATTCATTTGCAATACCAAATGCAGGCCATAGACAATCTTATTAATATTAGATCAAATGAATCTTCCCTCAGTAAACAGAACTCACAGTTACCGGAACTAACCTCCATTGACTTCCATAAGTCTAAAATAATAGTCTCTCATTTTTTAGATTTGGCTATTGTTTTGGAGTCATGAAGAGTTATAAAGTGGCAATCGAATTCGATTACCCCCCCCCCCCCCAGGAACTCTCCTCTATTGCACTTACCTGTAATCCAGCAATGGACAGACTTGGAGCTAGAGTCGTTCGAGGGCAGCGATCGTACGACCGTCACATCTAACAGTGGTTGTGCTTGGTTTTGAGCCTATCTGACCCCAAACAGTAGTATTTTTATGTTGACACAACACGCCGCTCTCTGTGACAACAAGTGATCTGAACTTGGCTAATTCAACTTCAGGACTACCCTCAAAACGGTAGGCTGTCATATGGAGGCGTTGTCCTGTTTGATGGATTGTGCACTCGATGTTGTTTTATTGGAGAACGGCTCGACGCTCTGGAACTAGCGCCCTCTACAAGAAAAAAGACCGTTCATTTCTCCATGCCGTACTGGTGTATCGTCGCCATGATTTCTCTATAGTACCCAGATTGGTTGTAGATGTTACGAATAACTTATTTTTAGAAATAGCATCGTGTATTTTCTGTGTGACATTTTTGTTTAAAAGTGAAGTGCCCTAGCTGGACGAAATATCAAAGTTCTTCATAAGCTGATGCTGTTCAAATATTTAGTTTGTGATTTGGAAGGCATATTGAAACAGTTGTGAGTTCTGCACCACCAAAAGATCCCGGATGTAGGGGGTCTCCGTTTTCACGAAGAGCCACATTCTTATCTTAAAATGACAAACAACTATTGATTAATACAGGAAGGGGCATATGTCTAAATAAATACATTTTGCATTTATACATGTAATTGTGAATTGATTGCGAATCACCACGTGAAATAATGCAAGGTCAAAAGTACATCTTAGTACAGGTCAATATGTATTCCAGCTGGATTTTTGTGCCAAAATGGATTTTATTGGCTAACTTTGTCAATTTTGGTGCTGATTTCAAAAAAGTTAGGTACCATTTTTTTAAATGGCGTCTTCAGCCGCCATTTTGAATTTCAAAATGGCCGCCATTTTAATTATATTTTGGCCAATATCTCAACTTATGAGCAATGTAGAAGAGTTAAAATGGTGGCAATACCCATGTTTATGATACCAGGGATTCCATTAAAACCATTGCCTTAACTGTAACTAACATGGTTTGGCCGCCATCTTGAATTTTAAAATGGCCGCCATTTTTAATACACTTTTGCGTATATCTCAACTTGTGAGCAACGTAGAAAAGTAAAAATGGTGGCAATACCCATGTTTGTGACAACAAGGATTCCATTAAAACCATTTGTTTACCTGTAGCTTACTTAGTTTTGCCGCCATCTAGAATTAAAAATGGCTGCCATGTTCAATACACTTGTTGTTATTATATCTCAGCATGTGGGTAACATAGAAGCCTAAAAACTGTAGTAAGGCCCGTGTTTACACAAATTGCAGCCTATCCATCAAAAATCTCATTGTTACCTTGGATTACATCCAGATTATTTCAGAAAGGGCCATTCCAGGTCAATATTGGGCCTACCTGGCTTCTAGTTACCCGGAACCTAGTCAAATATTGTTTTCGTGATTTGTCACACCGCAATATGTTGTGTTACTACAGTCACTACATTTACAAAGTGATGTCCATGGCAAGTTCAATTATTTTGGCAGGAGCAACATGGTACATTTGCCGCGACATCCACATTTGGCAAGATCAACAACTGCATGGAATGCAGGTAGTTCAAGACATTTCCTGCCAGAAATTGTCCCATCTGATATTTTCTCCCATCCATCGTCAGTAAGCATTGGGTATTTCCAATTGCAGCTACTTGTGATATAAAATTCGCTCTTTGAATGTGTGGTTTCAGTGCACCAAGAGTTGCTGGCAGTTTGTCAACTTCAAGATTTTTGGATTTGAACAACTCCCATCTCCGGATGCCTGACGCAGTGCCCAGCAAGGCTTAAACGTCTTGACTTGATCTTTTCTCGAGACCTTTGGCAGGTTGTCATAGAGCTCGGCATTCGTCATATGGGCCTTCCAGCTCATAGCCATTGCCATCCTGTGCATCAAGGTGTAGCACCCATTGAGTGACTTGGCCTGTGCTGCTGTGAGTGTTCATGTCTCACTACCGTAGAGAAGAATCTTCTAGATTGCCGCTTTAAAGCATCTCACCTTGAGCATCTTTGACAGGTTTGACCTCCAGATTTTCGTCATGTCATGAAGAGCTTTCCATGCCAGGGCCTGCTGTACTTTGATGTATTTTACAGTAAGTACTATGCATCCTGGCACCGAGGTATTTGAAGTCATCGTTGAGCTTGAGGGACGCACCACCATTGGTCATCAGGGCATCATGGTCACCGATGTTAAACCTGATGTACTTTGTTTTCTTGGCGTTCAGGTGCAGCCCCACTTTCTCACGTCTCGACTCCACTCTGCTCAGCAGCTTTTGAAGTCATCAGCAAAGTCAAGATCAGATAGGGTGATTGCACCAAGTCTTCTGGACTTCCTTGGTGTGATCGTGATCCTTGTGTTCCTTGAGTGCCTGTCTCAGAGCGTAATCGAGATTGATGATGAACAGGAAAGGTCCCAGTGTGTCCCCTTGAAGGACTCCAGCGAGGGGTGACAACTTTGGCAATGGTTCCGGTGTAAGTAGCCTCAATTGCTTTGAGAAGTCGAGGGGAGACTCCATATGCCTTCAAGATCTTGATCATATTGCCTTGATGGATAGAGTCGAAGGCCTTCTTGAAGTCGATGAAAGACAGTACAGCAGGTAGATTGTTCCTTTTGACCTCCTCTATGATTCTTCGTAGGGCCAGGATCTGTGTAACCGTAGACCTCTTCTCCCTGAAGCCATTTTGGTTGAACCTTAGCTTGGGATCTTTGGCCGTCCTTATACGGTTGAGAATCAGGCGGTTATAGATCTTGGCTAGGGTACATGTGAGGCTAATCCCACGGTAGTTGTTGGTTTCCCTTAGGTTGCAGAATTTTGGGACTTGGATGATGTTGGATAAGGACCATTGGGCAGGTTTGTCATTCATCATTAGTGCTGTGTTGCAAAACTTGAAAATGATGTCATCGAGCTTGCAGTTTTTGAGCACCTCTGGAGGTGTGCTATCCGGACTGGCACTCTTCCCTAGCTTGAGAGATGTCTTTACCTTCCTAAGCTCCTCCCTTTTGAAGGGTCCATCATCTATTTAGATATATGATAGGACATCATGTATGTTTTCATCCTTCTCGGTGGCTTCTGGGGGGTCGCCAAGCAGGTTCTTGAAGTGCTTAAACCAAGTCTTTACCCGTTCTTCAGGTGTAGGACAGCTGATTTGACTCTCCTTGGTCTTCTTCCTGTCACCTATCTCATTCACGATCTTCCACGCGTCTTCATGTCGCATCCCATCGCTTGCTGCCTCTACCTCACTGATCTTGCGCTCTAGCTCCTCCTCCCTAAGTCTGTCGTACATCTCAAAGAGTCAAGCCTTGGACTGCCTTGAGGCTGTCTTTGGACTCAGTAGATTTCTCCTGGATGTATTTCTCACGCCTTCCTTCAACTTCTTTCCGTGCTTTAATAACATCAGGGTGGTCGGAGTGGCAACTCTTCTTTATACGCTTCACTTTGGATAAACTCTTCATTGCTTTAGAGTTGGCCTCGATGAAGTGCTGGTAACGTACGGTTGCGCTCACTCTCCTCCTTGCTTTATTCCCCACGTCCTCCTTTTCACTCTTTTCTTCCTCTCCTTCCTCTTCCTTCCCCAGTGCATGGAAGCGGTTGACCACCTCCACCATGTACTGGTCCTGTAGTTCAGGCTGGGAAGAAAAGTACTTCCAGTCAATCTTCTCTTTGGGGCTGGTTTTCTTTCGTTGTCTCAAGCAAGCTAAGCCTCACTCGCATAGACACTACTCGATGATGTAGTCGATCTGGCGCTTGGCTTCTGTAGCCCTCTCTTGGAATGTCCAGAGTTTTCCTCGTTGTTTCTGAAATTGGGTGTTGGCTGCTATGAGGTCCTGCTCTTGTAGAAGATTGACTAGGTTTTGACCATTTCTGTTCCTCAGTGTGGTAGGTACAGCGGATGTCTTCTGGGCCGAGTACGGCCAGAAAGTTGTGAAGTGGTACATGTACCTGTCCAATCATTGCTCGGAGGTCCCTGTAAAGCTGCTCAACTTCAGCTTCATTTCTGCTATTGTGTGGTGAGAAGACCACTCTAACAGTGGTGATACCATCAAACTCTGCAACAAGAATAACGTGGGCTGACAGAGTTGACACTCTGCAGAGCACTTCTCGCTCTCCTACTCAGCAGCAATCCTACTCCTCCCTCACCCTCGGGTGCCTCCCTGAGCGAACTTGGTAGTTGGCTCTGTCAAGGCAGATGAAGTAATGAAACTCCCTCCACCTCTTTGAACCTGACCTCCTCAAATTCCTGGACATGACGATGTTCCCTGATCCCCAGAATGTCAATTCCGCAGTTCCGACTTCGTCCCGCCAGTTCCTCACACCTTGATTCTTCTCTGATGGTGAAAGCATTGAACGTTGACAGTATTACCAACTTCTTGCCTTTAAGAAGGGGCGCAGTGGCCTTGATGCTGTAGTCAGACGGATCCCTCCCCGCAGGGTTTAAGGACCCGCCGTCATAATGCCCCGAAGGGCCAGGATTTTGGTCAGCTGCTGATCTCCTGCAGACTCCCGCTGCTGGAAGCTGTATAGGATTTGATGGTTTGTGTAATCTTGCTTTACAATGCTGTACAACCTGGGGGCGCCATACCCCAGGCCGACTCGACTGTTGGGGTGTTAACCCTTTTCCGCCCATCGTTTCACCCCACCAGATGGTATGAGATGTCCTTAGATGCGAGTCACGCCTAACCAGTTCTACAACATGGCCGCAGGAGCAGATGCCTTAGGATGCTCAGCTGTAGTCTATACCTCAAAAGGCGACGGTAGACATCGCGAAAACAGAACTGCTCTTTCTTTGAACGAGTGTGAAAAGTGTATTAAATATGGCGGCCATTTTGAAATTCAAGATGGCGGCCAAACCATGTTAGTTACAGTTAAGGCAATGGTTTTAATGGAATCCCTGGTATCATAAATATGGGTATTGCCACCATTTTAACTCTTCTACATTGCTCATAAGTTGAGATATTGGCCAAAATATAATAAAAATGGCGGCCATTTTGAAATTCAAAATGGCGGCTGAAGACGCCATTTAAAAAAATGGTACCTAACTTGTTTGAAATCAGCACCCCAAAATTGACAAAGTTAGCCAATAAAATCCATTTTGGCACAAAAATCCAGCTAGGTCAAAATATCTGACATATGGAACTGTACTATCTGGCAACATCCGGTCAGCCTTCTGGTGTTATTTACAAGCCTTGAAGTGTGACGTCAGATTTTCAGGCGCGATTAGGTGGCGCTATCATTCCACTAACTAAACCGCAGAGCAGTTTGTTTCGAGAGTTTTAATTGCAATAACTTGCGATTAGAATCCATTTTGGCTTTCGCCTTATATCATAATGCTGTACAACAAAACTGGCAACTTTTTTTCTGCTATTACACAGGGAAATGTTTTATAAATTTTGTTGTCTACCAGTCAATTCAGAAATAACTTATTTGTTGAACAGGCTTTGTTTCAAATCTAATCTTCCCCAAGTGCTTTATTAAAGATAGTAAAGCTCTATTTAGTTTTTATTTTACTTTAAGATTCAGCATAATATCAGTCCATTGTTTAACTTTATTAGTGAGTTGTTTAATCAAAAAAGCTATATTCGATACGTTTAAGTCACTTACTAACAAACTCAAACTTTTCTAAACATGACGAGTCGCAGAAATAACACAACTCGGAAAACAGGCATGCGAGCATCATGTGTTGGTAATTACAGCGTACATTGTTTGGCCCACTTTTATGACATTTGCTTCCACAAAGCTCCGAGCTTTAGGCGCCCTGTGAAGTGTTTGATTCTACGGGCCGCCGAAAGCGCAGAATGTCGCATTTTAGCGTGTAGTACTATTCTGTGAAGAACCAAATCACTTTTAAACCACCCAATATCTTCTAAATCACCCAAAGCATTAGATATAGACCCTTTTGACTAAATAAAATCAATTCGAGCAAAATTGTATTTTAAGATGAGCCCACATGTCTCTTTCTGCCCAATCAACCATTTCTTTGAATAACACCCTTTGTTTACACAACTTAGCAAGGCTGAGTAATTGCTGTACAATTCCTATTGTTGGATTGTGTTTTAAAAGTGAAAAACAAACCCGGATAGTGATAAGGCATTTTGCATGCTTTTTGGCTAGGTGCAGTTGTAGAACTTGGAATTTTTTAGGTTTTTTGAAGAAAAAAATGGCGGAGTACCAACTTTTTAATTAAAAACTGGTTCTCAATAAATGAGCGATAGTGTCATTGAGTGTTAAGCAGAGCCGTGAAGTTGGACCCAGTCGTTTACTCGATTTCAGGTCCGTGTGATTTTAGGCAACAATAGAAGAAGAGATTTAAAGTGAAATGTTCACATAGTACAGAAAGACAGCGTTAGAACAATGTCCCTTGCGCTACGGAATTGTTCGTTAATACCACACGGTGTGGTTGGTTGCCTCCAAGTTGCTTGTGTAACGGCGACACAAGTCCTTCGAAAGTATCTACATTTCGAAGGCTTTTTCAATCGCCATCGCGATCGCGATCAGCTGTCTATCATTCCCACTCAGTCCGTCAATTTGCATACCAAAGGGTGCCGCGCTCCTTTGGGCACGCCCACCGGGAATCACAAGAGATGGGTTATTACAAATATTCGCGCAGTCATCATTTTGGGTGACCGCAATCCGCAGCCCGGGATCAGCGTCAAAGGCGCTGAGTGCTGGAGGAGGAACCTTGTTGGCAGGCATGAGGATGCAGTCCAGTCGGTGATCCTCGAAGTACTTCTTCATGTCGTCTCTGAGCTTGTCTCTGGCTGTCATCGCTGCCTGGTGAAGATCAGGACTTACAGGGGTCTTTATTGCAGCTTCAAAGTACCCTTTGACATCTGGTGATGCTATCTTGTCGAAGACTTCCTTGGCTGTTACTTTGTGACCGTGGTGGTCCATGTACTCCTCAAGACGAGGAATCAGCTCATAATTGATAGATGGATAGTGGTATTTTTCAAACATCTCAGCAACTCCTGGAATTTCACCTTCTTCTATGACTTTAAATCCTTTATTCTTTAGCGCTACCAAGAATTTTTCAGCGTATTCCTTGACAGCAGAGTCTACACCTTCCCAGAAGTGAGGTCTTGCCACTCCGATTGTAATCTCTGCAGGTGAAAGTTCATCGTGAGGTGCTTCCCCTGTCATCACGTGATCGAGGATTGCGATATCATTGGCGCTCCTCGTAAGGGGGCCGACTGAGTCTCTAACATGCGACATCTTCACCCCGTAGTCAGCCGGCCAACGCCCACTGGTAGTGCGCAGACCAAATACTCCATTGTAGGACGAGGGAATTCGAATAGATCCCCCAGTGTCGGTACCGAGGGCAGCGGGGACGATATCTGCCCCGACGGCTCCACCACTTCCGCCGCTACTCCCCCCGCACGTGTAGTCGAAGTTGTAAAAATTATGGCTGGTCCCCGTGTAATTATTGATAGTTGACGCTCCAGCTGCTAGCTCGTGCATGTTGGTCCTACCAGCGTGGATTGCGCCTGCGTCAAAGAGCCTCTTAGCAACCTCAGCTGTGTGCTTGGGCTTGAGACCAGCTAGACCTGGAGTACAAGCTCCAGTCGCCTCTCCTTCTATGTCGATGTTATCCTTCATGGCGATTAGGATTCCTTCAAGAGGTCGATTGGTCTTGCTCTGATACCTGGCATCTGCCTCCTTGGCTTTCTGCAACATCCGCTCTGTATTCATGGAGACGAAGTAGTTGAAAACCTTCAGGTCCTCAGCTCGCTGGATCATCCGCTTAGTATACGCTTCACACGTCAGGGTACCTTGCTTGAAGCAGTCCAGAAGATCTCCGATTGTAAGACGATACATCTTGAAAATTTGTCAGCAAAACCTGCAAAAAAGATATAAAAAATAAACAAAAATCGTCAAGGTTATTATTTACATCTAATCGTTCACTGGCAAGCACTTTTTCACCTTTTCGTTTGTTCACTTTTTCTTATTACAAAGATGCCTCCTTTCCATCACAAACATTACTGTGTGCCTTATATATAATAACATTTGTATTTATTCATTTATTTTATTGATTTTTTTTCTTCTTTCGGTGTGTAAATTTTAATGGATGAATGGTTTTGTGTTTTGTGTCTTGTTTTTGAGTTGTAATAATCATGCAACCAAAATTAAGAAAAATCTGTGGTCCCATTTTAGTTTTGTTTTAGTTTAGTTTTGTTTGTCTGTTTGTTTGTTTGTTTTTTTTACTTCAGACAAAATAACTAACGATGATGATGTGGTCATCATGTGATGAATACGTAATTATTTCCTGGACTTTGATAATATTTTATACTGAAGAATGGACAATTTTACGCCGCCATCGAGGCATGTACGAGCGGCGCACATGACGGGCCAATAAGCATCCTCTTTTTGACCTCAGGGTGAGGGCGCCCTTTTCAAATGACGTCATACGCGTGAGGTCTATTTGACATCGACAATCAGTGAGCTTTAAGATTGAAGTACATGTATAAGCAGTTTGCGTTTTTAATTTACTAACTCAGTTTTAAATAGGCTTTGAAGATTTGCATGGTGAAAGTGTAACTAAGAGAGGTTTGCGGTAACACCATGTGAAAATCTCCTTTTCAGAACCTACACTACTCAAAAGAGATTTTCACATGGTGTTACCGCAAACCTCTCTAATAGTAACTCAGTTCTGTTTTTTAAACAGCCTAAAAATGTTGCATTATTATTTCCCACTCTGGTGACGCATTGTTTCTTAATCAGGGAACATTCATGCTTGGTTGCGTATTATCTCAAATCTGCAAACTAATTTTGTTCCTTTGTTTATTATGTATTTATTTTGTATTTTGTTGGTGCTGTTCAGAACGTAGCGCCCTCACATACTCATTGGCGCACGCAATTTGTATTGTTAGTATTTTTGTTGTTGTCTCAGCCAATCTCGCGCAACATTTTGTATGCTGACTTCGCCAACTTCACTCAAAGAAAAAAAAGAAAGAAAAAACCCCAGAACAACCCAGCAACCTTGACCCCATATCTGGTTATGGTTAACTTAACACTCTTAATCTATCATCCGGTAGCGACTGAGTGGGGCTTTGTGAGAGAATCAGAACATATTTTTTCCCCAAGTCAAATGGCATTCGGATAATGTAGACTCGGCAGTAGGTTCTATCGGTTTGGAGGTTGTTGTTGTTGCTGTTATTGTTGTCTTTTGACAAAGTTAACTCTATGATTTTAGCTTCGAGTCAGTTTTCGGAAATAAATTTCTAACCAAACAACGATCATTTTGTGTGTTTGTATTTTACTTTTTTGGGACCGGTAGTGCGTGGTGAAAAACCCTTTCTCTATGTGAAAAACCATGTAAAATCCGGACACAAAAACATCACTTTGTTGCAATCTGCGCGCAAAGAAAATAACACAAAGAGTTTCGAATTCGAAAGCAGTTTACAACCATTGCATGCAACAAGGTTTTCACATCGACATTTATTCATTTGCAATACCAAATACAGGCCTACTAGACAATCTTATTAGATCAAATGAATCTTCCCTCAGTTATCAGAACTCACAGTTACCGGAACTAACCACCAATGACTTCCATTAAAGGAACACGTTGCCTTAAAATCTCATGAAATTTTACTGTTTGGAAGTGTTCAATATCCTTATTAAGAGTTGTTCATGCAATAACATGCCTTTAATGTGTTATAATTAGTGAATGGTGATTACAAAAAAAAACAATGACCTCTGACCCCGACATCTGCCCCGCGAAACGTATACGTATTTCCAGCCGTAAATACCACCGTCCATGTAATGGGCAAAATGCGCGACGAACAGTCGTTATGTTGGTGCCGTAGCCAGTGGCCTGGTAAACCAATCAGATGAACACCAGGTAATATACCATTCTTTATCTCGCTTCGCAACATGTAAACACCCACACCGTACATGCATAGAGGTGTGATGATCACGATACACGTACACAAACAGCAATGGGTACCTGACCTTCTTGCATCACACAAAGCGTTAGCGCTAGGTTGGCCCGCTACAATCCATAAGCCGGAGGGTCTGCTGGATATACTACGCGTACAAGAGGACTGCCGTAATAGTAATTGCTCAGTCGTAGTTCAACAGCTGCGACTGGAAATAAGACTAGCGGAGCATGTCCGCCATTTAGTGGAGTCAAATCTAGTGGAGTCAAATCTAGGACATATTCATGTGGATCATTGTATTCTACTTTTAAAACATCTTTCCGACCATATTCATTTCATAGCAAACGCTTTTTATAGCCCAAACCGCCCAACACGAAGGCAATTGTGAGTCTAAAATAATAGTCTCTCATTTTGAGATTTGGCTATTATTTTGGAGTCATGAAGAGTTATAAAGTGGCAATCGAATTCGGTATCCCCCCCCCCCCCCCGAAGGAACTCTCCTCTATTGCACTTACCTGTAATCACTCCAGCAATGGACGGACTTGGAGCTTGAGAGTCGTTCGAGGGCGGCGATCGTACGATCTTTACATCTAACAGTGGTTGTGCTTGGTTTTGAGCTAGCCTATCTGACCCCAAACAATAGTGTTTTTATGTTGGGACAGGAAAATATGATCTGAACTTGACTAATTCAACTTCAGGTACTGCCCTCAAAATGGTAGGCTGTCATATGGAGGCGTTGTCCTATTTGATGGAAATATATTGTGCATTCGATGGTGTTTTATTGGAGAACGGCTCGACGCTCTGGAACTAGCGCCCTCTACAAGAAAAAAGACCGTTCATTTCACCACGCCGTACTGTCGTCGCCATGATTTCTCTATTACCCAGAATGGCTGTAGATACTTGTTCCGAATAACTTATTTTTTAGATATAGCACCGTGTGTTTTCTGTGTGACTTCTTTTTTAAAGGAGGAGTGCCCCAGCTGGACGAAATATCAAAGTTCTTCATAAGCTGATGCTGTTCAAATATTTAGTTTGTGATTTGGAAGGCATATTGAAACAGTTGTGAGTTCTGCACCACTAAAAGCTCCCGGATGTAGGGGGTCACCGTTTTCAGGAAGAGCCACATTCTTATCTTAAAATGACAAACAGCTATTGATTCATACAGGAAGGGGCATATGTCTAAATAAATACATTTTGCATTTATACATGTAATTGTGAATTGACTGCGAATCTCCATGTGAAATAATGCAAGGTCAAATGTACATCTGGCAACATCCGGTCAGGCTTATGGTGTTATTTACAAGCCTTGAAGTGTGACGTCAGATATTCAGGCTAGTTTCAAATAGTCACAAGTAGACCTGAATTAACCATATCGCGATTAGGGGGCGCAATCATTCCACTAATTAAACCACAGAGCAGTTTATTGAGAGAGTTTTAATTGCGATAACTTGCGATTAGAATCAATTTTGGCCTTCGCCTTATATCATAATGCTGTACAACAAAACTGGCAACTTTTTTTTTGCTGTTAAACAGGGAAAATGTTTGATAAATTTTGTTGTCCACCAGTCAATTCAGAAATAAATCATTTGTTGAACAGGCTTTGTTTCAAATCTAATCTTCCCCAAGTGCTTTATTAAAGATAGCAAAACTCTATTTATTTTTTATTTTATTTTTTTAAGTTTCAGCATAATATCAGTCCATTGTTTAACTTTATTAATGAGTTGTTTAATCAATAAAACTATATTCGATACGTTGAAGCCACTTACTAACAAACTCAAAATTTTCTGAACATGTCGAGTCGCTGAAATAACACAACTCGGAAAAACAGGCATGCGAGCATTTGGTGTTGGTAATTACAGCGTACATTGTTGGGCCCACTTTTATGACATTTGCTTCCAAAAAGCTCCAAGCTTTAGGCGCCCTGTGAAGTGTTTGATTCTACTGGCCGCCGAAAGCGCAGAATGTCGCATTTTAGCGTGTAATACATTTCTGTGAAGAACCAAATCACTTTTAAACCACCCAATCACTTCTAAATCACCCAAAGCATTAGATATAGACCCTTTTGACTAAATTAAATCAATTCAAGCAAAATTGCATATTAATTAAGATGAGCCCACATGTCTCTTTCTGCCCAATCAACCATTTCTTTGAATAACACCCTTTGTTCACACAACTTAGCAAGGCTAAGTAATTGCTGTACACTTCCTATGGGAATTCCTGGAGAACGGGTCAATGTTGGATTGTGTTAGTGGAAAACAAACCCCGGATAGTGATAAGACATTTGGCATGCTATTTGGCTTGGTGCAGTTGTAGAACTTGGAATTTTTTAGATTTTTTGATGAAAAAAAAATGGCGGAGTACCAACTTTTTAATTAAAAACTGTTACTCAATAAGTGAGCGATAGTGTCATTGAGTGTTAAGCAGAGCCGTGAAGTTGGGCCCAGTCGTTTACTGGATTTCAAGTCCGTGTGATTTTAGGCAACAATAGAAGAAGAGATTTAAAGTGAAATGTTCATATAGTAGAGAAAGACAGCGTTAAAATAATGTCCCTTGCGCCAGCGAATTGTTCGTTTAGCACGCGGTGTGGTTGGTTGCCTCCAAGTTGCTTGTGTAACGGCGACACAAGTCCTTCAAAAGTATCTACATTTCGAAGGCTTTTTCAATCGCCATCGCGATCGCGATCAGCTGTCTATCATTCCCACTCAGTCCGTCAATTTGCATACCAAAGGGTGCCGCGCTCCTTTGGGCACGCCCACCGGGAATCACAAGAGATGGGTTGTTACAAATATTCGCGCAGTCATGATTATCGACTATGACGAGAAACCCTTTGGTTTCGAAGTCGGCGAGAAGCGGTGGGGGAATCTTGCTGGCCGGCGTGATGATGCAGTCGAGCTTGTGGTCATCAAAGTACGCAAGCATGTCCTCCTTGAGTTTATCCCTGGCTGTCAAAGCTGCCTGGATGACGTCATCAGCCGTTGGATTCGCCATTGCTTTTTCGAAGGCTCCTTTAATGTCCGGAGAAGCGATCTTGTCGACGACTTCTTGGGTCGTCAGGTTATGACCGTGATGGTGAAGGTACCCGTCTAGGATCGGGATCAGCTCGTGGTTGATAGTTGTCATTAAGTAATTGCGGCACATGTCGCCAACACCGGGGATCTCCCCTTCGTCGATGACCGCGAATCCCTTTTGCTTCAGCTCGGACAAGAATTTCTCCGCGTACTCCTTGACTTCGCTGTCCAAATTTTCCCAGAAGTGGGGCCTGGAGACGCCGATTCTGATCTTTGATGGTGGCAGCTCTTCGTGAGGTTCCTCTCCGGTCATTACGTGATCGAGGATCGCGATGTCACTGGCGCTCCTCGCGAGGGGACCGACCGCATCCCTTAGGTGTGACATCTTGACGCCGAAGTCAGCCGGCCAGCGCCCGCTGGTCGGACGCAGACCGAAAACTCCGTTGTAAGACGAGGGAATCCGAATTGATCCAGCGGTGTCAGTACCAAGGGCAGCGGGGACGATATCAGCGGCGACGGCTCCCCCACTCCCGCCGCTACTCCCCCCGCACGTGTAGTCAAAGTTGTGGAAATTGTGGCAATACCCAGTGAAGTTGTTTGTACTTGATACACCGTACGCTAGCTCGTGCATGTTGGTCCTACCAGCGTGGATTGCGCCTGCGTCAAAGAGTCTCTTAGCAACCTCAGCTGTGTGCTTGGGCTTGAGACCAGCTAGACCCGGAGTACAAGCTCCAGTCGCCTCTCCTTCTATGTCGATGTTATCCTTCATGGCGATTAGGATTCCTTCAAGAGGTCGATTGGTCTTGCTCTGATACCTGGCATCTGCCTCCTTGGCTTTCTGCAACATCCGCTCTGTATCCATGGAGACGAAGTAGTTGAAAACCTTCAGGTCCTCAGCTCGCTGGATCATCCGCTTAGTATACGCTTCACACGTCAGGGTACCATTCCTGAACTGATCCAAAAGACCTCTAACGGTAAGGTGATACATCTTGACTTGAGAGATAAAAACCAAAAACTCCTCTGAAAGAAATCAAACATTATTATATAATTTGAGGAGACTGTAAACCTTAGTCCCATTGTTGGCTGTTTCCTAAATAGACATGCAACTTTTTCAATAAAAAAATAAATAAATAAAATAGAATAATAAAAAAGGGCCAATCACACCTAATTTGTGTTCGTTGCTTAGGAGAATGCGAATTCCAGCCAAACGATCAAGTTACGTAATAACTTTTAGATTCATGCTTACAAAAAGGTGTAAATAAATGAATAACTGCATTAACTAACTATCTAAGAAAATTAACATAACTAATTGTGATTAACTACATTACCAACAAAGATGGTCAATGTGCATGAACTTTTGGGTCAGAAGGTTATAAAGGTGTTCGAGGTTAAAATCAATGTTAGCAAAAAACTTTTAAAAACCCCTCTTTCAATCATGTCTTACGCATTTTTAATGGCTTGTTGAGTATACAGCCTAGTAAGTAAGTTCCTCGCTTGAGTGAAACAGTGCCTACAAAAATCTAAACTTTTGTTGACATATTTTTGTAACCTAATCATTGACAGTTTGTTGTTGTTTTCACATAGTGTTTGTCATCATTTGGGTACAACAGTCTGCATGTAAGTGCTCTCATTGACGACATATGTTATTTTTATGCCGTTTCGATCGTTGTCACAATGCAAGCTTGCTAAGTGTTTGTGAAGCTGTTTGTGAAGCACACGGTGGCAGTGTTAAAACTAGTGTAATTTCTACAGTTACTATTTTGATGGTCACACATTATTCACACAGACTGTGTACTATGTAGTTGCCCTTTATGGTAGGGATTTTATACATACGTTCAATGCGAGCATTATTTCGAATTTAGAGTGCCATGTGAGTGACTGGAACCAAAATCTCGCATGTAATCGTATCTCACACAATTTCACACGGGATTTTGTTTTATCGGGACTGTGAGTACTTGAAGCTAACAGATTTGTTTTTAAACATTCATATCGTTACGTTTAGGGAGCGTCTCAACAGTCAGGCACGTTCTAGACGCAGAGGAACGTTCCTGCGGGCATATGCAATCCATTGGACCACAAGAACGTTCCTCTGGATCGCGGCATTGTGCCGATTCACAATAGTTATTTATAGTCAGATTAACTTTGGAGGTCATTGTCATCCTCACTTCATCCGGGACGCTGAATTGTGAATAATGCGGCTACAACAAGTTCGGGCGCATGCGTTGGCAGCCAGCCACATCAAACCATGAAAATGGAGCACAGCCAGAAATCGAAACTGGTTTTTTTTCCGGAATGAGGAAAACCGGAGGGCCCTCGCGTCAAACTAGAAGACCGGGGTACAGCTCTACTCACATAATATATGGCATTATAATCGGGTATAGAACCAGGTCCACATTTGTGAGACGCGCTTTACGCACTAATTATTAATGAGCCAAACGTTCCATTAGAAAGCCGGGCACACGTACGGCCGTTCGTAGATGATCCAAGCTGTGTTCTGTTTTTATTATAATACATAACGCCTGTATGCTCTTCGTATTTTGTTCATTGATGCTGAAATCTTACTTCCTTTGAAGTCTTCACCAAGTTAAAGAGGTACGTCTTCTCTTCTGTCATGTTTATTGAGATAAATTGAAAGGGATTTAATATGATTTTAGCTTTTTAGGGATGATGAGTTAAAGAGAACCATGACCAAAACTATTCCAGTAGCATTCTTTTTACATTATAATGTTGAACGGTTTCATTCAAGGAAACTCAAATACGTTTTGTGTTTACAGCCTATCTTTAAAAAAACACGGCACACTGGAAGCATACTTTATAATCATAGACCAGTTAAAATTGGACGCTTGTTTTGTTATTTACAACTTACAAAAAGCGGGTATGCTGTTTTATTTAAAATCAAATAAAATGCCAACCGCATATGAAACAAGTTAATAACGACTGTAACAGTCTTAATGCTTTATTTGTGCATTATACAACAACATAAAAAATCAGCATTTTTCAGCTTCAAATACATGTGCAGGTAGTAGTACTACTTTTACCGCGTCGCGTGTATGTTAACCATACACGGGCTCATTTTCACAATTGGGACACGTCGTCCCGGTCGCAAATTATTTTATTTTTTTGCACGTTGTTCCGGCAGAAAAAAAATGAGCGGCTCTTCACACAGGTTTGAAACATGAATATGCATGTAAAGTGTTGCATTGTGGAATTATCCTGTTTATAATATAAACATGTATGTGTGTACATGTACATGTACATTACATATTGAGTACATGTACACTGTACTGCCATGTACATGTACGAGAGCGAGGGGGCATCCGTTATTGGTTTACAGCGACAAACTAAACGAGACGACTGTCATTGGTACTCGGCCTTAGGCCTACAAAACCATTTCTTCGATCCTCCATCCTAAAACCAAAGTCACTTCTTTAGAGACAAGTGTTTCTTTACAGTTTATCTCATGCTTGCAGGTTTAGAGCTCAGCAAATTAAACAACATACAGTTTGGAAACTTCTCCGACTTTGTTTCACTTGCATTAAAAACAGGAGAAGTAAAGACTTTTAAATGCTCTTTACATTTTTAGTTTTGGAATGAAGTATGAGATTTTTTTTTTTTTGTGATGAACAGTAAAGAAAAACGGATTTCCCTATTCCTGGGATAGGTGTAGTGTAGGCCTACACCCATGTATCATAATTATATCACTCAGACGAATGTGTAAAACATTTAAATGAATAAAGACCTTGTGTAAACAGGAAATAATTTGTACAAACCAGTTGTCTATGTATAAAGCCTAGCTTTAATTTCTTCTAGTTTCTACGAGACATTTTTATGTTTATCCAGTTATTTTTTATGGATAAAACAATAGCTGCCTCATGTCTAATCTAAAAAACGTATATGCATGGGTACCAGTCAACAAGTATATGTACAATTATGACCCCCTTGGCTGGTACTGTTTTTGCTTAATAGATTGTTTCTATCCGCGCGAATTCGTGTCAGTAAATGGAATTGGACCTTGTTCAGCACAGGTTGTATATCAGTGGTGTTGTGCGAATTGGTGCATGCTCGTTAGCTGGCATGTACATGTACGTGTCCTATCTAGTCTGTATCTTCGTTGTTTTCAGAAAAATCTCAGGAATTGTTTAGATAATATTTGGCAGGGGGGGGGAGGGGTTCTTCTGTACAAGAGGAAAAGTGTGTGTTAAATATGGGAACATTTGGAGGGGGGTTGCCCTCTGCCACAAATCCGTGCAAGGTTTATTTACTCGCACTATATCTGTACATGTTTCCGCATTTGACAGCATTTCCTACTACATGTATGTTTACTTGGACTAATGTGCAACACGCAATGCATCTTATTCTCACATGGCTGTAATTTTTACTGGTTAAAACTGTATAGGCTATTATATAGGCATACCTGTATGTCTCTGATCTCTGTAGAAAGTGCAGTGGCTGGGTGGCTTTTAGTTTTATTGTGGAAGATTCTGACAACTCTACTACAGTCTCAAACATGTAAAATGCCTTGAATATCACGAGGACTGCATGCCTGCACGTTACATGCCCTTTCTCTGGCGGTGTATAGTCAGCGGTTTGCTTTAAAACAAGATGGCGGTCGACAACAAAAGCATTTTGAACTTGCATCAGCACGAGTGTGTGGTTTTTTTTTATTTTATTTTTTACGCTGGCTTATCTTGTGATAGCCTTTTGTCAAGGCCTTCGTGGCTTGGACAGCTTCGTAGAGCCGCGATCCCAAGCGACTGGAAAGGGAGACCACGCACGTGAGTGGCGAAGCCACTCTCGCCGCGCGCGACGGTGTTCTCCCGTTGCTCCGCTGTTTACAAAGCTGTCCAAACCACGAAGGACTTGACAAAAGGCTAATGTTGTGAGAGCTGAGTGCCGGACGTAGTTTTTTGTGCATAATATTTTTTTGCACAACCATTGAGCACTGCACAAATAATACCTATGTTGGTTTGGAAATTATTTTAAAAAAACGTACGTGGAGGGTCATGCATACAGAGCCCAGCCCTATGTTGGTAAAAACGATGGCGAGTCCAAAAAAAAAAAAAAAAAATGATGGCGAGATTAAAGTGAGGGCGCTATTTACGATTGTGACACTCAACATTCGGCAATACTTGGTTTCGGAGATATACTATGTAAGCCTAACAGATACACATGTTGTGACTTTCATTGTCACTTACATCTATTTTTAAAGCTGTAAATAAGGTAGAGTGGTGTATCTCTCTGACATACACCACAATTAACAAATTAATCAACGTTCAAAAAAGATATTGAGTATACTATTGTTTGGCATCTGTTTGGCGAGTAACGTTTCCCTAACTTCACTATCCCATAATCCAAAAAAGAGTTTATTCTTTTTTAAAATGCACCATTTGAATTTACCTGTCTACTCTATTGGGAAAATAATTCCACACGTGTTTTAACGCTACGTAAGAAGTGTGCACCCGAGAACAAAAGGGGTCCACATAATGTAGGGACTTGAAACACTATGTGGACTTACACACGTCCACACAGTGTTATTTACAGTGTTGAAGAATAGGATGTTAAGTGTACAGAACAAAGGAATGTCAAGAAAGTGGCTGCAAAACAGATCTGTGTGTGTTTTTTGAGGCCTGCCGAAACTTCTCACACTGACTGAAACTCTGTAAACTGTTTATATGCCCTCGCAGTAAATTAACATAGGAAAGTCTTGGGATGTTTTGGACATTTTACCACGGGAAATCTCTGTGGTACATGTATTTCCTGTGGTAAACATTCATGCGGTAAAATTCATGAATGATCCTATAATACAAGTCATGTTGTAAAACAAATATATATATATATACAAAAAGCAGGAAAGTGAATTCATGTGGTAATACTGATGTGGTATAAACTTTCTTGTGGAACTATTCTTGTGGTACAATTCCTGTGTTGCTGTGTAAACTTTCTTGTGGTTGGGCTACAATTACTTTGCCAATATTGCCTGTGGCAACTTTCTCATGGTGGTACAATTCCTTTTATTTGGTAATATTGCTGTGGTAACTTAAGAACTATTCTTGTGGTACAATTCCTGTGTTGCTGTGTAAACTTTCTTGTGGTTGGGCTACAATTACTTTGCCAATATTGCCTGTGGCAACTTTCTCATGGTGGTACAATTCCTTTTATTTGGTAATATTGCTGTGGTAACTTAAGAACCATTCTTGTGGTACAATTAATACTTTGGTAATATTGCTGTGGTAACTTTCTTGTGGAACTATTCGAAGAGTGCTTCCATATATACCATTGGTTGTCTTTATCGAGCTCGGATGTTCTTACCTCTTGATGATGCTACTCTCTAATGTTGTCACAATTGGGCCGGAGCTTCTGCCTGTCATTTATCTTTGTTAGATAGAGTGCAGAAGCGTTATTGTTAATCTTGTTGGTGAAGTGTTGGGATCAACGTTACAATCTCTTTCCCTCCGTTGGTCTGTAGCCAGCCTCTGTCTTTTCTACATATATTTTCATGGTGAATATGCCACCAGTGTGTCCCACCTAGTTCCTCCTATCAGAATGTTTGAGCGTGAAACCAGACTTTCTGCTTCTTCTTACCTATACACTCTTGCTTTGCTGAGATGTAGAACAAAGAGCCATTCTATTCCACGTACTGCATCTCTTTGGAACTCCTTGCCTGGTGCATGTTTCCCTCCATCCTACAATCTAGACTGTTTTAAGAGAAACATCAATTCCTACCTTCAGCTCCCCTGAGTTATTTTCCCAATTAATAAATTTCCTTCTTGTGGCCTCTTACCATTAGCCTTGTTTGGGGCGACTTTGCCTGACAAAAATCGAAATAAATAAATAAATAAAATAAATAAATGGAAATTGCTATGGTAAACTTTCTGTGGTTTTTTGTACATTTCCTGCGGTAATATCAAAGTAATACCAAAGTAATACCATATAATCATCATCATCATCATCGTCATGTCTCATATAGCTTTGCGGCCGTTGGGGGCGACCTGCACTATTGACGATTTGGCTCCATCTTCTCGGTTTTCAGCCAGTCTGATGAGTTCCCGGTCTTTTTCGCCGTCCAGTCCTTGACGTCATCAATCCAGATTCATCTTGGGCGTCCTCGCTTTCGTGCACCCACCACAGACCCTTGGAGGATAAGATTTACCATATGGTAATACCACGTGATAATTTACCCCCCCCTCCACCTTACCCACCTGGATAGCAAAACGCTGGTCAGACCAGTGGAATTTGTCCACTACCAACCTGAAGGAGTTCATCCCAGAGCCCTGTGCAAAACCAAGTGGCAGTGACCTCTCAAGAAAAGCCTGGGTCAACCTTAACCGTATCAGAACTGGAGTTGGCCGCACACAACATTTCCTGCCTAAAATTGGAGCTGATCTATCGCCAAACTGTGCCTGTGGAAAGATCCAAACTATGGATCACGTCATCGATGCTTGTCCTATCTACAAATCCCCTCACGGTACTTCTTGACTTCGAGAGCTCGATGATGAGACCATCAGTTGGCTAAATAAGGATCTTCCTATTTAGATGATGTACACCTTGATATTCTTTCGTACGAACAAACGAACGAACGAACGAACCACAGGAAATCGTGTGGTATTCATATTATAACCGAGACCTGTTTCAAACTCCTGTGGTGGTCCATGCGGTAGCTAGCAATAGACCTTATGCACATGACGTCATTTGAGTAGGGCGCCCTCACCTAGAGGTCAAAAGGAGGTTGTTCATTGGCCAATCCTGTGCGCCGCGCGTACAAAACTGTGCGTTTCCATTGCTACATCATCGGTTTACCTCTAAGATGGCGGCTGGCAGACGTCAATGCATAAGGTCTATACCACAGTAAAGTATGTTAGTCCGGCAGCCAAAAGCCACTTTTTACCTGAACCTTGCAGCGAAGGATATTATAACAGGTTTTGATTGATCCATGTTCAGTAGACCTTGTACAAACAGAAACTGCGTGGCGACACCCTGTGAAGGTTGGGCATTTCGAGATATAGGCGAAATATTTCTCCAACTTTATGGCCCAGAAAAGCCATCATGAAAAAAGGGTAACTTTTACAAACTATTGGTGGCGCTGTTTGCTTTTTATCTAACTATAAAAATCATTTAGAGTGTTGCAAGTATTGTATTTTTATTTTTAATATTTAATATCAACTATTTTAATATACAATTTAATACTTTTCAAACATGTTTTTAAAGAAGAAAATACTTCCAAGTAATTTAAAGTTGTACAATGAGCCTACAGTAAGTTGACACTTATCAAACTGGTACCATTCTGGTGCAATGTGTATAACATCACTTGATGAAGTCTGGGTACACGCTGATGTAAACATCAGGACACGTGCAGAGAATTAGCCACACGTTATGGCTGCCTCGCTGAACATTCGAGTGTCAGGGTAATTATTGTTTATAGCAGCTACTATACATTTTAACAAGAACTTCCAAAGATGTAGCACTACATTAATATAACTTACAGGCTTTGTGGCTTATTTATAGAGACAGATTGACATGATTATTTGTGGATTTATAATGACCGGTGACATTATCAGTAACCTGGTCAGAGGTGACAAATGAAATGCTATCATATTGAAACAAAAATACTGTCAATGAGACATGCCGTTTATCATAAGGACTTAGAGAGAGAGGAGTTTTAGTGATTAAATTCTCATCACATGAATCAGAAAACAAATTGTATCATTACGAGGGCATTGCCATCTGCATCCATGATAAAGTACTTCAAGTAAGGCAAATTCTTCTAAGCTCTTGTCTAATTAACTGCACCTGGTTTTGTGTATATAATTTGGATTTCTATTGTCTAAATCAACGCAACGGACATAAACAGAAGAATGTATTTTCAGATGGAAGTATAGCTCCCCGCATGATTCAAGCAACTTGTCTGATGCTTGGCCCGAAAGAATAGGCCCTTACATAAAATTTTGATCTGCTGTAAAGAATACGATGGTCACTTTACAGCCAACTTCAAGCGCAACATCCAATCGTTCGCTGGCCAGAAAAACTGTTTCCCTACTTACACATCCAAATTGCAAATAAAAAGACTTTATTATACGGTAGTTGCAATAATTGGAAACCTTCATCCTCCCGACCGTCCGGAGGATGGAGGGTTTACGATTACCGCAACTTAACTTAAACGGCAAGCAAAACAAACGGAGCAACAGGGACCCAGTCAGCCAAAGAGGAAACGGAGATGATGTTGTTGCTATCCCATCCAGTTACACTGTATCCTGTTGACTTGTAATTTAAAAAATTGTATTATGTGACGATACAAGTCTTGTTTGCTTCCTTTTCAGTTGCATGTGGGTTGATTCAAAGAATCGGGCAAATCTCTGTACGTTTTAAAAAGTTGTGGGGTTGCAATAAGTGTTTTGGAAAAAAAACAAGATTAGCCATGGGTGTGTGGGTATGTTTGTGTTTAGGGGTAACAAGGCGTTTATCCGTTGTCGTCCTTAAAAGCAATACAAGTTTGATCTGGAAATATTTCTGAAAGTCTCATCGCTCTGAATTAGAGGCCAGAATTTGTTGATTGCCTGTGATATATCCGTGTGGAATAACGCCGGGTTGTAGGTTGTCGTGAGCACGAGAGGTGTTTTTGAGTTTTATTTTGTTTTGCTTCTGGTTTCTTATGAATCATATTTGTCTTTTCACGGTGTAACAAAAACTTTGACGATCTGCGTGTTCATTGCTTTCAAAAAGACAACAATTATACGGGAAATGATCGTCAGAGCAAAATTATCACCAGATCTTATTGGACCTAAAACAACCTCGATCATCATTCTCCCTCAAATATTTCACATGAACTACAAAACACTTGAGGATTTGATTGTCTTACTTTGAACAATCCAACAACGGATAAACGCCTTTTACTCGCACAAACATACCCAAGGCTATGTATTTATTTCCCATACACTTGTTATAACCCCACATCTTTTTAAGATGTACAAAGAGATTTGCCCGATTCTATGAATCGACCCACATTACATGCAACTGATGAGGAAGCAAATATGATTTCCGAAAGCTAGCTATTGCTACCCAATAGATCTGAAAAAATATCCCCCTTCCCCACTTCCTGTGTCTCCCAAAATGCAACTCAAGAAGAGGGTACATGTAAATATTTATATTTTAGTGTCTTTAAAGTGTGTAAACTTGCCTTAATATGTCAATGCACATACACGTACGCAGGTTGGGTTTGTACAATACTGTACCATGACCACGCCCCTTGATGGACCCTACCCCTCCCATCGTCCATCATCCTTAAATACATTAATGTACACATCTCTTTCAAAGATTTATTACCCCCAAACTTTCACAAATCAATGTTCTTAGTTTTTAATATCACGTGTGTTAGGATACAACTACCACCTCCATCCCACTAGCCACGCCCCCATCAGCACCCTACACCCTGTTTCGTCCTTTTTTAAAACTTTTTTTTTTAATACACAATAGTTTATGGCAAGCTAATTGTATGCTTTTCATGCCATTTCAGGATTTACAAGCTTGTATTGGTTGTGTTTACACCATAGGTTGATAAATATCAATAAAAACATTAAACAATCGATATAACGGATGGGACGTAAAGCCGTTGGTCCCGTGTGTTGTGTAACGCACGAAAAATAACCCAGTGCACTTATCGAAAAGAGAAGGGGTCCGCCCCGGTGTTCCTGGTTTGATCGGCTGCATATTGCGCCACAGCACCTTGTAAACCATTACAAGGTGCTATGTAAAGGAGTAGGTCTCATACTTCAAACGTAGCCCCAAATACCTTGCAGGAAATACTGAATGTTAAGCGCTTAGAGGCTGGCCTGCAGTAGGCGCTATACAAATACAATATATTATTATAACAAATTGCCCAGCCCTGAGGAGGGGTCATCGCTCAGATTCTTGAACAGTTTGACCTTCTTGTGTGGAATCTGCAAAAATAAACATTATTTATATCCAACAAAACATGGTTCACCCCCTGGCTGCCTGACTATTTATTTAGTATAGTGCTATGGTAGTACCAAGGCATGCGTTTCATGTGGTAATTGTACCACAGGAAATGGTGTGGTACTCCTGTTGTACTGAAACCCTTTTTCCAAATCTTGGGGGTCATTATTCATAATGGTATTTGGCACCATCACAGTATTGCCACAAGACAAATCTATTAGGGTGTGGACTGTGGTATACATTCTGCGATCCATTTTAGAAGCAGAGCTTGGCTGGTCTCTAAAGACATAATTAGCATTTGCATTGAGACATAGAATACAAAAGAAGTGAACCGCCCAAGGAGATCAGTGGTCGAGTCGAGCCACTAAGGATCAGAATATAATAATAGGTCGCAGTGCACAAACACGTACTCGAAAAATAAATAGTAGACACATTCATGTATAGGCCCCGAGGAGAAAGTGTACACAGCTCGATACAAAATGCAAGATCTTACAGCTTACTGACAGTGGCATATAGTTTACGATATTATCAGTTTTATTTGTTTACATCTTGGCAAGTTTTTCATCTGTAATAAAACTTGTATACACAATGCATAGTCCATTGGTTAGGGACAAGGTGTGTAATAGGATAGGCTGCAACTGGGAAACTCACAGGGGAAAACATTGTGTGCATGATCGAACAGTTCAACATTTACCTGATGCCATTTACCCCGTGTCTCTCCAGTTAAGGGCAGCCACTTTAAAGTTGAAAAAAAAAAAACCTTTGAAAGTAAATCATAATCCCAGACTTTTACAACGATTAACGAGGTGAACACAATATGTATTGCCACAATAGTAATCACTAGACCATTATTTTGTTGGATAGGGAAGGACGATACAGCGGGGACAAGAAAAGAAGAAAGTTTGGGTGTCATTGAATTTATGAGATTTCAATGTACGTTTTTATAAGTGGTTTTTTTTTTTTTTTTTTTTTTTTTTGCATTGTTAGCTTTGGTTGCAGTGTGGGGCTTTTATACTAAGCCCAATATGGGGCAGAGCGTGTCCCCTCAACGCCCACATGTTCTAAAACACTCTTTTTCCTGTCGTACAGAAGTATACCCCCCTTAAAGTCCTCTAAAGATTTCCTGAGATTCCCAAAACATAATAAGGACACAATCGGAGATGGGTCATGCCACAATATACCCGAGCACCAGACTCGTATATATAGTGGAGTACATGTACAATCATACTAGGTGGCAACCGCTAGAGAAAAATGCAGGGTTAAAATCGAGGTCGTTTCGAGGTATCTTTACGTGTATATTTGGTACCAGACAGAATAATCTTTTGAACAATTCAATACTTAGTCGACATGAGATAACTACAAGTGCTTTGCACACAAACCTCTGTTCGGGTTGGGAGGGGGAGGGGTAGGAGGGGGGGCGATCAACGCATGATAGGCCCAGGATATTTTGTCTTTAGCTGTACTTGTTGTATTGTGCGTTTTGTTGCTTTTACTAATAGCACACTGAAGTGAGACTTTGTTAGTCAAGTCAAATACCATAAAAGAAAACCTTTGAGCTGTATGAAAATAACAGGTGCGTGACTTCGCAATCACACGCATACGTGACTGAATTTGTTCAGTTTACATTCAAAGTGCACACATCGCTGTAACCTAATCGAGTTCATACAAAGACAGGTGCCGTCTGGAACGAGAACCCTATACACATTATCCGAGGGCTGGGGGCAACCCTAAACGTCTGAGATTGAACTTCCTCTGTGTCGGACTTGCAGCAAAAATTATTGGACACAGAAACACCAGGTTTAGGGTCCTTTTAGGTTTACGTTTAGCGTGACCGTAGTTGCGAGGAAGCTCAAGGTCTGTTTTGCTGGTTTATTATCTGTAGGTAAGTTCAATTCTAAAAAATGACAACGCCATTTCTTTTACTCGTCATGACCAAAAGCATAATCACATCTGGATATTAACGGTAGGGTCGTACTTTAGTTATGAGCCCAAAGAGAATAATGTGTATCTTTTGATCCGAAAGCCCCCTTGGTGTACAGATGGTATTGTAATAATAAACAACCTGCAAAGTTACGTCAACTGAAATGGCCCTATTCATTAGAAATCAATAAAAGTAAAGTTATAAATCAATTTAAAAAAAAGTATGTCGACAAATTTGAGTCTCAAAAACTCCCCTAAATGTCACTTAGTGGGTTTTGGAGTTTCAAAATTCAGTGGTGTTCATTTGTGAATGCTGTGGCCGGAGATGGCACGGTTGGTACTGGTGTCACCTCGCTAACATGGGGATCAATGAAAATACCTTAACAGTTTGTTACTGTTTTCTCAACAAGTAGACACGGTACTCAGCTGAAACTTTCACAGGTGACTTATACTTTATCTTTATTGACAGTTTGACCTATTTTTGGACAAAAACTAATCAACGACCCTACAATGTCCTACTGTGGTCCTTCATTGTACTGAACTCGCTACTCCATCCGAACTAACACAATACGTTTCATTTCACAATGTTGTGATGAGGTTGTCATTTTGTCGATGGGGTGACATTTTGACTACGTTGCAGAAACGTCAGATCTTAACATGATTTCCAATCATTGTTGTACCTTGATTGCATAATTTTAGAGAACGTTACCGAAAGTTTTATACGTTTTCACATCAATGTACTAATTATGTTGTGACGCGAACGTTGTCTGCACCTTGTACTTTTGCAACATTAAAACGTAATTATTAAAGTTGAGGTGATCAGGCTGTCATCACGTTGTATATTGGTATTGTAAAAAAAGGAAAACAAAGAAAAGAAAAAAGCATTCTCGTTGTAACAGCCACTTATCTCAATGTTTTAACGACAACATATGTTGTGACCACCAAGTACGCTGTACACATTGTAGGCCATGTTTAGTTTTATCACAACGTAGTAACTTGTTTTCAACTTTGCTACAACGTTACTAAGCCTAACTTAAAACAACAAAACAAAAACGCTCATACAACGTGGTCATGACGTTGTTATAACGTCACTAAAGGAACGTGCCAACAACGTGGTTGTTGCATCGCTCGGAAGAATTATAGAGGAGTCGACAAAGTTTCGTTGTTACAACGTTAAATTGATACGTTACTTACAGCAAAGTCTGACTTCAGTACAACGTTGTGAGAACGTCAGACTGTTAGTTTGGATGTCTACATTATATTTGCACTAAAAATATTGATTTGATGTCATGAAAACGTATGGGAATAAAGAATAAACCATGTGACATATCCTTGCTCGTGAAGGGTACGGTATACAAGCTGTCATTTATCTGGACTAATTCTTTGCAGGTTTTGCTGACAAATTTTCAAGATGTATCGTCTTACAATCGGAGATCTTCTGGACCGCTTCAAGCAAGGTACCCTGACGTGTGAAGCGTATACTAAGCGGATGATCCAGCGAGCTGAGGACCTGAAGGTTTTCAACTACTTCGTCTCCATGGATACAGAGCGGATGTTGCAGAAAGCCAAGGAGGCAGATGTCAGGTATCAGAGCAAGACCAATCGACCTCTTGAAGGAATCCTAATCGCCATGAAGGATAACATCGACATAGAAGGAGAGGCGACTGGAGCTTGTACTCCAGGTCTAGCTGGTCTCAAGCCCAAGCACACAGCTGAGGTTGCTAAGAGGCTTTTCGACGCAGGCGCAATCCACGCTGGTAGGACCAACATGCACGAGCTAGCAGCTGGAGCGTCAACGATCAATAATTACACGGGGACCAGCCATAACTTTTACAACTTCGACTACACGTGCGGGGGTAGTAGCGGCGGAAGTGGTGGAGCCGTCGGGGCAGATATCGTCCCTGCTGCCCTCGGTACCGACACTGGGGGATCAGTCCGAATTCCCTCGTCCTACAATGGGGTATTTGGTCTGCGCACTACCAGTGGGCGTTGGCCGGCTGACTACGGGGTGAAGATGACGCATGTTAGAGACTCAGTCGGCCCCCTTACGAGGAGCGCCAATGATATCGCAATCCTCGATCACGTGATGACAGGGGAAGCACCTCACGATGAACTTTCACCTGCAGAGATTACAATCGGAGTGGCAAGACCTCACTTCTGGGAAGGTTTAGACTCTGCGGTCCATCAATATGCTGAGAAGTTCTTGGCTGAACTAAAGAATAGAGGTTTTAACATTATAGAGGAAGGTGAAGTCCCTGGAGTGGCTGAGATGTTTTGCAAACACTTCTTTTCAACCATCAATTATGAGCTGATTCCTCGTCTTGAGGAGTACATGGAGCACCACGGTCACAAAGTACCAGTTGAAGAAGTCGTCAGCAAGATAGCATCACCAGATGTCAAAGAGGTATTCCAAGCTCTGCTTAAGGACCCTGTCAGTACTGATTGTTACCAGGCAGCGATGACAGCCAGAGACAAGCTCAGAGACGACATGAAGAAGTACTTCGAGGATCACCGACTTGACTGCATCCTCATGCCTGCCAACAAGGTTCCTCCTCCATCGCTCAGCACCTATCAGCCCGATAGAGTCATTTCAATCACCCAAAATGATGACTGCGCCAGTATTTGCAACAACCCATCCCTTGTGATTCCAGGAGGGCGTGTCGGTGGGAGTGGGGTGCCCTTTGGAATGCAAATTGAAGGGCTCACCGGGAACGACAGGCGTCTCATCGCAGTTGCAAAGGCGATCGAAAAAGCTCTCAAACTGTAGACTGTGATTTCAATAAAAGCAGAACTCTGGGCTAAAAAATGCTGGTCAAATTCAGTGATCTTGTTTTGAATGAATATAGAAACCATGTCAATGCAGGCGTACCACTTTTTAGCTGTCAGCCGAATCCCACGGTTTTTCTGGGGGCACCTCAACTGTGGCATGGAAATTTGAAAAAAGCAGTAGACCCCCGACAACCCCCCCCCACCTTTATTTATGTTGAGAAACGGCATACAATGAAAATGGTTTGCGTTTTGTCTGGACTGTTCGCCCACGTTCATATCGGGCTGACTACGAAACTACAGGAATGACTTTTCTCTTGCTCGTTGTTCATTGATGTTGTTGGAGGAGTTGTTGTTGTTGTTGTTGTTGTTGTTGTTGTTGTTGTTGTCGTCGTCGTCGTCGTCGTCGTCGTCGTCGTCGTCATCGTCGTCGTCGTCGTTGTTGTTGTTGTTGTTGTTGTTGCTGCTGCTGCTGCTGCTGCTGTTGCTGCTGCTGTTGTTGTTGGTGTTGTTGTTGTTGTCATTGTTGTTGTTGTTGTTGTTGTTGTTATTATTATCATTATTATTGTTGTTGTTGTTGTCATTGTTGTTGTTGTTGTCGTCGTTGTTGTTGTCCTTGTCGTTGTCGTCGTCGTCGTCGTCGTTGATGTTGTTATTTATTTTTAAGGTGGGTTGGGCAATATTTAACACTAAAAATAACGTGAATCAAAATGAACTTAATTGCTGTATTTCCAAAATGTGATGCAAAGAGCAGATATGGACAATACTACGTTTGTACTCATGTAATAAAATTATGTGGTGTTACTTACACAAGAGTTAATCAAACCTTGACCACGCTATCTTACCCTTCGCTGCGGCAGACTACCAGTTGAAAACTGGCTAATTATGCGTTTTTGTTAATTACTCTGCTTATGAATTCATTCGAAATCTCATTTTTCATGACTTTGTACATATTACGCTAGAGAAACAAGTTGTAGAATTTGAGGGGCCTGGGTAAGTTCATTCACCTGCTGGATCAGTTACAAGCTACCAGCCACCAGGAATTCCCATCGACTGTGTACAAACCTAAACAAGCCTTGGTGTCTGGGAATGGGTGGGGTAATTGATATCTATGTTGCAAAGCTGTCCTATTTGTCCGCCCCTGAAATGGTTATATACAATATGTAGACCCTCGGACAGAATTTGGAAATGCTAACAGTCCATTTAGTTACGCACTGCCAGTTGGAAACTGGTATACTGTTTTCGGGTGTGATTATTGTGTTACGGCGCAGCACAGGGAGGGTATAGGATCGTACTTTGGTACTGACCCTGACAAGTTCCTTGTCAAAGATGGTTATGGTAATGAGCATCCTGCGAAGTTGTCTTTATCTGAAGTGTCGACCCTCATTCATTAGAAATCAATCAAAGCATGCAGACAAATTTGCATCTCCAAAGATCGCCTAAAGACGACTTTTGGGGGATTCGAGTTTCCGCGGTGTTCGTTTGTGAACGCCCAAGCAAACTCAACAAACTACGAGCAATCACAAAACTGCCCTCACCCAAACATAATCTGCGTAAAACACGATAATTCCTATCCTTAACCCTTAGGTATGGTGGCCCTGAAGGGACATCGCATATCGCAAACGTGTGCGCATGCGTATGCGATGTCGCGAAATAAATCGCGAATATGTGCGCACACGTATGCAATGTCGTGAAACAATTCGCGAATATGTGCGCACACGTATGCAATCTCGTGAAACAATTCGCGAATATGTGCGCACACGTATGCAATGTCGTGAAACAATTCGCGAATATGTGCGTACACGTATGCAATGTCGTGAAACAATTCGCGAATATGTGCGCACACGTATGCAATGTCGTGAAACAATTCGCGAATATGTGCGCACACGTGTGCAATGTCGTGAAACAATTCGCGAATATGTGCGCACACGTTTGCGAATTCATTTGCGATGTCGTGAATTTTATTGCATACCTTGTCGCATACCATTCAATAAAATTCCTAATGAACTGGGGAGTTGTAGCAGCTAGTCTGGAATCGAGACGTACAAATAGATATAAATAGGGTCTGACTAATTTACCTTCGAGCGCACGCTGTTCCTCACGCTTTCCTAATAAGTGAATAACTATTATACTAACCATTGTACCGGTGCTCATTTTAGTGAGAATAGTCCGACGATTGTTTGCATGGACCTTTTGTTTTGTGATATGATGCTGTACCATCACCATGTTGCTGGCCGGCTAGACATGGCCACACTAAAATGTACCTGCCTGGTACCCAAGCTCCTGCCTTGAAGTATCTTTGGTATACAAAATGGGACCGGGCCACTTGCGTACTCCCTAGGTTACTAACAAATTGCCCGCAAAATGACACCACCCCAAAGGTATGCGACAAGGTATGCAATAAAATTCACGACATTGCAAATGAATTCGCAAATGTGTGCGCACATATTCGCGAATTGTTTCACGACATTGCACACGTGTGCGGACATATTATTCGCGAATTGTTTCACGACATTGCACACGTGTGCGCACATATTCGCGAATTGTTTCACGACATTGCATACGTGTGCGCACATATTCGCGAATTGTTTCACGACATTGCATACGTGTGCGCACACATTCGCGATAAATTTCGCGACATCGCATACGTATGCGCACACGTTTGCGATATGCGATGTCCCTTCAGGGCCACCATAACAATAGTAATCACTAGACCATTACGTTGTTGGATAGGGAAGGACGACACAGCGGGGGAAAGAAAAGAAGAAAGTTTGGGTGTCATTGATGAGACTTCAATGTACGTTTTTATAAGTGGTTTTTTTTTTTTTTTTTTTTTTTTTTTTTGCATTGTTAGCTTTGGTTGCTGTTCGGGGCTTTTATAAAGCCCGATATGGGGCAGAGCGTGTCCCCTCAACGCCCACATGTTCTAAAACACTCTTTTTCCTGTTGTACAGAAGTATACCCCCCCCCCCCCTTAAAGTCCTCTAAAGATTTCCTGAGATTCCCAAAACATAATAAGGACACAATCGGAGATGGGTCATGCCACAATATACCCGAGCACCAGACTCGTATATATAGTGGAGTACATGTACAATCATACTAGGTGACAACCGCTAGAGAAAAATGCAGGGTTAAAATCGAGGTCGTTTCGAGGTATCTTTACGTGTATATTTGGTACCAGACAGAATAATCTTTTGAACAATTCAATACTTAGTCGACATGAGATAACTACAAGTGCTTTGCACACAAACCTCTGTTCGGGTTGGGAGGGGGAGGGGTAGGAGGGGGGCGATCAACGCATGGTAGGCCCAGGATATTTTGTCTTTAGCTGTACTTGTTGTATTGTGCGTTTTGTTGCTTTTACTAATAGCACACTGAAGTGAGACTTTGTTAGTCAAGTCAAATACCATAAAAGAAAACCTTTGAGCTGTATGAAAATAACAGGTGCGTGACTTCGCAATCACACGCATACGTGACTGAATTTGTTCAGTTTACATTCAAAGTGCACACATCGCTGTAACCTAATCGAGTTCATACAAAGACAGGTGCCGTCTGGAACGAGAACCCTATACACATTATCCGAGGGCTGGGGGCAACCCTAAACGTCTGAGATTGAACTTCCTCTGTGTCGGACTTGCAGCAAAAATTATTGGACACAGAAACACCAGGTTTAGGGTCCTTTTAGGTTTACGTTTAGCGTGACCGTAGTTGCGAAGAAGCTCAAGGTCTGTCATTGCTGGATTATTATCTGTAGGTAAGTTCAATTCTAAAAAATGACAACGCCATTTCTTTTACTCGTCATGACCAAAAGCATAATCACATCTGGATATTAACGGTAGGGTCGTACTTTAGTTATGAGCCCAAAGAGAATAATGTGTATCTTTTGATCCGAAAGCCCCCTTGGTGTACAGATGGTATTGTAATAATAAACATCCTGCAAAGTTACGTCAACTGAAATGGCCCTATTCATTAGAAATCAATAAAAGTAAAGTTATAAATCAATTTGCAAAAAAGTATGTCGACAAATTTGAGTCTCAAAAACTCCCCTAAATGTCACTTAGTGGGTTTTGGAGTTTCAAAATTCAGTGGTGTTCATTTGTGAATGCTGTGGCCGGAGATGGCACGGTTGGTACTGGTGTCACCTCGCTAACATGGGGATGGGTTTGACGTTCTCAATGAAAATACCTTGACAGTTTGTTACTGTTTTCTCAACAAGTAGACACGGTACTCAGCTGAAACTTTTCACAGATGACTTATACTTTATCTTCATTGACAGTTTGACCTATTTTTGGACAAAAACTAATCAACGACCCTACAATGTCCTACTGTGGTCCTTCATTGTACTGAACTCGCTACTCCATCCAAACTAACACAATACGTTTCATTTCACAATGTTGTGATGAGGTTGTCATTTTGTCGATGGGGTGACATTTTGACTACGTTGCAGAAACGTCAGATCTTAACATGATTTTCAATCATTGTTGTACCTTGATTGCATAATTTTAGAGAACGTTACCGAAAGTTTTATACGTTTTCACATCAATGTACTAATTATGTTGTGACGCAAACGTTGTCTGCACCTTGTACTTTTGCAACATTAAAACGTAATTATTAAAGTTGAGGTGATCAGGCTGTCATCACGTTGTATATTGGTATTGTAAAAAAAGGAAAACAAAGAAAAGAAAAAAGCATTCTCGTTGTAACAGCCACTTATCTCAATGTTTTAACGACAACATATGTTGTGACCACCAAGTACGCTGTACACATTGTAGGCCATGTTTAGTTTTATCACAACGTAGTAACTTGTTTTCAACTTTGCTACAACGTTACTAAGCCTAACTTAAAACAACAAAACAAAAACGCTCATACAACGTGGTCATGACGTTGTTATAACGTCACTAAAGGAACGTGCCAACAACGTGGTTGTTACATCGCTTCCTTTCGCTAGGAAGAATTATAGAGGAGTCGACAAAGTTTCGTTGTTACAACGTTAAATTAATTCGTTACTTACAGCAAAGTCTGACTTCAGTACAACGTAGTGAGAACGTCAGACTGTTAGCTTGGATGTCTACATTATATTTGCACTAAAAATATTGATTTGATGTCATGAAAACGTATGGGAATAAAGAATAAACCATGTGACATATCCTTGCTCGTGAAGGGTACGGTATACAAGCTGTCATTTATCTGGACTAATTCTTTGCAGGTTTTGCTGACAAATTTTCAAGATGTATCGTCTTACAATCGGAGATCTTCTGGACCGCTTCAAGCAAGGTACCCTGACGTGTGAAGCGTATACTAAGCGGATGATCCAGCGAGCTGAGGACCTGAAGGTTTTCAACTACTTCGTCTCCATGGATACAGAGCGGATGTTGCAGAAAGCCAAGGAGGCAGATGCCAGGTATCAGAGCAAGACCAATCGACCTCTTGAAGGAATCCTAATCGCCATAAAGGATAACATCGACATAGAAGGAGAGGCGACTGGAGCTTGTACTCCAGGTCTAGCTGGTCTCAAGCCCAAGCACACAGCTGAGGTTGCTAAGAGGCTTTTCGACGCAGGCGCAATCCACGCTGGTAGGACCAACATGCACGAGCTAGCAGCTGGAGCGTCAACGATCAATAATTACACGGGGACCAGCCATAACTTTTACAACTTCGACTACACGTGCGGGGGTAGTAGCGGCGGAAGTGGTGGAGCCGTCGGGGCAGATATCGTCCCCGCTGCCCTCGGTACCGACACTGGGGGATCTATTCGAATTCCCTCGTCCTACAATGGGGTATTTGGTCTGCGCACTACCAGTGGGCGTTGGCCGGCTGACTACGGGGTGAAGATGACGCATGTTAGAGACTCAGTCGGCCCCCTTACGAGGAGCGCCAATGATATCGCAATCCTCGATCACGTGATGACAGGGGAAGCACCTCACGATGAACTTTCACCTGCAGAGATTACAATCGGAGTGGCAAGACCTCACTTCTGGGAAGGTTTGGACTCTGCGGTCCATCAATATGCTGAGAAGTTCTTGGCTGAACTAAAGAATAGAGGTTTTAACATTATAGAGGAAGGTGAAGTCCCTGGAGTGGCTGAGATGTTTTGCAAACACTTCTTTTCAACCATCAATTATGAGCTGATTCCTCGTCTTGAGGAGTACATGGAGCACCACGGCCACAAAGTACCAGTTGAAGAAGTCGTCAGCAAGATAGCATCACCAGATGTCAAAGAGGTATTCCAAGCTCTGGTTAAGGACCCTGTCAGTACTGATTGTTACCAGGCAGCGATGACAGCCAGAGACAAGCTCAGAGAGGACATGAAGAAGTACTTTGAGGACCATCGACTTGACTGCATCCTCATGCCTGCCAACAAGGTTCCTCCTCCATTGCTCAGCGCCTATAATATACAACCCGATAGAGTCATTTCAATCACCCAAAATGATGACTGCGCCAGTATTTGCAACAACCCATCCCTTGTGATTCCAGGAGGGCGTGTCGATGGGAGTGGGGTGCCCTTTGGAATGCAAATTGAAGGGCTCACCGGGAACGACAGGCGTCTCATCGCAGTTGCAAAGGCGATCGAAAAAGCTCTCAAACTGTAGACTGTGATGTCAATAAAAGCAGAACTCTGGGCTAAAAATTCAGTGATCTTGGTTTGAGGGAATAGAAACGATGTCAATGCAGGCGTACCACTTTTTAGCTGTCAGCCGAATCCCACGGTTTTTCTGGGGACATCTCAACTGTGGCATGGAAATTTGAAAAAAGCAGTAGACCCCCGACAACCCACCCCCCCCCACCTTTATTTATGTTGAGAAACGGCGTACAATGAAAATGGTTTGCGTTTTGTCTGGACTGTTCGCCCACGTTCATATCGGGCTGACTACGAAACTACAGGAATGACTTTTCTCTTGCTCGTTGTTCATTGATGTTGTTGGAGGAGTTGTTGTTGTTGTTGTTGTTGTTGTTGTTGTTGTTGTTGTTGTATTTCCAAAAAGTGATGCAAAGAGGAGATATGGACAATACTACGTTTGTACTCATGTAATATGTAGTGTTACTTACACAAGAGTTAATCAAACCTTGACCACGCTCTCTTAAAGGGTATAGGATCGTACTTTGGTACTGACCCTGACAAGTTCCTTGTCAAAGATGGTTATGTTAATGAGCATCCTGCGAAGTTGTTTTTATCTGAAGTGTCGACCCTCATTCATTAGAAATCAATCAAAGCATGCAGACAAATTTGCATCTCCAAAGATCGCCTAAAGACGACTTTTTGGGGATTCGAGTTTCCGTGGTGTTCGTTTGTGAACGCCCAAGCAAACTCAACAAACTACGAGCAACCACAAAACTGCCCTCACCCAAACATAATCTGCGTAAAACACGATAATTCCTATCCTTAACCCTTAGGCGTACCCTAACCCAAACCCAAAACTTATCCCTAAACATAACTCATACCCACACACCAGCTGCTCTTGTATTTCAGATTCACATCAAACAACCTTATAGACCCTCCTGCATAGGCTGCCATGATGCCGGATAATGGAAACAAACATGCTCATACCTACAACACACAACTCTCAGCCATTGACAAGTCTGCCTTCGGCCTCATCAGTGAGGGTGCTGCGTGAGCTCGTGACATCATAATAGTCAGGGTTCTATTAACAGTTGTTATAGGCTTCACAGCGCCACTTAATAAGTTTTCTTTATATTATAAACATACAACAATACACAAAATATAAAGATTATTTTATTTATATTTATGCAAGTTTACAGGTTATGAGACAATTTCAGAGCTGCATGTAACAAACAATAATTATTTACACCTCCACCCAGTGACAGCATAATTAACTAATTTTGTACAAATATGTATTATGACTAAAGTAAATGCGGCTGAAAAAATAACAAGAGAAATCGTAACTCTTTTTTAATAACACAAAATTGTGTGTGTGTAAATTCTCTGAATGTCTTAATTGTGACATAGGAGGTTACATTACATTTTTGTTTTTCTAAAAATTTGAAACTTTGATAAAATCACTCTTGCATTCTTTTCTCAAAAATTTGACTGAAATTGGATACAATTGCAAGAGGGAGCCTTGAATTTGTGTACAAATTGGCTAAAAGTTGATAAAATCGCTTGCATGTTGTTGTCAAAATAGGCTAAATTAGGACAAAATCCTAAGGGGTAAGCCTTGCATTTTTGTCAAAAACAGGCTAAAATTCGATAAAACTGCAAAGGGTAAGCATTGCATTTTTTTGTTAAAAATGCACTAAAATTTGATAAAACCACAAGGGGTACCGGGGTATAAGCCTTTCATTGTTGTCAAAATGGGCTGAAATCCGATAAAACTGCTAGGGGTAACCCTTGCATTTTTGTCAAAAATGGGCTGAAATCAGATACAATCACAAGGGGTAAGCCTTGAGCAAGTTCGGGCGGGCGACTAGAGTGACTAGACTTACCAGAAACCATAGAGCACAGGAAGGTTGACTAGATCGACCGTGCACATGAGCACGGTCGATCTAGTCAATTCGAGAGCTAGTACGTCACACACTGTCACACTGTTTCTGGTTAGTCTAGACTCTAGTCGCCCACCCGAACTTGCTCTTATTAGTGACAGGAGGTAAGGTATCGAGACGACGTGCTGCCCATGGTTGCGAGGCTGTGGGGGTCATTATGCTTGGTAATTGGCACGATAGTGCAGAAAATTATGTATATAAAAAAGGTACTAAATTAAAGATGATTTATGGTTGTGGTTGAACTTACTTAAATGTTTTAAATGAGTTCAATCTGGTCGCATGACAAGTGCTAAAACTGAAATAGCCCTCCTCTGTTGTCTCATAGAGCAATGACCAGTGTCTACACCCAGAAGGGTAAATTAAAGGGAAAAAACAATACTCCTGTCTGTGGTGGGTGAAAATTTTAAATACGAAACATAATAAATCAGAGCATATTCTTTTGGGTGTAGGTCTCGCCTAAAGAATAAAGTAAAGTTAAAAGAAACAAATTAAAAGAAAAAGGAACTAAATTAAAATGTAAAATATGGTGAGTCTTCATACACAAAAAAACGTGTTTTTCAAATCTAGTTGTTTTCTTTTACCTTGTAATCTCCTTTAAAAAGCAAGTGCACATTAATAATTTGTTTTCGAGAGTTCAAGAAAACAAGTCATGTACCAAACCGTATAACTTACTTGTTTCATGGAATTCCGGATAAATTGCTCATATCACTAAAACTCGAGTCACATCCATCGAACGTCATTTCGGAGAAATAAAAATTGTCGTAATTAGATTTGAGTGAACATATTTTTTAACCGGATGTCCATTAAATGCAAAGTGCGCCCTCTGTGTTTCTTTAAACCCTTGCATTGTGTTCTTACTACCATCTGGTATCCTGCCATCAAGGAAATTAATGTTGTTTTGTGATTGTACTGATAAATAGTTCACATCCTTCACTCGAGTTAAATTCCATCAAAGTAGTAAACATTAGTCATTAACTTTTCTGAAAAATTCATGAATCATGAATCCACTAAATGCGAAGCGCGCCCTCTATGTCCCTTTAAACCCCCATTCATTGTCTTCTCATTACTGCCTGGTATCCTGCTACCAAGAAAGGATGTTGTTTTGTGATTGAATGGCGAAGCATGACGTGCTTTCCCGTGTGTTTCCTGCACGAAACAACGTGGTTCTTATGTCATCGCGGCTACAGGCTACCATTGAAGATTTCCACACTGCACTGCAAGGACTATTATTTGGCTGGTGAGTTAAAAATCGGGTTAAAAAAACCTTTTTTTTGCGCTGATTTGTTATATTTTAGAAGATATTTTTTAATGAGTGATCAGTACGTTATTCTACGAGGTGCAATTGAACGGAGTAAGAAGTGTTGAAATTTTACAATTGATTATTTTGGAAGCTTGGCGTAGCACGAAAGTAATTGCATGCGTTTGATTTGCTTCGTCGTAGCAATGAAATGTGTAACTCGGCCCCCTGCATGCTCGCAAGTTGTGATTGTTTTTCATGTTTTTTTTGTTTTTCATTGTGGACTTAATGTACTCTTTCATTATGCCGAGTGAATACGTTTGATATTAAAATAGAAATTGTGTTTGTCAATATTTTTTGTTTAAACCATAACCTAACTTCCTAAGTCCGTCTGGTACAGTTATTAATATTATTTCTACCTGCTCACTCAACATGCTCAACATACATTCATATCAAGTAATATTTTTGGCCAAAGTGAACAAGTAGGGCAAGTGGAAGTTGGATTCAGCATCCGATCTGAGTAAAATTTAATTGTTTAATTGTTGTAAAAAAGAGAGGAAAGGTTAAAAAAAGGGAGGGTTAGAATGATAGAATCATCTCAGCAACTTGTTCTGATCAAAGTTATAATAAAATATGGGTGAATTTAGAAAGTGCTTTCAGTATTTAGGGTTAAAAATAAAATGTGATGCTCCATCTTGGTTCTAATTTATTATATTAGTAATTGTTATTGTTCAAAAACTTCAAGAATCAAGGAGCAGATTTGTTTATTTCGAACTCATAACTTAACCCTTTCCTTACCATGGGCGACTTTAGTTGACTGCACTCAGTCATACCCCCTCTTGCTCTTCCTTGCCATTGGCGACTTTAGTCGACCAAGCTTGCAGTTGCACACAAAAAAGCACTCGAGCCTGAGCACAAAGGCCATTTGTAATAAAGTCAGGGCTCGAATTTGACACTGGACCGCAGGCCCGAGGCCAGTGATTTTAGTTTCGGGCCAGTAAACTTATGACCGTACGAGTCCGGCGGTCTTGTGTTTTTGAATGATAACACGTCACCATATTTTTAAATTAAACTGATCAATTGAGTATTGAAATATTACCCACAAGAAAAAATTGATAAATCTTCTCTTAGTGCTTGGTACAAAAACAGCTCAAATGTGAAACTGTGTAGAGTGTTCTTCTCATTTTGATTCTGGTCTTGTAACAAATTTTCTGGTCCAGTAAAAGTTTTGAGCTACAAGCCCTGCAGTCTTGTGGATTTTTTCCCCAAATTCGAGCCCTGAAAGTTGTAGTTTTGTCCATGTTCACCCTCCATACCCAAGCTTACCATCATTGGAAAGAGAGAGATCGGATCTTTCCAATGGTGGTAAAATAAAATAAGGTTGCTATTATGCAATCTCTTCAAATTGGAATAGGAAGATCCGAAATGCCAAACACCTACGGAGCGCCATATGGCTGTGTACAAAAAAGTGTTTGAGATTACAGATTGCACTGAGGAAAGAAAGACCAAGAACTTTGACATTTATTGGACCAATCTCAATGAGTTTTAGGTTATATGAAAGGGAATTCAATAAGGAAGAACTTTTTTATTACTTATTTTGCTGTAAAACAATATCTTCAAGGAGGTAATGGAGTTTTATAAAAATGGCCTTTGAACAAAATCTTTCTGTTGTGTAAGAATGTGTGCTTCACGCTTGAGTGGTCAAACAATGCGGTCACCAGCGGTTGTTTATGTCCAAACACTTCGGTAACGAAAGGGTTAAACTTCACTTACGCGCCTGTTCTGGTCGCAGACGTAATCATGTTCGAAGGAAACAAATCTCACTCGTTACCGAGATTGCGCGCATTATTTTTAATATTAAAACATTAGCAATAGCATGTTTGAAAGTACTTATTTGGGGTAATTGAGTAAAACTTTATTGGTGTGATGTCCTGACGAGTGAGTGATGTTTAAAACTGTAACAATATTGCAGGCTAGTAAAGTTTATTATCATTTAAAAAAACAGTGGATGATACTGAACGGTCAGATATGTAGTAGGAGGGTTGACTGTGCGCTTTGCAGATGCATTCACCAAATAATCATTGCTGGGATCATGCAAGCTCATAGTGGACGATATTGAATAGTCACACAGTAGGAGGGTTGACTCAGTACTGAGTTGATGCTTTCACCACATGATATTATTGCAGGATGGTAAAGTTTATCATCCAAAACCACAAGTGAATGATGTTGAATGGTCAGACAGTAGGAGGGTTAATCAATTGAATGTCGGTCACTTCGTACCCAAGTCACTTCGTATGGTTATTCGTACCCAAGTCGAATCGTACCCAAGTCGCTTCTTACCCAAGTCACTTCGTACCCAAGTCACTTCGTACCCAAGTCACTTCGCACCCAAGTCACTTCGTACCCAAGTCACTTCGTACCCAAGTCACTTCGTACCCAAGTCACTTCGTACCCAAGTCACTTCGTACCCAAGTCACTTCGTACCCAAGTCACTTCGTACCCAAGTCACTTCGTACCCAAGTCACTTCGTACCCAAGTCACTTCGTACCCAAGTCACTTCGTACCCAAGTCACTTCGTACCCAAGTCACTTCGTACCCAAGTCACTTTGTACCCAAGTCACTTCGAACCCAGGTCACTTCATACCCAAGTCAAGTCATACCCATATGATATGTCGTACTTGGGTACGCTTGTGTTGGTGGAGTTGTGAGCAGAAAAGATCAATTCTTTTTAGCTGAATTGTGGGCAGTTTTAAGAATTTTTGTGTGTTTTGTTTTTTGAAAAGCTGTACAATTCTTGAAAAGCTGGACAAATTCTTGAGTCTTGACATGAGTCTTGAAACAGAATAACATCAATGTCTTGGAAGGATTCAGAGTATAGTTTATTGTCAACCAATCATCAACCAAAAATATCTCTTCGATCATAGACGTCGCCGAATGACGGTTTAATCACGTCTATTGTCAAGACTGCCGGCAGACAAATGAGGTAGGAAGTGACTTGGGTACGAAACGACTTGGATACGAAGTGACTTTGGTTTGAAGTGACCTGGGCTGGGTATGATATTTTGGGTATGAAGTGACTTTGGTACGAAGTGACCGACAAAAAATCAATTGTTGTTTTTGTTTTTGTTTATTCTAGGTATCGGAGACTTCTGTTAGTTTGTATAATAAGAGTGGATTGATACTAGACAAAGTGGAAGGCCAGGGAGAAGTAGGTGGTGCTTCTCAAGCTTTCCCTCAGCGAAGGCAACAAGAGACACCACGACAATACCCAAAGTAAGTCAAGTCAGGGCATTAGCAGACACTAGTGACTGCTCATTTTGTTATATTGACTGGGAAGTGGGAAGTTGAAAGAGTTGTCAGTTGTGGTTGTCAAGCTTTCGCATTGGTTGAATGAACTATAACAAATTTGTCAAAAAATTACTTTGCGGGGCATTAGCAGACAATAGAATGCACATTTGTTACATGACTAGGAAGTACATGAATTCGGAAGTTGTATGGGAAAGAGTTGTCATTTGTGATTATCAAGCCTTCGCATTTGTTGAAAGAATCATCACAAATTTGTCCAAAAAGCACTTTTGGGCATTAGCAGACACTAGTGACCACACATTTGTTATAATATTGACTGGCCAGTTTAAAAATGTATGTGAGTGAGTTGCACTTGTCAAAATGTTCCATTGGATGAAAGATCCGTCACAAATTTAACTCAAAAGAAGTAAAGAACATGAGGGCATTAGCAGACAACAGTGACAGCACATGAACTTTCCTATTGACTGAGAAGACGAGAAGACATTCTGTAATACATGTAGATTGTTGCGGTATTGATTGAGATGTTTTTTTTTTATATTGACCGGGCATTATTGTTCCCACAGCAAAAATAGCTACAATGAACCTTTGTTAAGCGACAACGGCAGTAGAAACCGGAGTAGCAGAGGCAGGGCCCCACAGCGATGGGTACCCCCAAGTGCTGGTCACAGACCTGAGTACTCCATAGGGCAGGAGAGACATAACCACATCTTCAGACGTGTTAGAGGGTGGGTACCAGACAACAGTCTTGTCTCTTTCTCCCATTCAAAGACAGAGTAACAAAACTGAGGCTGGAGGAATGAGAAATAGTCTGGCACTCATTTTAAGGACGACAATTGGCTTTCACAGTCCCAGTTTGGTAATAGGGCGGGGTACAAGACCAGCTGAGCTCGATTGCGCAAGGAGCTTAGCGTGATCTTACTGCGAATCAATCTTAACTGCTAAGCAGAGTGTGTTGTTACAGTACAAATCATAATATGGTAATCCTGCCAACACAACTTACACCACAATTTAAGATGAATCTTAGTGCTGTGTGAAATCGAGCCCAGTTCCTAATAAACCCATAAAGCCGGCTTCATACTTCGGGCGAATGCGAAGTAAACAATCGTGAAAGCGCTGTTTTCAAATTGTGACGCAGGATAATTCACTTTGCTTTTCGCAAATCGCCTGAAGTATGAACAAGGCTTAAGTCTATGGACACAAGCACAGACTTTCACGATAAGCTGCACAGTGAAATTGGGTGCAAGGTTCACAGGTTTGAACCAATCCGGTTGTCTGTAGTCATTGTGTTATTCATAAAAGCGTCTTCAGAGTTATTAACCCTTTCCTTACCATAGGCGACTTTAGTGGACTGCACTCATACCCCCTCTTCCTTACCATTGGCGACTTTAGTCGACTGCACTCATACCCCCTCTTCCTTACCATTGGTGACTTTAGTCGACTGCACTCATACCCCCTCTTCCTTACCATTGGTGACTTTAGTCGACTGCACTCATACCCCCTCTTCCTTACCATTGGCGACTTTAGTCGACTGCACTCATACCCCCTCTTCCTTACCATTGGTGACTTTAGTCGACTGCACTCATACCCCCTCTTCCTTACCATTGGTGACTTTAGTCGACTGCACTCATACCCCCTCTTCCTTACCATTGGCGACTTTAGTCGACCAAGCTTGCACACAAAAAAGCACTCAAGCCTGAGCACAAAGGCCATTTGTAATAAAGTTGTAGTTTTGTCCATGTTCACCCTCCATACCCAAGCTTACCATCATTGGAAAGAGAGAGATGGATCTTTCCAATGGTAGTAAAATAAAATAAGGTTGCTAATATGCAATCTCTTCAAATTGGAATAGGAAGATCCGAAATGCCAAACACCTACGGAGCGCCATATGGTTGTGTACAAAAAAGTGTTTTAGATTACAGATTGCACTGAGGAAAGAAAGACCAAGAACTTTGACATTTATTGGACCAATCTCAATTAGTATTAGGTTATATGAAAGGGAATTCAATAAGGAAGAACTATTTTATTACTAATTTTGCTGTAAAACAATATCTTCAAGGAGATAATGGAGTTTGTAAAAATGGCCTTTGAATGAAAGCTTTCTGTTGTGTAAGAATGTGTGCTTCACGCTTGAGTGGTCAAACAATGCGGTCACCAGCGGTTGTTTATGTCCAAACAATTCGGTAACGAAAGGGTTAACATGGAGGACATTTTGTTTCTATCCTCAAAACCTTCCCTCTTTGCAGGATTTTAAACAAACTGACCCCAGAGAAGTTTGACAAGCTGTGCCTGGAACTAATCAACATTGGAATCGACTCCAAACAGGTCCTTAGTGGAATCATTCTTCTCGTAAGTATCTCAACTTGTTCTTCTTTTCAGGTAAATACAGGATTAGTAGAGCTGACAAAATAGTCGCAGACAGCGTGCATGTTTTGGGTGATCAACCATTAACACATGAAGTAACAAACCTGTGAAAATTTGAGCTTAATCCGTGGAGTTGAACAAAGAAATATTGACTAGAGCGGGACTTGAACCTGAGACCTCAGAAAAAAATAGTGAAAAAACATTCCTAATTTTCAGCATGTGAACACTTTGTGCTTAATTCTGGTTGTAACACTTAAAAAAAATGTTTTCATAATATACAGTTTTTCTTCAATATGACTTCATTTAAGATGGAAATATTTCACAGAAAAAATGGTTCTAGTATGAACTTCATAATCAGTATCAGCTTTCAGACTCAAACTAAACAAGGATGTTTTTTATCCTTACCAATTGGAGACTTTGGAACACTAGGTGGCAGCAGACTTACCAGGTAAATGTCCATTGCATGCGTAGTTCTGAGCATGCGCACATTACTGAGAACTGTGGATTTACCTGTTAAGTCTGCTGCCACCTAGTGTCCCAAGGTCTGCCATTCTGTATAGCCTTTAATCCTAACCCCCAAAATGCACTTGGTTCCTGTAACATGCTGCCAAAAAGTAGGGTCTGAAAGTAGGAAAGCAATTTTACTTTAGGAATAAATTTTACAATGTGCACAACAAGGAATAGAGCCAAAAATAATCAAGATGAGCTTATGAAGGGATTCTTGTATTTTCATGCAGATTTGATCAGGCCTCGAAATAACCCACGGCACCCACAGCAATTGCCGTGGACGGGTGCCCTGTGCTTTTGCTGTGGTGCTCTTTGCAAGGTTCCAATACATATTTACATTTTCCTCTTAGAAAATTGCCGTGCTCCTTCAAGAGCGAAGTTCAAGGCCTGTTTGATAATTATTTTAGATAAGTCTTTCACCATCGATGTTTAAATTTTTGTGTCTGTGGTTGCAGGTATTTGACAAAGCCTTAGAAGAACCTAAGTACAGTACAGTGTATGCTCAGCTATGTAAACGCCTGGATGAGGACGCACCTACCTTTGAGCCCACGGGCTCTAACAGCAGAGTAAGGCTTTGTTTACACCCTTAAGAACCCTTAAATCCATCCCATGGGGCGCCGACCATCCCCCCCCAAAAAAAAAAAAAAAAAAAAAAAAAAAATTACTAATTACTAATTACAAATAAATAAATATTGAACAAAAGTCATAACCAATTTTACCAGAGTCCAAACATTTTGGTATTTAGTGACTTTAGAGTGGAGTATTTTGATAGATTTAGTACCGTACCCCCAAACCACCTACTCTTGACCCTGAGGCCAGGCATATATTACCAGTCATATCAGAGTCCAACCATTTGGGTGTTGAGTTACCACAGAGTGGAGTATCCGTGAACGATTTCCCTTGTATAGCATAGCAAAATGCTACACAAACTGTATTCAGTTGCTACTCAAAAATCACCATTTGCTGCTCAATATTCAGCATTCAGTGTGTACAAAAAATGTTCAGTCCAAAGATTTTGCTGTGCAAATTTCCTTGATGAAATCGTTCCCTGAGTATTTTGATGTATTTGGTACTGCACCTCCAAACCGTCCACTCTAACTAGCATGAGGCCAGGCATACCAATCTGACCCAAACAATGAAATTTACGATTCTGATTTGATTATTTTGCAGACTTTCCGTCGGCTTCTCATCAACAAATGCCAGGATGAGTTTGAAAACCGATCTCAAGCTTTCGCAGGTAAGCGTCCTTAGCCATGGAATCTCTTAAGCAAGACACAAATCACTAAGCCGGAGTAAAATCGCTTAGCCGGAGTGAACTCCCATTGGGTTTCTGCTAGTTAGGCATAGTTTCATGAGACGTTAACTAGACCAAATTGCTGAAGACACTTTGATGCTAAGCATAATTTAGCAGGGAACCAGTCGCAGACTGTGATTATAAAATTGAGCTTTGGCTGGTAACTTGGTTTTATTTGAGCAAGATTTTTCAGTGCTTTACAGTTTTCTGTGCCGAACAACTCTAGGGGGAAATGAGGCCTGTCCCGATTTTTGATGGAAGTGTTTTGTCTGCGTTTTAAAATTTGTAATTTGTTGTTATTTTTCTCAAGCCTTCGACAACAAAAATGGAAGCCTCACACAGGACGAGGAGGAACAGCGACACATTACAAAGCAGAAGATGCTGGGAAACATCCAGTTCATCGGTAAGTAAACCTTCCCCTCCCCCCACCTTTGCTAATCATCATGATCATAGATGGATTTGACATTCTTGTGAAAATACCGGGACAATTTTTTTCAGCTGAAACTTCCAAAGGTGACTTTTATTGTATCTTTATAACGGTGCCCATGAATCAGTATTGCGTTGACAAAGACCAATCTATGACCCTACTTTTAACTTTCACCGTGTATTTTGATCTCAACAGGTGAGTTGGGCAAACTCGACATGCTCCACGAGTCAATACTGCATAGGTGCATTAAACAGGTACGTCGCTAACGACACCGGCCGAAACCATTTAAGTGTAAGGTGGAAAAAGAACTAACTGCGTACATGTGTGTACTGTGTAGATGCATTCAACACATGATATCTTAGTGCATGTGGTGTTTCAAAACCACAGTGGATGATAACGAAGGGTCAGACAGTAGGAGGGTTGACTGTGGACTGTTCACCACGTGATATCACATTGTTGGCTGGCATAGTGCATCTATCGTTCAAGACCACAGTGGATGATATCGAATGGTCAGACAGTAGGAGGGTTGACTGTAGGTCAGCCTTTCAACTCGGTAAAATTAATCAAATTTTTTGTTCACGGGCCAAATAGCTAACCTGTAGTGTAGTGTATCTTCAAGACTGAAATCAGTAATTTATTTTTCTAAGGATACCAATCTTTTATTTATAAAATTTTCATTTGGTGCTGGATATGGGGTATGGTGGCACCCCCCCCCCTCTATTGTTTCTTATTGTGTGCTTGGAATCTCAGGAATTTTTAAGAGGACCATATTTTCCTGGGGGGATGGGGTACAAGGGGAAAATATTGGTTAATATCATCTCATTTTAAAGGTATTTTTCATCTATGTTTTAACCTTTTTTGTAAGCCTTTGTATGTGTATTTTTTATGTGTATTTGTAATATTTTTTATTGCTGTTTGTATGTTTATTTATTTATATTTTTTTATATTTCAATTTATTGTTGTGCTCTTTAGGACCAGCTGGGGAGGAGAGCCTCTAGACAGGAACTGTGTTTCTTTTAGGCAATCCTTCGGGCTCCAGCTTGTTCTCTTTCCTTCCTCTGTATTTAAATTGCTCATTGCTGTATTTTTAAATGTTTGTACCTAATTAATATGCATTATTGTACTTTTTATCTACCCGAGAAATGAAATAAATATAAATAAATATAGATATAAGGTACAATGTATGGGAAAATTGGGGGGGGGGATATCCTCTGCCCCAAATTCAACATTGCGTAACACTTTTTAGCGACCCATTTTTAACTTTTGACCTTTCTCCATTCTAGCTGCTTTTCAAGCATACCAACGAGACACTACGAGAGAAGGCCGAGGATCTGGAGTGTTTGTGTAAGATAATAAATACAGTGGGTCGAAGACTTGACCATGATAAGGCACGGGTGAGTTGAAAAGCTGTCTGTGTGTTTGCCAGGTGTAGTGTTTTTGTGTCTGTTTAAGAGAAATACAGTGGTATGAAGACTCGACCATGACAAAGCAAGTGTGGGTCAAAACAACGTCTGTTTGTCTATCGTTCTGTCTTTGTGTCTGTCTGCAGCATCAAAATTTATACAATTCTTTTTTGGTTGTTTTACAGTTACCGATTGTTGCCGTTTTGAATTCTTATGATTGTTGTACAGATTTTAATTCACTACTTTTTGTGTTTGTTTGTTTGTTTGGTTTTTTTGTCTTGCAGTCCTGGATGGATCAATATTTTGAGCGTATGTTCCGTTTTTCTGAGAATCCAGAGTTGCCAGCAAGAATTCGCTTCATGCTGCAGGATTGCCTGGAGCTACGTCGCAACAACGTAAGTCATCGACAAATTTCATTTGGCAACGACTTTTCCTTTGACCTCCTTTATGGCCAATTTAGGCCTTTTAGTACAAGTCACTATTGGCCGCCAGGTCTCTTAAGGGTTATGATGTAACACTTGACCCTAAAAAACACAAAATAATGTCACTCCACACCAAATTGTTTGGAGTTTGGAATGAAATGAGATTGGAATGCCTGACCCTGTGATAGGCACTTGCTGTTTGGGCCGACTGGCCCCAGTCCCTTTGCATCTTGCAATGAGGGAGTTTGTGTGCAATGATCAGGGAGATATTTAGAATTACACTCAACATTACAGGGAGAATTTTTCCATCGTTGGGGAGTTTTTTCAAATTTGTTCGACAGAACATGGAAAGATTTCTTTATTTTCTGGAGAATAAAACAAATAAAACATCTACTTTTTGGGAGAATGAAACATATTCTACTGTCTTGTTCCCTTTTCTTATGAATTTCCTTGTGGGTCCACACTGCTATTGTAAGGACCCTACAAGTTCAGGTGTGTAACGGAATACACATGTTTGCAGACTCGTTAAACATGTTAAATCAAGAACTTCTTGTTTTCTTTGGAGGTTGTTTTAGCGTTGATGCCTCCTTTAGTTTTATACCCAAAAGCAAAGCGAGGGCGCCCTCGCTCTGTCAAAACACCAGAGTTCCTTCTGTTAAAGTCCTTGGATATTGAAGGACTTGGGACTGTAATCATGTAATGAAGGGTCTTGGAGTTTATTTACCAAGGTTTCTCTGCTGTTGTTGATGACGCCATAAGCTAGATGATTAAGCTGTCCTGTTTTTTTTTTCATTTCCCTGACAGTGGCAGTTTCGTCACTCCTTGGTTGTACAAGGACCACGGACACTACGTCAGATCCATCAGGAAGCCTATAAGGTAAAGTGAACTTTTGTTTAAGTTTGATTTTGAATCGTTAATTTTTTTTTCAAGAGGCTTTCCTTGAGATGAAAACTAGGCTTGGATGTTTTGGCGGCTTCAATTTGGTCATTTTAAAGATCCCAATTTTTTTTTCTGATCGAGAAAATCCAGGCAGGACTTTCACTGGTCGACCAGCTCTTTCATTGGTCGACCAGCTCTTTCATTGGTCGACCAGCTCTTTCATTGGTCGACCAGCTCTTTCATTGGTTGACCAGCTCTTTCATTGGTTGACCAGCTCTTTTACTGGTCGACCGACTCTTTCATTGGTTGACCAGCTCTTTTACTGGTCGACCGGCTCTTTCATTGGTCGACCAGCTCTTTTACTGGTCGACCAGCTCTTCGGTCAGCTCTTTTACTGGTCGACTGGCTCTTCGGTCTGCTCTTTTACTGGTCGACTGGCTCTTCGGTCAGCTCTTTTACTGGTCGACCGGCTCTTCGGTCAGCTCTTTTACTGGTTGACCGGCTCTTCGGTCAGCTCTTTTACAGGTCAGCCAGTTCTTTCACTGGCAGAACTTCTAACATTTGCATCTTGCAATCAGGAAGTTTTTGTGCAATGATCAGGGAGATATTTAGAATTACATTCAACATTACAGGGAAAATGTTTCCATCGTTGAGGAGTTTTTCAAATTTGTTCATCAGAACATGGACAGATTTCTATATTTTCAGCGAACTTTCTGCAGAATCATTGAGAGTTGGCAGCCCTGCACTGGTTGATGAGCTCTTCCACTGGTCAATTCTTTGAACATTTTCATTTGTATGGGGGCTTAAATTTGAAGTGAGACTGTTGGAAGTACTGATCTAGCCAGCCGGGGCCACTTAGTCAGAATTTGGACTGGCCCTTGTATGTTTTAACTTCAAACTGCCCAGCAGAGCAAGTCGGTCGAGGGCGAATGCTGAAAAAATCCCACATAAAATGGTGTTTAAAGCTTTGCATGGTGTGAAAAATAAGAAGTAACTAAAAATACATAAATAGTAAACTTGCGGGTACAACCATGTATAAAATCTCTTTTGGGAGGAGTGTTGGCTCTGAAAAGAGCCGGTGTGGTCTCGACGTTTCGAAACAGTATACTCTGCTCGTAAACTCTGCTCGTATACTCTGCTCGTATACTCTGCTCGTATACTCTGCTTGTCTCCTGAAGACGAGCAGAGCATACTGTTCGAAACGTCGAGACCACACCGGCTCTTTTCAGAGCCAACACTCCCTCAAAAGAGATTTTATACATGGTTGTACCCGCAAGTTGACTATTTATGTATTTATAGTTACTTCTTATGATCACACATGCTCACATGGACCTTCCTTAAATGATATTCCGTTTGATGTACTCATCCTGTAAGCTGTGTACACTTTGTGCCTGCAGCAAGTCCAGGCTATGTGGCTCTGTTGTGGACATGGGATGTCACGTTGTAAACACTTGATGTCTTTTTTTTGTTCTTTGCAGGACGGCGGCATGTCACATGACGCCAGTCGTTCTCATGGTGATTTCTTCGGCCCACTGAACGGTGATCGAGCCATGCATGGCACTTGGGACATGCGAGGTGGCGCTATGAATGATATCTTTCTACAGGACACAATGTGTGAGTAACCCACCTCTCAATGAGCAAATTTGTTCACCAGAACGTGGACAGATTTCTTTATTGTCTGCAGAATAAAACAAATAAAACATCTACTTTTTTGGAGAATGAAACATCTACTGTCTTGTTCCCTTTTCTTAAGAATTTCCTTGTGGGGCCACACTGCTATTGTAAGGACCCTACAAGTTCAGGTGTGTAACGGCATACACATGTTCGCAGACTCGTTAAATCAAAAATGTCCTCCTTGCACTCTTTGGAGGTTGTTTTAGCGATGATGCCTTCTTTCGTCTTATACCCAAAAACAAAGCGAGGGCGCCCTCGCTCTGTCGAAAACACCCGAGTTCCTTTTGTTAAAGTCCATGGTGTCTCACTCACACGTACAAGTCAAAATGACTTCTCATCATTCATGAAGTATTGATTTTATTTTATTCCCCCTCCCCCCCCCTCCCAGCTGGAAAAGTTGGAACAGGCCCTGGCACTATTGAGATGGAGCCGTACTCCAACTTCATGGCGCAACAACAACAGCAGCAGATGCGCAACCCTCAACGCATTATGGATCGTCAAAACCAAGGTACCATCCCGCCCCCGATACATATATTACGATTAGTCCAGCGGGTGGGGGGAGCATTGTGTATAGACCATGTGACCTATGACATCACATGTTTACAAAAGAGCCACAGAGGCTGGATTTCCTGCAGACACAATTTGTACACAACCCAATGGGAGGACAACATTGAATCTTGTAATCTATGGAGATTGCACTGTCCCAATTTTGAGCAACTTTTGATATGAACAAAATTGGGCGCATCTCAAAAAAATTTGTACAGCTGTCATTTTCGTAGCTCTTGAATTTATGTGGAAGGCATGACACAAGATGTAACATTTCAAATGTGGTATTTTGCCTGCCAGAAAGGCCCTGGAATGTACAAGGTCGCCTTGTTTGTCAACAAAGGTTACATGGTTTATATACAGTGCTGATGACACATCCATGTTGAGCAAAATCAAATCCTGTCGTAATTTTTGGGGTCTGTGTTCTGATTGGTGGCTACGGCTACGGCTGGATCACCATATCAACATGCCCTGAGAAACACCCTTAGCAACAGCCGCAGCCGGCAATTCCATTTGGTGCTCGATAAGGCCATGGTGTACCCCCACCCCCCTTCCTACATATTGCATCTTCATTGCCTACTTGGAATTTCTTCAGAGGATTTTAAGGGGGGGGGTGTAATTCTGTGCAAGAGGAAAATAGTGTGTTAAAGTATGGGACTGTTGGGTTGGGGTACAGCGTGCCCCCTATATCAGGTATGGTGTATAGAAACACCCTCGGCAGCAGCTGCCCATTCGGACGCTGCCTTATTCCGGGTACCAACTTTTTTCATTGTGCAGGATACCAGGGAAACTACAACAACCCGTCACAACGTCTTCATACTCAGATGTACCAGCAGGGTATGAACAAGGAGGGTGGAGGAGGAGGAGGTGGGTACCTCAATCAGAGGCCCTCTATGCCCAGCCAGCGTGATAAACCTCAACGCATGGGCAAGGTCAACTCGGATCAGGTAAGCCTGGGTACCAGACCCCCGTACAAGAGACCTTATGCATTTTAAAAGTAGGGTTATAGATATATAACTGCTCCAAAACATCAAAACATACTCGGTGAAAGGCACTGCAGTTGCTGATAGTATACACTATTCTGAGAAGAGATTCCTTTCAAAGTAATTCGGTTCTGAAAATTGTTCACCCCAAAATCATTTGTGTCTGAGAAACCGTTCAGAGATGAATGGTTTTCTCAGATTTCTGAGGGTTGGTGTCCGTTTGCGAATGAGCGGCCAGAGATGCAGTTGGTACCCGCTGTCACCTCGCTAAACATGGATGGATTCACTGTTCTTGTGAAAATACTGTGACAGTATTTTGCTGTTTTCTAAGCAAGTAGACACTGTATTCAGCCAAAACTTCCACGTAATAATCATGATAATAAGAGCTATTTACAAGGCGTTTGTGAATATTGTATCAAAGCTCCTTGCACTCTTGTGTCTTGCCGAGAACACAAGTGTCATGACCGGGATTCGAACCCACACTCTGATGACTGGGCCCATCATAACTTGTGCTCTTGACCACTCGGCCACGACGTGCCATTAATATTGTTGTCATATAAAACCAATCGCGAGCACATTCAAATAATAACAAGAAACGTTGTGAAGTAGAGAGTATCTGACGGTGTCACCGCAAACTGTATACAGTCGACTCTCATTATAGCAAGATTGGCCAAATTACCTCTTTATAACAGGAATGTTGTTGTAAGAGGACAGCAAAACAAAGGAACACTCAGCAGAAATGAGATTTAGGACTTCAGAATGTACTCTTTTTATAACAGTGCTCTTTTTAATGAGGGTTGACTGTATATACATACAGGTAAAAATAATTACTAATTTTTAATTATTCCTTTTCTTTTAGTTTAATTTCCGCCTGAACTCCAGCTCAATGGTGTTAAAACCTCAAGGTCCCAGCATGCTCTTCCCTAGCACCAAGAAAACCCCCTCTCAGCCTCCAAGCCTCGCCCCCTCCAAGCCTACCCCACCCCCATCCTCGCAGGCGCCGGCCGCTAACCTGCAGTCTGGCTTCCCACCGCTGGCTTCCAAACAGAGTACCGGGCAAGAGAAAGCTAAGCAGAGCAAGAAGCTGGCACCAAGCAAGGAAGAGCTGATTAAAGCCATGGTGAGTCCAGGTCCCAATATTATAAAGCTGTGAACAAAATGGTGCTGAGCACAACAAAATTATGATTACCAGAATAAGGTAACCAGCCAAAATACCATTCCACATGTACTATCTGTGGCTGGTATCCTGGTTATTTTTGCTTAGCAGAAAACTATTAAGCAATATTTGCTAGTGAAGAAGTGTTACGAAACTGGGTTTAGGCTTTCTTCAATTCATCAGTTTCACAATAGAGGATGTCCGAGAGAAATAACCTTTTTGTTTTCTCTCAGCATCTTGGGAAGAATGTTGGCATTCAATTTTATAAAATTAGCTGGTCACGTTATTTGAGAAAACAATAAGATAAGTTTAGGATTATACAGTGTTTTCCCTTTGGGGAATTTAGGTGGCCTTTGGACGATGCAGAAGTATAATTAGGTTATAATAAGTATAAAGGATATTGATATATCAAAATTAAGACCGCAGTCTGGCATACTTTATCTATTATTCAAAACTGCTGTGGATGATATTAAATGGTCAGACAGTAGGAGGGTTGACTGAGTACTGTGTGTAGATGTATTCACCACATGAGTTTATTCAAACCATGGAGATAAATTGTCAAACAACGGGAGTGTATAATTTTTAAAAACTAGCTTGTAAACTTAATTTAGTAAGTTTTCCTTTTGAAATCCTCCCAGGAATCTCTGCTTGAGGCATACTTGACCTCTGATGACCTCGCTGCAGCGACGGACGGCTGGAAGGACCTGCGAGTACCAGCAGAGCATGTCTCCGCCTTGCTGTGCGGCATGATGACCAACGCTGTCGCCAAGGGAGATGCTGAACGGGAGAGCGTCAGCAAGCTTATCACGGGGTTAAAGCAGCAAAGCCTGATCACATCGCTCCAGTTTGTGGAGGTACGGTCATATGAGAAACACTGAAATAACAAGTTCTTATAAAGCGTTATTTCATGTAGATTACAGCGCTGTGACAAGCATCAAAGCTCATCAGACAGATAAAACATACCAGAGAAAAGAATGATCTAACATCAAAAAACAAGAATACTACAAAGTTAAAAACAAGTGTCTTTAAGTGCATTCTAATGATTGAACAGTGTCGGACAATCTGATTTGAGCTTTCCAAGTACTCCTTCTTGTGATTAGTTTAAAAGGAGAGTGCCTCTTTAAAATCATTTGAATCCTCCGTAACTCTCTTTTTTCCCGTTTGAAATATCAAGGGGTTCACATCCCTCCTTGAGAATTCCGCCGCTCTGGAAGCCGAGGTGGCCCTCATCAAGTCCCACATGGCGAGCTACGCGGCCAGGGCAATCGTGGACGACGTAGCCTGTCTGGGAGACATTGCTAAGCCGTTGGAGTCGGGCGCCTACTACCCGCTGTTCCTCCTCTGCCTTCAGAAGTTGCACAAGATGCAGGATAAAGAGTGGCTCGTCAACCTCTTCAGTAAGTTTTCAGTTTATCAGAGTCTTGTGGCCAGGACGGGCTCACCCTTAACACTAGCCTGGCGTACATGGTCTAGTAAATAATAATAATAATATATTGTATTTGTATAGCGCCTACTGCAGGCCAGCCTCTAAGCGCTTAACATTCAGTATTTCCTGCAAGGTATTTGGGGCTACGTTTTGAAGTATGAGACCTACTCCTTTACATAGCACCTTGTAATGGTTTACAAGGTGCTGTGGCGCAATATGCAGCCGATCAAACCAGGAACACCGGGGCGGACCCCTTCTCTTTTCGATAAGTGCACTGGGTTCTTTTTCGTGCGTTACACAACACACGGGACCAACGGCTTTACGTCCCATCCGAAGGACGAAGCAATCATGGTTAAGTGTCTTGCTTAAGGACACAAGTGTCACGACCGGGGCTCGAACCCACACTCTGCTGATCAGAAACACCAGAGCTTGAGTCCAGTGATCTTATCCACTCGGCCACGACACGCCAGTAAAAATGGCTATTGGCTAATAAACATCACTTCACAACTTGCCCTGTGGGCTACTAAAAGAAAATCATTGAGATTGGCCAATAATAATAAATAATGTAATAACTAGTTCTTATATAGCGCATTTCACAATAACGTCTCAATGCGCTTTACATTAGTGCCCTGGTCATTGGGCCAATAACATTCCTGTAATCTTTCTCAGCTCCCTGGGGAGTATACAGCCCGGGCTGCCGTGGCGCTCCGAAGGCCTTTTCAAACACAATATCAAACCTCTACACTTGCAGGTACCCATTTATACCCCTGGGTGAAGAGAAGCAATTATAGTAAAGTATCTTGCTCCAGGACACAAGTGTCATGACCGGGATTCGAACCCACACCCCGATGACTTAACCATCAAAACTTGAATTTGATGCTCTAAACCACTCGGCCACATGACACCCCGCTAATAACTCGGCCAATAACTATCCAAGTTCTTGGTCTTTGTTTCCTCCATGTGGTCTGTAAAAACCTAAACACTTTTTTTTGTGGAAGATGAACTCACTCAAATTTATCTGATGGACTTAATCCGTCAGACTTGTCCAACATGAGGCATTATCTTTCTCAACCTCTATCCCCTCCAGGTGCAAGCAAGGTGAATATGATGCTAATGCTACCCGAGATCGACCAAAGGAAGGAGCGCATGATGGACATTCTTGAGGACAAGGTGAATATAGTATTGCTTGAAACACTAAAAAGTTTCTGTTCGTATTAGCAAGAAGGGTAATTTTTGTTTGGCTCAAAAATTTTGCGCACGAAGAGTCGGTTAAAAAACTTTGGTGACTAAAAGATTTGCTCAAGTCTTCCCATCTGAAAAACACTGCTTAATCCTCCGTTACACACACACTATCTCCGACCCCCCACTCTTTGACAACTAGAGGATCTGCACAAGTCCAAGTCTGCCAAACTTGTCGTTTAATATACATACATACATACATAGTACATACATACACTGGGCTTTTATATAGCGCCATTTCATTTAGACCATGGCGCTTTAGCAAGCAGACCATAGCATTGCAAATAATACAACAAAAAGCAATTTACAGAAAGCTACTAAGGAAAAAGATATTTTTAAAGTGCTTTCTTGAATTTGAGGTGCGTTTGGTGATGGGAAGATTGTTCCACAGTCCTGGAGCGGCTGAAGAAAGTTTAACTTTCATTAACCCCCATGTCTAGATGAAATAGGGACAAGTGTGAGGGTGGATCTGTTACAGGAAGCGGCACTTCTGGGAACAGCGAGGATCCTGAGAAAGACCCTTGAGATCTATAAAGGCTACGGGACGTAGCCCGACTCGAGGAGTTACCGGCACAAAGGAAAATGTGATCTTTATTATGCATGCTGTGATAAGATGAAACAAAAATAACAATATTTGTATTATTAACTATTTTTTCAGGGACTGAGCTTTTTGTTTCCGCTGTTGAGGGTCCAATCGGACATTTGGAAGCAGATCACGACCGACCCCAACCCGGGGACCCTCTACAAATGGATCAAAGAAAACGTTTCGGCCAAGCTTCACACCGACAAGGGCTTCATCAATGCCCTCGCCACCAGGTGAGACAAAAAAACATTTATCCAATACTTAGTCTGGAGGTTGCAGGTTCAAATCGCGATCTAGTCAAATTTGTCTTCGTTCACCCTAAAATTTATCTAAATTTACCCAGTCATATTCGCTTGTGATTTATTATTTGATATTTGAAATAAAAATTCGCATCTCTTTAGGGTGATCCCTCTGCTGCCACTTCCCATCTGGTTCAATCTGAAAAATGTATGCTAATTGCTGTAGTTTATTTTTTTTAAAGGTTGCAATAAAGTAGCTTGCCAACAAATCAAAAGTTAAGTCAAATTTGCCGGCTATCTGCTTAACATTTTTTGTACAACCCCTTAGTAGCACTTCATACAGAGTTTAGCTATCCTTGGCCTAACTTTATAGAGTTGCTTGAGCAGAAAATATTGCCAGACAATTTCCTGCTCAGCAGAAATAAACAGGATACCAGTCATAAATTACAAGTGACATGGTATTTTGGCTGGTAACCTTATTCTGGTAAGCACAACTTTGTTGTGCTCAGTTTTGTTAGTGTTCTTAAGCAGCTCTATGAAATTGGGTCCTGTTCGCAAATCCAAATTTAAGTACAAACCCTGATCATCTCTTATTCCAGCATCATCAAGTTTGTGACTTCTCAGACAACCCTCGCATCGGGCGTCGACCACACCGTTGCCCCGGAGAAAGCTCTTGTGGACAAAGAGCGCATCCTGCTGGAGAAATTCAAAGCCGTCCTGCAGAAGTTCGTACACGAGAGCGTTGTGCTACAGCTTAGCGCCCTCTATGCTCTGCAGGTGCACTGCTTCAACAGCGAGTTTCCGAAAGGTGAGTTGTCAAAAAAAAACCACTAAAAGCTAAAATTTGTTGAGGCATGCTCTTGCGTATAAACTCAAATTTTCTGAGCACAGAAAAGTCTGGCTTAGCAAAAATAGGTAACCAGCCAGAACCTAATGTAATCCTCATTTCTCATAGATGGTTCCCAACTGGTTTAATTAGTTAAGAAATAGTGTCTGCTGAACAGCTTTCTGTCTTTGTTCGATGTAACGTTGATCAACTTTGAGCAAGAAACACTGTTATAAGGGGTTTTGCTCTCCCCTCCACATTATTGCCGATTTGTTTTGACTGTTGTTGCTGTTTTTACATGTTTGCCTATTTGTTTTCTTACTGTTAATAATTCAACTTGTACTACTTTACAAGTAACTATGTTGATAATAATAATAATAATAGTACGAGGCATTTATATGGCGCATAATGCAGGAGCCTCTATGCGCAACACAAAACATAAAACAATGAAAAAAATTACTCAAAGCAATTGTTACAAAAGAAATATTCAAACAAATGAGTCTTTAAAAGTCCCTTGAAAATCTGGAGAGAGTCAGCTAGGCGAATATGAAGAGGTAAGTCGTTCCATAACGAAGGTGCAATGAAGTGGAAGGCTCTTTGACCATAGAATTTAGTGGAAAAGGTAGTTTGAGCCAGTAGGAATTGCCCAGCAGAGCGAAGAGGACGAACAGGAATGTATTTATGTAGAAGATCAGATATATAGACAGGAGATAGGCCATGAAGAGCTTTGAAAGTGATGAGATTTAATTTATACGCGATGCGTAGTTTGATCGGGAGCCAGTGGAGTTCTTGTAAGACGGGTATAATTTGCTGAGAACGAGGTGTACGTGAGACGAGGCAAGCAGCGGTGTTCTGAACACGTTGAATTTTTGATAGTGTGCTATGATGTGGAAATAAAGTGAGTTGATTTAGTAAGTTTCTATTTTCTTCGTTTGATCTGCTTCGCCGAGCCAGTAAATCGGTTAACAAATAGTAACGGAATGAACATCATTCTGTCTTTGGTCGAGTGTAACATTGTGGTTTTGCGTTTGATTGATGTGCTAGGCATGCTCTTGCGATTCTTCGTCAACTTCTACCACCTTGAGGTCATTGAGGAAGAGGCTTTCTTGAAGTGGCGAGAGGACATCACCGATGAACACCCTGGCAAAGGGAAGGCTCTGTTTCAGGTATAAAAAAAATATATATATTTTTTTTTCTTTTCTTTTTTTCTTTTCAATGCAACGTTCCAGCAGTCCAACAGACTGGTCCATGTACGCTATGGGCTCTGTGTTCTGTTTCTATACTGATACTCTATGTCCACAGCTGACATAGAGGGCGTGTATAGCTCAGCATTCTCTGTGTTCTATTTCTATATTGCTACTCTATGTCCACAACTGTCATAGAGAGCATGCACATCAGACTCGGAGAACAATTGAGCTCAGCATCCACCATGTTCTATTCCTTTGTAACTGCACTGAATAAAGACTTTCTAATAACACAAATTGTAAAAAATTGTAAAAAATTGTAAAAAAAATTGTAATTTCAAAAAAATAAATAAAAAATGTATTAAATTTGTTTTACCTCCTCCATAGGTAAACCAATGGCTGACGTGGCTGGCCACAGCTGAGGAAGAAGAAGACTCTGAAGATGAGGAACTAGACCAATAAGTTATTGTAGTAAGTGTAAGCATCGTTTAGTCTGGTAATTTGGTAATCTGTAATGTACTGAGGGTTCTACACTGGGTAACCGTTTAGGGTATAACAACAAAACAAAAGCAAGCAAAACCCAGTCCGATCGAAATATGGCAAGAAGCTTGTCAAAGAGATTTTCAAGAAAACTTGAAGACTGGAGGGTTTGAAAAACGTCTGGGTCCAAAGTCGTCAAGCAATGAGCGGGGGACCAGTCACAAACTGTGTATTTAACGTGGCTTTTTAGCCGGTGCCTGTTTTTGTTTTGTTTGGGTTTTTTCGGCAAATTTCCAGAGGATTTAGAGGACCAGGCATAACCTATTTACATCATTTGGCATTTTTTAACTGGTGACCTGTGTAAGCAAAGGGTAGGATACTATAGCCTCTTCTGGGCCAATTTTCATAGAGCACAAAAAGTAGCCAAGCACAACAAAAATCTGCTTACCAGAATAAGGTTACCAGGCAAAATAACAATCAAATGTGCCGTTTGTGACTGGTATCTTGCTCATGTTTTCCTTAGCAGAAAATTATTTCAGTGCTGAAGTAGCTCTTCATAATATGGCCTCGGCGGTTGACATTACCAGTTTACTCTTGTACATTTCTTAAAATGACAAAATACTTGATGCCAAAAAGTAATAGTTAAAACTTGTTTTGGGGGGCGAAAATAGATGTTAGTTTATCAGAAGTATCTGAATATCACAGTAGTGGGGGTGCAAGACCATCTGACTTTACCACCAGTCGCCATCTTTGAATGTTTGCAACACAAGTGAATGTAAAGCGTATCTGAATTGGCGGCTACAGCTTTGGCTTTGAATGTTGCTAAGGGCGTTGCTAAGGACATCCTACACCTCAATGCATGATGGAGCGGCAATCCAGCCAAAGCCGCAGCCGTAGCCGCCAATTCAGACATAGCCTTAGGCCTAAGTTATGGCTACGGCAAGAGCTATGCCCGGATGTGAGAAAGTCATATTCTTTAAGCTTGTCATAGCCGTAGCCAAGTCGCTTGACTTGGCCTAACTTTTGGCCAATTTCATAGAGCCACTAGACTGTAAGAACTGAAAAGGCGTGCTAACCATCCGGTAAGCAACTGAACAACAAATCAATGCAAAACCATGGTGAACGTGTAAGCTGGCCGCTTAACTTTCTTGCTAACCTGTGAAATTTGTTAACATTAGCACAAAAAGTTAGCTTACCGTTTAAGCAGCGCTGTGACACTGGCCCCAGAAAGAGGCTTGTGTAGAAAATAGTCTGGTGCCACTGATGATTTTATGCAATGTGATTTTATGTTTTGCAGGCAGGACACCTGACAAAGATGGCTGCCTTGCTAGTGGTTTAGAACATCATATTCTTTTTTTCCTCTGGTTCCTGGCTTGTGTTTGAAACTTTGTGAAAGTGCCATTTCAATTTTAAATAATAGAGGTCAACAAGTGTAATAGTTTAATGTTGACTTAAAAAACTTGTAGGGCCTAAGATCTGGATTGTCTTGTATCATTACGTGTTAAGTCCAACACAATATGGTAACTCAACACCCAAACTGTTGGATTATGGTGGTCTGCCTGATTCCATGTAAAGCATAATCAGTTTACTAGTGCAGTCCTCAGTCCAGAATCCATTCAGTAACTCAACACCCAAACTATTGGACTCGGGTTACGGTGGTATGCCTAATATCATGTAAAGAACAATCAGTTTACTAGTGCAGGCCTTAGTCCTACAGAATCAAGCAAAACATGGAAATGGAAACAAAAATTGGATTTTGATGGATTTTGGGTGGTAAGTGTTTTTTAAGGCGGTGAGATTTGTTAAAATTTAACCTGGTAAAATTGTCTGGTGCTACATTTTCATAGGCCATCTTGTATATGGCAATACTGTACTTGGAAATAATATTTCGTGTAAAAGTAAAAGAAAAACCCACTAAAATCAATGGTATGAAATTGATGTACTTTTAATGGCATTTTGTGATATTTTCCATCATTGTTGTGAACTTTACTCGCTCTAGATCTAAAGGTACAGCATTTGTTATTGGCAATTTTAGTGCTTTACAATGAACAGCATTGGGACTGTTGACAAAAATGTTCCCAGTATTATGCTTTTACTGTCTTTGAATCAAACAATGTACAGCGTTGGGACTGTTTGCAAAATGGCTGCTTGTATTTTATGCTTCGCTCTCTTTGAATCAAGATGAAGTACTGCAGGTCTTTTTTGTTCAAGTAATTAGAGGCATTCATCAATATTTTTACGTATGAAACAGATCATTCCTTAATCAAATTTTACATATATGTATGCTTCAAAAAAGAAAATATCATTAAATGCTTAAAATTTACGTTCTCGCATTCACCCTGATTAGAAAAAAAAGTTGAACAATGATCTGGCTCTACTCTGAAGATGTGGAGAGGACAACGTCAAGATTTTTAAAGCGCATTACGTTAGAAGCCCAGAGTGTTGCTGAAAAGTGCTTAGCAAGTTGCAGGGGACCAGTGACAAATAATAGACATGACATGATATTTTGGCTGGTAACCTGTTTTCGTTAAGTAATACTTGTACATCCCTAATCATGATATGTGTAGTAATTTGTGGGACATTTAAGATTGTTCCCCCCTACCCTCCCCCCCCACCAAAAATAAATAATACTTTGTTGTTAGAGGTAATGTCCACAAACTTGTAGCAATGTTTGATGTTTTAGGTTTGAACTTGTATTTATATATATTTATCAATGAAAATGTGTTCTTTTAACTGGAAGAATGCCAAGACACACTGATGCCTAGCTGAAGTAAAAACAAATTAAAATTTGTAGGTTTTTTCTGTGTTGTTTTTTTGTTTTTTTGGGGGGCGGGTTTGTCATCAGTATCTTTCAAAGAGAAATTTGTAGAGTTATGCTTTAAAAGTACGTGTATACAATAGTTTTAATATCATGAAATTTTTTAGAGATGCAAACAAAATATCCAAAACAATTTACATTTTATAAAGTTGCATCTTTGTTGGCTGTTCCAGAAATAATTTATTGCATCACACTCTGACCTTTGAACTTCTCTCCCAACTGTGAATTGAACTTTTGTAAAAAAAAAAAAATGCCCTCAACTTTGGCTACAAATTTATTTACAGAGCTCATTATATATGCAGCCAGTTTGCAAGAGGTCAAAGGTCAGACTATGATACACGAATCATTTCTGGCAAGGCAACTAGGCGGCAACTTTTAAGAGGTTTGTCCGATGGGAGACTTTGGGACACAAGATGGCAGCAGATATAACGGGTAATTTTTTGTGCGCAATCTAAGAGCAATGGTTCTTAACTGTAGGTATTGACTCCTTGCACAATGCGCTTACACAAGCCTATGCTGTCTGCCATTTTGGTAGTCAAAATTTACGCAAAGGGCTCCCAAAATGGCAGACATTTTAGACGCGCATTGTGCGGAGTTGCGTTGCGTTCCGCTTTGTGCAAGGGGTCAATAGTCTGCTGCCACCTTGGCCAAGTTTGCACAAGGACCATTTGTTGATCAGGCGCCGACATTACCTGGTACCCAACACTGAGTACCAGTCAATATCGGTTGCTAATCAACAATTAGTCGTTGTGCGAACGTGACCCATACATCCCCAAGAGTCTCCCATTGACTTTATAGCACAGTATAACTTTAAAAAAAATCATTGTGCACACTTAAACTTACACCTTGAAGTCGAGGTTTTTTTACTTGGAAACTTTTTGAATCCATCAAATTCTATGAAATTGAATGTTCAAAAGTTAATAATAGCGGAGACTGCCATCTTAGTCTGATATGAATAGATACTGACTCCTTGACTGTCCTCCACTCTTAAGGTCACTCGACACCAAACTGTTTGGACTTGGATAAGACTGGTTTACCTGAGCTGCAGACTCTACCAGATTCTGCCCCAAAAAAGTTCCTTGGAAACAAACCAACCTTTACCTATTCTGTTGAACAAATTTGAAGATCTCCCCGATTATGGAAACTTTTTCCCTATTATACTGAATGTAATTCAAAATATCTCTCCGATTGTTGGGCAAAATCTCTCCCTGATTGCAAGATGCAAATGTTTGCAGCTCTGGTATGCCTGGCCCAGTGATAAGCAAAATTGTTATTTGGGCCTACAGTCCTCAATCATCCGCAATCGGACAACTGCCTGAAGAGATTAATTAGGAAAGTCTTCGGTGACTACTTCTTGAAAGGGATTATCTTGAAAACGAGTCCTGACCTAACAGAATTGAAGTTTATCTTAGACATAAAACTTAGCTCTGTAGAATTAATGATGTCTTTGTATTTTATATAAATGCATAAATATCTCAAGTAGTTGTAGAAATAATTGTTTGTCATGCATGTTTAGAGATTTCTCTCAAATAAAATGCTCAGTAATTGTGGAAATATAAATTCTGAGTTTTTGTTGAGTTTTCAGATTTGTTCTTTGCGTCAGTTCAGCTAAGGGGTCTTCCAAACTTGTCAACATTATTAATGTTGGACAGAGGGTCCTAACAGCTTTTTATTCCAACTACTGCATCTCTTTGGAACTCCTTGTGCGGGGCATGTTTCCCTCCATCCTACATTGTTTCAAGAGCAATATCAATTCCTACCTTCAGCTTCTGGTGATTTATTTTTTATCTTGGATATTTCTTCTTGTAGCCCCTTACCAGGGGTGTCATGTGGCCGAGTGGTTTAGAGCATCGAATTCAAGTTTCGATGGTTAAGTCATCGGTGTGGGTTCGAATCCCGGTCTCATGACACTTGTGTCCTTGAGCAAGATACTTTACTATAATTGCTTCTCTTCACCTAGGGGTATAAATGGGTACCTGCGAGGGTAGAGGTTGATATTGTGTTTGAAAAAGCCTTCGGAGCGCCACAGCAGCCCGGGCTGTATACTCCCCAGGGAGCTGAGAAAGATTACCAGAATGTTATTGGCCCAATGACCAGGGCACTAATGTAAAGCACATTGAGACGTTATTGTGAAATGCGCTATATAAGAACTGGTTATTATTATTATTATTACCAAGGGTGTCTTTTAGCCTTGTGTTGGGGCAAAGTTTCATACCCCCAAGGTAGCACATTTTGTGTGTTGGTATCAATATGCAAAATGTTCTCAGTAGCCCCTTCCCCCCCACCCATTCCCATCCCACCCATCCCACCTGCCAGCATAATCAATATTGTTGCCTGCAAGATGCAGTCGTTTTGTTCCCCTTCTTTTAAAAAACTCTATTGATCAAACTGTAGTCTTGATTGGCAACACTATTTTGTTGTAGTAGTCGCCAGCAGAGGGCGCAACATCGAGCGGCTTGGAGGGACTGGGCAAGTCTATCAATCTGGTTTGATACAGATATCCCTTCCCCAGTAATTCATGTTGTAGTATCAGTGACTATGTCAACAAAACTACCGTCGCCAATCAGAAACTCCAATAGTTTTAGAAACCTTTAAAAGAACCCCCCGCCACCTCGACTCCTACAACATGTTTTTTAACTGCATGGTTTGCGTTATATGTAGGACAACTGTGCGCAGAACTAAACAGTGTATTTTATGTGTACTTCTAGATGCAGTCACTACTTGATATCATATTACAGGCTGGCTTAGTTTGGTGTCTATCATTCAAGACCACAGTGGGTGATATTGAATGGTCAGACAGTAGGAGGGTTGACTGTGTACTGTGTAAATGCATTCACAACATTGTTTTGGTTTTTTTAAATTGGGAACACCCCTGGCAAATTCTACATACTGTATTATATAAATTTTGTACAGAAATCAAAATTGCAATTTTGAAAATTTATTTAAAATATTCTGTATTATACTTAATGCACTTCACATCAAACAAAACAAAACTATAAAGTATTTTGTAATCCTTTCAAAGTTAAATATATCTCTAACATTTGCTTTGTACAATTACACAAATTCAGCCAAACAATTTTCAATCAACAATCTTTTGTGCCAAGCAATAAAAATATACATAACGTTTAAAATGATTCAGTCCACTGAAATTTACATGAAAGGCAGCTGCATGTACTGTCAATAAAAATAACAATAAATAATAGTGGCTCATTATATAGTGCTTGGTTTGGGGCGGCTTTAGAGCAACTTTCTGAACCGGGTGTAACCGATTGCATGGTTAGAAAATTTCCTTCTCTTAATAGCAATAGCACCCATTAACCCTAGCCGTGCCCTGTATTAAATACAATGTAATGCCATAGCTCAATATAAATTACTCCTTTTTCAGGAAATTTCAAAAATAAAAATCTAGAAATGATGACTGCAGTTTACATGAAAATCATTTAATTCAAAGCTGACTTCACAAACTTTATTTTGGTCGCAACTTGAACTTTCACAAATGGTACTTTATGCGGCCATGCATTTTTTGGCAAAATTTTCTGCTTACTTTAAAAAAAAACGTAATTGCATATCTGTTTATGGTCAAGGGTGCGTTGTCAATCAAGACAAATGCGTTATATAAACAGGTCAAATATAACTGTTCCTGCCAATACACAGTCTGAAAATTAGGCAGCTTTTTATCTGCCTAGAGGGACACTGCTAGAGTTAAAAAGAACAGACATTTTAGAAGCGACCACAAAAGCCTGAATTTCTCACTTTATGACTGACATGCTGCTGTAAAAAAAACCACTCCAATCAAAATTTCTGAAAACAGCCTGCTTTCCTTTTTCTCATGTGATTATTTCGAATGCTTTTTTCTTTAAGGAGCGTCTCAAACGTCGGAGCGGTAGGAACGTTCTAATTGGATCGGATCATTGTTCCCGATCTTTCTGTTGGACCACCGAAATGTTCCATTGTAATGTTCAAAATACTAATGGGCGTATTCACTACTGTAGGATTGTTCCCGTACTTTGGCACAATGATGCGGACTAGTTCTGGCGGTCCAAAGGATTGCATGCCTATGGGAAACGTTCCTTTGCACCTAGAACATGCTCGCCTTTGAGACGCCCTCTTACACAGCTAGTTTTGAAATAGGTCAAAGGTTAGAATGTGATACAACCATAGAGCAAGGACCCTGCTCCACGATACAACAAACCTTTTAGAAAAATGTGATGCGGTAACACCTTTAAGTGAGCTTATGAATATTTATGGTGTAATGAATATTCATTGGATATTTGAAACAAGGTTTTGAAAATTGTTGATGTTGATCATTTTTTGAGAGATTCAGATTCAGTCAGAAATATTGTGTCATCTGAGGTGAAGGTTTCGTTTGGCACTATGGGTTGGATTTGTGCCTCTCCATTGGCCGAGGTGACTTTTGAATTGCCCAGAGTGGCCTCTGATTGGTTTATTTTATCAGTGTTCTTATTTGATTGGCTCGTTTTGGGACTTTGGCAAGGGAACTCCTGAGTGCCTTCACAACCTTGTGGTTCTGGTCGTTCGACAAAGTTAATCACATCAGGCATGGAAAGTGCCAACCTTCTATTTATTTCATCAGACTCTTTGGGTGAACAATTTTCTTTTGTCGCCGAATTGGTGAATGTTTTGCGCTTCGTAGACCCTCCTGAATTTTTAGTGTCCGGTTTTGAACTTGAATCACCAGAGGGCGACTTCCAGGTGTATGGCCGTTCTCCGTTTGGTGAGCTCTGCTTCTCCGATCGTTCACTCTCCAGACTCGATGAAGTTTTCGACCTACGAAGTCCCGAGTCCACACGGGTTGCCCTTATTTTGATCTGTTCAATACGTCTTCTGGCAAGTAAGGGAATCAGATCATCAAGCTCCGGATTGACAACTTCTTGCTTCTTGGCTTCCTTTGCCTGTTTGCGTTGATTGGTTTGCTTCTGCTTGAGCCAGTCCTCATAAGTCAATCCCTTCAACGGGTTCGATGATGGCCTCGTCTTAGATTTGTCTACACCAGATTTGGCTTTTTGATTGGTTTCTGGTGGTGCCTCCGAGAAGGATTTTTCCACTCTCTTGGAGTCAGAACTTGAGAGTTTCTTTGGGACAGGAGGTCGTGGATGAGGCCCTTTGGAATCAGGGGTGGTTTGGGCCTCTTTAAGAAGCCTCCTACGTCGTCTCTCTGCATCTTTTGCTTGTCTCTTCTCCTCAGCACGGAGCCGCTCTGCCTCCAAGTTCCTCACGAGATGATGCCTCTGTTCATGTTCATCCTCAACAAGATCCTTCTTTTGAGCAACGCTTTCTTTACTCCTTGAGGATGGCTTCTGACCCCTGGGAGAATCACTCTTGCTTTTAGTCTTAGTTGTGCTTGATCGAGGTGTGTTTGATTTTGCTCTGTCAGAAGAAGATTCAACAAGGCGCTGTGGAGATTCTGCCTTTTCCCTTTGGATCTTTTTCTCAACACGACGTTGTAAGAGGGACTCGACTTTCTTCACCTTCATCCACTCTGTGACTTTCACCTCCGACTCGACCATTTTCTTGGACTTCTCCTCGGCAACCCTATGCTCGGCAAGCTGCTCAAGACGTTCTTTCATTTTCTCAGCCCGCTTTTGCTTTCTTATGAGTTTATTCTTTGCCCGGAGCCACGACAAGACATCAGGATTACTGGAACTGTTCAGTTTATGATCTGAGAGATGTAACTCTTTTAACTTGAGCGTCTCAGATACATGCGCTGGTCTATCATCCTTGCTAAGCTGTTTTTGAGATCTCTTTTGTTTGCGCGATTTCTTTTTGGATGTTACTGTTTTTTTGTTCCTGGAAGAAACTTTTTGTTTCCCTGGTGAACTTGTGTTGGCCTCCTCAGTGATGACTCTTCGCGGACTACAAAGAATTCTTCTTATAACTTCAGTATCAGATACATCAGTGCTTGACGATGCATACCCATCAATGCTTAACTGTGTCCGTGAGCCAGAAAAAGAAACCCTTTTATTCTTTACATCTGGTAGTGAATTTTGTGTCACTAGCAAATCAATCTCGATTTCGGTTGAATCTGTCTCGCTCCTCGCCTTAAGGCAGGACGAGAGTTCGGTTTCAGGGATTCTGTCGACAGATTGAGCAGCCAAGAGCTTCCTCCTCTGTCTTCTCCGTGATGCCTTCCCGTGGTTGTCATGGTAACATCCACTCCTCTGAGAATCTCCTAAGCGACTTGACACTAAGTCCACTGACTGAAGTCGGGACACAGTTTTACGCTCCACATGTTGTGTAGCCAGTAAGGCAGCAAGCTCCCGATACTTGCTGGACAGGATCTCTTGGGAAGCAGACAGATCAGGCCTTGGAGAGGTCTTGATCGAGTGGCTCTTGGACTCTGACGTCAAAGCCTGTAAGACGTTAAGAGCTCTGTGTTTTGCACTTAACTCGGACATCGTTATCTGAATTGAAAAAACTGTAAATATAAATAAAATAAATTTAAGTTATTGATGATGTTAAAACATTTTCTTCAATCATAGCTTAATTCATTTATGTTTGACAATCTGAATACTAATGAATACTAATGACTTACTGAATACTAATGACTTACTGAATACTAATGACTTGGCTGAAGTGTTGGACTACTACTCGGATATGAGAACTACTCAGTACTTGTACTTGTACTCATTCTTGTACTCGAAATGCTCGATGGCCCATCAAATAGTACTACTACTACTAGAGTACACTCTTGTTGGTCACCTTCAGTATTAATTACTCAATTGAAAAGTACACATGTACTTGATTAAGACACTTAGTAAGAAAAAAATCTGTATCCAGCCATATTAAGCCACCACTTTTTCATTTGTTATGAAATTAAATAGTATCTAATTTACTCAAATGAGATATTCCTTTAGGTAAAAATGAGTGAGAAGAAAGTGGTGGCAGGATACGGAAATTTTTCCCACTGGTAGTGGTACTCAGTACAAGTCCATTGTACAAAATTATGACCTACCAGAGCGTACATGAATGAATTGAATGATAACGAATAAAATCCGTTCTGCTAAAATTAAAAAACAAACATTTACTTATAATTAAAAATAATATTATGCATTTCATTACAATTTTACCAGTCTTCGCTTTCTTTTTTTTACAAGATATGCAGAATCTTATTTTGAAGTTGTTCCAGACATGGAAGTATTCTACCTCGATGTTCCAGACAACAGTGTATTGCTTACCTCTTTTCAGCCGACTGTACATAAATTCATCAAAAGAGCCGCCATTGAAACTTACGATGTCTACAGCTTCTGTAACTGTGCACTATTCTTACACAGGTGTACAAGAAATGTAGCCAATGCTGATGAGCTTCTTTTATGCTGTTGCTTTTACTGCTGTTACTCCATGTTTAGTAATATTAAACTTGTAATAAACATCTAATAAATTATTTTAACCCGACATTATAACTTAAGACAAAAGTATAATACATTTTGTTATATCATATCATAAAATTTATTGCAAATTAGAATATACTCTATGAGTTATTGTGAATAATTGATCGTTGAGGTTAGGGAGTAACAACATTAAACAGCACTGCGTTGGTTTTTGTCAATAATCGAAATCTGATTACAGACGTTGCCGAGCAGCCATTTAGCGTGTTCCATTATTAAAATGGGTGTAATTGAAAAATAGATGTCTGAATATTACGTGTTAACAATGATTTGACAACAAAATACCATAAGATTGAGTATATTTATCAACAACTAAAAATAATTAAATATTGTGTGATTTTACTTAATAAAATGTGTTTTTTTCCTTCTTCACTATTGTTTTACTAAAACAAATTTACCTATCAATATTTCGAACGACCCAACGAGGGTCAATTACAGGTTGGTTGAGCTACGCGAAAACAACATGGACGAACGGAATAGCACGTCGTAGTAGAAGAAAACGCTTAAAATATTTCATTTTTTTAATAAGGCAAGGTAAGGTTCTCAAACTTCAAGTTATCAACTTTGTTTTTACCATCATGTAACTATTATGTTGCACAAAACTTCGAAGAATAATGATATATGAGTACAATGTGGCGGTAAAACTTCTTGCAAACTTTTCTCTTACAAAAAAACCCAGTTTTCCATTGAGAGGTGAACTTTCTATGTAACCGGTCGGTCATGCCGGTGTGCATTGCATGTTTTCCCGATCCCCCGATGTTTTGACGCTGTTTCTAGTTACACTGTAAGTGTAATACTAAGGAATTTTTATCAAAACACAAGGAGATTTGGGTGGTATTGATTTTGTAAATTTATTTATTTTATGAATAATCATTTTTCAGATGGCTGCTAGCGCGGCAAGCTGGCGTGGATATTTTGACGAGGACACACCTCCATTAACGGTGAAAGAACGAGACAGTTTATCAGCGGATAAATACCAAAGCTGGACTGCATTTCATCCTAGACAAGTGCAGACCCTGACCAAAAAACGTCCACCCCGCTCTCGCACCAACATAGAGATGAACCACAAACTAAGAACTTATGTTCCAGAGTCTGTCAACCCCAAGCCCACAGATCCGTTTCGCCTTTGGATCGAGGGCGGGCGGAAGTACCCACCGTTTCCACCGAGGTGGGATCCAGAGTACAACAGTAACGTCTGGAGGAATTTTAGCAGCCGCGTTGGGTATCGAGTAGACTCGCAGGGGAGCAGTATCCCGGAGTTAGTCGCGGATATGTACCCGTTAAAAATCCCGCCCCACTCCGAAATGAAGGACAACACATTCGTTAAATTCCTTAGCGAGGTGCCGATGATCAAAGACCAGAAACGCCGCGACCTCGCAATCTCCCGCTCGGTGAGAGAACTTAAAGACTTCAAACAGCTGAAGCTTCGCAGCGAGATGCGCGTACCGCCAATCACAGACACTGGAACTATTGCTCCGCCGAAAGGCTTCAAGAAATACGAACACTCGAGAAGTCTATCGACTCCTGAAACAACGATGACTCAGTCTTTACGACAGATGACGGAGCTGGAACGGGACAGTCAACGCAGCGTGCTCGGCACTCATCGAGCCAAGGGCACACGGCTCTGGAAACTGACTTTCAAAGCAAACCATCCAGACTATGAGAAGATGAAGTTAGATCAAGAAGAGAGGCAACGGTACCCCGTGAAAAGCCCAATTGCTGGAGAAATATGGTTTCAGTAGCTCATCCAATTATATATATATATATATTTTTTTCTCTCAGAGTTTACCAGGCTTCAAACAAAATTAATATTTCAACATGTGTTACTTTTTTGATACGTCCAAAGTACTGCGCACAGATTTTTAAACAAATTGAAATGAAAATTTAATCATAATTTCAAAGTTTTAGTTGTAACAAAATAATAAAAAAAAAAAGAGGGGAAGTTTAAGCCATCTAAAAAGAAAAAACAGTTTTTCATCCAGGAAGCAGTAGGCCCTTTTAAAAAAAATCCAGGATGTCATATTTTTCCTACAAAGAAAGTGTCTTTCAAAATTTGATGTTTTCCGATGTGACATTTACTAAAAAATTATACATTAAAAATGTAATAAGTAATTGAATTAGAAATATCGAGACCTTTGAAAAATAGAGCAGGTGGGGATGAGAAACTGGTTTCTTTTTGTATTTGGCTTTATGTATTACATTGAAAGAGCACCTGATTTGATATCAAAAATGATTCCATACCAGCAACTTTTGTGCATAATGCAGTTGGTTTACTTTAGCATTTTCATAACTGAACAGTATTTATTTATGTGAATATTACAAAACTCTAACTACAACTCTATCAAGTGTGCTTAATTTCCTCTGAATCCACCGTAAATTTTCTAGAAAATTTAAGCAAGCGTGTACTATTTAATGTTCGCATCACAACTCCTTCCTTTTTGTTGTGTATTCCTTTTGATGGAGTAGGTTTGTGCATAAAGACTAAATTGATATTTTTGAATAAATTACCCAATCAAACCAACGACTAAATCTTCTCTCTTGTTGATTTGTTTCTCGCAATTTAAGTTTGTTAGCACGACCAGAGTTTAATATTGTATGCTTTTTAATAATTTCATGGGGTGGATTATATTCTAGGTTTTTATGGTATGAGACCCCACCCCCCCAAAAAAAAAAATAAATAAAATTGGTGGACACACAGAAGGTCACTAATGAGGCCCCCCCAAAAAAATTGTGTTTCCTATTACTGGGCGAAACCGTGTAAACCACTCAGAAAACCTGTTATCATTTAATTTCAACAACGATGGAATTTCAAAATAAAAACTTGTGACGGTGCTAACCCTCAGCCTAAGTTTTGTACATTATCCAGAACATTGTTCAACAGTAAGTCATTGCTGCACTGTCTTGGACCACTCTACCATTAAGTAGGCCTACGGAGGAAAACATGTACATTGTAGACCTACAGTATTACATCTGATGTTGTCATCTGGTAAATGATTAGTCTTGATTGGCGACGCTGTTTTTTTGTATTAGCCACCGGTAGAGGGCGCTACATTAACTGTTTGGGAGACTGACTCAGAAGGACTGGGCAAGTCTATAAATCTGGATCCTTTTGATCCAGATGTTCGTGTGATACAGATATCTCTTCTCCAGTAATTCGTGTTGCGATATCGCACTACGTTAAACAAAATGAACGTCGCCAATCAAGACTAGTAAATGTTACAAATGAGTGCAACCCCCCCCCCCCAATAAAAACAAATACTCACCCTAATATTTTGTGCTTACTTCCCAACACTCACCCAAATGTTTTATCAATGTAACAGGAAGACACAACTGTTTTTGTTTTTTGGGGGGCCTAATCCAAAGTTTGCAAAATAAAAGTTGTTGGTGGGCCCTTGCTTTTTTAATCTACCACAGGGCCCAATTTCATAGAGCTGCTAAGCACAAAAATTTGCTTGAAATTTCTTCCTTGATAAAAACAGGATTACCAACCAAATTTCCACGTGATTTTCAGGATAAGCAAACAACAGCTGACTACCAGTAACAAGCAATATGCAACACATGGAAATTTGGTTGGTAATCTTGTTTTTATCAAGGAAGAAATTTCATGCTAAGCAAATGTTTGTGCTTAGCAGCTCTATGAAATTGGGCCCAGGTTGCAGGTTCTTTCTTGTAATTTTTAATCTGTAGACATACTCAGCATTCTCTGTGACCTTTTCTCCTTCTTTTTTTGTTGACATGTTGCCTGTACATGTATATGAATTTTAGCAGAGAGCGAGTTATTTTTTGTATTTTTCAAGGAACTATTAGAACTTCAACAGGTAATTGACCATTAACAACACAAAGTCCTTACTGTAAAATATTGTTTCTCCACCCAAATCGGCACCCAGTATGATTTAGAAAAATACCCAGTTAGCTTAATGTTGCATGCCTAAACAAAATACTATACCATCGACGAAATAAAGCAGCAATAATGTGAAAGCAAACAAGACTTTCTTTTGTATGTGTGGCCACATGCTTACATGGTTGTTAGACGTCTCTAAATGAATTTGTCTTATGTTGCCACATAGTCTGGTACCAAAGTCAGACTTGCTGCATTTTTACCTTTAGTTTACCGGATGTGTAATTTTTAGAGTGAGTCATAAATTTGTGCGGCATTTTCCTCCTTATGCGCTGGATTGACTTACAAGTTATTGTGTATCAAATCGGATCTTTCATCAACTGTGATAACTGTCTGTGAAAACAACACGCAACAAAATGGTAAGGGGTTTTTAGTCATTATTTTCACAAATGAGTTTGACAAATTGGACATTTCTCACGTTTTCTTGGAATTTAGTGAGATCATGAGATAGATGGATAGATCAACCTTGAAATTTGCTTGCATGGCCATGATGTCAGTGCTACTGTGTGCCAGTCTATTCTTTTCTGCCATAATATTGATGAGTGCATACTATCTTCACTAATCATATTCATATCAGTTTATTTACTCCTAATCTTGACTTAGTAGAACTTAGAAGTTAGAATTATCTACTGAGTACTTACTATCCCCTAACTAAACTAGGTTAATTTCTACCTCCATGCGATGCATGATGCTTAGCTAAGCTAAGGATGGTGGTAAGGGGTCGCTTACTAAGTTAACTCAGTAGATAAATATTATTAATTTATTCTAAGTAACTTAGCCCAATCCCACTTGTGTGGCCAAGGAAGCTAAATCAGCTTCTGTGGGTTGGCTACACAAGTGGGGCTACTGTACTATTTTTTACTAAAGTATACTGAGTAACTGACTGAGTAAGTTTTTGTATAATAATAATATTAATATTTATAATAATAATTAATATATAAAGTTCGTTCTGCTCTCATAAGGGCCAAATTGTATGGCTCTGCTTACCGCCGAATTCTGCACTTTTTATTACATCACAATCGCCATTCTCTGCTTACTGTGCACTGTGCAAGCGCCGAAGTTCTGCACTAGCTGTGTGAGTAACAAATGCCGCTTGACGAAATCGCGGAATCCCCTGCTTCAGTATAAGCGCTGATTCTTGGCTTTACGGTACATGTAAGCAGAGCCATGAAATTGAGCCCCAATGATGGTGTGGAGAGGATGGCAGAGTAGGTGTGTCTGTGTCATTTTGTGTGTGTAGAGGACTAGGACTCCGCTGCTGCGTACACTACATGGCGTGGGGCACAATAATTTCATCAGGACGGCGCGGGGAATCTTATTGTAGGCTTACCCCTAGAGTAGTACAGCCAGTAGGTCACAACACTAGGTCACTAGTTGTTGTTTTTTGTTTAGGTTATTTGTATTTTGTAATCATCATCATTATACATGATATAGGCCAAATGTACTGTCTACTAAAAACAACATAAAAAAACATGGCAAATCCGACCACCACTTTTTTTCACTTATATGTTTAGTATTATTTTGATGAAAAACTAAGTCATATGTTTAGGTTAATAAAGGCAGAAGAATTCAATCAATTAAACAATAAATGTAAACTTAAAATAAATGGCAAAAATGTTGGATCTTGCTGCCACTTTATCTCCTTTTGTTAATATTATTGAGGGCAAGTTATTCATCTGTCAATCTGCCTCCATGTTAAATGATACTCAACAGATTTGTATTTAATACCAGACTCAAGGTCAACATTTGAACATAATTTCTTTCTGTTAAAGGTATTACACAGTGGCTAATTATTCAAATTGAAAAACACAAGACCGCTGGACTAGTCAGATTTACTGGCCCGAGGCTAAAGTCACTGGCCTCGGGCCGGCAGTTCAAAAAGATTTGGGGCCAATCCTACTGCCTAACCGTAGGAGTACCTTCCCTGAGCCTGGGGAGGTAGAGTTGTACCCCATTTTGCCCAACTCATCATGATGAATTTTTCCTTGGTCAATCGTGGACACAGTCCCCGCCAATCCTCACAAAAATCGTGAATGTGTAACCTAATGTAAATTACATCTGTAGGCTTAAGGCATGAGATTCCTGTGGTTATGGTGTGAGCTAATTCAGATTGTACATGGATGAATACAATACAAATTCTTTAACAACTTAAGGAATCTAGTATGGGACTGCAGAAACTAGAGAGCTAAGCAGCTGTGGATTAATTAAACTAATAGTACATTTGTAAATACTTCAGAAAATACATTTTGTTCATTGTAAAGTGTTTTGAGCACTCAGCTCCCTCAAAATGTTTATAAAAATGCTGTTTGAAGTACCAAGAATTGGGGAGGAAAAGCTTCATTTTGTACACAACTTAACAATGAACGGAGTGAAATGCGAGTGACGGAATGCGAGTGACGGAAATGCGAGTGATGGAAATGCGAGTGACGGAAATGCGAGTGATGGAAATGCGAGTGACGGAAATGCGAGTGACGGAAATGCGAGTGATGGAAATGCGAGTGACGGAAATGCGAGTGACGGCATTTTTCCCCTCTTACAGTTAATTGCGACATACAGATGGTTTTGTCCAACAGTGTCATGCTCATATTTAGTATCAAATAATGTTTTTAATAACATTGGGTTAATGCCTTACATGATCTGTATAATAGTGAGTATTGCCAAACCAAAAATGAGTCATTCCCTGTTTTGTAAAAACTACATCACTAAGTTTGTAAAAGGATACAAAAAAAAGTATAAGTGAAATGCGAGTGACGCTGGAGTGGCCCGTAATGCTCTTGATTGCACAGTTGAGTGCTAAAAACCAAACGTAAGCATCAAGTAAAATACTGTCAGTCCGAGGAACTCGTTTCAGTTCAGCGTGCTTTGGGACAAACTTGCAAAATTGGGTCAGAATGTCCCACAGCTGTTTTGAAAAGACCTGGGCCCAATTTCATAGAGCTGCTTAAGCTGAAAATAATGCTTAACAATTTCCTGCTAAGCAGAAATGAGCAGGATACCAGTCACAAATTGTACACGTGACATGGTAGTTTGGCTGGTAACCTTATTCTGGTAAAAGCAAAATTTTATTGTGCTTAGCAAATTTTTGTGCTTAAGCAGCTCTATGAAATTGGGCCCAGGGGAGAATCCTTTTATCTTGACGTTGCTCTGAAAATGGTAGAACTTTTTTTTATTTGATCAACATTTTCCCACCACTTGTTTTATTCACCTTTTAGCTCTGTGAGGTGCAGATCGGCAATACATACACCACAGCCTGTGTAAAAACCTGGTAACTGGCAGCCCGTAACATCAAACATTACTGATCGAATCAATTGGAAAACCTTCAACAGAAATTTGCTGAAAAACGAAAATGATTGGCACGGCAGAAAACGGGAGCAACATCGTTTTCGTCATCGAGGGAACGGCTGGAATGGGAGCCTACTTTAAGGAGCTAAAAGCAAACTACTTACATCCAGCACTTCTGTAAGTTTGTTGTGATCAATTAAGTTGCACCTCCCAATCTATCAGAATTCAACAGCTGGGTTGCTTTATTATGCCTGAAGCCATGGCCACATTAGGCTTGTAGCTCAAAATGTTTACCGAACCATAATTTATTTCACAATGACCAGAATCTTAATAAGAGAGAGAGCTTTCTACAAGTTAAACATGTAAAAAAAAATTATTTGAACAAGCACTAAGAGAAGTTTTATCTCATTTGTCTTCATGGGTCTTACTCTGATTCTCAACGAAATTGGATAAATTCCAGACTCAAGGTCAACATTTGAATATCATTTTCTGTTAAAGATATTCATTTGAAAAAGACAAGACCACCGGGGTCTTGTCAGGTCCGAGTTTACTGGCCCGAGGCTAAAATCACTGGCCTCGGGCTGGTGGTCCAGTGTCAAATTCGAGCCCTGCACATTGGTCTTTACTTTGAGACAATGGTCTCTGTTGTCCGAAAAAAAGAAAAAAAACATGCGGTACAATGTCCACGGGGCCCATAAAGCTGTTTAACAAAATATGCACTTGGAAAAATTTGTTCTGCTTAGCAAAAGTTAGCAGGGAACCACTCACAAACAATGCACATTACATGATGTTTTTGCGGGTGACCTGTTTCTGCTAAGCAGGATTTTTCCTTACTGAACTTTTTTTGTTGTTGCTTTAAATGAAATTAGGCCCTCAATTTCTAAAGTGTTTTACCCTGTCGATACTAGGCTAAGGCTACGGCTGGATCGCCATGTCATCATGCGTTGAAGTATTGAATGTCCTTAGCAACGTCCTCAGCAAAAGTCATAGCCGTAGCTCTAGCCACCAATTTCGATACGGCCATATTTTGCCATCGAAGTATATTTTTGCATTCCTTGAAACTTGCATCATTGGTTATAAACTTTAACAAGTCAAAGCTCACCTTTCCTGCTGATGTTGTAGCATTTCGATTAATCGGTATTTTTTCCCCCAACTTTTTCTACAGACATTTTAACGGAGGGCCCCTCATTGAGAGTGACTTTAGCGGAGACGTGAGTACACATTTATATAGTCTAGTACCCCGCATGCAGTAACAGCCATAAATGCTAAACTCTCATTATGTCAAAAAGGGACCAGACTAGGATGGCCTTCCAGCCTCAGTTTGAATTACATTGACTTGAGTGGTAGAATTTATAAAAAGTTATGACCCAATTAAAAAACCCATCCCAACTGTAGTCAGCCCCACTTGTTAATTGTTAAATTAAATGAGGCCCAACCATTTGGGGACTGTGTAATTTAAGTTGGGCAGTAACTTTGTGTACTTCATAGTTGTCCCAATTATGTTTGGAGAGGCCCAAGTAGAGTGCCTGTGTGTTAAGTTTGCACAGGTTTCAGTTGGGACAGTTGCTCAAATTGGGCAAGAATTGCATTCCTGATGGTTAGGGTCAAAGTTCATACACGAGCCTGATACTACATTGTTGTAAGGGCAAGGACATTTTTCCGTTCAAGTAGTAATAGGCACCTCTATGAGTGCGAGAGAAATTTCTCCGAGGGGCACCAAGGCAATGACCAGGGACAAGGAGACAATTTCCACTGTTGCCACCATAAAAGTAGGAGATCTGCTAACTCTGCAGTTTGTAAAACAAGTGTAGAGTCGCAGGCATTGAGCATTTCAAGGGGCACCAAGGCAATGACCATGGGCATGGAGGCAATTGCCCCTATTGCCTCCATGAAGTACCAGGCCCAGGGGCACCAAGGCGATGGCCAAAGGGCAAGGAGACAACTGCTACCATTGCCACTCTTGTTGCCTGCCATGAAAATGATGAGGTCTGCAATTTGTAAGCCAAGCCAATGTACAGTTGCAGGCATGAAACATTTCAAGGGGCACCAAGGCGATGGCCAAAGGGCAAGAAGACAACTGCTACATGTACATGTACCATTGCCACTGTTGTTGCCTCCATGAAAATGATGAGGTCTGGAATTTGTAAGCCAAGCCAATGTACAGTCGCAGGCATGAAACATGTCATGGGGGCACTAAGGCGATGACCATGGGCAATTGCCCAGCTGTTGCTGCCATGAAGTCCCAGGCCTGATTACATATTTTTCTTGACTTCACAGTATGGGGGCCCGCTCTATAGTTTGGTGATCTACAACACTGTGGACTGTTACCCTTCTCCAGCCGTCTCCTGTATCTCACCGACCAGCAACGCCTGGCAGCTTAATGCATGGATGGATCAAATTCAGTGAGTAGGATTTTCTAGTGATGCTGGGTTTTTTTCTTCAAGTAATAAACCACAAGGGAAACTGACTGGGTATCAATTCAAAAAGAAGAAGTTTTGGGTTGAACAAAGAAAGATTGACTAGAGGGATTAGAACCTGCAATCTCTGGCTTAATATGCCAGTGCTCTACCATCTGATCTATCTAGACCCGTGTTGGTGGTCTCCGTATTTTTTTTTTATATCTTTGTTCGGGGATGCCAGTCATAAGCCATTCAACTTGTACAGAAATCTTGTTCTTTGATCTACTTCTTAATGTGCCAGCGCTCTATGTGTACCATCTGAGCTATCTAGACCCGCGTTGGTGGTCTCCGTAGTTTTTTTCGATATCTTTGTTTGGGGATGCCAGTCATAAGCCATTCAACTTGAACAGAAATCCTGTTCTTTGATCTACTTCTTAACACGCTGACTGCCGCCTACGAGTATATTCGTAGTAACAGGTGTAATGGATTCTGCCACTAACGAGTATACTCGTAGAGAATGAAAGGTTTTTGTATTGTTAATTGAATACACTGGCATCACTGAGAACGCAACAAATACGCTTCTGGCAGTGGTGAGGACATACATCCTTAGAATTTGTATGTTAAAATTTTTTTTTTTTTTGTGTTTTAGCTGTTGGTATGGGCGCATGCGCACCACACTTGGCAAATGGGAACGCCCTACGAATCTATGACCGGCACTCAACGTGTTAAGCAATGAGGATACTGTTCCTAAATGCTCCTTGCAATCTAATGTAACTTTGGGGTTATCAAAACATGGAAATGCCGCCGTTTCAACATTCCTCCTAAAATGTGGACCCAATTTTTTTTTACCTTTTTGCTAGCAATGACTCCCACCCCATGTTTAAGTGTAAAAATGTGATCATTCTTAAATGAGTTTAAAAGGTAGAGTCATAGATTGTTTTGTTTCTTTCAATGTAATGCTGATTTATCATTTATAGGCAAAATTTTCATGAAAGATACAATAAAAGTCACATGTCAAAGATTCAGCTGAATACAGTGGCTTCTTGTTGAGAAACAGCCAAAAACTCTTACAGTATTTTCACAAGAACGACAAATCCATTCATGTTTACAGCGAGGTGAAAGCGGGTACCAACCACAACTCTGGCTGCAGCTTTCGCAAACAGACACCTACCTTCAGAAATCTGACAAACGGTTCATCTATGAAACATTTCTAGCCAGCTTGACCACTTGGAGGAAATTTTGACTTGTTCTCGTGTGTTTTAAGCCAATGGTTCACTGCTAAGGGAGAGTGCTGCGCGCCTTCGGTTCTAATCCTGCTCTTGCGCGGCGTGTTTGGTCAAGCAATTAAGAGCACCGGACTCAAGCTCTGGTGTTTCTGATCAGCACAGTGTAGGTTCGAGTCCCGGTCGTGGCACTTGTGTCCTTGAGCAAGATACTTTACCATGCTTTGTCCTTCGGATGGGACATTAAGCTTTACATGTACATGTAGGTCCCGTGTACTAGGATTGGTAGTGCACGTAAAAGAACCTACAACACTTATTGTGGAGGAGTAGGGGTTAACCCTGGTGTTTCTGGATCACATAGCAAGCACCCTTGTTTACCCAGCTTTCCTCAGGCTTCCAAGCTACAGTGATTTTGTTATTGTTATAAAAAAATGTGTATGCCCATAAAAACTGTTTGTTGGCAGTCTTGTTTATTTCTAAATATCTGAGTGGTGTAATAACCAATAGTTTTTGTAGTCACCTTAATTAAAACCTGACAAAGTGACACCCCTATTTCAGCAATATCATGACTCGGTATTACATGTGTGAATATAACCATAACTTGTTTTCTTGGACAGATTCATTGGCGGAGGAGGTGAGAGTGGAAGCTTGGTAGCTGAGGGACTCGGATCCGCGATGCAAATATTTGACGATCTGAAATCCAGAAGGCATTCGAGGTAAGGGGAGGTCATGCATAGTTGCTTCTCTATACCAAGGAATATAAAAAAAACCGAAAACCAGCGTTGAGTTGTCTAGATTGCTGGTCCGAACACCGCCATGGATTTGGAAACTAAGAATTTGAAGCACTTAGTGTGCTACGTGTACATTGTACATTTTAGGTTGCTGGTTTGAGCTCGACCATCAGGTAATCAAGAACCAAGTTCAATCAAGGACCTATGGTTGACTAATGGTTGATTTGTGACGTACATAGCAAATGCGCACTGAAGTTGAAATGTGAACGACTCTAGTGGTATTAGCGCGACCTTTGGGAAATGGCAGTGGCCAATTTGTATAGTTTTGGATGTTGGCTTTTTCATGGATGGACGATATTTACTTGGCATTACAGCATATTACTCAAATGGTTACGCGTGGCTCTGCCAACCAAACCATTGTAGATGGATGGTACCCCAAATTTATGCCAAGTTCTTTATTAATACAAATTAATTAATTGAGAAAAACTTAATGGAAACAGCACGTCTGCATGACTTGAAAATCTAAGAAGTTTGAAAAAACAGGAGTGGAGTTTTTTTTTTTAGATCATTGGTTCGAACCCACCTCAAAGCAGTGAGTTTTAAGTTTGCAATTCAGAAATTTCATGTGCAGTCACCAAGTTATGTAGAGAACCAGTAAACCCAGTGTGGGGTTCGAACCTAGAGTGTATGTCTCAAGTATTGTAAAAGAATTGTTATTTGTTATAAATGTTCGCTTGTCTTTAAAGAATTTAAACAATTTAATTTTTTTTTACAGTCTTGCCAACTGCACATGCCAGTGCATCCTCGTTTGCAACTCACCCCCATTCTCATTGCCAAGTATGGAAAGTGGAAATTACAACGGCTACTCCTCAGAAGAACTCGTTTGTCTGATGTCTGAGGTTCGTAAACTCGGTCTATTTACTTTTTTTTTTTTTTTTTTTTCTGGATAGGTTCAGATTTTTTTAGTAATAAACCAGAATCTGACTGTTTTTTTGTTTTTAAATTTTGTTTTTATGCAAGTTGCCAGACACACAAGGCCTGGAGGCCACTTCAAGGTGTGGGCTACAATCAACTATTTTTTCCAGGGGCCGTTGCCACCTACTCCTGGGGCCGAGTGGATAAGATCACTGGACTCAAGCTCTGGTGTTTCTGATCAGCAGAGTGTGGGTTCGAGCCCCGGTCGTGACACCTGTGTCCTTAAGCAAGACACTTAACCATGATTGCTTCGTCCTTCGGATGGGACGTAAAGCCGTTGGTCCCGTGTGTTGTGTAACGCACGAAAAAGAACCCAGTGCACTTATCGAAAAGAGAAGGGGTCCGCCCCGGTGTTCCTGGTTTGATCGGCTGCATATTGCGCCACAGCACCTTGTAAACCATTACAAGGTGCTATGTAAAGGAGTAGGTCTCATACTTCAAAACGTAGCCCCAAATACCTTGCAGGAAATACTGAATGTTAAGCGCTTAGAGGCTGGCCTGCAGTAGGCGCTATACAAATACAATATATTATTATTATTATTATTATACAGTCCATACGGATGTAGGCTTGGGTATCATCCATCAGAAGCCTGGCTGGTAGAGCAGAAAGCACTACCTCCCCAACTTTACGAAGCAATCATGGTTAAGTGTCTTGCTTAAGGACACAAGTTCATATTAAATACTTTGGGTTGAACAATGAAAAATTGACTAGAGCAGGACTCGAGCCTGCATTCTCCGGATTAAGGTGCAGGCGCTCTACCAGCTGAGCTATCTAGCCCTAATGTTGGCAGTCTCCCTATAGATAGTTCCCAATAGACGCCATCTTTACGGGCAAATTGCATTCTGGCTTGCAGGCGCGTCAAGCGCTCAAATGATTAACGCAGCCGCGCTGTTTACTACCCAATTGTGCAATGAGTTTTGCGAAATGTGCGCGTGCTGCACGCCGCTCTAAGGCGAAACGCATGACTGTGTGTTCCAAATTGCCCGTGAAGATGGCCGATTTACGTCTTATTGCAACCTATCAATTATTTTCGACAATGACTCTGTGTTCGGCAGTCAGAAGCCATACAACCTGTAACTGCTGTATAGCCAGGGATTACACCCAAGTTTACGTTACAACCTAGAGCACAGCTTCAGAGGGATCACCTTAAGGGGATGCAACTTGTTTTTATATCTAATAATTCAAGGAATAAACCACAAGGGAAACTGACTGGGTAAATATTTAATTATTTGGGTTGAACTAGGAAATGTTCAGATTTTTATGCAAAAAGAGTGATTTAAAATCCACGTCCTTAAATGAATTAATTTTTTTAGCTGTTTGGTCCTGTCAGTCAGAACAGGTATTGTTTTCTTATTATTTTCTTATTGTTATTCTTTTATTTCTGCCCAAACTCTTTTGTCTCTTCTCGTCTTGACTTTTCTTGTGACATCACGTTTCGCTTAGCAACTGAGATTGATTTAAACTTGAGGTCAAGTTTAACTCGTTATGAAACCTAGTTCCTGATGTAACAGAACAGCTTTAGTTTCAGAACTAACTTCCCTTTTCTGTGCATCACAAAACAAAGGGAAAACCCCCTTCATCAGTAACGGACATTACAAACTCAAAGGAGAACTCCCCCCATTCCCAATATTCTGCAATCACAATGTCCCAATACAATTTAACTCCATCTGATCTTAACCGCACCTGCGTCCATTGTTGCCACAAGAACAGCTTGTGAATCTTTTTGGGGGGTTTCGGCCATCAGCCGAAACCACCTTTGTTTTCGTCGAGATTTTTATTTTATCACTATTATTATTATACTTCTTTCCGAAAAAGTCTCATAGCATTTACACGTGAAATTTGTTACCGTTCGATCTCAGGAACTACAGTCTTAAAAGACACAAACAATACATCAAATGAAAGCCTGTGCTCTAACTTAGATCAAGCAGCAGTTCGATCGAGGGTTTTTAATCATCTGTTGACGATATTAATGATTTAAAAACACGTATCGTCAACAAAGCACGATCGTCTTGTGTGTGTACATTGCACGTAATTCACGCTGTACATCGCATACGGCCATCACTCCACACAGCCATTGCTTCTCACGCTAGGCATCGTAACACGCTGCACACGGCCAGACCCACACAGCCCATAGTCCACGCGCATGGCATCGTTCGACCTTTGTACCGTTCATTTTGGTTCGCTGCTTCGCTTCTACAGTTAACGGTGCACCTGTATAGCGCCCTCTTGTTTGTGGAGAGTCCTCGAACCTTATACGGAAGTGTTTTGGGATATTATTAGCGGTTTGTTCTCGCACAATTTCATTGCATTCTCCCACCACAATTTATTTCAAGGTCTGTGCGGTATAACTTATTAATTACTTTATCATTGGTATGGTAGTTTATTATTTACAATTATTTAAAACTTTATATCGTCTGAACCATAAAGTAAAAGAGTTATAATTTTTGTACCGTCTTGTTGCTTATAACAAAGTTCGTACGAAAAACGTGTTTTCATCATCGTGATGTCATCAGGTGTCAAATTAATTGTTACATTAATTCAACATTGACAACAAAGCCGAAACCCCGGTGTTTGTTCGTTACAAACTCGTTTCTAGTTTAATTTTGTTTTTAAAGATAAATGGGAAAACTACCCCGGTTGGAAACGTAACTTTCTGCGTGAGTGGCCTTTGGAGTCACATACAGTACACTCACCAATAGACTCGTGCATGACATTATTATTGTCACGGCACATTGTTTGACCAGGATTTTTTAGAACTTTGCATGTCATACAGTTTTCAGGTGGCATTGAGTTCTTGGACAAATAAATGCTTGTATCATCTCAAATTACAGTATCATTTTGTAAGAGCTTCCTGTTAGAATTTCCGATAACACCCAATGCTTTCATTTCATTCAACAACAAGGGATTTTTGTACGCATCATAAATAAATTTAAATACAAATTGACGCAACAGGATATACACTTGCAGTCAGAGCTGCAAATTCACTCTGATTCTGCAGAAGGTTCCTTCAAATGAACCAATCTTTCCATGTTCTGATAAACAAGCTTGAAAATTACGGAAACTTTTTCCCAATTGTGTCGAGTGTAATTGTGGATATTTCCCTGATTGTTGGACAAAATCTCCTTGATTGCAAGATGCAATATGTTGGCAGCCTACTTTGTAGTTTTTTTACACCAACATTGTGAAATTTCTGTGAACTAGTCAGTTAAACATTTCGTGTACACTGGAGATTCTCTTTGGCAGAAAAACTGGAAATCTTAAAAGTTGATCTGGGGTGAGTTTTGGCTCTTATAAAATATGTTTCGGATATAAAATTCACCGACTGAAACAAAATCAGAGAGGTGTCTCCTTAAACAAAAACAATAGACACAAACAGCGACCGGAGTCACATGACTTATGAATAAACCAAGCAGCCACGTCCAGTGTGCGTGGCCCACATGGCTTCTTCCGCACCTACAGCAGAATCACTCGGAAGCCGCCATGCTTTCCCATGCTTTCCCAGTGTTGGCTGCTTGGTCTGTATTGGCTGCTTGGTCTGTATTCATTGTATACATACATTGGTTGTGTACTCACTATGAGCCGATTGTCTCTATTTTCCTTGTCTGCTGTATATGCACTTTTCTTGAAAATTACTGTTCACAAAATTTTCCTTTTTGAAAGTTACTGGTTGGAACAAAGTTAGCGGTTGGGGCTTTATTAAATATTATTTTGGATTGTTACGCTTCTTCGTTCGTCATTTTCATTACAATTTCCAAAGAGAACTGTTGATATGTCATTGAATCAGCCGCCTTGAGGCCAAAGCTTTTGGCTATCGCTTTGAAG